>JANJXV010000465.1:72500-766928 GCA_024803745.1 Megascapheus bottae
ATACTGTGCTGTTTTGCATCTTTTTAAAACATTCTTTTCTTTTCTTTTCTTTTCTTTTTCTGTAGTTCATAGGCCTCGGCCCTGTCCCTGAACCCTTCAGCAGAAGACTATAACCCCTATCCTTGAGCTACAGCCCCACTTACTCTTTTCTAGAATTAACTACAAATAAGAGTCTCAGGTCCTGAGTAGCAGATAGGATTACCTTACCCAGTTTCAATGCTGTTTGCTTATTAACCATTAAGTGAGGAACACGAATTTTTTCTAGATTCAGCGGCCACAAGTTTGGTTTATATGTCTGTTTGCCTTTGATCCAAGCAAGAATGATTCTTGAGAGTAAGGTCTTACACCTATATCCCTTCAGTTACAACTTCTCACTAAAGTCTCAATTTAGGTATTTGTGGGAATTTTGAAATTTGTTTCTTTCCATTTGAAGTCTTATAAAAATTCCTTTTCTAACACTCCTGTCCCTCAGAACCATGGAAGACCAGAAAATCCCCAGCTCATTGTCTAGTTAATTTTCTTATGTTGATTGAAACTTTGTTTTTTTTTTTTCCATTCCTGGGTTTGAATTTAGGACCTAACCACTGTCCTTGGGTTTTCTCAAGACTAGAACCCTATCAATGAAGTCATTACTTCTGGCTTTTTCTATGTATGTGGTAATAAGGAATCAAACCTGTGTCTTTGTGCATGCTAGGCAAGCACTCGACCACTAGGCTCAATTTCTGGTGGAAAGCTCTGGTTCTGAATACCAGTCTCTTCCTACCAGCAAAAAGATATTATCCTTATCAGAGAATAATGCCCTGACTTATTCCTTGTTTGCTCAACCATTTATAGTCTTAGTTTTAAAGAAATTTCTTTCTTTCTTTCTTTCTTTCTTTCTTTCTTTCTTTCTTTCTTTCTTTCTTTCTTCCTTTCCTTCCTTCCCTCTTTCTTCCCTCTTTCTTCTTTCTTTCTTTCTTTCTTTCTTTCTTTCTTTCTTTCTTTCTTTCTATCTTTCTTTCTTTCTTTCTTTCTTTCTTGTTTTGCAGTCATGGGACTTGAATTCTAGACCTGGCTGTTCTTCCTGAGCTCTTCAGCTCAAGGCTACTGCCCTATGTCTTTAGCCTCAACCCCACTTCTCATTTTCTATTGGTTCATTGGAGAGAAGAGTCTAAGGTGTTTTTGTGATAGGTCAGTCTTTGAACCTTGATCCTCAGATCTCAGCAACCTAAGTAGCTAGGATTACAGGCATGAGCCACGGGCTCATGGCTTTCTCATTTTATTTTGTTTCACAGTGATTTCTACAGAGAAATCTAACTTTAACTCTACTGCCACATAGAATTCGTCATATCACCCTATGATTCTTGGTGCCGGGGGTTTGGGCTAGCATGCACAAAGACCTGGTTCAGTTCCTTGGTACTACATACAAAGAAAAAGCCAGAAGTGGTGCTATGACTCAAGAAGTAGAGAGCTAGCCTTGAGAAAACCCAAGGACCATGCTCAGGCCCTGAGACCAGGCATAGGATTGGGAAAAGAAAATGATTCTTGATTCATTCACAAAGAATTCCATAGGTTCCACACAGGATTTAGGGTAACTAAGAATATTATTGCTCAGTACATCACAACATGAACTTACCAATGGGGCTCAGGCTCCAACATCAATATGAAGATGCATTCACTCACCTGTGATATTCTTGTCAGAGGAATATCCTATCCAGAGTTCTGCACAGTGCTCTAGCTTGTCAATTAAAACAGGTTTGGGAAAACAGGGCCCTGTATATTAGAAACAGTAGAGAATTATTGCTTATGCTGTGTTATCATTGCTTTAAGTTCGCAGACATCCTACTCACAAGTTATCTATTAAATCATTTTTCTCATTTCTCACTGGCTCCATAGTTGACTTTTCCCCAGCTCTGGATTCATTTTGTATGGCATAAACTTAGCTGTCTGCTCAAGGCTAGAAAAATACCAGGTTGAGTCCCAGCTCCACTTACATGCATAGGTCTTCATGCATGCTAGGCAAGCACTCAACCACAAAGTCAAACTCTTGACACTCCACTAACATTTTTGAGGGGTTACTTGGAGTTATAGAGTTTCATGGCAATTTTTATGCCATTGCTGGCTTCAAATTAGAATTCTTAGATTTCTTCCTCCTGAATATTTTAAGATTACAGGCATGAAACATTGCACCTAGTGCCAGGTTTCCATTATAAACTCACTGTTTAGTGATTTGTAGATCCTATTTCCAATAATGATATATATTCTATTCTGGATGGTTTATCCACTTACAATTACTGTGTAAGTTTGGAATGTCGTCTCCATTAGAGGAAACATAATTTAGAACTGTTGTCAAAGTATCCTGAAGGTATCCTGAAGAATGAGTACAAAATTACCTTAGGTTTTCTTTAGAAAGTAATGATACTTCTCAGGGCCTGGAATCTTTCATTTAAATAGTATTGAAAGTTTGATAAACATTCACGTATCTGCAAAATAACAAGGCACTTGGCCTTGCAAGTGAATTTGACTTTTGCTCACCTAAGGACACCAGGTTGCTGTAGGTCTCCAGCATTACATCTCTGTACAGGGTCCTCTGATCATTGTCCAGATGCTGCCACTCCTCCCAGCTGAAATCCACAGCTACATCATCAAATGACACCAACTTCTGGAATGGCACATTTTCATCAAGTAATTAGCACTGAGTTATAAACACACCATGTCTGGAATTTTATTCTTTTTTTGTTGGAATTGTATTCCTTTACTTAAATGTTTAGACTTACATGAAATATTGACCTGAAAAGCTTAGGGATGGTGCCTAGGCCCAGAGTTCAAGTCCCAAGACCCACAAAAAAATAACAAGGCAAGCCAGGTGTTGGTGGCTCACGCCTGTCATCCTAGCTACTCAGGAGACTGAGATCTGAGGACCATGGTTCAAAGCCAGCCTGGCACAAAATTCCATGAGACTCCTTTCCAGTTACCCACCATAAAATGTTTAATGGCTTGTGGCATATCATGGTAGAGCAATTGTGGTATCGACAAAAATAAGTTGGGGGAGTACATTTAGGTTATAAATGGAATTATTCCATTGAAAAGGAACTACATTATATGATGACATATGCTGGTACTGTGAGAATATTGCAAAATCTTAGGGTATAAAGTAATAATACTGTGAAGTACACCCAGAATGTTAATGTTCTATGTCTGGCATAATAATCACTTGGGGAAGAAACTTTTTTTCTTTTTTTTTGGCTGGGGGATTTGTAAGGCTTGAACTCTGGGCCTGGGCACTCTTCCTGAGCTCTTCAACACAAGGCTATCACCCTACCTATGAAGCCACAGTGCCATTTCCCATATTCTACTGGTTAACTGTAGATGACAGTCTCATAGACTTTCTAATGCCCAGGCTGGCTTTGAACCAAATCTTTAGATATCAGCCTGATATCTGAGTAGCTAGGATTACAGGTATAAGGCACTGCACCTGGCAAGAAATTTAATCTTGCTGTTTTATACTACAAATTTACTGTATGTTTTACTTTTTCAAAAAGACTGAGGATGACCTTTGTTCTGTATATAATGGGAAGAGGGGTAGGAAGCTGTGAGCAGAAGAACTGAGGGGCAATACTCAGGGTAGGACAATAGCCTTAAACTAAAGAGCTCACGGCACAAGGTCCAAGCCCCATGACTTTCACCACTACCCCTCAAAAAAAGGGAAAAAAATTGGAGATTGGAGAGGATTTTCTAAAAAGAATATATAGAAATAGTAGTTCAAAATGTAGAAAGAATTTCAATATTAACAATGAAATCATTACATTAAATATATTAATATAAATATAGTTTTAAACAAAAAGATCCACATACACACACACAAACACACACACACACGCATACAAAAAAACAACTTTCAAAGTCTAACTATTACTGGGAAGGTAGTGAGAAGAAGTAGAACTTTGGAATAGTTCTGCAAGGAATATAAAACAATGAAAAATTGCGTGGAGAGTGCTAAAAAAGTACTAAATATAGAATTACATAGAAATATGGTCCAACACTTCTATTTCTAGATTTGTACCTAATGGAAGAGAAAGCAGAGACTAGAACAAATATGTGGAGAATCCATTCAGAACTATTAATAATAATCAAAAGGTAGAAATATGCAAAACAATGCATTGAAAAGGAAGAACATTTTACTATATTTTACAGATGAATCTTGATTACAGTAAACTAAAAATACAGCAGTCATAAAGGGAGAGCTAGGGTATGTTTTCCCTTCCAGAGCTTCCAAGGATCAACAAACCCTTAGAGCCAAAAAGCACGATGGTTCAAGAGAATGGAGTAGAGAGGAACAGGAGCTGAATGTTTAATGATTATATATGGAAGATGAAAATTGCTCTAGATGGGTAGAATGAAGAGAGAACTGTACCCTAAACAATGGTTATATAGCCACACAGGATGGGACAAACCTATACCCCCTGATCTTGTGAAACTCAAGAAGGATTTCTAGCCATCCTGGATGCATGGAAAGATCTATCATAAAAACTAATGTGGAGGGGCTGGGAGTTTGGCATAGTTCTAGAGTGCTTGTATGAAGACGAAGGTTCAATTCAGCAGTACCACATACACAGAAAAAACCAGAAGTAGTGCTGTGGCTCAAGTAGAAGATCACTAGGCTTGAGGAAAGATGAAGGACAGTGCTCAGACCGAGTTTTAAAAAAACCCAGAAATCTGAGCATGATGGGGTGGTGGCTCACTTCTATAATCCTAGCTACTCAGGAGGCTGAGATCTGAGGATCAAGGTTTAAAGCCATCCTGGCACAAAAAGACCTGAGACTCTTATCTCCAATTTACCTTTAGAAAATTGGAAGTGGAGCTTGGCTTCAGGCTAAGGTGGTAGCCTGGAGCTGAAAAGCTCAGGGATAGTGCCCAGGCTGAGATCAAGATCTATGACCCACCAAAAAAAAACCAAAAAACAAAAAATAATATGGAAAAATTTGGATTCTGTGAATTTTATCAGGCATATAAATGTCTTTTTTTGCTGTTGAAATAACAAATTGTTTGGAAATATTTTAAAAGTTTTTACCTAGAAATGTACACTACAAATGGAATTAATAACAAACACAAAATATGCAAAAGATACAAATTATCACAATATGGGTATCCTGCTTCTGTATCTTTCACTGACTCCTGTTCAAATGAGTCACATATTCTGAATCATTTCTCCCAGTCGATATATGCCACAAGTGTTAGCTTGTACTGTACTTCTTCGGAAATCAAAAGCAAATACTAAGCAAATGTGTGTTAGATTTTGTCAACAGTGATATTTCAAATATAAATCCCTACTCATTGCATTATTTAATATCAATGCCGGAATCTAACTTACACTGGCAGAACCTTCAATCTTATGAGAATCTTCAAAAGGGTGTATAAATATTTAGGATCGTTATGTCTTCCTGGAGGAAAGATCCCTTTAGTAGTATGTAGTAACCTTCTTTGTCTTTTCTTACTAATTGTAGTTTGAAGTCTATTTTATCTGATATGAGGGATGTTGTTTCTTGATTTGACATTTTTCTTGAGTTTCTTGTTCTGCCCATTTGAAAATGGGAGCAAGATTACTACTAAATGCGATTATAGTTTTTCAGATATAACCAACCTAGACCTCTGTAGCTGGCAGACACTAGATGTTCACAAGTTTTGATTGGTATTATCACTATTTCTTTTTGTGCACTTACACACCAGTCTAATACAACCACTGATAAGCGATGTATACCCAAAACAATAAGCCTCTCAATCCAATCTCTATTGTCTTTAAGTGCCTCTGAGCCTAGAGATTAATTAACCACCTACATATACAATATTGCTCAACAGCCATCAAGTGTAGATCCGTGCAGTATAAGGGTTGAAAGACGAGCAGACGTCCAGAGATAGAATAAAAGAATGAGAGAGGTCAGGGGAGATACAAGAGGATTAACGTAGGAGTGTAAGAATATTGTAGTAATGAAGAAAAAGTATAGCAAAGGATAACTGACCTAAGTTGGTAAGTAGGTATCATATTTGAGTACAAAGTTTGGAAAGTATTAGAATAAAACTTATGTGTTGCTGCACGACTAGCTCTTAACCCAACCAGTGGCCTCACAGTGGACCATGGGATGGATCTGTTTTTCTTGTCTTCGTTGAGGGAAAGGGGTATTTCACAAGATGCAGAAGCGAAGATTTCAGAAGCAAATGCTGTGAGTGAATTAGCTCGTAAAAAGCATTTTTATTTCCTTTTATCTTTCTGCCAGTCTTGGGGCTTGAATTCATGGCCTGAGCACTGTCCTCGGATTTTCTCAAGTCGAGTCCTCTGCCACTTGAGCCACAGTGCCACATCTAGATTTTCTATCTATGTGGTACTGAGCAATCAAACCCAGATCTTCATGGATGCTAGGCAAGCACTCTACCACTATGCCAAACTCTCAAGCCTGACATAGTAATTATAAAGTCATCATTATCATATCAAAATATCCTTTCTCCTACAAAGAATGAACACTTATCTATGTGTGTAATGCTTTGTTTTAATTTCACTAATTCGTCTATGTTTTTCCCTCTTGCATTTTTTACATATGACAGCAAACCTAATCATCACGAAAAAATTGATTAGGATACAGAAACCTAATAATATCCTAGTAGACTGACGTTAAAAATACGTGCAAGATGCCCTGTGTGTTTGACCTAGTGGTAGAGTCCTTGGCTACCACGCAAAAAGACTCAGGTTTGATTCCTCATTACCACATACATAGAAAACGCTGCAAGTGGTGCTTTGGCTTTGTGGGACAGTTAAAGCCTAAAGAAAGCCCAAGAACAATGTTCACACTCTGAGGTCAAGTCCCAAGACTAGCAAAAACAAAAAAAAATTTGACAAGGGGCAAAATGCAGGCAGAGAAGGCACTGTGAAGCAAATGTTTTGTAAAGGATGAGGGCAATATTGACCCTTAAGTTTGGATCTTACCTAAGAAAGGCTCCTTGAGCCTGAGACCAGACTGGTAGGTGGGCCTAGTGGAAGACATTGGGATTGGACAAATAAGGTGTGCTGTTTACTACATCCACATGTATATTGTGAGATTGGGGGAGAGATTCAGCCTCCAGTATGTCTTTGGTGAGGTCTTCTCTGAGCAAGGATCTTTGGTCATTGGGCCCTGAAAGGTGACCCTGCCTCCCTCACAATGGAACAGAATATGGAACCCTGGTAACCAAGCCACAGTAACTAACAACCAAGTCAAGCCAGCTCACTTGGTCTGTGGCTCAGGAGGAAGAAGGATGTTTCTGTGCTGTTGCCAAAGGTCAGGAAACTCGAGTCTCAGGCATTGAAGTTGGGGATGTCTTACTCGAAGATGTACATGCTAGATCATTGCCAAGCCACAAATCCAGTATAACAAGCCTTTCTCTAAGAAGAAGGCCAGGAAAATCCAGGGCAATCAGATGAGGTATATTTCTAAGAAGAAATGTATTTGACCCCATCATCCTCCCCATACATTACAACTGACTTTTTTTTAAATTTTTTTTATTGTAATCAGTAAAAGGGTTACATGATATTTGCCAGATAGAAGGTGCATTAATTCACATACATTGATAGCCTTTCACAAGTCTTGGTACCCATTTCCCTCCAACCATACACTCCCACCCATCTTGGTTTTCCCCCCTTCCCTATCAAATTTCAAATATCCAAATACAAATAAATTCAATTTATCAGATAACAAAGTGAGATACTATACCAATATGGGATAACCAAGGGACAGCAAAGGAGATGAGAGACAACATAGTACATTAAGGACAACAATCATTCATTATGTGGCTTTTGTTTCAATACCCTGGAGGTCCTTTCAATTAGCTTCACATTATATGGCCTTATATATGGCCTTTTGCTCTATTGACAATCTCTGCTAGTAGAGCCCAAGGTTTCTACTGATTATGACGAATGAGGGAAACCACTGAGCCTAAGTTCCTTTGAGTCTGGCTTACTTCACTTAATATGATTTGTTCTAAGTCTATCCATTTCCTAACAAATGGGGCAATGTCATTCTTTCTGAGAGCAGCCTAGAATTCCATTGTGTACAAATACCACAACTTGTTGATCCACTCATCAACTGAGGGATATCTGGGTTGGTTCCATATCTTTGCTATGGTGAATGGTGCTGCAATGAACATTGTTGTGCTAGTGGGTTTAGTATGCCCTTGTTTCTGGATTGTTGGGTAAATGCCAAGTAGTGGAATTGCTGGGTCATAGGGGAGTTCTATGTTTAGCCTTTTGAGGCACTGCCACACTGCTTTCCATAGTGGTTGAACGAGTTTGCACTCCCACCAACAGTGTAGTAGTGATCCCTCCTGGCCAAATCCCCTCCAGCCTCTGTTGTCATTCGTTTTCCTGATCCTGGCCATTCTAACTGGAGTGAGGTGGAATCTTAGAGTTGTTTTGATTTGCATTTCTTTTATGACCAGGGATGTGGAGCATTTCTTCATGTTTCTATAGGCCATTTTTGTTTCTTCTTCAGAGAAGACTCTCTTTAAGTCTTTGGCCCATTTTTAATGGAATGGGTGTTACTTTGGAGGTTAGTTTTGGAGTGATTCAATTTTTTGAGTTGTTGATATATTTTAGATATGAGGCCTTTGTCCGTTGTTTGGTTGGTGAAGATCTTCTCCCACTCTGTAAGCTTCCTGATTAGTTTACTAGCTATATCCGTTGCCATACAAAAGCTCTGCAGTTTAATGCAGTCCCACTTATCCAGCCTTTCTCTGATTTGTTGTGATTCTTGGTCTTTATTAAGAAAATTTCGACCTGTGCCAAGGAGGCCTAGTGTATCTCCTATTCCTTCCTGTAAACTTTTCAGTGTGTCAGCTTTTACCTCCAGGTCTTTGATCCTTTTGGAGTTATTTCTAGTGCAAGGTGACAAAGAAGGACACAACTTTAGTTTTCTGCAGGTGCTTAACCAGTTCTGTCAGCACAACTTGTTGAAGAGGCTATCTTTCTTCCATTCTATTTTTTTGGCTCCCTTGTCACAGATTAGGTGGCCATAGGTCTGTGGTTTAATATCTGGGTCCGCAGTTCTACTCCACTGGACTTCAGGCCTGTTCTTGTGCCAGTACCAAGCTGTTTTGAGAATTATAGCTCTGTAATAGAGTCTAAAGTTTGGAATTGAAATTCCTCCAGCACTGTTCTTCGTGCTAAGGAGTGTTTTTGCTATATGGGGTCTTTTATTATTCCATATAAAATTTTTAATTGCCTCTTCTATTTCTTTAAAGAATGACATTGGAATGTCAATTGATATTGCATTGAATTTGTAGATAGCCCTTGGCAAGATTGTCATTTTCACAATGTTGATTCTTCCAATCCAGGAGCATGGGAGGTTTTTCCATTTCCTTAGTTCTGCTTTAATTTCCTTTTTTAGGGTTTTAAAGTTTTCATCTAAACGGTCCTTTACATTCTTAGTTAAGCTAATTGCTAGGTACTTTATTTTCTTTGAGGGTATTGTGAAAGGAGTTTCTTTCCTGATTATTGCCTCGTTCCTCTCACTGTATGCTTGCTTCTTGCCTTATTGCACTGCCTCGGAATTCTAGTACTATGTTAAAAAGGAGTGGAGAGAGTGGGCATCCTGAATGCTACCCCTTAGCACTTTTATGCAAAGCTTAGGCCTGTGGCATTTTAAGCACAGTTCAACGCTCTGTTTTTTGCTGGTTAATTAGAGGTAAAATCTTATGTAATTTATTGCATGGCTGATTTTGAACTGAAATCCTCAGGTCTCAGCTTATCTTGAGTAGCTAGGATTACAGTACTTTTACAACCTGTATGCTCATACACATCGCTTCTGATCCAAACACTCATTGTTCAATTTAACTAACAAGATGTGAGGAAAGATGATTGACTATAATTTACTAGATGAGCTTCTAGTGAGTATGTATTTCCACTTCCTCTCTGAAGCCAGGGAAATGTTTCTGGTATATGTTTTAACTATCTCCCAAAGAGGAAATAATGTGTGAGTACGTTTGCTAGTATTTCAGATAGTAGATGGACTTTGGTGTTTGGAACCTGTTGGGCAGAGTGTAGCAGCTGGGCTGTGATAACAGAGATGATGTTTTAGACAGGAATATTTTCATCCCAGACAGACTTAATCCAGATCCTTGGATTTCAGGCCTTGAGTAGATAGAATTAAAAGTGTGAGCTGCCACCACCACCTGGTTCATTTTGGAAACCTTAATTGCTTCTCATTTGTTCCTTTCCTTTTTTGGAAGATTGATCTAAGCTGGCTGATTGTGCATCACAATGAAGTGATTGGCCTCAGGAATTGCAAATATTTGTTTCATCAGCACGGAATGAATGAAGTTGATCTAAACCCAATAGTATTTTCCTTCTGATAAATAGGGAACTTACTTATATCATTTTTCCTTGCCTTTGCTATCCCAAAGCAAGCAACATGTTTCTTAAAAACTATACTTCATGAGAATATTATAATTAGAAGCTATCTTCTGCACACTTCAGAATAGTCCTTGCATTTATAAACTTATATTACAATATTAGGTAGAAGAATGGTGACTGTTAGTTTCACAACTATTTCATATTTTTTACTCTTTAAGGCTCATTAACTCAAGAAGGGATTAAATACATTTAGATAATAGTAGAACATTGCTGCTGATTTGATGTGTGTGCAGATGATACACAGATTTATTAGGATTACTCAAAAGTTTTCTTCAAATTTTCAGTAGTAGACTGCTATGCTAACTGGAAGGTGATAGTAATGATGCTGAAATTCTATGAATCAGCTATGAAGCAGAATTTCAGGGGAGAGTATTTGCTAGGGACTTAATTTCTAAGACGCATGTCAAGAATATTGAACTATAACACCAAATGATGGAGGACTCAGCGTCACATTTTGTTTGTTTTATGCAAGTCCTGGGACTTGAACCCAGGGCCTGGGAACTGTCCTTAAATGTTTTTTTTTCCTTCAGGCTAGTATTCTACCACTTGATCCACAGCTCCACTTCCAGATTTTTGGTAATGAACTGTAAATCAGAATATCATGCAATTTGTTTGGGCTGGATTCAAACCTGATTCTGTGTAGATAGGATTCCAAGTGTGAGCGCACAGAGCCTGGCTAGTATCATTCATCAGTCAAGTCATGGGACTGCAATTCTTGTCACATGGACTTCAGTGCACAGGCTGACTTTGAACTGCTATCCTTGGATCCCAGCCTCTTGAGTAGCTACATTTAAAAGTGTGAGCCACCATACCCGGCTAAATTATTTTTTGTTAATTTTTTTGTTTAGTCAATATATAGTTGGCATACGGTTACATAAGTAATGAACACATTTCTTAAGAAAATTGTTATCCCCTCCCTCCTTTTTCTCTGTTTTCCTACCCTCAGCCCCCTCTCCACCCAGATTGTTCAGTTCATTTCAGTTTAGTGTCTTCCAAGTATCACTGTTCAATTGGTTCACCCTTTTTCCTTTGTTTTTTTTTTTTTACCATTTTATTATACCCTCTCCATTCCCCAAATCACATAAACCTATGTACAAGACACAGGGTACCCGAATTCAACACAGTGACTACAGAGAATAAAACTAAAGGGAAAAAGAAGAAAAGAGGTAAAAAGCAAAGAAAATGAAAGAACATCATACAGTACCTTAGAAGCAACAACACTGAAAAAACAAAACATAAAACCTTGGGCTGAAAATGAAGCTTGCCTAGCATGTATGAAACCCTGGATTCCATTCCTCACCACCACATAAACAGAAACTGGAAGTGCCAGTGTGACTCAGCTGGTAGATTTCTAACGTTCAGCACAGAGTGTCTCCAAGTGACAAAAATCTGTCACATTTAAGTCAGGCTTCAAAACTTTGCTAGGAACCAGTTATGTGATTTGGAAGAAAGTCCAATTTTCAAAAAATCACTAGCCAGGCGCTGGAGGGTCATAATTGTCATTCTACTAGCCAGGGAGAAGGTGATTCAAAGCCTTTGCAAGCAAAAAAACAGAAACAAAAAAAACTGTAAGATTCTTCTCTCCACTTATCCACCCAAAAACTAAGTGGAGTTGTGGCTAAAACTGGTACAGCATTAGCCTTGAGGAAAAAGAACTAAGAGACCTTGCCCGGGTCCAAAATTCAAGCTCCCCACCAGGAAAGAAAAAAAAAGGAGTACAGATACCTTAGTTTCAAAAGTATATCTGGATATCTTAGTAGATTTTTCTGATCTTTCCTCATTCATCTGATGGAACCACATAATCTTGATCCTGACCTGACTAAGAGCCTGCATTGTGCTTAATAAATTCATTCCACATATTCCAGTAGAATTTGGACAGCTAACAGCCACTTACCAATGCTTTATTCTACGTTTAGGCCAGTATGTCTTCATACCATCTACACAGTCAGCTATATCATCTTTCCAGAAGTATCATTGAGTGTAGAACACTCAGAACTAAAATAATTGCATAAAGATGTAATAAAACCCCTTGATTCATTAAGAAAATTTCTGTACCACTTAGAGCAAGTACATTAGTGGTATTTACCTCTAGCCTCTTTTTCTAAAAAAATTTATTAAGATTGAATTTTACATCATATTTCAAATGTCATGTTTAACCAACAAGTATTCAAGAAGGGAATCGCTATACAATCACTGGCACATAAATTTTAGAATATAGTAAATATTAAGCTGAGTCTTTGTATGTCATAGATACAGATTAATCTATAATAAAACACATGTCTATAGAGTGTATAGTCTATCCTAGATTTTTATGTCTATGTAGTTATGTTTATATCTCCAAAATTATGTCCAGAACTTTGGGTATCAACTATTCAATCATCGCTCTACTACTGTTTGAAACTAATATCCATATATTAAGAATACCATGTACCTTTTGTTCCTTGGTCTTGACTTATCTCACTCAACAGGATTCACTCTAATTTCATCCACTACCCCAACAATGCCATTATTATTTTTTTCTGTGCAGATCTTCTTTTTATGTATTTATTTTTATTGTGATTTATAGAAGGGTTACATTATATTCACCAGATAGAATGTGCATTACTTCTCAAACTTTGATACCCCATGTAACGATATGGTCCCCATTTCCCTTCCCCTACCCCCATTCATATTCATTTCCCCCCTTCCCTACCCAATTTCAAATAACCAATTAGGCACATATGAAATATATCAGAAAACAAGGTGAAATATTGTAACAATATGATATAACCAAGGGATAGCAAAAGAGATAAGAGATCACATAGTTCATTAACGACAACAATCACTAATTATATGAGTTTTGTTTCTTTATCTTGGAGGTCCTTACATTTAGTGTCATACTATTTGTCACGATGTCTCTAGATTTTGTTCTATTGTAAATCTCTGGTAGCAGAGCCCAAGGTTTCTACTGAATTTGACAAATTAGGGAGACTCTTGGGCCTATGTTCCTTTGAGTTTGGCTTACTTCACTTAATATGATTTTTTTCCTTTTCATCCACTTCCCCGAGAATGCCATTATTTTATCTTGTCGGTTGGCTATGTATCATTCCATTGTGTATGTGTGTGTGTGTGTGTGTGTGTGTGTGTGTGTGTGCGTGCGTGTATCACATTTTTTGTAGTAGGGCATCTGGTTGTTTCCATCATCCAGCCTCATTTTCTACAGATATTTTTATAGTCTCTTTTTTATTTTCAGGGTAATGTACAGAGGGGTTACGATTACATTTACAGGTAGTGGACTGCATTACTTCTCAAACATTTATTCCACTCCACATGTTTTTGTCCCCAGTTCCCTCTCCCCTCCCCTTCCCAATCATCTTGTTTCCCCCATTCCCTGTCCCAATTGACATAAACAAATAAACATATATACAATATGCCAGGGAAAACATCAGATACAGTAACAATCTGACATTAACCAAAGGGCAAAATAAGAGATGAGAAATAACATAGTAGATTAAGGACAAAAATCACACAAGATTAAGAGCAACGATGACACAAGATATAGCTCTTGTTCCCATATCCTAGAGATCCTTTCATTTAGTCTCATCCTATATGACCTTATATACCTAGGTTTTTGAGTTATTGTAATCCTCTGCTAGGAGAGTCCTAGATGTGAACTAATTATTACAAATGAGGGAAACCATTGAGCTTATGTTTCTTTGGGTCTGGCTTGCTTCACTTAATATGAATTTTTCCAAGTCTTTCCATTTCCTTACAAATTGGGCGATATCTTTCCTTCTGATGGCAGCATAGCATTCCATTGTGTATAAGTACCACATCTTCTTGATTCAGTCATCTACTGAGTGGCATCTGGGTTGGTTTCATATCTTTGCTATGGTAAATAGTGCTGCAATGAGCATCATTGTGCTAGTGGCTTTAGTATGTCCTTTTTTCTGGACAATTGGGTAGATGCCAAGTAGTGGATTTGCTGGATCATAGGGGAGCTCTATGTTCAGTCTTTTGAGGAACCACCACACTGCTTTCCCTAGTGGTTGAACGAGTTTACACTCACACCAACAGTGTAGGTGTGATCCCCCCTGGTCACTTCCCCACCAGTATCTCTTATTAGATTTTTTGATAATGGCCATTCTGACTGGAGTCAGGTGGAATCTCAAAGTTGTTTTGATTTTCATTTCCCTTATTGCTAGCGATATGGAGCATTTTTCATGTGTCTAAAGCCCATTTTAATTTTTTCTTCAGAGAATACTCTTTTAAGTCTTTAGCCCACCTTTTAATAGGATGGTTGTTTCTTTGAAGATTTGTTTGGGAGAGATTCATTTTTTTCAGCTATAGATATATTTTAGATAACTACATATATTTTTGTAGAAAAAAGAATGGAAGCCATCATGCTGGCTCACAACTTAATTTCAGCTACTTAGGAGGCTCAGGGCTTAGGATCACAGGTCAAAGCCAACCAGGGCCCTACAGTGTGTGAGATCAAACTCTGTGAACATACAATGACTGTAAGAGGAATCTCACTGCCTGGGAATGTAGCCTAATGGTAGAGTGCTCACCTAGAATGCATGAAGACCTAAGTTCTATTAACCGGTACCGCATACTCAGAAAAAAGCTGGAAGTGGCGCTGTGTCTCAAGAGGCAGAGCACTCACCTTAGGCAAGCGAGTCCAATGAAAATGTCTAGGCCCTGAGTCCAAGCTGTAGGACTGGCAAAAAGAAAAAAAAAGAGCAATCTTACTTAAGTAACAAGGAATGTACCCTATATTTATACAGACTGAAAAATTCATTAAGAAATTAGAAAATATGTATAAAGTGCATAATTTCTTTTGTGTGTTGGCACTGGGTCTTCAACTGAGTGCTTCAGCTCTATCCCTGACCTTTTCTGCTCAAGGCTAGCACTGTACCAATGCAGCCCCAAATCAACTATCTTCAATTGAGATATAAGCGATGAATATTTCAGGGTGCTTCATGAAGAACATTTTTATAAATTGAAACTTTCAACAGTCTTATTTTAGTATGAATGTTGAGATGGGAAGAGACAGAAAAAGTGAAATGTTTCCTGATCCCCATAGAGAAGAGACTCAGCAGAACCACTGTGGTCTGCAGGCTTCTTTGTGAGTTTTGTTTGCTTGTTTGATTTTTGTCAATTGTGGGGCTTGAACTCTGGGCCTGGGCACTGTCCCTGAGCTCTTCAGCTCAAGCTAGTGCTTTAATCTGTGAGCCACAGTGCCACTTCTGGTTTTTCTGGCAGTTAACTGGGTACTTTGGCTGGCTTTAAACTTTGATTCTCAGATCTTAGCCTCCTGAGTAGCTAAGATTATAGGTGTGAGGTACCATCACCAGGCTGCTGCTCTGTTACTATGCAGGTTCTGGATCAAGGACTTCAAGTTCTTACTTCAATTTTTTCTTCTCTTGCCTGATACTCTGCCATTTGAACGAAGCCCCAGTTCCTGGTCTTTGTTGGTTAATGAGAGATATTATGATTTTCTAATATTCAGAGCAATGATTATAAAACCCAGCATTTTACTTACTTGAATAAATTAAGAGACAGGACCTAGTGAGATGGAAAACAAAATTTTTTTTCAAGTTGCTATCCTGTTCTAATGCATAAGTCTGGCTATTTTGCTTACACACAAATATGTATTTTACCAGTTTCTACTCTATTTTTGCTTAGCTTAAAACCACCAAAGCCATTTCATAGATTTTGTTGTTGTTGTTTGCGGTGCTTGAACTCTGTGCCTGGGCTGTTCCTCAGATCTTCAGTTCAATGCCAGTGCTCTACTACTTTTGATTTGGCCAGTCCTGGGCTTGAACTCAGGGACTGAGCACTGTCCTTATATTTTCTCAAGGCTAGGGCTCTACCACTTCAGCCTCAGCACCACTTCCAGCATTTTTCTATGTATGTGCTATTGAGGAATTGAACCCAGGTCTTCGTGAATGCTAGGCAAGCACTCTACCACTAGGCCAAACTCCCAGCCCAAAATTATTCATCATTACTATTAGCTATCTTCTTTTTTTATTATTGATTCATCATGGTGCTTGGACTTTGGGCCTGGACACTGTCCCTGAGCTCTTCAGCTCAATGCTAGCGCTCTTCCTCTACAGCTCCATTTTTGGTTTCTGGTAGTTAATTGGTATGTAAGTCTCACAAACATATGTGTCCAGGCTGGCTTTGGGCTTTGAACCAAGGTCCTCCAATCTCAGCCTCCATAGTAGCTAGAATTACACGCTTCAGTCAGCAGTGCCTGACTATTTGATGTCTCTGTCTCTTTCTCTCTGTCTGTCTCTGTCTGTCTGCCTGTCTGTCTGTCTCTCTCTCTATCTGTCTCTCTCTATGTCTCTCTGTCTCTCTGTCTCTCTGTCTCTCTGTCTCTCTCTGTCTCTGTCTCTCTCTCTCTCTCTCTCTCTCTCTCTCTCTCTCTCTCTTTCTCTTTTGGTTGTAAGACTTTAATTGTGCACCTGGGCAATGTCCCTGGGCTCTTCAGCTCAAGGCTAAAACCTTAAACACCTTGAGCCACAGTGTCACTTCTGGTTTTCTGGTGCTTAAGTGGAAGTAACAGTTTCATGGACTTTAGTGTCTGGCCTGGCTTTGAACTGTGATCCTCAGAACCCAACCTTCTGAGATCATTTCCAGCTTTTTTTTTGGTGTAAGTGGTACAGAGTAATTGAACACAGGGCTTTGTGCATACTAGGCAAGCAAACTACCACTAGTGTGCACTCCAGCCTTAGATAAGGGCTTTCTTTTTCTTTTTCTTTTTTTCACTCATGGGGCTTGAACTCTGGGCCTGGATGTTTACCTTAAGCTCTTCAGCTCAAGGCAAGAGCTCTACCACTTGAGGCACATTGTCATTTTGAATTTTCTGGATTATTTGGAAATAAGATTCTCACAGATTTTTATGCCTGGGCCGTCTTTGAACCTCGATCCTCCAGGGTAGCTAGGATTACCAGGGTGAGCCACCAGTCACGGGCATTAAATTATTATTTTTTGCATGTCCTATGGCTTCAACTCATGGCCAGAGCACTGTCCTAGGGCTTGCTCAAGGATAGCACTTTACTTCAGCCAGCCAACACCTGGTCCAAATAGGCCCTCTTGAAGCTAGAATTACAGAGATCTGCCATAATACTGGCATGTCGTTATCTCAGTATATAATTATTCTTCTGTTTTTTGATGGCTTTTCCTTAGTGTGCATATTTCCTACATATTTTATGGAAAACTTCCTTCCCACTGGGGCCATAAGTTAAGCCTAGTGGAAGAGTTCTTGCCGAGCATGAATGAAGACCCAAGTTCAATTCCTCAGCACAACATAGATAAAAAAAGATAAAAGTTGCCGGGGCCAACCGGCAGCAAACCAGGGTTCGCAGATTGGGATTCCTGAAATAGGGGGCAAGGACTAGGAAAAAATAGAAGAGAGACAAACAGATGGGGTTCAGGAGGGCTAAGGCCCAAATCAGGAGCCACAGCTTAAGAAGCCTGTAGCCCAAGACCATACCCCAGTTTATTTCCAGTTCTCAATCTTAAATACACTTCTTTAAACTAGGAAACTGCCAGGGGCTACATTCCTACAAACAGTATCAAGTCTGAACTATGTTGAATGAGAAGCTATCAAGTCCCAAACAGGTTAAATGAGAAGCTATTGACACAGCCCAAAACCATGATAAGAGCTTACTTCCTTATGTACTGAATTGTGCGGGTCCAAGGTCACTGACCCCACAGTCACGGTCACTGACCCCACAGTCAGTCCCCAACAAAAAGTGGTGCTGTGGCACATGTGATAGAACTTGCGCGTTAAGAATAAACAAACACAAAAACAAGGATCGTGCTCAGGTCCTGAGTCTAAGCCCAGTACTGGCAAAAAAAAATTCTGCAAAAGTAGACATTTAAACTTATTGTACTTTTCAAAAAATTTGTTGTCAAGGTGATATACAAAGAGATTGCTGTTACATATGTAATGAGTACATTTCTTGTAAACACTGTTACCCCCTCCCCCCTTTTCTCTTTCCCTTCCCCTCAAGTCATAAATTTCATTTACAACAAATATATATGTATTTTCATTCCTGAAAAAAATAGTTTAAAATGTGTTCAAATAAATGATGTAGGTTGATATATTTATCAAAATGGATTACTTGAACTCTAAAATAAACATTCTAGGTAATTTTTCTCCTAAAATTGTAGTAATGCTATAAAACTAATAAAAAAGGAATTTTAGTTATTAATTTCTTATGTTTTACCTTTAACATTATTACAATAAGCATACTGTTTATGCTATTAATACAGACAGCATGAAATATGATTATGTAAAAAAATTAAATGATTAAAAATAGTAAGGTTGGGGGCCAGTAGTTTGG
Organism: Megascapheus bottae; assembly: GCA_024803745.1. Taxonomy (NCBI): domain Eukaryota; kingdom Metazoa; phylum Chordata; class Mammalia; order Rodentia; family Geomyidae; genus Megascapheus; species Megascapheus bottae. Next base: position 91,254 of record JANJXV010000465.1, read on the forward strand.
CTTGGTGGCACACACCCTGGACTGGCAAAAAAGAAGTAGGGTTAGATAAAACAGATTTTTTTCCAAATGTGTGGAAAATGGTATGATTTCTTGTTTGGCTAGTCCTGCGACTTGAACTGAGGGACCAGGAACTGTCCTTGGCCACATTTGTTCAAGGGTGGCACTCTCACACCTGAGCCACAGTGCCCCATCTGCTTTTTCTGTGTATGTAGTGCCGAGGATTTGAATCAAGGTCTTCTTGTATACTAGGCGAGCACTCTACAACTAGGCCACATTCAAAGCCAAAGTAGATTTTTGATGCTATTGTGGAGTTTTAATTTTCTCAAATATTTGTACAAAGCACAATGGATATATAAACAGACTTGAACTCACAGAACAGAGTCCCACATAATATTACAGTTACTCTGGCACTTCTCCCGATTGACAAAACACATTTCCAGGCATCTGCTCTGTCCGTAAGCTTTGGTAGCTGACTTGTCTTTCCATGGAGGCCTGGCCTGGATTCCTGGTGATTCCATGCATTTCATAGTTCCCTGTATATCCAGTAAGGTTGTCTTCTATGGGACCAGACCTGTCTGGTTTTTGGCCCACCCAGGACCTATGTGTCTGAGGTCTCACATTATAAGTGGAAAATAAAACACAGTATAATAAGCACTGAAGAACTGCACACCATAATATTAACAATGAGAGTTTAATAGTTAGCAAAGTAAATACAATGAATACTTGACAAGAATCATGAGAGCAAGATAAAGAGATGTCTTTTTAGGAAGGGGACAGGGAAGCTCTAAATCCAGACTGGCCTCCAAGTTGCCTTCAGACAGTAATTCTCCTTCAGAGTCTTCAGAAGGGTCTCCTTCCTCATGAGAAACAGAATGTCCTTCCTGAGTTAAGAGGGGGATGGATTCTGGTTTGTCGAATGGAGATTGAGTCTCTTTTAGTGAGATGGATGGGTCTGGATATTCTGTGAGGATGGATTCATTTTCCTCCAATGAATCCAGTATTGAGAGTACACTTGCTGCTTCCCATGGGGACATTTTCCATGAGCCCAGCGTGTGCCCCTTCAGCTTGCACAATAAGTGGAGTGTTATTCTGACTCAGATGGACTGACTCTGGGTGGAGTGTGAAAGGAAACGGAAGGAAATCTGGCTGCTCTTTTTCTTCCTCCATAGTATCTGCAGGTTCAACTGTGTCACACATGGGGTTCAGAGCAAAAGGTATATCCACAGGACTCTAAACCCGTTTGGTAATTTCTACAGAAGGCCCATGCTTTCTGGAGTGCAGTGATGATTCTCAGTCTCCATCAGTCACCAGCTCCATTGGTGGGTTTTTCATCCGGAGTTCAGGATAAGCTCTTCCACGATGACCCAAACCTAAGAATGGAAATAGGTACAGAGTGGACAGAGTGGACTCTGCAAGTTAAAGTGTCACTCAACTTCCATGAGGATCTAATGGAGGAACCTGTAGAACTGGAGTTTGGACTGAAAACTGAGGAGGTGTAGGGTCTTTCTAATGAGTGCTTATTCCCGAGTCCTTTCAGAGGACAGACATTACCTGGCTGACACCACCCATAAAGGGCATTTTGCCAAGCTCTGTAGAAGTAAGGGCCAACCAATATCTAGACCACATGGGCTTCCTACTCACAGGTTCTGAGGCACCCACACCAGGACTTCTACTTTTTCTTGGTCTTACTGGTCGCACATTCCTCCAGCTGGTCAAAAAGTATGTGTTTAGAAGAGCAGGTCCAAAGCCGGCATGTGGAGCCTCATATAGAGCTTGAGTTGTGTCAGGGTGTGGCAGTTCTTGAACTCATAGAAATCACTGGGGTAGAAGTCCATTCACATCGTATAGATGGAACACATGATGTTGTGGGCACATTCGGTACAAGGAAAGTGAGAGCCTTCTCTCTCCATCCTGAGCCTTCTACAAAAGCCCCTTTCTTGCAGGACTCTAATGCTGTGGCTGTCCTGCAGAGATGTGCACTCATGTGCTGGGAGGGGGGTAAGAGACACTCGAGAACAGGATGACTTTTACACCCCACTTCCAGAAGCTTCTGAGAGAGGCCTCTATGCATCTGTCCAAAGTAAACGCACCTTAAATTAACTAAGTAAATGCTCTAAATAAATCAATAAGTGAATGCTCTAAATAAAGAACTAAATGCTCATTCCTCTAATCTTAGCCACCCAGCAGGCTGAGCTCTGAAGATCACAGTGGAAAGCCAGTCTAGTCAGTAAAAGTCTAAAGGCACTTGTCTTCAATTAGGCAGCAAAGAGCCAGAACTTGACCTATGACTCAAATGGTACAGTGCTAATTTTTGAACACCAAAGGGATGGCATTTAGACCTGGGTTCAGGTTCAAGTGGCAGCACTGGACCACACACCAAAATGTAAATGCTTTCAGGTTCTAACAGGCAAAGCTATCACAATCCCTCCCTGATGGCTCAAAAGTGATTCAGCCCCCAGCTTTTCCTCTGACTCCAGTATTTCACAGGCCTCCGCCATTAGTACTGACACCTCATTTCTTACTGGGAAATGGGATTTCCTAGGATGTCACCTAGGTGAGGGCTGCAGTTGGGAGCCACTTACTCATGCCTGAAATCCAACTTCTCAGTAAGCACACTGTTGAGACTCCAGTAGCTTGTGAGGGAAATGAAATGGCATGGTGTCCCAGTCATAATAAAGTAGTTTGTGCACTTGTATCATGCTTAGCTCCCCTGTGAACACCCCAGTGAAACAAACAGGCTCAGAGAGGAGCCAAGTATTCCAAGACTTGGCCAGGAGGGGTGAGCAAACCTGGGTTTGGAGGGGGAACACTCACTTTTTCAAGAGAATTTCCAGCAACTACTACATTTTCCTCCACTATTTGAATTTGTGCAGGAAGTTTCCCACATAAAAGAGATCACCTTTCTGGTAGGCAGTGATCAGCTTTGTCAGCAGCATCTCCAACAGGCCTTCCTCCAGGATCCGTAGGTTACAAGGCTCATTCAGAGTCTGAGCTGACTTACCATCACACTATGTTGGCAAAACAGTGGATATTTCAAACGTAGCAATGGGACCACACTTCACACTGATGAATTGGAATAGAGTAGATTGGAAATGACACACTCTAATCTCAGTATAGTCACTTGAAAGCACAAAAGAAGGTTGTAGTGTGTGGGCAGGATGATGGGTTCAAATAGGTTTCCTCTCAATATACCTCATCTGAGTTGCCCTGGAGTTTCCTGGAATTTTTCCTAGAGAAATGCCTGATACACTGGAATTTTGGCTTGGCACTGATCCAGCATCTACTTCTTCAATTCAGATATCCATATCTCTCATGCCTGAGATCCGAGCCTCCTGAACTTTGGCAACAGCACAGCAACATCTTTCTGGTTCCTGAGCCACAGGCCAAGGGAGCTGGCTTGACCTGGTTGTCACATACAGTGGCTTGGTTACCAGGGTTCCATATTCTGTTTCATTTTGAGGGAGGTAGGGTCACCTTTCAAGGCCCAATGACCAAAGCTCCTTGCTCACAGAAGTCCTCCCCAAAGACATACTGGAGGCTGAATCTCCCTTCCCACCTCACATATGGATGTAGTAAACAGCACACCTTTTTGTTCAAATCCCAAGTCATTAACTAGGCGTAAGTGCTAGCCTGGTCTCAGCCTCAAGGAGCCTTTCTTAGCTAAGATCCAAACTTAACTGTCACTATTCCCCTACCCTACAAAAGACATTTTGCTTCACAGTGCCTTCTCAGCTTGCATTTTGCCTCTTGCACATTTTTTTTGCTAGTCCTGGGACTTGACTTCTGAGCCTGACCATTGTTCTTAGGCTTTCTTTAGGCTATAGCTGTCCCACCAAGCCACAGCACCACTTCCAGCGTTTTCTATGTATATGGTACTGCAGAATCAAACCGGAGTCTTTTTGTGTGGTAGCCAAGCACTCTACAAATAGATGAAACACCCAGGCCATGTTGCACATATTTTTCACTTCAATCTACTAGGACGTTGTTAGGTTTCTGTATCCTAATCTATTTTTCTTCCTGATGAATATCTGTGCTGTCATCTGTAAAAATGCAAGTGGGAAAATCACAGAAGCATTGGTGACATAAAAAAAGTCTTACAGACATAGATAAGTGTTCATTCTTTGTAGGAGAAAGGATATTTTGATATGATGATGATGACTATTTATAAATACTTTATCGGGATTTAGAGTTTGGCCCAGTGGTAGAGTGCTTGCCTAGCATCCATGAAGATCTAGGTTTGAGTCCTTAATATCACACAGATATAAAAATCCATATGGCAATGTGGCTCAAGTGGCAGAGGGCTAGACTTGGGAAAAGCCAAGAGCAGTGTTCAGGCCCTGAGTTCAAGCCCAAGGAATGGCAGAAAAAACAAAAGAAAGGAAAAGAAAAGAAAAGAAAATAAATGTGCTTTTTACAAGTTATTCACTCACAGCATTTGCCTCTGAATTGTTCGCTTCTGCATCTTGTGACTTATCCCTTTCCCTCAATGTAGACAAGAAAAACAGATTTTATTACTTGCTATCCTGTTGTCCAATCTTTGGATATTAATTCAAAATACAATATTGCCTGAAATATTGTGTGTGTGCATGTGTGTGTATCTGCCAATGTGTGCATGCACACATGTGTACAGGGTTTAGGGCTTACTCATAGGGCCTGTGTGATAACCCTCAGCATCTTTTCCTCAAAGGTATTGGTCTTTCACTTGTAGCTTATTATAGCTAATTGGAGTTGAGAGATTCACTCAATTTCTTGCCCTGTGCATTGGAACCCAGTGCTGGGTTCTCATATTGTTAATTGTAGCTATAGAGAAGGCTGAGGTCTGGGGATCCTCGTTAGAATCCAGCCCCTGAAAGAAAGTCACTGATAGAAATCTTTATCTTCAGTTAAGCACGAATAAATAAGGCAAAAGTGGAACTGTGTCTCAGTTCCTCTTGTACCAGCCATGAGAAAATTAGTAGTTGGCAGCACCTGGTCCCTGAGAGAAATCCTTCGCACTGGTTCAAAAAAAGAAAGAAAATAATGAAAAAAATTAAAACTTGCAGAGGAATCCATAAGGATAAACGTGCCTGTGAATAATTTGTCATTTCAGATTCCCTCAAGAGCTTAGGTCTCTCTATATTTTATCAAGTTTTTTTTTTAAAGATATTTACATATTTTCTATCTTTCTTAAACAGAGATAGCCATCCACAAAACACAAACACAAACTCTCACACAGTATACCACCCACCCATAAGTGTCTGGCTATGTATATATGTATAGTCATATGTATTGATCTGTCTCTCTATATTAATATATAAATGCATAAACATATGTATTTAGACAAACAGGAAACATACATAGATAGGTCTCACGCATTTCCAGATTTTGTGCAAGTCCTCTGAGTGCAACTTACCATTGTATTGTTTGTCAAGATAGAGTCCCTCTAACTTTTGGCCAGATTCTTCTCCTTTGATATTTTTTCTGGCAGTCCTGGGTTTTGAACGCTAGGCCTGGATGCTGTCACTGAGCTTGAGCTTCTTGCATTCAGTAGTTTATTGCAGATAAGAGTCTCATGGAGTTTCTGTCCTGGGCTGGCTTTGAATTGTGATCCTCAGATCTCAAACTCCTGAGTAGCTAGGATGACAGTCTTGAGCTACCAGTACCTGGTTCCTTTGCCTCTTTTACCCTTTTTTTGGCCCCACCACAGCCATGGTATCTACCTTCCTATGTTCTCTCCACCTGCCCCCAGACAGGGGTCTGACAGATGCTTTCCACCCACTTATTCATGTCCTCCTCTGTATTGCCTGACAGCTAAGACATGCACTCACTTGTCTGGATGCCAAACACAAAGCCATGTGATTGTTTCTCAGTCTCGAACATCCTATCAGATTTATAGCACCACAGAGGGCCAGGTTGATGCTCCTCCAGGGCTTCTTAAATTGTTCTCATATTAATCCACAACACGTTTGTCATCACTTGTCCAGCTAATTCATGGACTAAACCAGCATTCCCTACAAACTTAGATCCCAATACCATGAGGACACTCAAGGGTGCATTAGGAGTGTGACCTGCAGGTGGATGTGAGCCTGTCTAACTTGGAGGGGATATCTCCACCACAGGAAATGGAATACAAATTTAGAATCAGCTTTCATGAGGTGACAATCTCTGGCAGATGTTCTTATCAAATGTGGCACTGCCTACTTCCAGCTTAAAACATGGGTTGATGACCCAGCATAACAGAGAATGTATTCACCCCGGCCCAACACATAGGCTGGGACCCTGAACTTTCAGGTAGCATTTGGCTTTGAAGGTCATGAGATCTTAGTCTACAAATGATGAGCCCCCTCCCGTGAGGCATAGCAAACGGAGCCAAAGTGCAACCCAGTTAAGCACCAGATCAAGCTTCCCTTCTTCAGTAGGGTATGGTTTGAAAACTGTGCATAGCTTCTGTTTGAAGCCAGTCCAGAAAGGAAAGTCCATGAAACTCTCATTTCCAGTTAACTGCCAAGAAAAAGCCAAAGACAGAGATGAAGCTCAAGAGAGCTAGAGAGCCATCTGAAAAGAATGGTTACACCCTGCAACATCCTCATTACCTGATCTTGAAAACATCTCTGCGTGCATCCCAGCATGCAGCCAGCATCTGGGGGTGACAGTGACCCCTGCGCCCATTGGCAATCTGCACTGTCTCTGACATCTGTAATGTGAACCTCATTCAGTTGGGTTTGTGAAGGGGTGTCAACCCTGCAGAAGGAACCAACTGTGCCCTAACTCCCTCTGTCCCCTGGGGCACCTAGCATTCCCCCATCTGCACCCCTCCTGTGGCTTCTGATCCTAGGGAGCCCTCCTGCCCTGTCCAACACTCACATGAAGTGCATATTTCTTCTCCTGGGGCAACTTCTCCACAGAGAGTACATGACATGCCCACTCTCCAGGCACGGGGAGATCCTGCCCAAGTAGCAAATCAGTGATAAGGACATGAAGTGATGAATAGAATTTTAGATCCTGATGGTAGACAGTCTGCAAAATCCAAGGGAGAATGGAATTGGAGGGGACGAGGGATCAGGATGTGGGCATGGAGCTTCCCTGCCAAGGGGGTGGGGGAAGTCACAGGCTGGGGGATGCACAGGATGATCCATGGACCCTGTGCAGCTACTGGGTCACCGCCTTCTGCATCTCAGCTTTTGGCTTTGAGCTCTGTGATCGTCAAGATGTGCACAGTCTGTACTCTGGCTGGCAGAAGAAAGGACCCTAGGAAGACAATTGTAGACCCTTTGTGAGTGTAGGAAGGCGTAGGCTGGACACCCAGTCCAAGAGGAGCTAAAACTGGAGTCGGGGGGTGTGCAAGGAGTGGGCCTGCCCTTCTGGATATTTGGGAAATTCTCTGAGATGATTCCCTGAAGTATATTTCCAATACCATTGACCTCTTTCTCCACGCCCTCCTCAATACCAACTAGCCTGAAATTAGGCTTCCTAATTGCATCTTGGACCTCCTGAAGCTCTCTCTCATATATCCTAGATTTGGATTGACTCATTTTCTGTTCTTCCTCTATAATACCTAAATTATCTTCAGCCCTGGAAATTCTCTCCTCTGCATTGTCTAAACTGCTATCAAACTATCTACTTTACTTTTCATCTCCCTTGCTTCTAATTGCTCAGTTTTGATGCCTTGCATCTCTTGTTTTAGATCATGTATGGATTTCTTTATCTCCTTGATTTCCTTTTGAATGGTTAGCTCAGTAGCTTTATTTTCTTCAGACATTTGCTGGAGTTTGCTCACGTTTTTATTTGTGGATTCTATGAATTCATCCATCTTTCTTTGAAAATCCTTTATTATGGCCTCCTTTATGGCTTCTTCTTTTTCACTTATCACCTTGTTTATGCTTTCCTCTTGTTCAGCTATGGCTTCCTCCATTATCTCTTTCTTCATATTTTCACATTTTCCATTAATGATGTTTATCAATTGCATTTGTGTAGCACTTGGAAGACTCCCCTCTAGGTTTGCCAGTGACTGTTCCATTGTTTGTTTACATTGGGTGGGGGATGTTGTTTCTTGATTTGACATTTTTCTTGAGTTTTTGTTCTGCCCATTTGAAAATGGGAGCAAGATTACTACTAAATACAATTATAGTTTTTCAGATATAACCAACCTAGATCTCTGTAGCTGGCAGACACTAGATGTTCCAAAGTTTTGATTGGTATTATCACTCTTTCTTTTTGTGCACTTACAGACCAGTCTAATACAACCAATGATAAGCGATTTATACCCAAAACAATAAGCCTCTCAATCCAATTTCTATTGTCTTTAAGTACCTCTGAGCCTAGAGAATAATTAACCACCTGCATATACAATATTGCTCAACAGTCATCAAGTGTAGATCCGTGCAGTATAAGGGTTGAAAGACGAGCAGAAATCCAGAGATAGAAAAAAAAGAATGAGAGAGGTCAGGGGAGGTACAAGAGGAATAACGCAGGAGTGTAAGAATATTGTACTAATGAAGAAAAGGTATAGCATAAGGATAACTGACCTACGTTGGTAAGTAGGTAGCATATTTGAGTACAAAGTTTGGAAAGTATTAGAATAAATCTTATGTGTTGCTGCACGACTAGCTCTTAGCCCAACCAGTGGCCTCACAGTGAACCATGGGATGGATCTGTTTTTCTTGTCTACGTTGAGGGAAAGGGGTATTTTACAAGATGCAGAAGCAAAGATTTCAGAAGAAAATGCTGTGAGTGAATTAGCTCGTAAAGAATTTTTGTTTTCTTTTATCTTTCTGCCAGTCTTGGGGCTTGAATTCAGGGCCTGAGCACTGTCCTCGGGTTTTCTCAAGACTAGCCCTCTGCCACTTGAGCCACAGTGCCACATCTAGATTTTCTATCTATGTGATACTGCGCAATCAAACCCAGATATTCATGGATGCTAGGCAAGCACTCTACCACTATGCCAAACTCTCAACCCTGGCATAGTAATTTTAAAGTCATCATCATCATATCAAAACATCCTTTCTCCTACAAAGAATGAACACTTATCTATGTGTGTAATGCTTTTTTTTTAATTTCACCAATTCTTCTGTGTTATTCCCTCTTGCACTTTTTACACATGACAGCAACGCTAATCATCAGGAAAAAATTGATTAGTATAAAGAAACCTAATAATATCCTAGTAGATTGACGTCAAAAATATGTGCAAGATGCCCTGTGTGTTTGACCTAGTGGTAGAGTCGTTGGATACCACGCAAAAAGACTCAGGTTTGATTCCTCATTTCCACATACATAGAAAACGCTGGAAGTGGTGCTGTGGATTGGTGGGACAGCTAAAGCCTAAAGAAAGCCCAAGAACAATGTTCAAACTCTGAGGTCAAGTCCCAAGACTAGCAAAAACAAAAACATTCAACAAGGGGCAAAATGCAGGCAGGGAAGGCACTGTGAAGCAAATGTTTGTAAAGGATGAGGGCAATATTGACCCTTAAGTTTGGATCTTACCTAAGAAAGGCTCCTTGAGCCTGAGACAAGACTGGTAGTTGGGCCTAGTGGAAGACACTGGGATTGGACAAATAAGGTGTGCTGTTTACTACATCCACAGCTATATTGTGAGATTGGAGGAGAGATTCAGCCTCCAGTATGTCTTTGGTGAGGTCTTCTGTGAGCAAGGATCTTTGGTCATTTGGCCCTGAAGGGTGACCCTGCCTCCCTCACAATGGAACAGAATATGGAACCCTGGTAACCAAGCCACTGTAACTAACAATCAACTCATGCCAGCTCACTTGGCCTGTGGCTCAGGAGGAAGAAAGATTTTGCTGTGATGTTGCCAAAGATCAGGAAACTCGAGTCTCAGGCATGGAAGCTGTTGATGTCTTACTCGAAGATGTATGTGCTAGATCATTGCCAAGCCACAAATCCAGTACAACAGGCCTTTGTCTAAGAAGAAGGCCAGGAAAATCCAGGGCAACCAGATGAGGTATATTTCTAAGAAGAAATGTATTTGACCCCATCATCCTCCCCACACACTCCAACTTTCATTTTTTTTAATTCTTTTTATTGTAATTAGTAAAAGGGTTACATGATATTTGCCAGAGAGAAGGTGCATTAATTTACATACATTGATACCTTTTCACATGTCTTGGTACCCATTTTACTCCAAACCCACAACCCCCACCCGTCGTGGTTTCCCCCCCTTCCCTATCAAATTTCAAATATCCAAATACAAATAAATTCAATATATCAGATAACAAAGTGAGATACTATACCAATATCGGATAACCGAGGGACAGCAAAGGAGATGAGAGACAACATAGTACATTAAGGACAACAATCATTCATTATGTGGCTTTTGTTTCAATATCCTGGAGGTCCTTTCAATTAGCTTCACATTATATGGCCTTATATATGGCCTTTTGCTCTATTGCAAATCTCTGCTAGTAGAGCCCAAGGTTTCTACTGATTATGACGAATGAGGGAAACCACTGAGCCTAAGTTCCTTTGAGTCTGGCTTACTTCACTTAATATGATTTGCTCTAAGTCTTTCCATTTCCTAACAAATGGGGCGATGTCATTCTTTCTGACAACAACATAGAATTCCATTGTGTACAAATACCACAACTTGTAGATCCACTCATCTACTGAGGGACATATGGGTTGGTTTCATATCTTTGTTATGGTGAATAGTGCTTCAATGAACATTGTTGTGCTAGTGGGATTAGTATGCCCTTGTTTCTGTAAATGCCAAGTAATGGAATTCCTGGGTCAAAGGGGAGTTCTATATTTAGCCTTTTGAGGCACTGCCACACTGCTTTGCATAGTGGTTGAATGAGTTTGCACTCCCACCAACAGTGTAGAGTGATCCCTCCTGGCCATATCCCCTCCAGCATCTGTTGTCATTCGTTTTCCTGATCCTGGCCATTCTAACTGGAGTGAGGTGGAATCTGAGAGTTGTTTTGATTTGCATTTCTTATATGACCAGAGATGTGGAGCATTTCTTCATGTGTCTATAGGCCATTTTTGTTTCTTCTTCAGAGAAGACTCTCTTTAAGTCTTTGGCCCATTTTGTAATGGGATGGGTGTTACTTTGGAGGTTAGTTTTGGAGTGATTCAATTTTTTGAGCTGTTGATATATTTTAGATATGAGGCCTTTGTCCGTTGTTTGGTTGGTGAAGATCTTATCCCAGTCTGTTGGCTTCCTGATTAGTTTACTAGCTATATCCGTTGCCATACAAAAGCTCTGCAGTTTAATGCAGTCCCACTTATCCAGCCTTTCTCTGATTTGTTTTGATTCTGTGTCCTTATTAAGAAAGTTTCGACTTGTGCCAAGGAGGCCTAGTGTATCTCCTATTCCTTCCTGTAAACTTATCACTGTGTCAGCTTTTACCTCCAAGTCTTTGATCCATTTGGAGTTAATTCTAGTGCAAAGTGACAAAGAAGGATCCAATTTAGTTTTCTGCAGGTGCTTAACCAGTTCTGCCAGCACAACTTGTTGAAGAGGCTATTTTTCTTCCATTCTATTTTTTTCGCTCCCTTGTCAAAGACTAGGTGGCCATAGGTCTGTGGTTTAATATCTGGGTCCGCAGTCCTATTCCATTGGACTTCAGACCTGTTCTTGTGCCAGTACCAAGCTGTTTGGAGAATTATAGCTCTGTAATAGAGTCTAAAGTTTGGAATTGAAATTCCTCCAGCGCTGTTCTTTCTGCTAAGAAGTGTTTTTGCTATACGGGGTCTTTTATTATTCCATATGAAATTTTGAATTGCCCCTTCTATTTCTTTAAAGAATGACATTGGAATGTTGATGGGTATTGCATTGAATTTGTAGATAGCCCTTGGCAAGATTGTCATTTTCACAATGTTGATTCTTCCAATCCAGGAGCATGGGAGGTTTTTGCATTTCCTTAGTTCTGCTTTAATTTCCTTTTTTAAGGTTTAAAGTTTTCATCTAAACAGTCCTTTACATTCTTAGTTAAGCTAATTCCTAGGTACTTTATTTTCTTTGAGGCTATTGTGAAATGAGATTCTTTCCTGATTATTGCCTCGTTCCTCTCATTGTTGGCGTAAAGGAAGGCAGTTGATTTATGAGGGTTGATTTGATGGCTGCTACCCTTCCAAAGCTTTGAATCAGCTCAAGGAGCTTGGGAGTAGAGTGTATAGGATTTTTTAAATACAGAATCATGTCATCTGCAAAGAGGGATAGTTTTATTTCCTCTTTCCCTACTTGGATCCCCTTTATGCTTGCTTCTTGCCTTATTGCACTGCCTAGGAATTCTAGTACTATGTTAAAAAGGAGTGGAGAGAGTGGCCATCCTTGTCTCGTTCCTGATTTTAGAGTGAATGGCTTTAGATTTTCCCCATTAAGTATAATACTAGCAATGGGTTTCTCATACACAGCCTTTATTACATTGAGAAATGTTCTATGGATTCCTAGTTTCTCCACATCTTTTAACATAAAGGGGTTTTGGATCTTGTCAAATGCCTTTTCCGCATCTATTGAGACAATCATGTGATTTTTGTCCTTGCTCCTCTTGATGTGTCGAATTATATTAATTGATTTGTGTATGTTGAACCAGCTTTGCCACCCTGTGATGAATCCAGTTTGATTATAGTGTATAATTTTTTTGATGAGTTGTTGTAGACGGTTGGCCAGTATTTTGTTGAGAAGTTTTGCATCGATGTTCATCAAAGAAATGGGTCTATAGTCCTCTTTCTTTGATGAATCTCTGTCTGGTTTGGGGATGAGGGATATACTGGCTTCACAGAATGAGTTTGGTAAAGAACCTTCATTTTCAATTTCGTTGAAGAGCTTGAGGAGTATTGGTGTGAGCTCTGCTTTGAAGACCTTATAGAATTCAGCTGTAAATCCATCTGGCCCTGGGCTCTTTTTAAGTGGAAGTTGTCTAATTTCCATTTCTATTTCAGAGCTTGAAATAGGCCTGTTGAGTTGGGTTAGCTCTTCTTGGTTCAGTGTGGGTATGTTAATATTGTCTAGGAATTCATCCATTTCTTCTAGATTCTCAAATTTATTGGCGTAAAGGTTTGAGAAGTATTCCCTCATGATATTCTGGATCTTGGTAATTTCTGTCGTGATATTACCATTTCCATCTGCGATTTTGTTTATTTCGATATGCTCTCTTCTTTTTTGGGTAAGACTTGCTAAGGGCTTGTCAATTTTGTTAATTCTTTCAAAGAACCAACTCCTTGTTTAGTTGATTCTTTCTATAGATTTTTTTTATTCCAAATCATTTAATTCTGCTTTGATTTTAATAATTTGCTTTCTCCTAATGTGTTTAGGGTTGGATTGTGGCTCTTTTTCAGGAGGTTAAGGTGAGACATTAACTAGTTGGTTTGCCATTTTTCCAACTTGCTGTTGTAGGCACTCAGCGCTATAAATTTTCCTCTGAGGACTGCCTTTGTTGTGTCCCTAAGGAGTTGATATTTGTGTGCTCCTTATTGTTAAATTTCATAAACAGTTGGATATCTGTTCTGATCTCTTCGATTACCCATTGTTTTTGATTCAACAATGTGTTGTTCAGTCTCCATTAGTTACAGGGTTTTCGTTCCAATTTGATGCCTTTATGGTCTGAGAGTGTGCATGGAATAATTTCAGTGTTTCTGAATCTGTCCAGGTTTGTTTTATGGCCTAAGATGTGGTCTATTTTGGAAAATGTTCCATGTGTTGCTGAGAAAAACGTATATTGTGTTGTTACTGGGTGGAATATTCTGCAGATGTCTGTTAGATCTAGTTGGTCTATATAGTTGTTCAGTTCTAAGGTTTCTCTGTTGAGTTTTTGCCTTGTTGATCTTTCCATAGGTGAGGGTGGTGTGTTAAACTCACCAACAATCACTGTATTTCGATCTATGTATGGTTTCAGTGTAAGTAAAGTTTGCTTGATGAAGTTTGGAGCTCCGGGATTGGGTGTGTAAATATTTAGGATCGTTATGTCTTTCTGGAGGAAAGATCCCTTTAGTAGTATGTAGTAACCTTCTTTGTCTTTTCTTACTAATTTTAGTTTGAAGTCTATTGTATCTGATATGAGGATGGCAACTCCAGCCTGTTTATGGGGGCAGTTAGCTTGATAGAGTTTATTCCAATCTCTCACTTTCAAAAGATTATTGTTTTTGGGTAAGATGTGTCTCTTGAAGACAGCAGAACGATGGCTCTTCTTTTTGATCCAACTAGACAGCCTATGCCGTTTAATTGGAGAGTTAAGTCCATTGATATTGAGAGTTAGGATTGAGAGATATTTATTAGTTCCTACCATTTTTAAAAGCTTTTAGTAGGGCCTGTGTCTTGAGAATTCTTGTGGTCCTTAGATGGTATGCTGTTTAGGTGCCATTTCTTTCCCTATATTGCATTTATTTTGGTTTTCTATGTATAGAGCATCTTTGAGAATTCTCTGTAGTGTTGGTTTTGTTTCGACACATTGTTGCAGCTTTTCCCTGGAATGGAATGTTTTTATTGTTCCCTCAGTTATGAATGAGAGCTTAGCTGGCTACAGTATTCTTGATTGGTAGTTATTTGATTTAAGCGCATGACATATATGCTTCCAGTCACTTCGTGCTTGCATGGTCTCTGCTGAGAAATCTGGGGTTATTCTGATTGGTTTTCCTTTATAGGTACTGATCCCTTTTCCCTGGCTGCCTTTAGGATCTTTTCTTTCGTTTCTATGATCCACTTCGGATCACAATGTGGAGGTGGGATGTTCATTTCTGGTCAGGTCTGTTTGGGGTTCTAAAAGCTTCTCGCATGTGGATGGGCCTGCCCTTCTGGATATTTGGGAAATTCTCTGAGATGATTCACTGAAGTATATTTCCAATACCATTGACCTCTTTCTCCACGCCCTCCTCAATACCAACTAGCCTGAAATTAGGCTTCCTAATTGTATCTTGGACCTCCTGAAGCGCTCTCATATTTCCTAGATTTGGATTGACTAATTTTCTTTTCTTTCTCTATAATAGCTAAATTATCTTCAGCCCCGGAAATTCTCACCTCTGCATTATCTAACCTGCTATCAAAGCTGTCTCCTTTATTTCTCATCTCCCTTGCTTCTAATTGCTCACATTGGATGCCTTGCATCTCTTGTTTTAGATCATGTATGGATTTCTTTATCTCCTTGATTTCCTTTTGAATGGTTAGCTCAGTAGCTTTATTTTCTTTGGACATTTGCTGGAGTTTGGTCACGTTTTTATTTGTGGATTCTATGAATTCATCCATCTTTCTTTGAAAATCCTTTATTATTGCTTCCTTTATGGCTTCTTCTTTTTCACTTATCACCTTGTTTTTCCTTTCCTCTTGTTCAGCTATGGCTTCCTCCATTATCTCTTTCTTTATATTTTCACATTTTTCATTAATGATGTTTACCAATTGTTTTTGTAGCACTTGGAAGACTCTCCTCTAGGTTTGCCAGTGACTGTTCCATTGTCTATTTACATTGGGTGGGGGATGTTGTTTCTTGATTTGACATTTTTCTTGAGTTTCTTGTTCTGCCCATTTGAAAAAGGGAGCAAGATTACTACTAAATACGATTATAGTTTTTCAGATATAACCAACCTAGACCTCTGTAGCTGGCAGACACTAGATGTTCACAAGTTTTGATTGGTATTATCACTCTTTCTTTTTGTACACTTACAGACCAGTCTACTACAACTACTGATAAGCGATTTATACGCAAAACAATAAGCCTCTCAATCCAATCTCTATTGTCTTTAAGTCCCTCTGAGCCTAGAGAATAATTAACCACCTACATATACAATATTGCTCAACAGCCCTCAAGTGTAGATCCGTGAAGTACAAGGGTTGAAAGACGAGCTGAGGTCCAGAGAGAGAAAAAAAGAATCAGAGAGGTCAGGGGAGGTACAAGAGGATTGACGTAGGAGTGTAATAATATTGCAGTAATGAAGAAAAGGTATAGCATAAGGATAAATGACCTAAGTTGGTAAGTAGGTAGCATATTTGAGTACAAAGTTTGGAAAGTATTAGAATAAAACTTATGTGTTTCTGCACGACTAGCTCTTAGCCCAACCAGTGGCCTCACAGTGGACCATGGGATGGATCTGTTTTTCTTGTCTACGTTGAGGGAAAGGGGTATTTCACAAGATGCAGAAGCAAAGATTTCAGAAGCAAATGCTGTGAGTGAATTAGCTCGTAAAAAGCATTTTTATTTTCTTTTATCTTCCTGCCAATCTTAGGGCTTGAATTCAGGGCCTGAGCACTGTCCTCGGGTTTTCTCAAGTCTAGCCCTCTGCCACTTGAGCCACAGTGCCACATCTAGATTTTCTATCTATGTGATACTGAGCAATCAACCCAGATATTCATGGATGCTAGTCAAGCACTCTACCACTATGCCAAACTCTCAATCCTGACATAGTAATTATAAAGTGATCATCATCATATCAAAATATCCTTTCTCCTACAAAGAATGAACACTTTTCTATGTGTGTAATGCTTTCTTTTTAATTTCACTAATTCTTCTGTGTTTTTCCCTCTTGCATTTTTACACATGACAGCAAAGCTAATCATCAGGAAAAAATTGATTAGGATACAGAAACCTAATAATATCCTAGTAGATTGACGTCAAAAATATGTGCAAGATGCCCTGTGTGTTTGACCTATTGGGAGAGTCATTGGCTACCACGCAAAAAGACTCACGTGTGATTCCTCATTATCACATACATAAAATAGGCTGCAAGTGGTGCCATGGCTTGGTGGGACAGCTAAAGCCCAAGGAAAGCCCAAGAACAATGTTCACACTCTGAGGTCAAGTCCCAACACTAGCAAAAACAAAAAAAAATTAAACAAGGGGCAAAATGCAGGCAGAGAAGGCACTGTGAAGCAAATGTTTTGTAAAGGATGAGGGCAATATTGACCCTTAAGTTTGGATCTTACCTAAGAAAGGCTCCTTGAGCCTGAGACTAGACTGGTAGTTGGGCCTAGTGGAAGACATTGGGATTGGACCAATAAGGTGTGCTGTTTACTACATCCACATGTATATTGTGAGATTGGAGGAGAGATTCAGCCTCCAGTATGTCTTTGGTGTGGTCTTCTGTGAGCAAGGATCTTTGGTCATTGGGCCCTGAAAGGTGACCCTGCCTCCCTCACAATGGAACAGAATATGGAACCCTGGTAACCAAGCCACTGTAACTAACAACCAACTCAAGCCAGCTCACTTGGCCTGTGGCTCAGGAGGAAGAAAGATGTTTCTGTGCTGTTGCCAAAGGTAAGGAAACTCGAGTCTCAGGCATGGAAGTAGTGGATGTCTTTCTCGAAGATGTACATGCTAGATTATTGCCAAGCCACAAATCCAGTATAACAGGCCTCTCTCTAAGAAGAAGGCCAGGAAAATCCAGGGCAACCAGATGAGGTATATTTCTAAGAAGAAATGTATTTGACCCCATCATCCTCCCCACAGACTACAACATTCTTTTATTTAATTTTTTTATTGTAGTTAGTAAAAGGGTTACATGATATTTGCCAGATAGAAGGTGCATTAATTCACATACATTGATACCCATTCAGATGTCTTGGTACCCATCCCCCACCCATCTTGGTTTTCCCCCCTTCATTATCAAATTTCAAATAACCAAATACAAATAAATTCAATATATCAGATAACAAAGTGAGATACTATACATACATTGATACCCTTTCACATGTCTTGGTACCCATTTCCCTCCAACCCCACACCCCCCACCCGTCTTGGTTTTCCCCCCTTCCCTATCAAATTTCAAATATCCAAATACAAATAAATTCAATATATCAGATAACAGAGTGAGATACTATACCAATATGGGATAACCAAGGGACAGCAAAGGAAATGAGAGGCAACATAGTACATTAAGGACAACAATCATTCATTATATGGCTTTTGTTTCAATATCCTGGAGGTCCTTTCAATTAGCTTCACATTATATGGCCTTATATATGGCCTTTTGCTCTATTGCAAATCTCTGCTAGTAGAGCCCAAGGTTTCTACTGATTATGACGAATGAGGGAAACCACTGAGCCTAAGTTCGTTTGAATCTGGCTTACTTCACTTAATATGATTTGTTCTAAGTCTTTCCATTTCCTAACAAATGGGGCAATGTCATTCTTTCTGACAGCAGCATAGAATTCCATTGTGTACAAATACCACAACTTGTTGATCCACTCAGCAGCTGAGGGACATCTGGGTTGGTTCCATATCTTTGCTATGGTGAATAGTGCTGCAATGAACATTGTTGTGCTAGTGGGTTTAGTATGCCCTTGTTTCTGGATTGTTGGGTAAATGCTAAGTACTGGAATTGCTGGGTGATAGGTGATTTCTATGTTTAGCCTTTTGAGGCACTGCCACACTGCTTTCCATAGTGGTTGAACGAGTTTGCACTCCCACCAACAGTGTAGTAGTGACCCCTACTGGCCACATCCCCTCCAGCATCTGTTGTCATTCGTTTTCCTGATCCTGGCCATTCTAACTGGAGTGAGGTGGAATCTTAGAGTTGTTTTGATTTGCACTTCTTTTATGACCAGAGATGTGGAGCATTTCTTCATGTGTCTATAGGCCATTTTTGTTTCTTCTTCAGAGAAGACTCTCTTTAAGTCTTTGGCCCATTTTTTAATGGGATGGGTGTTACTTTGGAGGTTAGTTTTGGAGTGATTCAATTTTTTGAGTTGTTGATATATTTTAGATATGAGGCCTTTGTCCGTTGTTTGGTTGGTAAGTTCTTGTCCCACTCTGTAGGCTTCCTGATTAGTTTACTAGCTATATCCGTTGCCATACAAAAGCTCTGCAGTTTAATGCAGTCCCACTTATCCAGCCTTTCTCTGATTTGTTGTGATTCTTGGTCCTTATTAAGAAAGTTTCGACCTGTACCAAGGAGGCCTAGTGTATCTCCTATTCCTTCCTGTAAACTTTTCAGTGTGTCAGCTTTTACCTCCAGGTCTTTGATGCATTTGGAGTTAATTCTAGTGCAAGGTGACAAAGAAGGATCCAACTTTAGTTTTCTGCAGGTGCTTAACCAGTTCTGCCAGCACAACTTGTTGAAGAGGCTATCTTTCTTCCATTCTATTTTTTTAGCTCCCTGGTCAAAGATTAGGTGGCCATAGGTCTGTGGTTTAATATCTGGGTCCGCAGTTCTATTCCATTGGACATCAGGCCAGTTCTTGTGCCCGTACAAGAATTATATCTCTGTAATAGAGCCTTAAGTTTGGAATTGAAATTCCTCCAGCGCTGTTCTTTCTGTGTTGGGAGTCGGAGCGGCCGCCATTACAAGATGGCGCCTATTCCCTGTCTCGCTCCTTGTAAACAACTTCTTAGTTCTCCTTATTTGGTATGTGAGTGCGGAGCCGTTGCTCGTTCCACTGAGTCTCTGCGTATGACATCAGAGGCCTGACCAATCCCGAGTTTTAAAATGGCCCTGGCAACAGAGCAGCCAATGGCAATAGCCCCGTGTTCCTTGATTGTGTATAAGCAGCTGCATTTCCCTGCCCCGGGCCCCTCTGCTTCAGCTCTCCCTTCAATCAAGTTGCTCTTCAATAAAGCGTGATACGAGATGGATCCTCGGGTGGTGTCCGTTCTTCCCTGCTGGTCAGGGGTGCCGGGCGCCGCAACTGGTGCCGAAACCCGGGACCTGCGGAGTGGCCGAAGAGGATACAGAACTTGACACGTGAAGAGGACTCCTTCTAGGTATGTTGTTCTGGGAGATTCCTGTCTGGGTGCTTATTATTGTTCTTGCTCTGTGGTTTGTGCTTCTTACTGTTTGCTTTTTCGCACTCGGGTGTGATAGATCGCGAGCCTAGAGAGCTTCTCGGTCTAGGTGAAAGTAAGCCCGGGGTAGGTAACTCGGTCTTTCACTTTGTTTCACCCGCTTGGGTTAGCCCTCTAAGAGTAACATCAGTATGGGTAACTCTTCAGGAAGTGCGTGCCGTACAAGGGACTTCTGTGCCCCCTTACAGGCCCTTCTTAAACAGCGTGGGCTGAAAATTTCCCGCGGCACAATAAATAAAGTGTTAACAGACATTGCGACACACGCCCCGTGGTTTGCGGTGTCTGGAGATCTCTCACTGGTCTGTTGGGATAAATTAGGCCGGGACCTGGATAGAGCTCAATAAAAGGGAGAGGTCTCCGGCGCCATGTTGCCCATGTGGAGAATGGTGCGCGCTTGTTTGGAGGAGGGCAGAAATACTGATATCATTAAAGAAGGGAGGAAGGAATTAATTAAGCACCAGGATAGTCTCTCGGAGTCATCGTACAGGGAAGGAGAGACCACCAAGTGTGGAGTAAAATATAAGAGAAAACAAAAGAAAAGAATTGAGGGACTGCAGCCCTCACAAAGTACAGTGCAGGAGGAGGAGAGAGGAGAAAAGAAAAAACAGGAGGGACCAAGGAGCTCCCTCTACCCGTCCTTGAAGGAATTTCAGGATGATAACCAGTTCTCTGCCCTGACTTTACATGATCAGGATGCAGGAGAGTCAGATCAAAGCACAGAAAATGAGGGGGAAGGGCCCCCGGAGGAACTAAGTTCAAATGAAGAGGAAGAATTAGAGGAGCAAGCTGCCAGGTATGAGGCAGATAGATACGGCCCCTGGGGAGGACTAGGCGCGGGGAGTGGCCAGGATGTTATTCGCCCTGCCCCCTCTGCCCCGCCCCCCTACGTCCCAAAAAAGGGAAGTTCCTTTATTAAGGCCCGCACCTGGTCTCGGTTGGCCTCTGCTTTTCCTGTTTTTGAAGATTCCCTTACGGGACAGAGAGTTTTTGAGCCAGTTTCTTATAAAGCTTTAAAGGATCTCATGGCCGCTGTACAAAATTATGGCCATTCTGCAAATTACACCATTGCTTTGTTCGTCAATTGCAGACTACCAGCATGACTCCAACGGACTGGTATGAGGTTGGACATTCTTGCCTGACGCATGGCCAGTACCTTGATTATTGTGCTTCCGCAGCAGATTTGGCCGCTGCCCGACATAGGGAGAATGCACTGGTGGGCCGTCCTCACTGGTCAGCTGAAATGTTATTAGGAAAAGGCCCTTATGCAGCGGACCAGACTGGGTACCCTAATGAGGTTTACCAACAAATTAATAATATTTTTTACACGGCTTGGAAGTCTCTTGCCAGTCAAGGGGAACGCCGTGGTAACCTTACCAAAGTCGTTCAAAAACCTACCGAGCCTTTTACAGATTTTGTTGGGCGAGTCTTAGAAACTGCAGATAAATTGTTTGGGGACCCAGAGGATCACATGCTCTTAATTCAACAAATTATTTTTGAACAAAGCCTCCCTGAATGCCAAAAGGCTATTATTCCTATAAAAGACAAGCCCTTACAAGATTGGATTAGGGCCTGTCGGGAGGTGGGAGCCCCTGTGAGCTTGGATAAAATTGTTGCTGCGGTAGCTGAGACCACTAGAATTAATTCAGGATTATGCTTCAATTGTCAACAGCCAGGACATTTCAAAAGACAGTGTCCCAATTTAAAATATTCAAAGCAGAGGCCCCCTCGCGAACCGGGACTTTGTCCACGATGTAAAAAGGGAAAACATTGGGCAAATGAGTGCAGATCAGTTAAAGATGTGAATGGACAGCCTATCCCACAACCTCAGGCCTTGGAGCCAAAAAACGGGCAGAGGGGCCCATTGCCCCAGGGCCCGCAAAATCAGGGGATTCGGTGCCAGGAAACTTATCAGAGGCCCTCACCTCATCTCCAACAGCCATTTGTTCCCGCAGAGCAACCGCAGGATCTGCAGGGCTGGACCTCCGTGCCACCGCCAGAGTGGTCATAACTGAGGACATGGGGGCTCAACTCATAACTACTGACCTAATGGGCCCCCTCCCTGAAAATATGGTGGGAATAGTGTTGGGACGCGCTTCCAGTACTATGAAAGGCCTTGTAGTGTTCCCTGGAGTTGTTGACCCTAATTACAGGGGAGCCATCCAAGTCCTCTGTTCAGTCTCTCGAGGGGTCATTTCAGTGGCTCCTGGAGATCGAGTTGCTCAATTAATTTTAGTGCCTTCCCATCATCAAGTTTCCCCGGTGCAAGAAAAGGAAAGAAGTTTAAGTACCTCAGGAGCAGACCTTGTCTGCTTGTCCATGGCCTTAAATAACCATCCCATGTTAACATTAACAATTGAAGGAAGGACCTTTAATGGTCTGGTGGACACGGGAGCGGACCGGAGTATCATCCAAATAACTCAATGGCCAAAGACATGGCCCCTACAATTTTCTTCACAAACCCTGCAAGGTTTAGGTTATGCAGATACTCCTCGGGTCAGCACAAAACAGTTGACCTGGTCCACAGAGGAAGGTCAAAAAGGAAAATTTCAGCCGTTTGTCCTCCAGGTCCCAGTTAAATTTGTGGGGCCGGGATATCCAACAGCAAATGGGTTTAATTCTAACTACTGATTATTCTTCAACGGCACAAACTATAATGAAAAATCAGGGCTTTGTCCCTACTGGTGGGTTAGGAAAATATTTACAGGGTCGGCATGCCCCTGTGGAGCCAGTTGCCAATAAAGACAAGCAAGGCTTGGGTTTTTCTTGGGGGTCACTGAAAATTTAGCCTCCGCCAGTCCAACACCCATACCCTGGTTAACAAATAAAGAGGTGTGGGTGCCTCAGTGGCCCCTGTCCCAAGAAAAACTGGAGGCTATAACTTAATTGGTACAGGAACAACTAAGGTTGGGACAGGTGGAGCCTTCTGTTTCTCCATGGAATACCCCTATTTTTGTTATTAAAAAGGCCTCAGGCAAGTGGAGATTATTACATGATCTCAGAGCCATTAATGCTCAAATGCAAATATTAGGGTCAGTCCAACGCGGCCTCCCACTGCTTTCTGCTTTGCCCCAAAAGTGGCCCATTATATCTATTGATATTAAGGACTGTTTCTTTTCTATTCCTTTGCATCCCAGGGATAGAGAACGTTTTGCTTTTACCCTGCCTTCTGTTAATCATGAACAACCTGATGCGCGATTTCAGTGGAGGGTTCTTCCACAAGGAATGGCTAATAGCCCTACAATATGCCAACTATATGTTGACACAGTTCTTTTCCCTGTGAGACAGCAATTTCCCATTGTTAGAATTCTTCACTATATGGATGATATTCTAATAGCTGCCCCTGAGCAGAATATCCTTTTTCAAGTATTTAGTAAATTATCTAAACTCCTTGCAAAGGCAGGCTTAAACTTGGCACCAGAAAAGGTGCAATTTTCAGAAAAGGTTCAGTTTTTAGGTTCCATAATTTCTCCCATAGCTGTGACACCCCAAAAGGTCGTCTTGAAAACAAATCATTTGCATACCCTTCATGATTTTCAAAAATTAATGGGGGACGTAAATTGGGTCCGAAATTTTCTTAATGTCCCTCTCTCTGAATTGTTGCCCCTCTTTTCCTTATTGGAGGGAGACCTGGATGTTACCTCACCTAGAAAATTGACTGTTCAGGCTAAGAGTTCCATTCAGCGTCTTGAACAGGCCATAGAAAATGCACAACTTTTGCGCGTAAATCCATCAGCGCCAATCTTACTGTGTATATTTAAAACAAAGAATTATCCTACAGGAGTATTATGGCAAGAAGGCCCATGGTTATGGTTGCATGGAAATTCTTATGGCTTAAATAATATTCAGTATTTTCCAGAATTAGTTGCTTTGTTAGCTCTTACAGGTTGCAAGGCGTGTTTGACTCACTTTGCAAAATTTCCTGACAAATTAATTATTCCTTATACCCGGCAACAAGTACAAGTATTGGCTGCCTCTGTTGACTGGTGGGCAGTTTTGGTGTGCTCCTTTCCAAATATAATTGACAATCATTATCCCAAAGATCCACTGCTGAATTTTGGGCGTGAAGATTGGGTGTATTTCCCCAAAGTTATGGAAAAACTGCCTCTGAGTAATGCCCTAATTATATTTACAGATGGGTCAAAAACAGGCCGAGGTGCCTATGTAGTTCAAGGAAAGGAGCCAGTAACTTTAAATTTTCGACTAGAAACTCCACAAGTAGTTGAATGTCTAACAGTTTTAGAAGTATTCGGGAAATTTTCTGAGCCTTTTAACCTATATTCTGATTCACAATATGTAGTTAATGCAGTGGCATCCCTGGAAGTCGCCGCCTCCATAAAAGGTAGCAGTACAGTTTCAAATATATTATCCCAACTTCAGAGTTTAATTTTACAAAGGAAAAATCCTTTTTTCATTGGTCATATTCGGGCACATACTGGCTTGCCTGGTCCAATGTCAGAGGCCAATGCCATAGTGGATTTGACTGCCAGAGCCCTGGTGGGCCTTTCCCATAATTCTGTTCAATTAGCACGAGATTTTCATCAACTTTATCATGTTTCTGCAAAAACCCTTCGTTATAAGTTTTCCATTTCAGGCCAACAGGCTAGAGAAATTGTTAAAGCTTGTCAATCCTGTGTAGTATATCACCCCTCTTTCATAATTGGAGTTAATCCTAGAGGCCTTTGCTCTAATGCCTTATGGCAAATGGATGTTACCCATGTGCCTGAGTTTGGCCGAACAAAATATGTTCATGTTTCTGTGGATACTTTCTCTGGCATAATGCATGCCATGGCCCTTACAGGGGAAAGGGTGTCCCATGTTAAAGTTCATTGCTTGGAAGCCTGGGCAGCATGGGGAAAACCATTAAAATTGAAAACAGATAATGGCCCTGCTTATGCCTCTGCCGGATTTCACTCCTTTTGCACTCAAATGCAGGTAGTTCATTCTACTGGCCTCCCTTACAATCCCCAGGGTCAGGGAATTGTGGAACGCGCCAATAGAACACTTAAACAACTTTTATTTAAACAAAAGGAGGGAATAGGCTGAGATGCCTCCCCCAGAGAAAGGCTGGCCATTGCACTGTTTACCTTAAATTATGTAACAGTGGATGACAATGGACAATCAGCTGCTGATCGGCATGCTGGCAAAATGGCAATACCACCCACACAAAAAGTAATGTGGAAAAATGTTATCGATAATAAATGGTATGGACCGGATCCTGTAATTCAGAGATCCAGGGGAGCTGTTTGTGTTTTTCCACAGGGACAGGAATCCCCCCATTGGGTGCCGCAGCGCCTCGTAAGGATATTGGAGGAAAATCAAACGCCTAAAGAGGATGATGCGAAACAAAATCCTGGGAATAACCCTGTTAATAATTCTTCTGCTGCCACGACTTTGGATGAAGAGACAGAAGGGAAAAAGCAACAAGGAAAAGACGATGTGGGCAGTGATGAAGACCTTTCCATTACCAATGCCTGTGACTAATGCTTCTTCCGTTTTCCCCTTTGTGCCACCAATTCTTCCTTGCAACTTCCCTAGGACGGCAAGGTTCCCTATGCCTTACCCTGTCAAAAAATCTGTCCTTCTGTGTTAGGCTGGTTTCTCAAAAATTGGGTCGCTCTGATTAATGTATAGTTCTGGCAAGGGAAGGGTTGTGGGGTTTTCTGCACTTGTCCCAGAGGCGGACCTTCCTGTTTATGTTTTTACTCTTTAAAGCTTCAAGTAATGATAGTATTTTAAATTGTTCTGCCATAGAGTGTAAATTGAGTCAATGCTGGAGCCGTTGCCTACATTTGTTCCAGTTCCTGTGAATGTTTGTTGCAGTTTGTTTTGGGTTTTGTGTCTTTAGCCTTTGGTTGCTCTGCCGAATGAGGTCTCGCAATAAGGGAGAGAGAGCAATGCTTGTTCATGCACTCACTGCCTTGGAGCAGGGACACTCCCCCAAAATTTGGCTTGCAGCTTTAAAGGCCAACTAAAACTGCCCTGTACTGCCTTTGCAACCTCGAGACCTTAGTCTATTGCACGAGGAATAGGAGTATAGGCAGCCAAGAGTTGTGAAACGATGGACAAAGTACCACTCCTGACCCTAACAGGTCAGGGAGAGCATGTGCGTCAGCATATGGGTCTGCGCCCCTAGCCCATCTCCGCAAAGGGAAAAGAGGACCTGAAGGGGAGGGATCCAGAGTTGATCGCCTGGGTCACTCGTCTAGAGTAGGACCTCAAGTTTTACTTTGGAGGACAGCACCTCTACTCTCTTCTCAACGGGTATGTTGGCCTGCTGCGTTAAAACAAAAAGGGGGAGATGTGGGAAGCCGGAGCGGCCGCCATTACAAGATGGCGCCTGTTCCCTGCCTCGCTCCTTGTAAACAACTTCTTAGTTCTCCTTATTTGGTATGTGAGTGCGGAGCCTTTGCTCGTTCCACTGAGTCTGCGCGTATGACGTCAGAGGCCTGACCAATCCCGAATTTTAAAATGGCCCTGGCAACAGAGAAGCCAATGGCAAAAGCCCCGTGTTCCTTGATTGTATATAAGCAGCTGCATTTCCCTGCCATGGGCCCCTCTGCTTCAGCTCTCCCTTCAATCAAGTTGCTCTTCAATAAAGCGTGATACGAGAAGGATCCTCGGGTGGTGTCCGTTCTTCCCTGCTGGTCAGGGGTGCCGGGCGCCGCATTTCTGCTAAGAAGTGTTTTTGCTATACGGGGTCTTTTAGTATTCCATAAGAAATTTTGAATTGCCTCTTCTATTTCTTTAAAGAATGACATTGGGATGTTGATGGGTATTGCATTGAATTGGTAGATAGCCCTTGGCAAGATTGTCATTTTCACAATGTTGATTCTTCCAATCCAGGAGCATGGGAGGTTTTTCCATTTCCTTAGTTCTGCTTTAATTTCCTTTTTTAGGGTTTTAAAGTTTTCATCTAAACGGTCCTTTACATTCTTAGTTAAGCTAATTCCTAGGTACTTTATTTTCTTTGAGGCTATTGTGAAAGGAGTTTCTTTCCTGATTATTGCCTCGTTCCTCTCACTGTTGGCGTAAAGGAAGGCAGTTGATTTGTGAGGGTTGATTATGTGGCCTGCTGCCCTTCCAAAGCTTTGAATCAGCTCAAGGAGCTTGGGAGTAGAGTCTATAGGATTCTTTAAATACAGAATCATGTCATCTGCAAAGAGGGATAGTTTTATTTCCTCTTTCCCTACTTGGATCCCCTTTATGCTTGCTTCTTGCCTTATTGCACTGCCTAGGAATTCTAGTACTATGTTAAAAAGGAGTGGAGAGAGTGGGCATCCTTGTCTCGTTCCTGATTTTAGAGGGAATGGCTTTAGATTTTCAGCATTAAGTATAATACTAGCAGTGGGTTTCTCATACACAGCCTTTATTACATTGAGAAATGTTCCATGAATTCCTAGTTTCTCCACATCTTTTAACATAAAGGGGTTTTGGATCTTGTCAAATGCCTTTTCCGCATCTATTGAGACAATCATGTGATTTTTGTCCTTGCTCCTGTTGATGTGTTGAATTATATTAATTGATTTGTGTATGTTGCACCAGCTTTGCCTCCCTGTGATGAATCCAGTTTGATCATAGTGTATAATTTTTGATGAGTTGTTGTAGAAGATTGGCCAGTATTTTGTTGAGAAGTTTCGCATCGATGTTCATCAAAGAAATGGGTCTATAGTTCTCTTTCTTTGATGAATCTCTGTCTGGTTTGGGGATGAGGGATATACTGGCTTCACAGAATGAGTTTGGTAAAGAACCTTCATTTTCAATTTCGTTGAAGAGCTTGAGGAGTATTGGTGTGAGCTCTGCTTTGAAGACCTTATAGAATTCAGCTGTGAATCCATCTGGCCCTGGGCTCTTTTTAAGTGGAAGTTGTCTAATTTCCATTTCTATTTCAGAGCTTGAAATAGGCCTGTTGAGTTGGGTTACCTCTTCTTGATTCAGTGTGGGTATGTTAATATTGTCTAGGAATTCATCAATTTCTTCTAGATTCTCAAATTTGTTGGCGTAAAGGTTTGAGAAGTATTCCCTCATGATATTCTGGATCTTGGTAATTTCTGTCGTGATATTACCATTTTCATCTGCGATTTTGTTTATTTCCATATGCCCTCTTCTTTTTTTGGTAAGATTTGCTAAGGGCTTGTCAATTTTGTTAATTCTTTCAAAGAACCAACTCCTTGTTTTGTTGATTCTTTCTATAGTTTTTTTTATTCCAAATCATTTAATTCTGCTTTGATTTTAATAATTTGCTTTCTCCTAATGGGTTTAGGGTTGGTTTGTTGCTCTTTTTCCAGGAGGTTAAGGTGAGACCTTAACTAGGTGGTTTGCCATTTTTCCAACTTGCTGTTGTAGGCACTCAGCGATATAAATTTTCCTCTGAGTACTGCCTTTGTTGTGTCCCTAAGGAGTTGATATTTGTGTGCTCCTTATTGTTAAATTTCATAAACAGTTGGATACTTGTTCTGATCTCTTCGATTACCCATTGTTTTTGATTCAACAATGTGTTGTTCAGTCTCCATGAGTTAAAGGGTTTCGTTGGAGGAGATGTGTGTTCAGTTCCAATTTGATGCCTTTATGGTGTGAGAGTGTGCATGGAATAATTTCAGTGTTTCTGAATCTGTCCAGGTTTGTTTTATGTCCTAAGATGTGGTCTATTTTGGAAAATGTTTCATGTGCTGCTGAAGAAAACGTATATTGTGTTGTTACTGGGTGGAATATTCTGCAGATGTCTGTTAGATCTAGTTGGTCTATACAGTTCTTCAGTTCTAAGGTTTCTCTGTTGAGTTTTGCCTTGTTGATCTGTCCATAGGTGAGAGTGGTGTGTTAAACTCACCAACAATCACTGTATTTCGATCTATATATGTATGGTTTCAGTGTAAGTAAATTTTGCTTGATGAAGTTTGGAGCTCCGGGATTGGGTGTGTAAATATTTAGGATCGTTATGTCTTCCTGGAGGAAAGATCCCTTAAGTAGTATGTAGTAACCTTCTTTGTCTTTTCTTACTAATTTTAGTTTGAAGTCTATTGTGTCTGATATGAGGATGGCAACTCCAGCCTGTTTATGGGGGCAGTTAGCTTGACAGAGTTTATTCCAACCTCTGACTTTCAAAGATGATTGTTTTTGGGTAAGATGTGTCTCTTGAAGCCAGCAAAACGATGGCTGTTGCTTTTTGATCCAAATAGACATCCTATGCCGTTTAATTGGAGAGTTAAGTCCATTGATATTGAGAGTTAGGATTGAGAGATATTTATTAGTTCCTACCATTTTTAAAAGCTTTTAGTAGGGCCTGTGTCTTGACAGTTCTTGTGGTCCTTAGATGTTATGCTGTTTAGGTGCCATTCTTTTCCCTATGTTGCATTTATTTTGGTTTTCCACGTATAGAGCATCTTTGATAATTCTCTGTAGTGTTGGTTTTGTTTCGACATCTTGTTGCAGCTTTTCCCTGGAATGGAATGGTTTTATTGTTCCCTCAGTTATAAATGAGAGCTTAGCTGGCTACAGTATTCTTGGTTGGTAGTTATTTGATTTAAGGGCATGACATATATGCTTCCAGTCACTTCGTGCATGCATGGTCTCTGCTGAGAAATCTGGGGTTATTCTGATTGGTTTGCTTTTATAGGTTACTGATCCTTTTTCCCTGGCTGCCTTTAGGATCTTTTCTTTCGTTTCTATTGATCCAGTTCGGATCACAATGTGGCGGTGGGATGTTCTTTTCTGATCAGGTCTGTTTGGGGTTCTAAAAGCTTCTCGCATGTGGATGGGCCTGCCCTTCTGGATATTTGGGAAATTCTCTGAGATGATTCACTGAAGTATATTTCAAATACCATTGACCTCTTTCTCCACGCCCTCCTCAATACCAACTAGCCTTAAATTAGGCCTCCTAATTGTATCTTGGACCTCCTGAAGCGCTCTCTCATATTTCCTAGATTTGGATTGACTCATTTTCTGTTCTTTCTCTATAATAACTAAATTATCTTCAGCCCCGGAAATTCTCTCCTCTGCATTGTCTAAACAGCTATCAAACTATCTACTTTATTTTTCATCTCCCTTGCTTCTAATTGCTCATTTTTGATGCCTTGCATCTCTTGTTTTAGATCATGTATGGATTTCTTTATCTCCATGATTTCCTTTTGAGTGGTTAGCTCAGTAGCTTTATTTTCTTTGGACATTTGCTGGAGTTTGGTCGCGTTTTTATTTGTGGATTCTATGAATTCATCCTTATTTCTTTGAAAAACCTTTATTATGGCCTCCTTTATGGCTTCTTCTTTTTCACTTATCACCTTGTTTATGCTTTCCTCTTGTTCAGCTATGGCTTCCTCCATTATCTCTTTCTTTATATTTTCATATTTTCAATTAAGGATGTTTATCAATTGCATTTGTGTAGCACTTGGAAGACTCTCCTCTAGGTTTGCCAGTGACTGTTCCATTGTCTGTTTATATTGGGTGGGGGATGTTGTTTCTTGATTTGACATTTTTCTTGAGTTTCTTGTTCTGCCCATTTGAAATTGGAGCAAGATTACTACTAAATACGATTATAGTTTTTCAGATATAACCAACCTAGATCTCTGTAGCTGGAAGACACTAGATGTTCACAAGTTTTGATTGGTATTATCACTCTTTCTTTTTGTGCACTTACAGACCAGTCTAATACAACCACTGATAAGCGATTTATACCCAAAACAATAAGCCTCTCAATCCAATCTCTATTGTCGTTAAATCCCTCTGAGTCTAGAGAATAATTAACCACCTACATATACAATATTGCTCAACAGCCATCAAGTGTAGATCCGTGCAGTATAAGGGCTGAAAGACGAGCAGAGGTCCAGAGATAGAATAAAAGAATGAGAGAGTTCAGGGGAGGTACAAGAGGGTTAACTTAGGAGTGTAAGAATATTGTAGTCATGAAGAAAAGGTAGAGCATAAGGATAACTGACGTAAGTTGGTAAGTAGGTAGCATATTTGAGTACAAAGTTTGGAAAATATTAGAATAAAAATTATGTGTTGCTGCATGACTAGCTCTTAGCCCAACCAGTGGCCTCACAGTGGACTATGGGATGGATCTGTTTTTCTTGTCTACGTTGAGGGAAAGGGGTATTTCACAAGATGCAGAAGCGAAGATTTCAGAAGCAAATGCTGTGAGTGAATTAGCTCGTAAAAAGAATTTTTATTTCCTTTTATCTTTCTGCCAGTCTTAGGGCTTGAATTCAGGGCCTGAGCACTGTCCTCGGGTTTTCTCAAGTCTAGCCCTCTGCCACTTGAGCCACAGTGCCACATCTAGATTTTCTATCTATGTGATACTGAGCAATCAAATCCGGATCTTCATGGATGCTAGGCAAGCACTCTACCACTATGCCAAAATCTCAACCCTGACATAGTAATTATAAAGTCATCATCATCATATCAAAATATCCTTTCTCCTACAAAGAATGAACACTTATCTATGTGTGTAATGCTTTTTTTAAAATTTCACTAATTCTTCTGTGTTTTTCCCTCTTGCATTTTTTACACATGACAGCAAAGCTAATCATCAGGAAAAAAGTGATTAGGATACAGAAACCTAATAATATCCTAGTATATTGACGTCAAAAATATGTGCAAGATGCCCTGTGTGTTTGACCTAGTGAGAGAGTCCTTGGCTACCACGCAAAAAGACTCAGGTTTGATTCCTCATTACCACATACATAGAAAACACTGCAAGTGGTGCTGTGGCTCGGTGGGACAGCTAAAGCCTAAAGAAAGCCCAAGAACCAGGTTCACACTCTGAGGTTAAGTCCCAAGACTAGGAAAAACAAAAAAAAATTCGACAAGGCTCAAAATGCAGGCAGAGAAGGCACTGTGAAGCAAATGTTTTGTAAAGGATGAGGGCAATATTGACCCTTAAGTCTGGATCTTACCTAAGAAAGGTTCCTTGAGCCTGAGACCAGACTAGTAGTTGGGCCTAGTGGAAGACATTGGGATTGGACAAATAAGGTGTGCTGTATACTACATCCACATGTATATTGTGAGATTGGAGGAGAGATTCAGCCTCCAGTGTGTCTTTGGTGAGGTCTTTTGTGAGCAAGGATCTTTGGTCATTGGGCCCTGAAAGGTGACCCTGCCTCCCTCACAATGGAACAGAATATGGAACCCTGGTAACCAAGCCACTGTAACTAACAACCAGCTCAAGCCAGCTCACTTGGCTTGTGGCTCAGGAGGAAGAATGATGTTGCTGTGCTGTTGCCAAAGGTCAGGAAACTCGAGTCTCAGGCATGGAAGTTGTGGATGTCTTACTCGAAGATGTACATGCTAGATCATTGCCAAGCCACAAATCCAGTATAACAGAACTTTCTCTAAGAAGAAGGCCAGGAAAATCCAGGGCAACCAGATGAGGTAAATTTCTAAGAAGAAATGTATTTGACCCCATCATCCTCCCTACACACTACAACTTTCTTTTTTTTCATTTTTTATTGTAATTAGTAAAAGGGTTAGATGATATTTGCCAGATAGAAGGTGCATTAATTCACATACATTGATACCCTTTCACATGTCTTGGTACCCATTTCCCTCCAACCCCACACCCCCCACCCGTCTTGTTTTTCCCCCCTTCCCTATCAAATTTCAAATATCCAAATACAAATAAATTGAATATATAAGATAAAGTGAGATACTATACCAATATGGGATAACCAAGGGACAGCAAATGAGATGAGAGACAACATAGTACATTAAGGACAACAATCATTCATTTTATGGCTTTTGTGTCAATATCCTGGAGGTCCTTTCAATTAGCTTCACATTATATGGCCTTATATATGGCCTTTTGCTCTATTGACAATCTCTGCTAGTAGAGCCCAAGGTTTCTACTGATTATGACGAATGAGGGAAACCACTGAGCCTAAGTTCCTTTGAGTCTGGCTTACTTCACTTAATATGATTTGTTCTAAGTCTTTCCATTTCCTAACAAATGGGGCGATGTCATTCTTTCTGACAGCAGCATAGAATTCCATTGTGTACAAATACCACAACTTGTTGATCCACTCATCAACTGAGGGACATCTGGGTTGGTTCCATATCTTTGCTATGGTGAATAGTGCTGCAATGAACATTGTTGTGCTAGTGGGTTTAGTATGCCCTTGTTTCTGGATTGTTGGGTAAATGCCAAGTAGTGGAATTGCTGGGTCATAGCGGCGTTCTATGTTTAGCCTTTTGAGGCACTGCCACACTGCTTTCCATAGTGGTTGAACGAGTTTGCACTCCCACCAACAGCGTAGTAGTGATCCCTCCTGGCCACATCCCCTCCAGCATCTGTTGTCATTCGTTTTCCTGATCCTGGCCATTCTAACTGGAGTGAGGTGGAATCTTAGAGTTGTTTTGATTTGTATTTCATTTATGACAAGAGATGTGGAGCATTTCTTCATGTGTCTATAGGCCATTTTTGTTTCTTCTTCAGAGAAGACTCTCTTTAAGTCTTTGGCCCATTTTTAATGGGATGGGTGTTACTTTGGAGGTTAGTTTTGGAGTGATTCAATTTTTTGAGTTGTTGATACATTTTAGATATGAGGCCTTTGTCCGTTGTTGGGTTGGTGAAGATCTTCTCCCACTCTGTAGGCTTCCTGACTAGTTTACTAGCTATATCCGTTGCCATACAAAAGCTCTGCAGTTTAATGCAGTCCCAGTTATCCAGCCTCTCTCTGATTTGTTGTGATTCTTGGTCCTTATTAAGAAAGTTTCGACCTGTGCCAAGGAGGCCTAGTGTATCTCCTATTCCTTCCTGTAAACTTTTCAGTGTGTCAGCTTTTACCTCCAGGTCTTTGATCCATTTGGAGTTAATTCTAGTGCAAGGTGACAAAGAAGGATCCAACTTTAGTTTTCTGCAGGTGTTTAACCAGTTCTGCCAGCACAACTTGTTGAAGAGGCTATGTTTCTTCCATTCTATTTTTTTGGCTCCCTTGTCAAAGATTAGGTGGCCATAGGTCTGTGGTTTAATATCTGGGTCCGCAGTTCTACTCCATTGGACTTCAGGCCTGTTCTTGTGCCAGTACCTAGCTGTTTTGAGATTTATAGCTCTGTAATAGAGCCTTAAGTTTGGAATTGAAATTCCTCCAGCGCTGTTCTTTCTGCTAAGAAGTGTTTTTGCTATACGGGGTCTTTTATTATTCCATATGAAATTTTGAATTGCCTCTTCTATTTCTTTAAAGAATGACATTGGGATGTTGATTGGTATTACATTGAATTTGTAGATAGCCCTTGGCAAGATTGTCATTTTCACAATGTTGATTCTTCCAATCCAGGAGCATGGGAGGTTTTTCCATTTCCTTAGTTCTGCTTTAATTTCCTTTTTTAAGGTTTAAAGTTTTCATCTAAACAGTCCCTTACATTCTTAGTTAAGCTAATTGCTAGGTACTTTATTTTTTTGAGGCTATTGTGAAAGGAGTTTCTTTCCTGATTATTGCCTCGTTCCTCTCACTGTTGGCGTAAAGGAAGGCAGTTGATTTGTGAGGGTTGATTTTATGGCCTCCTACCCTTCCAAAGCTTTGAATCAGCTCAAGGAACTTGGGAGTAGAGTCTATAGGATTCTTTAAATACAGAATCATGTCATCTGCAAAGAGGGATAGTTTTATTTCCTCTTTCCCTACTTGGATCCCCTTTATGCTTGCTTCTTGCCTTATTGCACTGCCTAGGAATTCTAGTACTATGTTAAAAAGGAGTGGAGAGAGTGGGCATCCTTGTCTCGTTCCTGATTTTAGAGGGAATGGCTTTAGATTTTCAGCATTAAGTATAATACTAGCAGTGGGTTTCTCATACACAGCCTTTATTACATTGAGAAATGTTCCATGAATTCCCAGTTTCTCCACATCTTTTAACATAAAGGGGTTTTGGATCTTGTCAAATGCTTTTCCGCATCTATTGAGACAATCATGTGATTTTTGTCCTTGCTCCTGTTGATGTGTCGAATTATATTAATTGATTTGTGTATGTAGAACCAGCTTTGCCTCCCTGTGATGAATCCAGTTTGATCATAGTGTATAATTTTTTTCATGAGTTGTTGTAGACGATTTGCCAGTATGTTGTTGAGAAGTTTGGCATCGATGTTCATCAAAGAAATGGGTCTATAGTTCTCTTTCTTTGATGAATCTCTGTCTGGTTTGGGGATGAGAGATATACTGGCTTCACAGAATGAGTTTGGTAAAGAACCTTCATTTTCAATTTCGTTGAAGAGCTTGAGGAGTATTGGTGTGAGCTCTGCTTTGAAGACCTTATAGAATTCAGCTGTGAATCCATCTGGCCCTGGGCTCTTTTTAAGTGGAAGTTGTCTAATTTCCATTTCTATTTCAGAGCTTGAGATAGGCCTGTTGAGTTGGGTTAGCTCTTCTTGGTTCAGTGTGGGTATGTTAATATTGTCTAGGAATTCATCCATTTCTTCTAGATTCTCAAATTTGTTGGCGTAAAGGTTTGAGAAGTATTCCCTCATGATATTCTGGATCTTGGTAATTTCTGTCGTGATATTACCATTTTCATCTGCGATTTTGTTCATTTCGATATGCTCTCTTCTTTTTTTGGTAAGATTTGCTAAGGGCTTGTCAATTTTGTCAATTCTTTCAAAGAACCAACTCCTTGTTTTGTTGATTCTTTCTATAGTTTTTTTTATTCCAAATCATTTAATTCTGCTTTGATTTTAATAATTTGCTTTCTCCTAATGGGTTTAAGCTTGGTTTGTTGCTCTTTTTCCAGGAGGTTTAGGTGAGACATTAACTAGTTGGTTTGCCATTTTTCTAACTTGCTGTTGTAGGCACTCAGTGCTATAAATTTTCCTCTGACTACTGCCTTTGTTGTGTCCCTAAGGAGTTGATATTTGTGTGCCCCTTATTGTTAAATTTCATAAACAGTTGGATATCTGTTCTGATCTATTCGATTACCCATTGTTTTGGATTCAACAATGTGTTGTTCAGTCTCCATGAGTTACAGGGATTTCGTTGGTGGAGATGTGTGTTCAGCTCCAATTTGATGCCTTTATGGTCTGAGAGTGTGCATGGAATAATTTCAGTGTTTCTGAATCTGTCCAGGTTTGTTTTATGGCCTAAGATGTGGTCTATTTTGGAAAATGTTCCATGTGCTGCTGAGAAAAACGTATATTGTGTTGTTACTGGGTGGAATATTCTGCAGATGTCTGTTAGATCTGGTTGGTCTATATAGTTGTTCAGTTCCAAGGTTTCTCTGTTGAGTTTTTGCCTTGTTGATCTGTCCATAGGTGAGAGTGGTGTGTTGAACTCACCAACAATCACTGTATTTCGATCTATGTATGGTTTCAGTGTAAGTAAAGTTTGCTTGATGAAGTTTGGAGCTCCGGGATTGGGTGTGTAAATGTTTAGGATCGTTATGTCTTCCTGGAGGAAAGATCCCTTTAGTAGTATGTAGTAACCTTCTTTGTCTTTTCTTACTAATTTTAGTTTGAAGTCTATTGGATCTGATATGAGGATGGCAACTCCAGCCTGTTTATGGGGGCAGTTGGCTTGATAGAGTTTATTCCAACCTCTCACTTTCAAAAGATGATTGTTTTTGGGTAAGATGTGTCTCTCGAAGTCAGCAGAACGATGGCTCTTGCTTTTTGATCCAACTAGACAGCCTATGCCGTTTAATTGGAGAGTTAAGTCCATTGATATTGAGAGTTAGGATTGAGAGATATTTATTAGTTCCTACCATTTTTAAAAGCTTTTAGTAGTGCCTTTGTCTTGACAGGTCTGTGGTCCTTAGATGTTATGCTGTTTAGGTGCCATTTCTTTCCCTATATTGCATTTATTTTGGTTTTCTATGTATAGAGCATCGTTGAGAATTCTCTGTATTGTTGGTTTTGTTTCGACATATTGTTGCAGCTTTTCCCTGGAATGGAATGTTTTTATTGTTCCCTCAGTTATGAATGAGAGCTTAGCTGGCTAAAGTAGTCTTGGTTGGTAGTTATTTGATTTAAGGGCATGACATATATGCTTCCAGTCACTTCGTGCTTGCATGGTCTCTGCTGAGAAATCTGGGGTTATTCTGATTGGTTTGCCTTTGTAGGTTACTGATCCCTTTTCCCTGGCTGCCTTTAGGATCTTTCCTTTCGTTTCTATTGATCCAGTTCGGATCACAATGTGGCGGTGGGATGTTCTTTTCTGGTCAGGTCTCTTTGAGGTTCTAAAAGCTTCTCGTATCTGGATGGCCTGCCGTTCTGGATATTTGGGAAATTCTCTGAGATGATTCCCTGAAGTATATTTCCAATACCATTTACCTCTTTCTCCACGCCCTCCTCAATACCAACTAGCCTTAAATTAGGCTTCCTAATTGTATCTTGGACCTCCTGAAGCGCTCTCTCATATTTCCTAGATTTGGATTGACTCATTTTCTGTTCTTTATAATACCTAAATTATCTTCAGCCACGGAAATTCTCTCCTCTGCAATGTCTAACCTGCTATCAAAGCTATCTACTTTATTTTTCATCTCCCTTGCTTCTAATTGCTCACTTTTGATGCCTTGCATCCCTTGTTTTAGATCATGTATGGGTTTCTTTATCTCCTTGATTTCCTTTTGAGTGGTTAGCTCAGTAGCTTTATTTTCTTTGGACATTTGCTGGAGTTTGGTCACGTTTTTATTTGTGGATTCTTTGAATTCATCCATCTTTCTTTGAAAAACCTTTATTATGGCCTCGTTTATGGCTTCTTCTTTTTCACTTATCACCTTGTTTTTGCTTTCCTCTTGTTCAGCTATGGATTCCTCCATTATCTCTTTCTTTATATTTTCACATTTTTCATTAATGATGTTTATCAATTGCATTTGTGTAGCAATTGGAAGACTCTCCTCTAGGTTTGCCAGTGACTGTTCCATTGTCTGTTTACATTGGGTGGGGGATGTTGTTTCTTGATTTGACATTTTTCTTGAGTTTCTTGTTTTGCCCATTTGAAATGGGAGCAAGATTACTACTAAATACGATTATAGTTTTTCAGATATAACCAACCTAGACCTCTGTAGCTGGCAGACACTAGATGTTCACAAGTTTTGATTGGTATTATCACTCTTTCTTATTGTGCACTTACAGACCAGCCTAATACAACCACTGATAAGCGATTTATACCCAAAACAATAAGCCTCTCAATCCAATCTCTATTGTCTTTAAGTCCCTCTGACCCTAGAGAATAATTAACCACCTACATATACAATATTGCTCAACAGCCATCAAGTGTAGATCCGTGCAGTATAAGGGTTGAAAGACGAGCAGAGGTCCAGAGATAGAAAAAAAGAATGAGACAGGTCAGGGGAGGTGCAAGAGGATTAACGTAGGAGTGTAAGAATATTGTAGTAATGAAGAAAAGTTATAGCATAAGGATAACTGACATAAGTTGGTAAGTAGGTGGCATATTTGAGTACAAAGTTTGGAAAGTATTAGAATAAAGCTTATGTGTTGTTGTACGACTAGCTCTTAGCCCAACCAGTGGCCTCACAGTGGACCATGGGATGGATCTGTTTTTCTTGTCTACGTTGAGGGAAAGGGGTATTTCACAAGATGCAGAAGCGAAGATTTCAGAAGCAAATGCTGTGAGTGAATTAGCTCATAAAAAGCATTTTTATTTTCTTTTATCTTTCTGCCAGTCTTGGGGCTTGAATTCAGGGCCTGAGCACTGTCCTCGGGTTTTCTCAAGTCTAGCCCTCTGCCACTTGAGCCACAGTGCCACATCTAGATTTTCTATCTATGTGGTACTGAGCAATCAAACCCAGATCTTCATGGATGCTAGGCAAGCACTCTACCACTATGCCAAACTCTCAACACTGACATAGTAATTATAAAGTCATCATCATCATCATCATCATCATATCCAAATATCCTTTCTCCTACACAGAATGAACACTTAACTGTGTCTAATGCTTTTTTTAAAATTTCACTAATTCTTCTGTGTTTTTCCCTCTTGCATTTTTTACACATGACAGCAAAGGTAATCATCAGGAAAAGATTGATTAGGATACAGAAACCTAATAATATCCTAGTATATTGACGTCAAAAATATGTGCAAGATGCCCTGTGTGTTTGACCTAGTGGGAGAGTCCTTGGCTACCAAGCAGTAAGCCTCAGGTTTGATTCCTCATTACCACATACATAGAAAACGCTGCAAGTGGTGCTGTGGCTCGGTGGGACAGCTAAATCCTAAAGAAAGCCCAAGAACAATGTTCACACTCTGAGGTTAAGTCCCAAGACTAGCAAAAACAAAAAAAAATTCGACAAGGGGCAAAATGCAGGCTGAGAAGGCACTGTTTCAATATCCTGGAGGTCCTTTCAATTAGCTTCACATTATATGGCCTTATATATGGCCTTTTGCTCTATTGCAAAACTCTGCTAGTAGAGCCCAAGGTTTCTACTGAGTATGACGAATGAGGGAAACCACTGAACCTAAGTTCCTTTGAGTCTGGCTTACTTCACTTAATATGATTTGTTCTAAGTCTTTCCATTTCCTAACAAATGGGGCGATGTCATTCTTTCTGACAGCAGCATAGAATTCCCTTGTGTACAAATACCACAACTTGTTGATCCACTCATCAACTGAGGGACATCTGGGTTGGTTCCATATCTTTGTTATGGTGAGTAGTGCTGCAATGAACATTGTTGTGCTAGTGGGTTTAGTATGCCCTTGTTTCTGGATTGTTGGGTAAATGCCAAGTAGTGGAATTGCTGGGTCATAGGGGAGTTCTATGTTTAGCCTTTTGAGGCACTGCCACACTGCTTTCCATAGTGGTTGAACGAGTTTGCACTCCCATCAACAGTGTAGTAGTGATCCCTCCTGACCACATCGCCTCCAGCATCTGTTGTCATTCGTTTTCCTGATCCTGGCCATTCTAACTGGAGTGAGGTGGAATCTTAGAGTTATTTTGATTTGCATTTCTTTCATCACCAGATATGTTGAGCATTTCTTCATGTGTCTATAGGGCATTTTTGTTTCTTCTTCAGAGAAGACTCTCTTAAGTCTTTGGCCCATTTTTAGTGGGATGAGTGTTACTTTGGAGGTTAGTTTTGGAGTGATTCAATTTTTTGAGTTGTTGATATATTTTAGATATGAGACCTTTGTCCGTTGTTTGGTTGGTGAAGAT
The DNA here is from genome assembly GCA_024803745.1 of Megascapheus bottae. Classification (NCBI taxonomy): domain Eukaryota; kingdom Metazoa; phylum Chordata; class Mammalia; order Rodentia; family Geomyidae; genus Megascapheus; species Megascapheus bottae. The sequence continues at coordinate 131,033 of JANJXV010000465.1, forward strand.
CTTCTCACACTCGGTTGGCTTCCTGATTAGTTTACTAGATACATCCGTTGCCATACAAAAGCTCTGCAGTTTATTGCAGTCCCACTTATCCAGCCTTTCTCTGATTTGTTGTGATTCTTGGTCCTTATTAAGAAAGTTTCAACCTGTGCCAAGGAGGCTTAGTGTATCTCCTATTCCTTCCTGTAAAATTTTCAATGTGTCAGCTTTTACCTCCAGGTCTTTGATCCATTTGGAGTTAATTCTAGTGCATGGTGACAAAGAAGGATCCAACTTAATTTTCTGCAGATGTTTAACCAGTTCTGCCAGCACAACTTGTTGAAGAGGCTATCTTTCTTCCATTCTATTTTTTTGGCTCCCTTGTCAAAGATTAGGTGGCCATAGGTCTGTGGTTTAATATCTGGGTCCGCAGTTCTATTCCATTGGGCTTCAGGCCTGTTCTTGTGCCAGTAGCAAGCTGTTTTGAGAATTATAACTCTGTAATAGAGTCTAAAGTTTGGAATTGAAATTCCTCCAGCGCTGTTCTTACTGCTAAGAAGTGTTTTAATATACGGGGTCTTTTATTATTCCATATGAAATTTTGAATTGCCTCTTCTATTTCTTTAAAGAATGACATTGGGATGTTGATGGGTATTGCATTGAATTTGTAGACAGCCCTTGGCAAGATTGTCATTTTCACAATGTTGATTCTTCCAATCCAGGAGCATGGGAGGTTTTTCCATTTCCTTAGTTCTGCTTTAATTTCCTCTTTTAGGGTTTTAAAATTTTCATCTAAACGTTCCTTTTCATTCTTAGTTAAGCTAATTCCTAGGTACTTTATTTTCTTTGAGGCTATTGTGAAAGGAGTTTCTTTCCTGATTATTGCTTCGTTCCTCTCAGTGTTGTCGTAAAGGAAGGCAGTTGATTTGTGAAGGTTGATTTTATGGCCTGCTACCCTTCCAAAGCTTTGAATCAGCTCAAGGAGCTTGGGAGTAGAGTCTATAGGATTCTTTAAATACAGAATCATGTCATCTGCAAAGAGGGATAGTTTTATTTCCTCTTTCCCTATTTGGATCCCCTTTATGCTTGCTTCTTTCCTTATTGCACTGCCTAGGATTTCTCGTACTATGTTAAAAAGGAGTGGAGAGAGTGGGCATCCTTGTCTCCTTCCTGATTTTAGAGGGAATGGCTTTAGATTTTCACCATTAAGTATAATACTAGCAGTGGGTTTCTCATACACAGCCTTTATTACATTGAGAAATGTTCCATGGATTCCTAGTTTCTCCACATCTTTTTACATAAAGGGGTTTTGGATCTTGTCAAATGCCTTTTCCGCATCTATTGAGACAATCATGTGATTTTTGTCCTTGCTCCTCTTGATGTGTTGAATTATATTAATTGATTTGTGTATGTTGAACCAGCTTTGCCTCCCTGTGATGAATCCAGTTTGATCATAGTGTATAATTTTTTTGATGAGTTGTTGTAGACGGTTGGCCAGTATTTTGTTGAGAAGTTTTGCATTGATGTTCATCAAAGAAATGGGTCTATAGTTCTCTTTCTTTGATGAATCTCTGTCTGGTTTGGGGATGAGGGATATACTGGCTTCACAGAATGAGTTTGGTAAAGAACCTTCATTTTCAATTTCGTTGAAGAGCTTGAGGAGTATTGGTGTGAGCTCTGCTTTGAAGACCTTATAGAATTCAGCTGTGAATCCATCTGGCCCTGGGCTCTTTTTAAGTGGAAGTTGTCTAATTTCCATTTCTATTTCAGAGCTTGAAATAGGTCTTTTGAGTTGGGTTAGCTCTTCTTGGTTCAGTGTGGGTATGTTAATATTGTCTAGGAATTCATCCATTTCATCTAGATTCTCAAATTTGTTGGCGTAAAGGTTTGAGAAGTATTCCCTCATGATATTCTGGATCTTGGTAATTTCTGTCGTGATATTACCATTTTCATCTGCGATTCATTTGCTAAGGGCTTGTCAATTTTGTTAATTCTTTCAAGAACCAACTCCTTGTTTTGTTGATTATTTCTATAGGTTTTTTTATTCCAAATCATTTAATTCTGCTTTGATCTTAATAATTTGCTTTCTCCTAATGGGTTTAGGGTTGGTTTGTTGCTCTTTTTCCAGGAGGTTAAGGTGAGACATTAACTAGTTGGTTTGCCATTTTTCCAACATGCTGTTGTAGGCACTCAGCGCTATAAATTTTCCTCTGAGTACTGCCTTTGTTGTGTCCCTAAGGAGTTGATATTTGTGTGCTCCTTATTGTTAAATTTCATAAACAGTTGGATATCTGTTCTGATCTCTTCGATTACCCATTGTTTTTGATTCAACAATGTGTTGTTCAGTCTCCATGAGTTACAGGGTTTTCTTTGGTGGAGATGTGTGTTCAGCTCCAATTTGATGCCTTTATGGTCTGAGAGTGTGTATGGAATTATTTCAGTGTTTCTGAATCTGTCCAGGTTTGCTTTATGGCCTAAGATGTGGTCTATATTGGAAAATGTTCCATGTGCTGCTGAGAAAAACCTATATTGTGGTGTTACTGGGTGGAATATTCTGCAGATGTCTGTTAGATCTAGTTGGGCTATATAGTTGTTCAGTTCTAAGGTTTCTCTGTTGAGTTTTTGCCTTGTTGATCTGTCCATAGGTGAGAGTGGTTTGTTAAATTCACCAACAATCACTGTATTTCGATCTATGTATGGTTTCAGTGTAAGTAAACTTTGCTTGATGAAGTTTGGAGCTCCGGGATTGGGTGTGTAAATATTTAGGATTGTTATGTCTTCCGGGACGAAAGATCCCTTTAGTAGTATGTAGTAACCTTCTTTGTCTTTTCTTACTAATTTTAGTTTGAAGTCTATTGTATCTGATATGAGGATGGCAACTCTAGCCTGTTTATGGGGGCAGTTAGCTTGATAGAGTTTATTCCAACCTCTCACTTTCAAAAGATGATTGTTTTTGGGTAAGATGTGTCTCTTGAAGTCAGCAGAACGATGGCTCTTGCTTTTTGATCCAACTAGACAACCTATGCCGTTTAATTGGAGAGTTAAGTCCATTGATATTGAGAGTTAGGATTGAGAGATATTTATTAGTTCCTACCATTTTAAAAGATTTTAGTAGGGCCTGTGTCTTGACAGTTCTTGTGGTCCTTAGATGGTATGCTCTTTAGGTGCCATTTCTTTCCCTATATTGCATTTATTTTGGTTTTCTATGTATAGAGCATCTTTGAGAATTCTCTGTAGTGTTGGTTTTGTTTCGACATATTGTTGCAGCTTTTCCCTGGAATGGAATGTTTTTATTTTTCCCTCAGTTATGAATGAGAGCTTAGCTGGCTACAGTATTCTTGGTTGGTAGTTATTTGATGTAAGGGCATGATATATATGCTTCCAGTCACTTCGTGCTTGCATGGTCTCTGCTGAGAAATCTGGGGTTATTCTGATTGGTTTGCCTTTGTAGGTTACTGATCCCTTTTCCCTGGCTGCCTTTAGGATCTTTCCTTTCGTTTCTATTGATCCAGTTCGGATCACAATGTGGCGGTGGGATGTTCTTTTCTGGTCAGGTCTGTTTGGGGTTCTAAAAGCTTCTCGTATCTGGATGTGTCTGCCCTTCTGGATATTTGGGAAATTCTCTGAGATGATTCCCTGAAGTATATTTCCAATACCATTGACCTCTTTCTCCACGCCCTCCTCAATACCAACTAGCCTTAAATTAGGCTTCCTAATTGTATCTTGGACCTCCTGAAGCGCTCTCTCATATTTCCTAGATTTGGATTGACTCATTTTCTGTTCTTTATAATAGCTAAATTATCTTCAGCCACGGAAATTCTCTCCTCTGCAATGTCTAAACTGCTACAAAGCTATCTACTTTATTTTTCATGTCCCTTGCTTCTTATTGCTCACTTTTGATGCCTTGCATCCCTTGTTTTAGATCATGTATGGATTTCTTTATCTCCTTGATTTCCTTTTGAGTGGTTAGCTCAGTAGCTTTATTTTCTTTGGACATTTGCTGGAGTTTGGTCACGTTTTTATTTGTGGATTCTTTGAATTCATCCATCTTTCTTTGAAAAACCTTTACAATGGCCTCCTTTATGCCTTCTTCTTTTTCACTTATCACCTTGTTTTTGCTTTCCTCTTGTTCAGGTATGGCTTCCTCCATTATCTCTTTCTTTATATTTTCACATTTTTCATTAATGATGTTTATCAATTGCATTTGTGTAGCAATTGGAAGACTCTCCTCTAGGTTTGCCAGTGACTGTTCCATTGTCTGTTTACATTGGGTGGGGGATGTTGTTTCTTGATTTGACATTTTTCTTGAGTTTCTTGTTCTGCCCATTTGAAAATGGGAGCAAGATTACTACTAAATACGATTATAGTTTTTCAGATATAACCAACCTAGACCTCTGTAGCTGGCAGACACTAGATGTTCACAAGTTTTGATTGGTATTATCACTCTTTCTTTCTGTGCACTTACAGACCAGCCTAATACAACCACTGATAAGCGATTTATACCCAAAACAATAAGCCTCTCAATCCAATCTCTATTGCCTTTAAGTCCCTCTGAGCCTAGAGAATAATTAACCACCTACATATACAATATTGCTCAACAGCCATCAAGTGTAGATCCGTGCAGTATAAGGGTTGAAAGACGAGGAGAGGTCCAGAGATAGAAAAAAAGAATGAGAGAGGTCAGGGGAGGTGCAAGAGGATTAACGTAGGAGTGTAAGAGTATTGTAGTAATGAAGAAAAGCTATAGCATAAGGATAACTGACATAAGTTGGTAAGTAGGTAGCATATTTGAGTACAAAGTTTGGAAAGTATTAGAATAAAACTTATGTGTTGCTGTACGACTAGCTCTTAGCCCAACCAGTGGCCTCACAGTGGACCATGGGATGGATCTCTTTTTCTTGTCTACGTTGAGGGAAAGGGGTATTTCACAAGATGCAGAAGCGAAGATTTCAGAAGCAAATGCTGTGAGTGAATTAGCTCGTAAAAATCATTTTTATTTTCTTTTATCTTTCTGCCAGTCTTGGGGCTTGAATTCAGGGCCTGAGCACTGTCCTCGGGTTTTCTCAAGTCTAGCCCTCTGCCACTTGAGCCACAGTGCCACATCTAGATTTTCTATCTATGTGGTACTGAGCAATCAAACCCAGATCTTCATGGATGCTAGGCAAGCACTCTACCACTATGCCAAACTCTCAACCCTGACATAGTAATTATAAAGTCCTCCTCCTCATCATCATCATATCCAAATATCCTTTCTCCTACAAAGAATGAACACTTAACTGTGTCTAATGCTTTTTTTTAATTTCAGTAATTCTTCTGTGTTTTTCCCTCTTGCATTTTTTACACATGACAGCAAAGCTAATCATCAGGAAAAAATTGATTAGGATACAGAAACCTAATAATATCCTAGTAGATTGACGTCAAAAATATGTGCAAGATGCCCTGTGTGTTTGACCTAGTGGGAGAGTCCTTGGCTACCAAGCAGTAAGCCTCAGGTTTGATTCCTCATTACCACATACATAGAAAACGCTGCAAGTGGTGCTGTGGCTCGGTGGGACAGCTAAATCCTAAAGAAAGCCCAAGAACAATGTTCACACTCTGAGGTCAAGTCCCAAGACTAGCAAAAACAAAAAAATTCGACAAGGGGCAAAATGCAGGCAGAGAAGGCACTGTGAAGCAAATGTTTTGTAAAGGATGAGGGCAATATTGACCCTTAAGTTTGGATCTTACCTAAGAAAGGCTCCTTGAGCCTGAGACCAGACTGGTAGTTGGGCCTAGTGGAAGACATTGGGATTGGACAAATAAGGTGTGCTGTATACTACATCCACATGTATATTGTGAGATTGGAGGAGAGATTCAGCCTCCAGTATGTCTTTGGTGAGGTCTTTTGTGAGCAAGGATCTTTGGTCATTGGGCCCTGAAAGGTGACCCTGCCTCCCTCACAATGGAACAGAATATGGAACCCTGGTAACCAAGCCACTGTAACTTACAACCAGCTCAAGCCAGCTCACTTGGCCTGTGGCTCAGGAGGAAGAAAGATGTTGCTGTGCTGTTGCCAAAGGTCAGGAAACTCGAGTCTCAGGCATGGAAGTTGTGGATGTCTTACTCGAAGATGTACATGCTAGATCATTGCCAAGCCACAAATCCAGTATAACAGAACTTCCTCTAAGAAGAAGGCCAGGAAAATCCAGGGCAACCAGATGAGGTAAATTTCTAAGAAGAAATGTATTTGACCCCATCATCCTCCCCACACACTACAACTTTCTTTTTTTTCATTTTTTTATTGTAATTAGTAAAAGGGTTAGATGATATTTGCCAGATAGAAGGTGCATTAATTCACATACATTGATACCCTTTCCCATGTCTTGGTACCCATTTCCCTCCAACCCCACACCCCCCACCCGTCTTGGTTTGCCCCCCTTCCCTATCAAATTTCAAATATCCAAATACAAATAAATTCAATATATCAGATAACAAAGTGAGATACTATACCAATATGGGATAACCAAGGGACAGCAAGCGAGATGAGAGACAACATAGTACATTAAGGACAACAATCATTCATTATATGGCTTTTGTGTCAATATCCTGGAGGTCCTTTCAATTAGCTTCACACTATATGGCCTTATATATGGCCTTTTGCTCTATTGACAATCTCTGCTAGTAGAGCCCAAGGTTTCTACTGATTATGACGAATGAGGGAAACCACTGAGCCTAAGTTCCTTTGAGTCTGGCTTACTTCACTTAATATGATTTGTTCTAAGTCTTTCCATTTCCTAACAAATGGGGCGATGTCATTCTTTCTGACAGCAGCATAGAATTCCATTGTGTACAAATACCACAACTTGTTGATCCACTCATCAACTGAGGGACATCTGGGTTGGTTCCATATCTTTGCTATGGTGAATAGTGCTGCAATGAACATTGTTGTGCTAGTGGGTTTAGTATGCCCTTGTTTCTGGATTGTTGGGTAAATGCCAAGTACTGGAATTACTGGGTCATAGGGGATTTGTATGGTTAGCGTTTTGAGGCACTGCCGCACTGCTTTCCATAGTGGTTGAACTAGTTTGCACTCCCACCAACAGTGTAGTAGTGATCCCTCCTGACCACATCCCCTCCAGCATCTGTTGTCATTCGTTTTCCTGATCCTGGCCATTCTAACTGGAGTTAGGTGGAATCTTAGACTTGTTTTGATTGGCATTTCTTTTATGACCAGAGATGTTGAGCATTTCTTCATGTGTCCATACGCCATTTTTGTTTCTTCTTCAGAGAAGACTCTCTTTAAGTCTTTGGCCCATTTTTTAATGGGATGGGTGTTACTTTGGAGGTTAGTTTTGGAGTGATTCAATTTTTTGAGTTGTTGATATATTTTAGATATGAGGCCTTTGTCCGTTGTTTGGTTGGTAAGTTCTTGTCCCACTCTGTAGGCTTCCTGATTAGTTTACTAGCTATATCCGTTGCCATACAAAAGCTCTGCAGTTTAATGCAGTCCCACTTATCCAGCCTTTCTCTGATTTGTTGTGATTCTTGGTCCTTATTAAGAAAGTTTCGACCTGTACCAAGGAGGCCTAGTGTATCTCCTATTCCTTCCTGTAAACTTTTCAGTGTGTCAGCTTTTACCTCCATGTCTTTGATCCATTTGGAGTTAATTCTAGTGCAAGGTGACAAAGAAGGATCCAACTTTAGTTTTCTGCAGGTGTTTAACCAGTTCTGCCAGCATAACTTGTTGAAGAGGCTATCTTTCTTCCATTCTATTTTTTTGGCTCCCTGGTCAAAGATTAGGTGGCCATAGGTCTGTGGTTTAATATCTGGGTCCGCAGTTCTAATCCATTGGACTTCAGGCCTGTTCTTGTGCCAGTACCAAGCTGTTTTGAGAATTATAGCAGTGTCCCTGGGCTCTTCAGCTCAAGGCTACAACCTTAAATACCTTGAGCCACAGTGTCACTTCTGGTTTTCTGGTGCTTAAGTGGAAGTAACAGTTTCATGGACTTTAGTGTCTGGCCTGGCTTTGAACTGTGATCCTCAGAACCCAACCTTCTGAGATCATTTCCAGCTATTTTTTGGTGTAAGTGGTACAGAGTAATTGAACACAGGGCTTTGTGCATACTAGGCAAGCAAACTACCACTAGTGTGCACTCCAGCCTTAGATAAGAGCTTTCTTTTTCTTTTTCTTTTTTTCACTCATGGGGCTTGAACTCTGGGCCTGGATGTTTACCTTAAGCTCTTCAGCTCAAGGCAAGAGCTCTACCACTTGAGGCACATTATCATTTTGAATTTTCTGGATTATTTGGAAATAAGATTCTCACAGATTTTTATGCCTGGGCCGTCTTTGAACCTCGATCCTCCAGGGTAGCTAGGATTACCAGGGTGAGCCACCAGTCACGGGCATTAAATTATTATTTTTTGCATGTCCTATGGCTTCAACTCATGGCCAGAGCACTGTCCTAGGGCTTGCTCAAGGATAGCACTTTACTTCAGCCAGCCAACTCCCGGTCCAAATAGGCCACTCTTGAAGCTAGAATTACAGAGATCTGCCATAATACTGGCATGTTGTTATCTAAGTATATAATTTTTCTTCTATTTTTGATGGCTTTTCCTTAGTGTACCTATTTCCTACATATTTTATGGAAAACTTCCTTCCCACTGGGGCCATAAGTTAAGCCTAGTGGAAGAGTTCTTGCCGAGCATGAATGAAGACACAAGTTCAATTTCTCAGCAGGACATAGATAAAAAAAATAAAAGTGGTGCTGTGGCACATGTGATAGAACTTGCGCCTTAAGAATAAACAAAAACAAAAACAAGGATCGTGCTCAGGTCCTGAGTCTAAGCCCAGTACTGGCAAGAAAAAATTCTGCCCAAAGTGGACATTTAAACTTATTGTACTTTTCAAAAAATTTGTTGTCAAGGTGATATACAAAGAGATTGCTGTTACATATGTAATGAGTACATTTCTTGTAAACACTGTTACCCCCTCCCCCATTTCTCTTCCCCTTGCCCCAAGTCATAAATTTCATTTACAACAAATATATATGTATTTTCATTCCTGAAAAAAATAGTTTAAAATGTGTTCAAATAAATGATGTAGTTTGATATATTTATCAAAATGGATGACTTGAACTCTAAAATAAACATTCTAGGTAATTTTTCTCATAAAATTGTAGTAATGCTATATAACTAATAAAAAAGGAATTTTAGTTATTAATTTCTTATGTTTTACCTTTAACATTATTACACTAAGCATACTGTTTATGGTATTAATACAGACAGCATGAAATATGATTATGTAAAAAAATTAAATGATTAAAAATAGTAAGGTTGGGGGCCAGTAGTTTGTCTTGGTGGCACACAGCCTGGATTGGCAAAAAAGAAGTAGGGTTAGATAAAACAGATTTTTTTCCAAATGTGTGGAAAATGGTATGATTTCTTGTTTGGCTAGTCCTGGGGCTTGAACTGAGGGACCAGGAACTGTCCTTGGCCACATTTGTTCAAGGGTGGCACTCTGACACCTGAGCAACAGTGCCCCATCTGCTTTTTCTGTGTATGCAGTGCTGAGGAATTGAATCAAGGTCTTCTTGTATACTAGGCGAGCACTCTACAACTAGGCCACTTTCAAAGCCAAAGTAGATTTTTGATGCTATTGTGGAGTTTTAATTTTCTTAAATATTTGTACAAAGCACAATGGATATATAAACAGACTTGAACTCACAGAACAGAGTCCCACATAATATTACAGTTACTGTGGCACTTCTCCCGATTGACAAAACACATTTCCAGGCATCTGCTCTGTCCGTAAGCTTTGGTAGCTGACTTGTCTTTCCATGGAGGCCTGGCCTGGATTCCTGGTGATTCCATGCATTTCATAGTTCCCTGTATATCCAGTATGGTTGTCTTCTATGGGACCAGACCTGTCTGGTTTTTGGCCCACCCAGGACCTATGTGTCTGAGGTCTCACATTATAAGTGGAAAATAAAACACAGTATAATAAGCACTGAAGAACTGTGCACCATAATATTAACAATGAGAGTTTAATAGTTAGCAAAGTAAATACAATGAATACTTGACAAGAATCATGAGAGCAAGATAAAGAGATGTCTTTTTAGGAAGGGGACAGGGAAGCTCTAAATCCAGACTGGCCTCCAAGTTGCCTTCAGACAGTAATTCTACTTCAGAGTCTTCAGAAGGGTCTCCTTCCTCATGAGAAACAGAATGTCCTTCCTGAGTTAAGCTGGGGATGGATTCTGGTTTGTTGAATGGAGATTGAGTCTCTTTTAGTGAGATGGATGGGTCTGGATATTCTGTGAGGATGGATTCATTTTCCTCCAATGAATCCAGTATTGAGAGAACACTTGCTGCTTCCCATGGGGACATTTTCCTTGAGCCCAGCGTGTGCCCCTTCAGCTTGCACAATAAGTGGAGTGTTACTCTGACTCAGATGGACTGACTCTGGGTGGAGTGTGAATGGAAACGGAAGGAAATCTGGCTGCTCTTTTTCTTCCTCCATAGTATCTGCAGGTTCAACTGTGTCACACATGGGGTTCAGAGCAAAAGGTATATCCACAGGACTGTAAACCTGTTTGGTAATTTCTACAGAAGGCCCATGCTTTCTGGAGTGCAGTGATGATTCTCAGTCTCCATCAGTCACCAGCTCCATTGGTGGGTGTTTCATACGGAGTTCAGGATAAGCTCTTCCACGATGACCCAAACCTAAGAATGGAAATAGGTACAGAGTGGACAGAGTGGACTCTGCAAGTTGAAGTGTCACTCAACTTCCATGAGGATCTAATGGAGGAACCTGTAGAACTGGAGTTTGGACTGAACACTGAGGAGGTGTAGGGTCTTTCTAATGAGTGCTAATTCCCGAGTCCTTTCAGAGGACAGACATTACCTGGCTGACACCACCCATAAAGGGCATTTTGCCAAGCTCTGTAGAAGTAAGGGCCAACCAATATCTAGACCACATGGGCTTCCTACTCACAGGCTCTGAGGCACCCACACCAGGACTTCTACTTTTTCTTGGTCTTACTGGTCACACATTCCTCCAGCTGGTCAAAAAGTATGTGTTTAGAAGAGCAGGTCCAAAGCCGACATGTGGAGCCTCATATAGAGCTTGAGTTGTGTCAGGGTGTGGCAGTTCTTGAACTCGTAGAAATCACTGGGGTAGAAGTCCATTCACATCGTATAGATGGAACACATGATGCTGTGGGCACATTCGGTACAAGGAAAGTGAGAGCCTTCTCTCTCCATCCTGAGCCTTCTACAAAAGCCCCTTTCTTACAGGACTCTAATGCTGTGGCTGTCCTGCAGAGATGTGCACTTATGTGCTGGGAGGGGGGTAAGAGACACTCGAGAACAGGATGACTTTTACACCCCACTTCCAGAAGCTTCTGAGAGAGGCCTCTATGAATCTGTCCAAAGTAAACGCACCTTAAATTAACTAAGTAAATGCTCTAAATAAATCAATAGGTGAATGCTCTAAATAAAGAACTAAATGCTCATTCCTCTAATCTTAGCCACCCAGCAGGCTGAGCTCTGAAGATCACAGTGGAAATCCAGTCTAGTCAGTAAAAGTCTAAAGGCACTTGTCTTCAATTAGGCAGCAAAAAGCCAGAACTTGACCTATGACTCAAATGGTACAGTGCTAATTTTTGAACACCAAAGGGATGGCATTTAGACCTGGGTTCAGGTTCAAGTGGCAGCACTGGACTACACACCAAAATGTAAATGCTTTCAGGTTCTAACAGGCAAAGCTATCACAATCCCTCCCTGATGGCTCAAAAGTGATTCAGCCCCCAGCTTTTCCTCTGACTCCAGTATTTCACAGGCCTCCGCCATTAGTACTGACACCTCATTTCTTACTGGGAAATGGGATTTCCTAGGATGTCACCTAGGTGAGGGCTGCAGTTGGGAGCCACTTCCTCATGCCTGAAATCCAACTTCTCAGTAAGCACACTGTTGAGACTCCAGTAGCTTGTGAGGGAAATGAAATGGCATGGTGTCCCAGTCATAATAAAGTAGTTTGCGCCCTTGTATCATGCTTAGCACCCCTGTGAACACCCCAGTGAAACAAACAGGCTCAGAGAGGAACAAAGTATTCCAAGACTTGGCCAGGAGGGGTGAGCAAACCTGGGTTTGGAGGGGGAACACTCACTTTTTCAAGAGAATTTCCAGCAACTACTACATTGTCCTCCACTATTTGAAATTGTGCAGAAAGTTTCCCACATGAAAGAGATCACCTTTCTGGTAGGCAGGGATCAGCTTTGTCAGCAGCATCTCCAACATGCCTTCCTCCAGGATCCATAGGTTACAAGGCTCATTCAGAGTCTGAGCTGACTTACCATCACACTATGTTGGCAAAACAGTGGATATTTCAAACTTAGGAATGGGACCACACTTCAAACAGAGGAACTGGAATAGAGTAGATTGGAAATGACACACTCTAATCTCAGTAGAGTCACTTGAAAGCACAGAAGAAGGTTGTAGTGTGTGGGCAGGATGATGGGTTCAAATAGGTTTCCTCTCAATATACCTCATCTGAGTTTCCCTGGAGTTTCCTGGCTTTCTTCCTAGAGAAATGCCTGATATATCTTCAAGTGAGACATCCATATCTCTCATGCCTGAGATCCGAGCCTCCTGACCTTTGGCAACAGCACAGCAACAACTTTCTGGTTCCTGAGCCACAGGCCAAGGGAGCTGGCTTGAGCTGGTTGTCACATACAGTGTCTTGGTTACCAGGTTTCCATATTCTGTTCCATTGTGAGGGAGGTAGGGTCACCTTTCAAGGCCCAATGACCAAAGCTCCTTGCTCACAGAAGACCTCCCCAAAGACATACTGGAGGCTGAATCTCCCTTCCCACCTCACATATGGATGTAGTAAACAGCACACCTTTTTGTTCAAATCCCAAGTCATTAACTAGGCGTAAGTGCTAGCCTGGTCTCAGACACAAGGAGCCTTTCTTAGGTAAGATCCAAACTTAACTGTCACTATTCCCCTTACCCTTGACAAGACATTTTGCTTCACAGTGCCTTCTCAGCTTGCATTTTGCCTCTAGCACATTTTTTTGCCAGTCCTGGGACTTGATCTCAGAGCCTGACCATTGTTCTTAGGCTTTCTTTAGGCTATAGCTGTCCCACCAAGCCACAGCACCATTTCCAGCGTTTTCTATGTATATGGTACTGCAGAATCAAACCGGACTCTTTTTGTGTGGTAGCCCAGCACTCTACAAATAGATGAAACACCCAAGCCATCTTGCACATATTTTTCACCTCAATCTACTAGGACGTTGTTAGGTTTCTGTATCCTAATCTATTTTTCTTCCTGATGAATATCTGTGCTGTCATCTGTAAAAATGCAAGTGGGAAAATCACAGAAGCATTGGTGACATAAAAAAAGTCTTACAGACATAGATAAGTGTTCATTCTTTGTAGGAGAAAGGATATTTTGATATGATGATGATGACTATTTATAAATACTTTATCGGGGTTTAGAGTTTGGCCCAGTGGTAGAGTGCTTGCCTAGCATCCATGAAGATCTAGGTTTGAGTCCTTAATATCACACAGATATAAAAATCCACATGGCAATGTGGCTCAAGTGGCAGAGGGCTAGACTTGGGAAAAGCCAAGAGCAGTGCTCAGGCCCTGAGTTCAAGCCCCAGGAATGGCAGAAAAAACAAAAGAAAAGAAAAGAAAAGAAATGTGCTTTTTACAAGTTATTCACTCACAGCATTTGCCTCTGAATTCTTCGCTTCTGCATCTTGTGACTTATCCCTTTCCCTCCATGTAGACAAGAAAAACAGATTTTATTACTTGCTATCCTGTTGTCCAATCTTTGGATATTAATTCAAAGTACAATATTGCCTGAGATATTGTGTGTGTCCATGTGTGTGTGTATCTGCCTATGTGTGCATGCACACATGTGTACAGGGTTTAGGACTTACTCATAGGGCCTGTGTGATAACCCTAAGCATCTTTTCCTCAAAGGTATTGGTCTTTCACTTCTAGCTTATTATAGCTAATTGCAGTTGAGAGATTCACTCAATTTCTTGCCCTGTGCATTGGAACCCAGTGCTGGGTTCTCATATTGTTAATTGTAGCTATAGAGAAGGCTGAGGTCTGGGGATCCTCGTTAGAATCCAGCCCCTGAAGGAAAGTCACTGATAGAAATCTTTATCTTCAGTTAAGCACGAATAAATAAGGCAAAAGTGGAACTGTGGCTCAGTTCCTCTTGTACCAGCCATGAGAAAATTAGTAATTGGCAGCACCTGGTCCCTGAGAGAAATCCTTAGCACTGGTTCAAAAAAAGAAAGGAAATAATGAAAAAAATTAAAACTTGCTGAGGAATCCATAAGGATAAACGTGCCTGTGAATAGTCTTGTCATTTCAGATTCCCTCAAGAGCTTATGTCTCTCTATATTATATCAAGATTTTTAAAGATATTTACATATTTTCTATCTTTCTTAAACAGAGATAGCCATCCACAAAACACAAACACAAACTCTCACACAGTATACCACCCACCCATAAGTGTCTGGCTATGTATATATGTATAGTCATATGTATTGATCTGTCTCTCTATATTAATATATAAATGCATAAACATATGTATTTAGACAAACAGGATACATACATAGATAGGTCTCAGGCATTTCCAGATTTTGTGCAAGTCTTCTGAGTGCAACTTACCATTGTATTGTTTGTCAAGATAGAGTCCCTCTAACTTTTCGCCAGCTTCTTGTCCTTTGATACTTTTTTCTGCCAGTCCTGGGTTTTGAACGCTAGGCCTGGATGCTGTCACTGAGCATGAGCTTCTTGCATTCAGTAGTTTATTGCAGATAAGAGTCTCATGGAGTTTCTGTCCTGGGCTGGCTTTGAATTGTGATCCTCAGATCTCAAACTCCTGAGTAGCTAGGATGACAGTCTTGAGCTACCAGTACCTGGTTCCTTTGCCTCTTTTACCCTTTTTTTGGCCCCACCACAGCCATGGTATCTACCTTTCTATGTTCTCTCCACCTGCCCCCAGACAGGGGTCTGACAGATGCTTTCCACCCACTTATTCATGTCCTCCTCTGTATTCGCTGACAGCTAAGACATGCACTCACTTGTCTGGATGCCAAACAAAAAGCCATGTGATTGTTTCTCAGTCTCGAACATCCTATCAGATTTATAACACCACAGAGGGCCAGGTTGATGCTCCTCCAGGGCTTCTTAAATTGTTCTCATATTAATCCACAACACGTTTGTCATCACTTGTCCAGCTAATTCATGTACTAAACCAGCATTCCCTACAAACTTAGATCCCAATACCATGAGGACACTCAAGGGTGCATTAGGAGTGTGACCTGTAGGTGGATGTGAGCCTGTCTAACTTGGAGGGGATATCTCCCCCACAGGAAATGGAATACAAATTTAGAATCTGCTTTCATGAGGTGACAATCTCTGGCAGATGTTCTTATCAAATGTGGCACTGCCTACTTCCAGCTTAAAACATGGGTTGATGACCCAGCATAACAGAGAATGTATTCACCCCGGCCCAACACATAGGCTGGGACCCTGAACTTTCAGGTAGCATTTGGCTTTGAAGGTCATGAGATCTTAGTCTACAAATGATGAGCCCCCTCCCGTGAGGCATAGCAAACGGAGCCAAAGTGCAACCCAGTTAAGCACCAGATCAAGCTTCCCTTCTTCAGTAGGGTATGGTTTGAAAACTGTGCATAGCTTCTGTTTGAAGCCAGTCCAGAAAGGAAAGTCCATGAAACTCCCATTTCCAGTTAACTTCCAAGAAAAAGCCAAAGATAGAGATGAAGCTCAAGAGAGCTAGAGAGCCATCTGAAAAGAATGGTTACACCCTGCAACATACTCATTACCTGATCTTGAAAACATCTCTGCGTGCATCCCAGCATGCAGCCAGCATCTGGGGGTGACAGTGACCCCTGCGCCAATTGGCAATCTGCACTGTCTCTGACATCTGTAATGTGAACCTCATTCTGTTGGGTTTGTGAAGCGGTGTCAACCCTGCAGAAGGAACCAACTGTGCCCTAACTCCCTCTGTCCCCTGGGGCACCTAGCATTCCCCCATCTGCACCCTTCCTGTGGCTTCTGATCCTAGGGAGCCCTCCTGCCCTGTCCAACACTCACATGAAGTGCATATTTCTTCTCCTGGGGCAACTTCTCCACAGAGAGTACATGACATGCCCACTCTCCAGGCACGGGGAGATCCTGCCAAAGTAGCAAATCAGTGATAAGGACATAAAGTGATGAATAGAATTTTAGATCCTGATGGTAGACAGTCTGCAAAATCCAAGGGAGAATGGAATTGGAGGGGACCAGGGATAAGGATGTGGGCATGGAGCTTCCCTGCCAAGGGGGTGGGGGAAGTCACAGGCTGGGGGATGCACAGCATGATCAATGGGCCCTGTGCAGCTACTGGGTCACCCCCTTCTGCATCTCAGCCTTTGGCTTTGAGCTCTGTGATCGTCAAGATGTGCACAGTCTGTACTCTGGCTGGCAGAAGAAAGGACAATTGTAGACCCTTTGTGAGTGTAGGAAGGGGTAGGCTGGACACCCAGTCCAAGAGGAGCTAAAACTGGAGTCGAGGGGTGTGCAAGGAGTGGGTGTGAGGGTTGTGGGCAGTCACAGTCATGGCAGAGGTGTCTCTGTCTGTGGGGTGAGTGCCTCCCTGCAGGCAAAGCACTGGAAATATCAGAGATCCACATGAAAAGGAAAAGCTGGAAATGGCACTATGGTTCAAATGGTAGAGCATCAACCTTGAGCAAAAGAGCTCAGGGACAGTACCCAGGACCTGAGTTCAAGCCTCATGACTGTAAAAGAAAAAGAGCCAGGACTATGAGAGGGAACCTGGTACTCTCTTGGTCTAATCAGACACAAGAAGAGGTCGGGATAGGCTGTGGAAAAACACAGAGAACATCTTCCTCCAGCTCATCCTGTCCAGCATGCAGGGACAGCCATGTAACTAGGGCTACGGTGAGATCATCTTCACCCCTGTGCTGCCATCTGAATTGTAGACCTCTGTCCTGGCATGGGGTGTCCTGATGGCTGTGCAGGTGCCCTAAGCCTAGATGGAGAGCAGCCACTGACTGTGGTAGCTAAGGAGAGATCTGTTCCATAGCTATCAGGCCACCCAGCATGGGAGCCATAACCACCCCTCACCCAGGTAGAGGCCAATGGTTCTCCAGGTGCTACTAACATTGCCCCACCCCTAGCTCTGGGTACACGTGACATTCCCTCCCAAGGAGCAGGACTAAGTGAAGGATCAGGAAGCTGCCTATGGGCTTCAGATGATGGCTAGGCTGGCACTACAGATGGCCTCACTCTGTCACCACCTTCCCCTGCCTCCATCATTCCTCCATCATGCCTCTCTACCTCCCACCCATTAACCTTGGAAACCAATGAACTGGGCTCTCATCATTCCTCTCATCTCTTCACCCACCTTGCCATGCGTCCATCCCTCTGTCACTTCCACCCCACACACATCCCACCACCAGCCACCCTGTAGCTTATGAGGATCCCAGAGGAAGCTCTTGGTGAAGGGCTTGTGACCACAAAACAGTTACTATCACCCGTTCCGGCCTGATCCACCACAGAATAAGAACAGCCAAGCAGGCACACACTGCAGCAGAGTTGCTCTGCTGCCGCCCTGATTTCTTCATGGCCAGGACTTGGCTCTCCTCAGCCTCCCAGCTCAGTAACCAGAACATTGTGCTTTCACAGAGCCATGGCTCCAGTCTCCATGGACACAAAGACATCAAGGTGATGCCAACTTCCCCATCTCTATATACTTCTAACTATGGGATGGTAGCTGAGGTTCTCTTCTGTGACTCCATCCGCTAAGAGGCTCATGCAGATTTCTATCCTTTGCTCATCATGGTGACTCTTTGGTTAACAAGTCACTGCTGGGCTTCCAGTTTACCACATATAGAACCCATACTCCAACACTTTTCTTAGAAGGACTGATGACTTTTAAATATTCTCTAGTTTTAAATTTCTAGTTCCTTCTCTCTTTCATTTATATATTTCCCTTCCTCACATGCTTCCCTTTTTTTACCTTCCTTCTTTCATTCCTGGCCTTGAACTCAAGACCTGGAGCTTTTTCTTAGCTTTTCTTTGCTCAAGGTAGCACTCCAGCTCTTGAGCCACAGCTCTACTTCAATCTTTGTTCTTGCTCTAAACTGGGAGTATGAGTCTCATGCATTTTTCCCTTTGCTGGGTTGGTTTTAAACCACAATACTAAGATCAGGATCCTGAATATGCCTCGGATTACAGGTATTATCTAATCAAAACAAATTCCTGATTTCTTTTTTAGACATAATTAGTTCTTTCAGGTGAGCCACCAGCCACTCATGCAAGAGCATTGCAGGATCCCAGCATTCATCTTGTCTCCAGTCTTATTCCATCCATCTCACAATGGTCATCTAAAACACCCTGCTGCATGCCTGAAGTCGCAAGGAACGTTCTCAACGCCATGAGAAGCCCCCTTAAGCTCTGCCTCAGACATGCCCAGCCCCCATCCCACTTCCACATGAGCATTTGTTTAGGAGAAATTTCCTGAGTACATCATCATCTTTTCCTCACCATTCAAATTTCATCTTTGGAGTCATTTCTCCCAGACAAAGAGGAACATGATCCATGGTTTGATAGCAGCTCCAGCTTCATAGTCCCAGCCACCAACACCCCCCCATTACCTTGCCAGACACCTGAATTCATGAACAATGTTTTCACTACCCCTGACTCTTATCAAATGTTTTAACTTATACAGTGCATTAAAATAATTTTACTAAATGGAATAAACACATGGCATCAAGCTTCAGAATCTTTGCACCTGAACTTTTAGTGAATCACAGACACACCAGCATTTCTGTAGCCAACAGAAATCTTAGCTTTGAGATTTCAGCATTCCTGGTATCCTAGTTTGGATGTGCTAACACTGCCCTTAATGGGGCACTTCAATCACACAATCCCACAACAATCAATGTCATTTGACATTCACTGGTAGGTGGTGCTAGGAAAAAGACTGATGTGCCAACTCCATGCTGGCTTGACCTATGCCATCTTCAAACCTGGAGCAAGTGGGGCTCCTCTCTCCATGACAACTTTTGTGTACTACCCCAGGAGGACCTTTACCTTGAGACAAAATTATGAAGACTATCTCTACCAGCAAAGATTCCAGTGAGATGTGCCTACATGGATAAAGCTAAAATCTCACTAAAGTGAGGTTGTTGGCAGTGCTGGAGCCTGAACTCAGGGCCTGGGCACTAAGCATTTGTACTCAAGACTAGCCCTTTACCACTGGAGCACACACTCCATTCCCAGCTGTTTTTATTTTTGGTAGTAAGAATCTATCAGACTTTCCTGTTCTAGGTGACTTGGAACTTCCATACTCAGATCTCAGCCTCCTGACCAGCCTGGATTAAAATTGTGGATCAGCCATGTGCCACACCTGAGGACTTCAGCCAGCACATTTTTTTTCCCAAAAATTGGAAGAGGAAGATGAGGGAGGGTTGGGCTCATCCTGCCCTGCATATGAAGGAGAGCATCAGCGCCTGAACTTCATTCCCTGTTGTAGGCTGCTGGAGGAAAAGGAAGCAAATAGGCACAGGCTGGCAGCAGATGCCACAGAACAACTTGTGACCAAGACTCCCAGAGCAGACCTCAGAATCGATGACAGAGTTGGATCTACCCAGTAACAGAGGCAGTGGTGACACCTGAAACTGCGCGTTTGAGCCTTTGCTGCTAGTAAACAGGGCCACCTATGTCTCAATGAGAAAGGTGAGATTTTGGTGGAGAAGGTGAGATTAAACATTATGTATCATGCAAGAAGACAGACTATAAGGGGTCTTTTATTATTCCAAGTGAAATTTTGAATTTCCTCTTCTGTTTCTTTAAACAATGACATTGGGATATTGATGAATACTGCACTGAATTTGTAGATAGTCCTTATCAAAATTGCCATTTTTACAATATTACGTCTTCCAAACTAGGAGCATAGGTTTTTGCATTTCCTCAGTTCTGCGTTAATTTCCTTCTCCAGGGTTTATAGTTCCATCAAAAAGGGGCTTTACATTCTAAGTTAATTCCAAGGTATTTTATTTTCTTTGATAGCAAAATGAGTTGCTATCCTGATTCTTGCCTCATTCCTCTCGTTTGTTGGCATATAAGAAGGCAGTTGACATTGAGGGTTAATTTTATACCCTGCTACCTTATCAAAGTTTTATATCAGCTCAAGCAGCTTTGGAGTAGAGTCTACAGGGTTCTTTAAATACAGAATCCTGTCATCTGTAAGGAGAGAAAGTTTCAGTTCCTCTTTCCCTATTCCTCCTCACTCCAGTTAGAATGGCCAAGAACCAGAAATCTAATAACGTAATCTGGAGGGGATGTATCCAGGAGGGATCACTAGTACACTGTGGTGGGATTGCAAACTCGTTCAACCACTATGGAAAGCACTATGGCAGTATCCCAAAAAGACTAAACATAGAGCTCCCCTGTGATCCAGCAATTTCACTACTTGCCAATCGTCCAGATAAGACATGCTAAATTCACTAGAACAATAACATTTATCACAGCACTATTTACTATAGAAAAGGTATGGAACCAACCCAGATGCCCGTCAGTTGATGAGTAGATCAAATATGGTATTTTTACACAATGGAATTCTGTGCTTCTGTCAGAAAGAATGACATGGACGAATTTGTAAGGAAATAGAAACACTGTAAAGTTTAGAAATTAGTTTCTGTCTCCTTATCTCTCTCCTTCTCTATCTCTGTAAAATTTAGAAGTTCCTGTTTTTCTCTCTTTCTCTCTCTTTTCTCTCTCTCTCTCTTTCTGTCTCTCTCTCTCTGTCTCTGTCTCTCTC
This sequence comes from Megascapheus bottae, assembly GCA_024803745.1. NCBI lineage: Eukaryota > Metazoa > Chordata > Mammalia > Rodentia > Geomyidae > Megascapheus > Megascapheus bottae. The sequence goes on from JANJXV010000465.1 coordinate 151,869, forward strand.
TCTCTCTCTCTCTCTCTCTCTCTCTCTCTCTCTCTCTCTCTCTCTCTCTCTCTCTCTCTCTCTCTCTCTGCCTGTCTCTCTCCAATCCTTAGGCTTGAACTCAGGGCCTGAGCTACTTTTGCTCAAGGTTAGCACTCTACCATTTGAACCACAGTGCTGCTTCTGGCTTGCTCTTTTCACGTAGTATTGAGGAATCTAACCCAGGCCTTCATCCTTGATAGGTTAGCACTCTACCACTAAGCCACACAGTCAGCTTTTAGAGGTTTCTGACAAAGGTTTTCCTACATGCTATTATTTCTTCTGTGAGTGCTCTTAATGCTTGCTGAAGGTTGTCATTCTTTAGAAGACTTACCCTAATGCTCCCATATACAGAGATTCTATATATAGGTCAATGTTTTTCATTACTCAGAATTTCTCTATTGTGTATGTTCTGAAATGTACTGAAGACTGACTTCTGATTAAAAGTCATTGCACATTTTTTCTATTCATTAGTTTTCTTTTCTTCTATGGGAATCAGGTTTGTGATGAACACAGAAGTATGCCTTCCAGGTCAAACACTTTCCACATTTGTAATATTCATAAGGTTTTTCTCTCCTATGTGCATTTTATACTTAGTCATGCGTTCATGATGGATTTTTCATATTCTTATATTCATACGATTTTTATCCTGTGTCTGTGTGGTATCATGCAAACTCAACTATGAGTTCTTCAAAAAAATTTCCCTTTCATTTTATTCATAGGATTCTATCCTGTGGGTGTTTAGTGATAAATCTTGACTTGTGCCTTCTGGGGAAAAGACTGGACATTTGCTACATTCATTAAGGGTTTTATCTTGTGTTGGTTCTGTGACACAAGCTGAGTTTTCTTCCACAGACTAAAAAGTCTTTCCTATTTATTACATTGCTAAGGCTTCTCATATGTGTGAACTCTCTTACGCTTCCTGAAGGGTCAATACTGCACGAAAGACTTTCAACTTTGGTTATATTCCTAAGGTTTCTAATATGTGTGAATTCTGTTATGCCTCCTGTAATGTGACTTCCATCTCAAGGTCTTACCACATTTGATGCACTCGTACAGTTTCTCTCCTGTGTGTGTTCTCTGATGCAATTTGAGGGAAGACTTCCATTTGAAAGACATTCCACATCGGTTACGTTCATAAGGTTTTTCTCCTGTTTGAATTGTCTTATGCATGTTGAGGTTTGGCTTCTGTGTGAAGGACTTTCCACATATGTTACACTCATAAGGTGTTTCTCCTGAGTATATTCTCTGATGAACATGGAGTTTTACCTTCCATTTGAAAGACTTTCCGCATTCACTACATGCATAAGTTTTCTCTCCTGTGTGTGTTCTATTATGCCCATCAAGATATGACTTCCACTTGAAGATCTTTCCACATTTGTTGCACACATAATGTTTCTCTCCTGTGTGTGTTCTTTGATGCAATTTGAGGGAAGATTTCTGTCTGAAAGACTTTACACATTGGTTACATTCATAAGGTTTCACTCCTGTGTGTATTCTCTGATGAACACGAAGTTTTCCCTTCCCTTGGAAAGACTTTCCACATTCATTACACTTATAAGATTTCTCTCCTGTGTGTGTTATTTGATGAACTCGAAGGTGTATCTTCTGGGTGAAAGACTTTTCACATTTGTTACATTCATAAGGTTTCTCTTCTGTGTGTCTTCTCTGGTGCAAAGTGAGGTATGATTTCAGTCTAAAAGTCTTCCCACATTTATCCCATTCATAAGATTTCTCTTCTGTGTGAGATCTCTGATGGGTGCTGAGAGCTGAATTCTGGGCAGAAATTTTATTACGTTCCTCATATTCATAAGGTTTTTCTTCTCTTGGAGATCGAGGATGGAGCGTCAGGTCTGACTTCTCAGAAATTAATTTTCACACTTGATGTACGCATCACATATCTCAGGATATTTGCTCTGAGGTATTGTAAGGCGTATTTCATTACTGAAAGATTTCTCACATTCACTACATGTATGAGGAGTCTCTCCTGTGTACATTTTCGGATGTGTAGTGATGGTCGGTGTTAAGTACAATAGTTTTCATGACACAGTACATTTAGCAGTTTTCCTCCCTCCCTGAAGAATTTCTTGGGCAGGGAGAACAGAATTATGATACTGCAGATCTTTTGGACTGTCACAATCATGAATAAAATGCTCTGAATATCCGATGGATTTTTTAAGAACAGGAGACATACGAGATCTATATGCAGCATGCATCTCATCAGGCTTAGGAGACAGAAGCATGTTCTGACACTTAATGAACTCCTCAGTCCTCACCCCTAAGTTGTTGCCGTTATTACTAATCAGCTCTGGATTATGTGTAGAGCTCAAATTTAAAGTTGTTGCTAATCTCACGTTTTCCTCCACTTCGATACTACTTGCAACTGCTACTTCACAAAGACATTCATGAGGACTTTCCTGGCAGGTCTTGAACACATTTTCCATTACCTGGACATCTAAAATGAGTCATAGAAAAAAAGATACAAACATACATGAGATACAAATATTCCTTACTGTAAAGGTAATGACTTTACTTTCCCATCCTTAGTGTTAGATATTTTAAAATATAAAAGTGGAAATTGATTTGTGAGAAATATATGCTTTTCTTCCTAGCATATTAAGAAAATGATATTTTACAATGACCAATAATGTTTTTTCTGTGTTTTAGTTCTCTTTTATATCACAGGAAATATTTATTGAAATTACCCAACTATGTATTGCTACAGTTTTAAGCTGAGTACTACCTATACTATACCTGCAGCTGTTTTTTTTCAAATAATGTTTTGTTTATACATTAAGGAATAGCTGCCTTTCTTTTATTTTTGAGAAATAATCTAAATACTGTGCTGTTTTGCATCTTTTTAAAACATTCTTTTCTTTTCTTTTCTTTTCTTTTTCTGTAGTTCATAGACCTCGGCCCTGTCACTGAACCCTTCAGCAGAAGACTATAACCCCTATCCTTGAGCTACAGCCCCACTTACTCTTTTCTAGAATTAACTACAAATAAGAGTCTCAGGTCCTGAGTAGCAGATAGGATTACCTTACCCAGTTTCAATGCTGTTTGCTTATTAACCATTAAGTGAGGAACACGAATTTTTTCTAGATTCAGCGGCCAAAAGTTTGGTTTATATGTCTGTTTGCCTTTGATCCAAGCAAGAATGATTCTTGAGAGTAAGGTCTTACACCTATATCCCTTCAGTTACAACTTCTCACTAAAGTCTCAATTTAGGTATTTGTGGGAATTTTGAAATTTGTTTCTTTCCATTTGAAGTCTTATAAAAATTCCTTTTCTAACACTCCTGTCCCTCAGAACCATGGAAGACCAGAAAATCCCCAGCTCATTGTCTAGTTAATTTTCTTATGTTGATTGAAACTTTGTTTTTTTTTCCATTCCTGGGTTTGAACTTAGGACCTAACCACTGTCCTTGGGTTTTCTCAAGACTAGAACCCTATCAATGAAGTCATTACTTCTAGCTTTTTCTATGTATGTGGTAATAAGGAATCAAACCTGTGTCTTTGTGCATGCTAGGCAAGCACTCGACCACTAGGCTCAATTTCTGGTGGAAAGCTCTGGTTCTGAATACCAGTCTCTTCCTACCAGCAAAAAGATATTATCCTTATCAGAGAATAATGCCCTGACTTATTCCTTGTTTGCTCAATCATTTATAGTCTTAGTTTTAAAGAAATTTCTTTCTTTCTTTCTTTCTTTCTTTCTTTCTTTCTTCCTTTCCTTCCTTCCCTCTTTCTTCCCTCTTTCTTCTTTCTTTCTTTCTTTCTTTCTTTCTTTCTTTCTTTCTTTCTTTCTTTCTTTCTTGTTTTGCAGTCATGGGACTTGAATTCTAGACCTGGCTGTTCTTCCTGAGCTCCTCAGCTCAAGGCTACTGCCCTATGTCTTTAGCCTCAACCCCACTTCTCATTTTCTATTGGTTCATTGGAGAGAAGAGTCTAAGGTGTTTTTGTGATAGGTCAGTCTTTGAACCTTGATCCTCAGATCTCAGCAACCTAAGTAGCTAGGATTACAGGCATGAGCCACGGGCTCATGGCTTTCTCATTTTATTTTGTTTCACAGTGATTTCTACAGAGAAATCTAACTTTAACTCTACTGCCACATGGAATTCGTCATATCACCCTATGATTCTTGGTGCCGGGGGTTTGGGCTAGCATGCACAAAGACCTGGTTCAGTTCCTTGGTACTACATACAAAGAAAAAGCCAGAAGTGGTGCTATGACTCAAGAAGTAGAGAGCTAGCCTTGAGAAAACCCAAGGACCATGCTCAGGCCCTGAGACCAGGCATAGGATTGGGAAAAGAAAATGATTCTTGATTCATTCACAAAGAATTCCATAGGTTCCACACAGGATTTAGGGTAACTAAGAATATTATTGCTCAGTACATCACAACATGAACTTACCAATGGGGCTCAGGCTCCAACATCAATATGAAGATGCATTCACTCACCTGTGATATTCTTGTCAGAGGAATTTCCTATCCAGAGTTTTGCACAGTGCTCTAGCTTGTCAATTAATACAGGTTTGGGAACACAGGGCCCTGTAAATTAGAAACAGTAGAGAATTATTGCTTATGCTGTGTTATCATTGCTTTAAGTTCGCAGACATCCTACTCACAAGTTATCTATTAAATCTTTTTTCTCATTTCTCACTGGCTCCATGGTTGACTTTTCCCCAGCTCTGGATTCATTTTGTATGGCATAAACTTAGCTGTCTGCTCAAGGCTAGAAAAATACCAGGTTGAGTCCCAGCTCCACTTACATGCATAGGTCTTCATGCATGCTAGGCAAGCACTCAACCACAAAGTCAAACCCTTGACAATCCACTAACATTTTTGAGGGGTTACTTGGAGTTATAGAGTTTCATGGCAATTTTTATGCCATTGCTGGCTTCAAATTAGAATTCTTAGATTTCTTCCTCCTGAATATTTTAAGATTACAGGCATGAAACTTTGCACCTAGTGCCAGGTTTCCATTATAAACTCACTGTTTAGTGATTTGTAGATCCTATTTCCAATAATGCTATATATTCTATTCTGGATGGTTTATCCACTTACAATTACTGTGTGAGTTTGGAATGTCGTCTCCATTAGAGGAAACATAATTTAGAACTGTTGTCAAAGTATCCTGAAGGTATCCTGAAGAATGAGTACAAAATTACCTTAGGTTTTCTTTAGAAAGTAATGATACTTATCAGGGCCTGGAATCTTTCATTTAAATAGTATTGAAAGTTTGATAAACATTCACGTATCTGCAAAATAACAAGGCACTTGGCCTTGCAAGTGAATTTGACTTTTGCTCACCTAAGGACACCAGGTTGCTGTAGGTCTCCAGCGTTACATCTCTGTACAGGGTCCTCTGAGCATTGTCCAGATGCTGCCACTCCTCCCAGCTGAAATCCACAGCTACATCATCAAATGACACCAGCTTCTGGAATGGCACATTTTCATCAAGTAATTAGCACTGAGTTATAAACACACCATGTCTGGAATTTTATTCTTTTTTTTTGGAATTGTATTCCTTTACTTAAATGTCTGGACTTACATGAAATATTGACCTGAAAAGCTTAGGGATGGTGCCTAGGCCCAGAGTTCAAGTCCCAAGACCCACAAAAAAATAAAAAGGCAAGCCAGGTGTTGGTGGCTCACGCCTGTCATCCTAGCTACTCAGGAGACTGAGATCTGAGGACCATGGTTCAAAGCCAGCCTGGCACAAAATTCCATGACACTCCTTTCCAATTACCCACCATAAAATATTTAATGGCTTGTGGCATATCATGGTATAGCAATTGTGGTATCGACAAAAATAAGTCGGGGGAGTAGATTTAGGTTAAAAATGGAATTATTCCATTGAAAAGGAACTACATTATATGATGACATATACTGGTATTGTGAGAATATTGCAAAATCTTAGGGTATCAAGTAATAATACTGTGAAGTATACCAAGAATGTTAATGTTCTATGTCTGGCATAATAATCACTTGGGGAAGAAACTTTTTTTTCTTTTTTTTTGCTGGGGGATTTGTAAGGCTTGAACTCTGGGCCTGGGCACTGTTCCTGAGCTCTTCAACTCAAGGCTGTCACCCTACCTATGAAGCAACAGTGCCATTTCCCATATTCTAGTGGTTAACTGTAGATGAGAGTCTCATAGACTTTCTAATGCCCAAGCTGGATTTGAACCAAATCTTTAGATATCAGCCTGATATCTGAGTAGCTAGAATTACAGGTAGAAGTCACTGCACCTGGCAACAAATTTATTTCTTGCTGTTTTATACTACAAATTTTCTGTATGTTTTACTTTTTCAAAAAGACTGAGGATGACCTTTGTTCTGTATATAATGGGAAGAGGGGTAGGGAGCTGTGAGCAGAAGAACTGAGGGGCAATACTCAGGGTAGGACAATAGCCTTAAACTAAAGAGCTCATGGCCCAAGGTCCAAGCCCCATGACTTTCCCCACTACCCCACAAAAAAAGGGAAAAAAATTGGAGATTGGAGAGGATTTTCTAAAAAGAATATATAGAAATAGTAGTTCAAAATGTAGAAAGAAGTTCAATATTAACAGTCATGAGAAAAATTAAAATTACAATGAAATCATTACTTTAAATATATTAATAGAAATATAGTTTTAAACAAAAAGATCCACATACACACACACACAAACACACACACACACACGCATACAAAAAACAACTTTCAAAGTCTAACTATTACTGGGAAGGTAGTGAGAAGAAGTAGAACTTTGGAATAGTTCTGCAAGGAATATAAAACAATCAAAAATTGCGTGGAGAGTGCTAAAAAAGTACTAAATATAGAATTACATAGAAATATGGTCCAACACTTCTATTTCTAGATTTGTACCTAACGGAAGAGAAAGCAGATACTAGAACAAATATGTGGAGAATCCATTCACAACTATTAATAATAATCAAAAGATAGAAATATGCAAAACAATGCATTGAAAAGGAAGAACATTTTACTATATTTTACAGATGAATCTTGATTACAGTAAACTAAAATACAGCAGTCATAAAGGAAGAGATAGGGTATGTTTTCCCTTCCAGAGCTTCCAAGGATCAACAAACCCTTAGAGCCAAAAAGCACGAAAGTTCCAGAGAATGGAGTAGAGAGGAACAGGAGCTGAATGTTTAATGATTATACATGGAAGATGAAAATTGCTCTAGATGGGTAGAATGAAGAGAGAACTGTACCCTAAACAATGGTTATGTAGCCACACAGGATGGGATACACCTATACTCCCTGATCTTGGGAAACTCAAGAAGGATTTCTAGCCATCCTGGATGCATGGAAAGATCTATCATAAAAACTAATGTGGAGGGGCTGGGAGTTTGGCATAGTTGTACAGTGCTTGTATGAAGACGAAGGTTCAATTCCGCAGTACCACATACACAGAAAAAAGCAGAAGTAGTGCTGTGGCTCAAGTAGAAGATCACTAGGCTTGAGGAAAGCTGAAGGACAGTGCTCAGACCGAGTTCCAGCCAAAGGACTTGTTTAAAAAAAGAACCAGAAAGCTGAGCATGATGGGGTGGTGGCTCACTTCTATAATCCTAGCTACTCAGGAGGCTGAGATCTGAGGATCAAGGTTTAAAGCCATCCTGGCACAAAAAGACCTGAGACTCTTATGTCCAATTTACCTTTAGAAAATGGGAAGTGGGGCTTGGCTCCAGGGTAATGTGGTAGCCTGAAGCTGAGGAGCTTAGGTATAGTGCCCAGGCTGGGATCAAGATCTATGACCCACCAAAAAAAACCCAAAAAAGGAAAAAATAATATGGAAAAATTTGGATTCTCTGAATTTTATCAGGCATATAAATGTATTTTTTGCTGTTGAAATAACAAATTGTTTGGAAATATTTTAAAAGTTTTTACCTAGAAATGTGCACTACAAATGGAATTAATAACAAACACAAAATATGAAAAAGATACAAATTATCACCATATGGGTATCCTGCTTCTGTATCTTTCACTGACTCCTGTTCAAATGAGTCACATATTCTGAATCATTTCTCCCAGTCGATATATGCCACAAGTGTTAGCTTGTACTGTACTTCTTGGGAAATCAAAAGCAAATACTAAGCAAATGTGTATTAGATTTTGTCAACAGTGATATTTCAAATATAAATCCCTACACATTGCATTATTTAATATCAATGCCGGAATCTAACTTACAGAAACTTCAATCTTTTGAGAATCTTCAAAATGGTGTGTAAATATTTAGGATCGTTATGTCTTCCTTGAGGAATGATTCCTTTAGTAGAATGTGGTAACCTTCTTTGTCTTTTCTTACTAATTTTAGTTTGAAGTCTATTTTATCTGATATGAGGATGGCAACTCCAGCCTGTTTATGGGGGCAGTTAGCTTGATAGAGTTTATTCCAACCTCTCACTTTCAAAAGATGATTGTTTGGGGGTAAGATGTGTCTGTTGAAGACAGCAGAACGATGGCTCTTGCTTTTTGATCCAACTAGACAACCTATGCCGTTTAATTGGAGAGTTAAGTCCATTGATATTGAGAGATAGGATTGAGAGATATTTATTAGTTCCTACCATTTTTAAAAGCTTTTAGTAGGGCCTGTGTCTCTTGACAGTTCTTGTGGTCCTTAGATGGTATGCTGTTTTGGTGCCATTTCTTTCCCTATATTGCATTTATTTTGGTTTTCTATGTATAGAGCATCTTTGAGAATTCTCTGTATTATTGGTTTTGTTTCGACATATTGTTGCAGCTTTTCCCTGGAATGGAATGTTTTTATAGTTCCCTCAGTTATGAATGAGAGCTTAGCTGGCTACAGTATTCTTGGTTTGATTTAAGGGCATGACATATATGCTTCCAGTCACTTCGTGCTTGCATGGTCTCTGCTGAGAAATCTGGGGTTATTCTGATTGGTTTGCCTTTGTAGGTTACTGATCCCTTTTCCCTGGCTGCCTTTAGGATCTTTCCTTTCGTTTCTATTGATCCAGTTCGGATCACAATGTGGCGGTGGGATGTTCTTTTCTGGTCAGGTCTGTTTGGGGTCCTAAAAGCTTCTCGTATCTGGATGGGCCTGCCCTTCTGGATATTTGGGAAATTCTCTGAGATGATTCCCTAAAGTATATTTCCAATACCATTGACCTCTTTCTCCACGCCCTCCACAATACCAACTAGCCTTAAATTAGGCTTCCTAATTGTATCTTGGACCTCCTGAAGCGCTCTCTCATATTTCCTAGATTTGGATTGACTCATTTTCTGTTCTTTCTCTATAATACCTAAATTATCTTCAGCCTTGGAAATTCTCTCCTCTGCATTGTCTAACCTGCTATCAAAGCTATCTACTTTATTTTTCATCTCCCTTGCTTCTAATTGCTCTCTTTTCATGGCTTGCATCTCTTGTTATAGATCATGTATGGATTTCTTTATCTCCTTGATTTCCTTTTGAGTGGTTAGCTCAGTAGCTTTATTTTTTTTGGACATTTGCTGGAGTTTGGCCATGTTTTTATTTGTGCATTCTATGAATTCATCAATGTTTCTTTGAAAAACCTTTATTATGGCCTCCTTTATGGCTTCATTTTTTTCACTTATCCCCTTGTTTTTCCTTTCCTCTTGTTCGGCTATGGCTTCCTCCATTATCTCTTTCTTTATATTTTCACATTTTTCATTAATGATGTTTATCAATTGCATTTGTGTAGCACTTGGAAGACTCTCCTCTAGGTTTGTCAGTGACTGTTAATTGTCTGTTTACATTGGGGGGGATGCTGTTTCTTGATTTGACATTTTTCTTGAGTTTCTTCTTCTTCCCATTTGAAAATGGGAGCAAGATTACTACTAAATACGATTATAGTTTTTCAGATATAACCAACCTAGACCTCTGTAGCTGGCAGACACTAGATGTTCACAAGTTTTGATTGGTATTATCACTCTTTCTTTTTGTGCACTTACAGACCAGTCTAATACAACCACTGATAAGCGATTTTTACCCAAAATAATAAGCCTCTCAATAAAAATCTCTACAGTCTTTAAGTCCCTCTGAGCCTAGAAAATAATTAACCACCTACATATACAATATTACTCAACAGCCATCAAGTGTAGATCGGTGCAGTATAAGGGTTGAAAGACGAGCAGAGGTCCAGAGATAGAAAAAAAGAATGAGAGAGGTCAGGGGAGGTACAAGAGGATTAACGTAGGAGTGTAAGAATATTGTAGTCATGAAGAAAAGGTATAGCATAAGGACAACTTTCCTAAGTTGGTAAGTAGGTAGCATATTTGAGTACAAAGTTTGGAAAGTATTAGAATAAAACTTATGTGTTGCTGCACGACTAGCTCTTAGCCCAACCAGTGGCCTCACAGTGGACCATGGGATGGATCTGTTTTTCTTGTCTACGTTGAGGGAAAGGGGTATTTCACAAGATGCAGAAGCGAAGATTTCAGAAGGAAATGCTTTGAGTGAATTAGCTCGTAAAAAGGATTTTTACTTTCTTTTATCTTTCTGCCAGTCTTGGGGCTTGAATTTAGGGCCTGAGCACTGTCCTCGGGTTTTCTCAAGTCTAGCCCTCTGCCACTTGAGCCACAGTGCCACATCTAGATTTTCGATCTATGTGATACTGAGCAATCAAACCCAGATCTTCATGGATGCTAGGCAAGCACTCTACCACTATGCCAAACTCTCAACCCTGACATAGTAATTATAAAGTCATGATCATCATATCAATATATCCTTTCTCCTACAAAGAATGAACACTTATCTATGTGTGTAATGCTTTTTTTTAATTTCACTAATTCTTCTGTGTTTTTCCCTCTTGTATTTTTTACACATGACAGCAAAGCTAATTATCAGGAAATAAATTGATTAGGATACAGAAACCTAATAATATCCTAGTAGGTTGACGTCAAAAATATGTGCAAGATGCGCTGTGTGTTTGACCTAGTGGTAGAGTCCTTGGCTACCACGCAAAAAGACTCAGCTTTGATTCCTCATTACCACATACATAGAAAACGCTGCAAGTGGTGCTGTGGCTCGGTGGGACAGCTAAAGCCTAAAGAAAGCCCAAGAACAATGTTCACACTCTGAAGTCAAGTCCCAAGACAAGCAAAAACAAAAAAATTCGACAAGGGGCAAAATGCAGGCATAGAAGGCACTGTGAAGAGAATGTTTTGTAAAGGATGAGGGCAATATTGACCCTTAAGTTTGGATCTTACCTAAGAAAGGCTCCTTGAGCCTGAGACCAGACTGGTAGTTGGGCCTAGTGGAAGACATTGGGATTGGACAAATAAGGTGTGCTGTTTACTACATGCAAATGTACATTGTGAGATTGGAGGAGAGATTCAGCCTCCAGTATGTCGTTGGTGAGGTCTTCTGTGAGCAAGGATCTTTGGACATTGGGCCCTGAAAGGTGACCCTGCCTCCCTCACAATGGAACAGAATATGGAACCCTGGTAACCAAGCCACTGTAACTAACAACCAACTCAAGCCAGCTCACTTGGCCTGTGGCTCAGGAGGAAGAAAGATGTTGCTGTGCTGTTGCCAAAGGTCAGGAAACTCGAGTCTCAGGCATGGAAGTTGTGGATGTCTTACTCGAAGATGTACATGCTAGATCATTGCCAAGCCACAAATCCAGTATAACAGGCCTTTATCTAAGAAGAAGGCCAGGAAAATCCAGGGCAACCAGACGAGTTATATTTCTAAGAAGAAATGTATTTGACCCCATCATCCTCCCCACACACTACAACTTTCTTTTTTTTTCATTTTTTATTGTAATTAGTAAAAGGGTTAGATGATATTTGCCAGATAGAAGGTGCATTAATTCACCTACATTGATACCCTTTCACATGTCTTGGTACCCATTTCCCTCCAACCCCACACCCCCCCACCCCTCTGGGTTTGCCCCTCTTCCCTATCAAATTTCAAATATTCAAATACAAATAAATTCAATATATCAGATAACAAAGTGAGATACTATACCAGTATGGGATAACCAAGGGACAGCCAAGGAGATGAAAGACAACATAGTACATTAAGGACAACGATCATTCATAATGTGGCTTTTGTTTCAATATCCTGGAGGTCCTTTCAATTCGCTTCACATTATATGGCCTTATATATGGCCTTTTGCTATATTGCAAATCTCTGCTAGTAGAGACCAAGGTTTCTACTGATTATGACGAATGAGGGACTCCAATGAGCCTAAGTTCTTTGAGTCTGGCTTACTTCACTTAATATGATTTGTTCTAAGTCATTCCATTTCCTAACTAATGGGGCGATGTCAGTGTTTCTGACAGCAGCATAGAATTCTATTGTGTACAAATACTGCAACTTGCTGATCCACTCATCAACTGAGGGACATCTGGGTTGGTTCCATATCTTTGCTATTGTGAATAGTGCTGCAATGAACATTGTTGTGCTAGTGGGTTTAGTAGGCCCTTGTTTCTGGATTGTTGGGTAAATGCCAAGTAGTGGAATTGCTGGGTCATGGGGGATTTCTATGTTTAGCCTTTTGAGGCACTGCCACACTGCTTTACACAGTGGTTGAACGAGTTTGCACTCCCACCAACAGTGTAGTAGTGATCCCTCCTGGCCACATCCCCTCCAGAACCTGCTGTCATTCGTTTTCCTGATCCTGGCCATTCTAACTGGAATGAGGTGGAATCTTAGAGTTGTTTTGATTTGCATTTCTTTTAAGACCAGAGATGTTGAGCATTTCTTCATGTGTCTATAAGCCATTTTTGTTTCTTCTTCAGAGAAGACTCTCTTTAAGTCTTTGGCCCATTTTGTAATGGGATGGGTGTTACTTTGGAGGTTAGTTTTGGAGTGATTCAATTTTTTGAGTTGTTGATATATTTTAGATATGAGGCCTTTGTCCGTTGTTTGGTTGGTGAAGATTTTCTCCCACTCTGTAGGCTTCCTGATTAGTTTACTAGCTATATCCGTTGCCATACAAAAGCTCTGCAGTTTAATGCAGTCCCACTTATTCAGCCTTTCTCTGATTTGTTGTGATTCTTGGTCCCTATTAAGAAAGTTTCGACCTGTGCCAAGGAGGCCTAGTGTATCTCCTATTCCCTCCTATTAACTTTTCAGTGTGTCAGCTTTTACCTCCAGGTCTTTGATCCATTTGGAGTTAATTCTAGTGCATGGTGACAAAGAAGGATCCAACTTTAGTTTTCTGCAGGTGCTTAACCAGTTCTGCCTGCACAACCTGTTGAAGAGGCTATGTTTCTTCCATTCTATTTTTTTGGCACCCTTGTCAAAGATTAGGTGGCCATAAGTCTGTGGTTTAATATCTGGGTCCTCATTTCTATTCCATTGGTCTTCAGGCCTGTTCCTGTGCCAGTACCAAGCTGTTTTGAGAATTATAGCTCTGTATTAGAGTCTAAAGTTAGGAATTGAAATTCCTCCAGCGCTGTTCTTTCTGCTAAGAAGTGTTTTTGCTATACGGGGTCTTTTATTATTCCATATGAAATTTTGGATTGCCTCTTCTATTTCTTTAAAGAATGACATTGGTATGTTGATGGGTATTGCATTGAATTTGTAGATAGCCCTTGGCAAGACTGTCATTTTCACAATGTTGATTCTTCCAATCCAGGAGCATGGTAGGTTTTTCCAATTCCTTAGTTCTGCTTTAATTTCCTTTTTTAGGGTTTTAAAGTTTTCGTCAAAAAGGTCCTTTACATTCTTAGTTAAGCTAATTCCTAGGCACTTTATTTTCTTTGAGGCTATTGTGAAAGGAGTTTCTTTCCTGATTATTGCCTCGTTCCTCTCACTGTTGGCATAAAGGAAGGCAGTTGATTTTTGAGGGTTGATTTTATAGCCTGCTACACTTCCAAAGCTTTGGATCAGCTCAAGGAGCTTGGGAGTAGAGTCTATAGGATTCTTTAAATACAGAATCATGTCATCTGCAAAGAGGGATAGTTTTATTTCCTCTTTCCCTACTTGGATCCCCTTTATGCTTGCTTCTTGCCTTATTGCACTGCCTAGGAATTCTAGTACTATGTTAAAGAGTAGTGGAGAGAGTCGGCATCCTGAATGCTACCCCTTACCCCTTTTATGCAAAGCTTAGGCCTGTGGCATTTTAAGCACAATTCAACGCTCTGTTTTTTGCTGGTTAATTAGAGGTAAAAATCTTATGGAATTTATTGCATGGCTGATTTTGAACTGGAATCCTCAGGTCTCAGCTTATCTTGAGTAGCTATGATTACAGTACTTTTACAACCTGTATGCTCATACACATCGCTTCTGATCCAAACACTCATTGTTCAATTTAACTAACAAGATGTGAGGAAAGATGATTGACTGTAATTTACTAGATTGGCTTCCAGTGAGTATATATTTCCACTTCCACTCTGAAGCCAGGGAAATGTTTCTGGTACATGTTTCAACTATCTCCCAAAGAGGAAATAATGTGTGAGTACGTTTGCTAGTATTTCAGATAGGAGATGCACTTTGGTGTTTTGAACCTGTTGAGCAGAGTGTATCAACTGGGCTGTGATAACAGAGATGATGTTTCAGACAGGAATATTTTCATAACAGACAGACTTAATCCAGATCCTTGGATTTCAGGCCTTGAGAAGATAGAATCACAAGTGTGAGCTGCCACCACCACCTGGTTCATTTTGGAAACCTTAATTGCTTCTCATTTGTTCCTTTCCTTTTTTGGAAGATTGATCTAAGCTGGCTGATTGTGCATCACAATGAAGTGATTGGCCTCAGGAATTGCAAATATTTGTTTCATCAGCAAGGAATGAATGAAAGTTGATCTAAACCCAATAGTATTTTCCTTCTGATAAATAGGGAACTTACTTATATCATTCTTCCTTGCCTTTGCTTTCCCAAAGCTAGCAACATGTTTCTTAAAAACTATACTTCATGAGAATATTATAATTAGAAGCTATCTTCTGCACACTTCAGAATAGTCCTTGCATTTATAAACTTATATTACAATATTAGGTAGAAGAATGGTGACTGTTAGTTTCATAACTATTTCATATTTTTTACTCTTTAAGGCTCATTAACTCAAGAAGGGATTAAAGATATTTAGATAATAGTAGATCATAGCTGCTGCTGATTTGATGTGTGTGCAGATGATACAAAGATTTATTAGGATTACTCAAAAGTTTTGTTAAAATTTTCAGTAGTAGACTGCTGTGCTAACGGGAAGGTGATAGTAATGATGCTGAAATTCTATGAATCAGCTATGAAGCAGAATTTCAGGGGAGCGTATTTGCTAGGGACTTAATTTCTAAGACGCATATCAAGAATATTGAACTATAACACCAAATGATGGAGGACTCAGCGTCACATTTTCTTTGTTTTATGCAAGGCCTGGGACTTGAACCCAGGGCCTTGGAACTGTCCTTAAAATTTTTTTTTTGCTTCAGGCTAGTGTTCTACCACTTGATCCACAGCTCCACCTCCAGATTTTTGGTAATGAACTGTAAATCAGAATATCATGCAATTTGTTTGGGCTGGATTCAAACCTGATTCTCTGTAGATAGGATTCCAAGTGTGAGCGCACAGAGCCTGGCTAGTATCATTCATCATTCAAGTCATGGGACTGCAATTCTGCACCTGGGTCTTGTCACTGATCTTTTCAGCTCAAGACTACTGCCCTATCTCTTGAGCCATAGGGCCACTTCTGGGTTTCTGGTGGTTAATTGGAGATAAGAGTCACATGGACTTCAGTGCCCAGGCTGACTTTGAACTGCTATCCTTGGATCCCAGCCTCTTGAGTAGCTACATTTACAAGTGTGAGCCACCATACCCGGCTAAATTATTTTTTAAGTTAATTTTTTTTGTTAAGTCAATATATAGTTGGCATACTGTTACATAAGTAATGAACACATTTCTTAAGAAAATTGCTATCCCCTCCCTCCTTTTTCTCTGTTTTCCTACCCTCAGCCCCCTCTCCACCCAGATTGTTCAGTTCATTTCCGTTTAGTGTCTTCCAAGTATCACTGTTCAATTGGTTCACCCATTTTCCTTTGTTTTTTTTTTACCATTTTATTATACCCTCTCCATTCCCCAAATCACATAAACCTATGTACAAGACACAGGGTATCCGAATTCAACACAGTGACTACAGAGAATAAAACTAAAGGGAAAAAGAAGAAAAGAGGTAAAAAGCAAAGAAAATGAAAGAACATCATACAGTACCTTAGAAGCAACAACACTGAAAAAACAAAACATAAAACCTTGGACTGAAAATGAAGCTTGGCTAGCATGTATGAAACCCTGGATTCCATTCCTCAGCACCACATAAACAAAAACTGGAAGTGCCACTGTGACTCAGCTGGTAGATTTCTAACGTTCAGCACAGAGTGTCTCCAAGTGACAAAAATCTGTCACATTTAAGTCAGGCTTCAAAACTTTGCTAGGAACCAGTTACGTGATTTGGAAGAAAGTCCAATTTTCAAAAAATCACTAGCCAGGCGCTGGAGGGTCATAATTGTCATTCTACTAGCCAGGGAGAAGGTGATTCAAAGCCTTTGCAAGCAAAAAAACGAAAACAAAAAAAACTGTACGATTCTACTCTCCACTTATCCACCCAAAAACTAAGTGGAGTTGTGGCTAAAACTGGTACAGCATTAGCCTTGAGTAAAAAGAACTAAGAGACCTTGCCCAGGTCCAAAGTTCAAGCTCCCCACCAAGAAAGAAAAAAAAAGGAGTCCACATACCTTAGTTTAAAAAGTATATCTGGATATCTTAGTAGATTTTTCTGATCTTTCCTCATTCATCTGATGGAACCACATAATCTTGATCCTGATCTGACTAAGAGCCTGTATTGTGCTTAATAAATTCATTCCACATATTCCAGTAGAATTTGGACAGCTAACAGCCACTTACCAATGCTTTATTCTACGTTTAGGCCAGTATGTCTTCATACCATCTACACAGTCAGCTATATCATCTTTCCAGAAGTATCATTGAGTGTAGAATACTCAGCACTAAAATAATTGCATAAAGATGTAGTAAAACCCCTTGATTCATTAAGAAAATTTCTGTACCACTTAGAGCAAGTACATTAGTGGTATTTACCTCTAGCCTCTTTTTTTAGAAAAAAATTATTAAGATTGAATTTTACATCATATTTCAAATGTCATGTTTAACCAACAAGTATTCAAGAAGGGAATCGCTATACAATCACTGGCACATAGATTTTAGAATATAGTAAAAATTAAGCTGAGTCTTTGTATGTCATAGATACAGATTAATCTATAATAAAACACATGTCTATAGAGTGTATAGACTATCCTAGATTTTTATGTCTATGTAGTTATGATTATATCTCCAAAATTATGTCCAGAACTTTGGGTATCAACTATTCAATCATCGCTCTACTACTGTTTGAAACTAATATCCATATATTAAGGATACCATGTACCTTTTGTTCCTTGGTCCTGACTTATCTCACTCAACAGGATTCACTCTAATTTCATCCACTATCCCAAAAATGCCATTATTATTTTTTTCTGTGCAGATCTTCTTTTTATGTATTTATATTTATTGTAATTTATAGAAGGGTTACATTATATTCACCAGATAGAAGGTGCATTACTTCTCAAACTTTGATACCCCATGTAATGATATGGTCCCCATTTCCCTTCCTCTACCCCCACTCATGTTCATTTCCCCCCTTCCCTATCCAATTTCAAATAACCAATTAGGCACATATGAAATATATCAGAAAACAAGGTGAAATATTGTAACAATATGATATAACCAAGGGATAGCAAAAGAGATAAGAGATCACATAGTTCATTAAGGACAAGAATCACTCATTATATGAGTTTTGTTTCTTTATCTTGGAGGTCCTTACATTTAGTGTCATACTATTTGTCACGATATCTCTAGATTTTGTTCTATTGTAAATCTCTGGTAGCAGAGCCCAAGGTTTCTACTGAATTTGACAAATGAGGGAGACTCTTGGGCCTATGTTCCTTTGAGTTTGGCTTACTTCACTTAATATGATTTTTTTCCTTTTCATCCACTTCCCCGAGAATGCCATTATTTTATCTTATTGGTTGGCTATGTATCATTCCATTGTGTGTGTGTGTGTGTGTGTGTGTGTGTGTGTGTGTGTGTGCGTGTATCACATTTTTTGTAGTAGGGCATCTGGTTGTTTCCATCATCCAGCCTCATTTTCTACAGATATTTTTATAGTCTCTTTTTTATTTTCAGGGTAATGTATAGAGGGGTTACGATCACATTTACAGGTAGTGGATTGCATTACTTCTCACACATTTATTCCACTCCACATGGTTTTGTCCCCAGTTCCCTCTCCCCTCCCCTTCCCAATCATCTTGTTTCCCCCCTTCCCTTTCCTATTTGACATAAACAAATAAACATATATACAATATGCCAGGGAAAAAAATCAGATACAGTAACAATCTGACAGTAACCAAAGGGCAAAGTAAGAGATGAGAAATAACATAGTAGTTTAAGGACAAAAATCACACAAGATTAAGAGCAACGATCACATAAGATATAGCTCTTGTTCCCATATCCTAGAGATCCTTTCATTTAGTCTCATCCTATATGACCTTATATACCTAGGTTTTTGAGTTTTTGTAATCCTCTGCTAGGAGAGTCCTAGATGTGAACTAATTGTTACAAATGAGGGAAACCATTGAGCTTATGTTTCTTTGGGTCTGGCTTGCTTCACTTAATATGAATTTTTCCAAGTCTTTCCATTTCCTTACAAATGGGGCGATGTCTTTCTTTCTGATGGCAGCATAGCATTCCATTGTGTATAAGTACCACATCTTCTTGATTCAGTCATCTACTGAGTGGCATCTGGGTTGGTTTCATAGCTTTGCTATGGTAAATAGTGCTGCAATGAGCATCATTGTGCTAGTGGCTTTAGAATGTCCTTTTTTCTGGACAATTGGGTAGATGCCAAGTAGTGGATTTGCTGGATCATAGGGGAGCTCTATGTTCAGTCTTTTGAGGAACCACCACACTGCTTTCCCTAGTGGTTGAACGAGTTTACACTCACACCAACAGTGTAGGTGTGATCCCCCTGGTCACTTCCCCACCAGTATCTCTTATTAGATTTTTTGATAATGGCCATTCTGACTGGAGTCAGGAGGAATCTCAAAGTTGTTTTGATTTTCATTTCCCTTATTGCTAGAGATATGGAGCATTTCTTCATGTGTCTAAAGCCCATTTTAATTTTTTCTTCAGAGAATACTCTTTTAAGTCTTTAGCCCACCTTTTAATAGGATGGTTGTTTCTTTGAAGATTTGTTTGGGAGAGATTCATTTTTTTCAGCTATAGATATATTTTAGATAACTACATATATTTTTGTAGAAAAATGAATGAAAGTCATCATGCTGGCTCACAATTTAATTTCAGCTATTTAGGATGCTCAGGGCTTAGGATCACAGGTCAAAGCCAACCAGGGCCCTACAGTGTGTGAGATCAAACTCTGTGAACATACAATGACTGTAAGAGGAATCTCACTGCCTGGGAATGTAGCCTAATGGTAGAGTGCTCACCTAGAATGCATGAAGACCTAGGTTCTATTCACCGGTACCGCATACTCAGAATAAAAGCTAGAAGTGGCGCTGTGTCTCAAGAGTCAGAGCACTCACCTTGGGCAAGCGAGTCCAATGAAAATGTCTAGGCCCTGAGTCCAAGCCGTAGGACTGGCAAAAAGAAAAAAAAGAGCAATCTTACTTAAGTAACAAGGAATGTACCCTATATTTATACAGACTGAAAAATTCATTAAGAAATTAGAAAATATGTATAAAGTGCATAATTTCTTTTGTGTGTTGGCACTGGGTCTTCAACTGAGTGCTTCAGCTCTATCCCTGATCTTTTCTGCTCAAGGCTAGCACTCTACCAATGCAGCCCCAAATCAACTATCTTCAATTGAGATATAAGCGATGAATATTTCAGGGTGCTTCATGAAAAACATTTTTATAAATTGAAACTTTCAACAGTCTTATTTTAGTATGAATGTTGAGATGGGAAGAGACAGAAAAAGTGAAATGTTTCCTGATCCCCATAGAGAAGAGACTCAGCAGAACCACTGTGGTCTGCAGGCTTCTTTGTGAGTTTTGTTTGCTTGTTTGATTTTTGTCAATTGTGGGGCTTGAACTCTGGGCCTGGGCACTGTCCCTGAGCTCTTCAGCTCAAGGCTAGTGCTTTAATCTGTGAGCCACAGTGCCACTTCTGGTTTTTCTGGCAGTTAACTGGGTACTTTGGCTGGCTTTAAACTTTGATTCTCAGATCTTAGCCTCCTGAGTAGCTAAGATTATAGGTGTGAGGTACCATCACCAGGCTGCTGCTCTGTTACTATGCAGGTTCTGGATCAAGAACTTCAAGTTCTTACTTCAATTTTTTCTTCTCTTGCCTGATACTCTGCCATTTCAACGAAGCCCCATTTCCTGGTCTTTGTTGGTTAATGAGAGATATTATGATTTTCTAATATTCAGAGCAATGATTATAAAACCCAGCATTTTACTTACTTGAATAAATTAAGAGACAGGACCTAGTGAGATGGAAAACAAAATTTTTTTTCAAGTTGCTATCCTGTTCTAATGCATAAGTCTGGTATTTTGCTTACACACAAATATGTATTTTACCAGTTTCTACTCTATTTTTGCTTAGCTTAAAACCACCACTGCCATTTCAGAGATTTTGTTGTTGTTGTTTGCGGTGCTTGAACTCTGTGCCTGGGCTGTTCCTCAGATCTTCAGTTCAATGCCAGTGCTCTACTACTTTTGATTTGGCCAGTCCTGGGCTTGAACTCAGGGACTGAGCACTGTCCTTATATTTTCTCAAGGCTAGGGCTCTACAACTTCAGCCTCAGCACCACTTCCAGCATTTTTCTATGTATGTGGTATTGAGGAATTGAACCCAGGTCTTCGTGCATACTAGGCAAGCACTCTACCACTAGGCCAAACTCCCAGCCCAAAATTATTCATCATTACTATTAGCTATCTTCTTTTTTTATTATTGATTCGTCATGGTGCTTGGACTTTGGGCCTGGACTGTCCCTGACCTCTTCAGCTCAAGGCTAGCGCTCTTCCTCTACAGCTCCATTTTTGGTTTCTGGTAGTTAATTGGTGATGTAAGTCTCACAAACATATGTGTCCAGGCTGTCTGTGGGCTTTGAACCAAGATCCTCCGATCTCAGCCTCCATAGTAGGTAGAATTACACGCTTCAGCCAACAGTGCCTGACTGTTTGATGTCTCTGTCTCTGTCTCTCTCTCTCTGTCTGTCTCTTTCTGTCTGCCTGTCTCTCTCTCTCTCTGCCTCTCTCTCTGTCTCTCTCTCTGTCTCTCTCTGTGACTCTGTCTGTCTGTCTCTGTCTCTGTCTCTGTCTGTCTCTCTCTCTCTCTCTCTCTCTCTCTCTCTCTCTCTCTCTCTCTCTCTTTTTTGTAAGACTTTAATTGTGCACCTTGGCAGTGTCCCTGGGCTCTTCAGCTCAAGCTACATCCTTAAACACCTTGAGTCACAGTGTCACTTGTGGTTTTCTGGTGCTTAAGTGGAAGTAACAGTTTCATGCACTTTAGTGTCTGGCCTGGCTTTGAACTGTGATCCTCAGAACCCAACCTTCTGAGATCATTTCCAGCTTTTTTTTGGTGTAAGTGGTACAGAGTAAATGAATACAGGGCTTTGTGCATACTAGGCAAGCAAACTACCACTAGTGTGCACTCCAGCCTTAGATAAGTGCTTTCTTTATCTTTTTTTCACTCATGGGGCTTGAACTCTGGGCCTGGATGTTTACCTTAAGCTCTTCAGCTCAAGGCAAGAGCTCTACCACTTGAGGCACATTGTCATTTTGAATTTTCTGGATTATTTGGAAATAAGATTCTCACAGATTTTTATGCCTGGGCCGTCTTTGAACCTCAATCCTCCAGGGCAGCTAGGATTACCAGGGTGAGCCACCAGTCACGGGCATTAAATTATTATTTTTTGCATGTCCTATGGCTTCAACTCATGGCCAGAGCACTGTCCTAGGGCTTGCTCAAGGATAGCACTTTACTTCAGCCAGCCAACTCCCGGTCCAAATAGGCCACTCTTGAAGCTAGAATTACAGAGATCTGCCATAATACTGGCATGTCGTTATCTAAGTATATAATTTTTCTTCTATTTTTGATGGCTTTTCCTTAGTGTACCTATTTCCTACATATTTTATGGAAAACTTCCTTCCCACTGGGGCCATAAGTTAAGCCTAGTGGAAGAGTTCTTGCCGAGCATGAATGAAGACCCAAGTTCAATTCCTCAGCACAACATAGATAAAAAAAGATAAAGTGGTGCTGTGGCACATGTGATAGAACTTGCGCCTTAAGAATAAACAAAAACAAAAACAAGGATCGTGCTCAGGTCCTGAGTCTAAGCCCAGTACTGGCAAAAAAAATTCTGCCAAAAGTAGACATTTAAACTTATTGTACTTTTCAAAAAATTTGTTGTCAAGGTGATATACAAAGAGATTGCTATTACATATGTAATGAGTACATTTCTTTTAAACACTGTTACCCCCTTCCCGTATTCTCTTTCCCATCCCCCCACGTCATAAATTTCATTTACAACAAATATATATGTATTTTCATTCCTGAAAAAAATAGTTTAAAATGTGTTCAAATAAATAATGTAGGTTGATATATTTATCAAAATGGATTACTTGAACTCTAAAATAAACCTTCCAGGTAATTTTTCTCATAAAATTGTAGTAATGCTATAAAACTAATAAAAAAGGAATTTTAGTTATTAATTTCTTATGTATTAACTTTAACATTATTACACTAAGCATACTGTTTATGGTATTAATACAGACAGCATGAAATATGATTATGTTAAAAAATTAAATGATTAAAAATAGTAAGGTTGGGGGCCAGTAGTTTGACTTGGTGGCACACACCCTGGACTGGCAAAAAAGAAGTAGGGTTAGATAAAACAGATTTATTTCCAAATGTGTGGAAAATGGTATGATTTCTTGTTTTCCTAGTCCTGGGGCTTGAACTGAGGGACCAGGAACTGTCCTTGGCCACATTTGTTCAAGGGTGGCACTCTGACACCTGAGCCACAGTGCCCCATCTGCTTTTTCTGTGTATGCAGTGTCGAGGAATTGAATCAAGGTCTTCTTGTATACTAGGCTAGCACTCTACAAGTAGGCCACATTCAAAGCCAAAGTAGATTTTTGATGCTATTGTGGAGTTTTAATTTTCTTACATATTTGTACAAAGCACAATGGATATATAAACAGACTTGAACTCACAGAACAGAGTCCCACATAATATTACAGTTACTCTGGCACTTCTCCTGATTGACAAAACACATTTCCAGGCATCTGCTCTGTCCTTAAGCTTTGGTAGCTGACTTGTCTTTCCATGGAGGCCTGGCCTGGATTCCTGGTGATTCCATGCATTTCATAGTTCCCTGTATATCCAGTAAGGTTGTCTTCTATGGGACCAGACCTGTCTGGTTTTTGGCCCACCCAGGACCTATGTGTCTGAGGTCTCACATTATAAGTGGAAAATAAAACACAGTATAATAAGCACTGAAGAACTGCACACCATAATATTAACAATGAGAGTTTAATAGTTAGCAAAGTAAATACAATGAATACTTGACAAGAATCATGAGAGCAAGATAAAGAGATGTCTTTTTAGGAAGGGGACAGGGAAGCTCTAAATCCAGACTGGCCTCCAAGTTGCCTTCAGACAGTAATTCTTCTTCAGAGTCCTCAGAAGGGTCTCCTTCCTCATGAGAAACAGAATGTCCTTCCTGAGTTAAGAGGGGGATGGATTCTGGTTTGTCGAATGGAGATTGAGTCTCTTTTAGTGAGATGGATGGGTCTGGATATTCTGTGAGGATGGATTCATTTTCCTCCAATGAATCCAGTATTGAGAGTACACTTGCTGCTTCCCATGGGGACATTTTCCATGAGCCCAGCATGTGCCCCTTCAGCTTGCACAATAAGTGGAGTGTTACTCTAACTCAGATGGACTGACTCTGGGAGGAGTGTGAAAGGAAACGGAAGGAAATCTGGCTGCTCTTTTTCTTCCTCCATAGTATCTGCAGGTTCAATTGTGTCACACATGGGGTTCAGAGCAAAAGGTATATCCACAGAACTCTAAACCTGTTTGGTAATTTCTACAGAAGGCCCATGGTTTCTGGAGTGCAGTGATGATTCTCAGTCTCCATCAGTCACCAGCTCCATTGGTGGGTTTTTCATCCGGAGTTCAGGATAAGCTCTTACACGATGACCCAAACCTAAGAATGGAAATAGATACAGAGTGGACAAAGTGGACTCTGCAAGTTGAAGTGTCACTCAACTTCCATGAGGATCTAATGGAGGAACCTGTAGAACTGGAGTTTGGACTGAATACTGAGGAGGTGTAGGGTCTTTCTAATGAGTGCTTATTCCCGAGTCCTTTCAGAGGACAGACATTACCTGGCTGACACCACCCATAAAGGGCATTTTGCCAAGCTCTGTAGAAGTAAGGGCCAACCAATATCTAGACCACATGGGCTTCCTACTCACAGGCTCTGAGGCACCCACACCAGGACTTCTACTTTTTCTTGGTCTTACTGGTCGCACATTCCTCCAGCTGGTCAAAAAGTATGTGTTTAGAAGAGCAGGTCCAAAGCCGGCATGTGGAGCCTCATATAGAGCTTGAGTTGTGTCAGGGTGTGGCAGTTCTTGAACTCGTAGAAATCACTGGGGTAGAAGTCCATTCACATCGTATAGATGGAACACATGATGCTGTGGACACATTCGGTACAAGGAAAGTGAGAGCCTTCTCTCTCCATCCTGAGCCTTCTACCAAAGCCCCTTTCTTGCAGGACTCTA
Organism: Megascapheus bottae; assembly: GCA_024803745.1. Taxonomy (NCBI): domain Eukaryota; kingdom Metazoa; phylum Chordata; class Mammalia; order Rodentia; family Geomyidae; genus Megascapheus; species Megascapheus bottae. The sequence continues at coordinate 176,678 of JANJXV010000465.1, forward strand.
ATGCTGTGGCTGTCCTGCAGAGATGTGCACTTATGTGCTGGGAGGGGGGGTAAGAGACACTCGAGAACAGGAAGACTTTTACACCCCACTTCCAGGAGCTTCTGAGAGAGGCCTCTATGCATCTGTCCAAAGTAAACGCACGTTAAATTAACTAAGTAAATGCTCTAAATAAATCAATAAGTGAATGCTCTAAATAAAGAACTAAATGCTCATTCCTCTAATCTTAGCCACCCAGCAGGCTGAGCTCTGAAGATCACAGTGGAAAGCCAGTCTAGTCAGTAAAATCTAAAGGCACTTGTCTTCAATTAGGCAGCAAAAAGCCAGAACTTGACCTATGACTCAAATGGTACAGTGCTAATTTTTGAACACCAAAGGGATGGCATTTAGACCTGGGTTCAGGTTCAAGTGGCATCACTGGACCACACACCAAAATGTAAATGCTTACAGGTTCTAACAGGCAAAGCTATCACAATCCCTCCCTGATGGCTCAAAAGTGATTCAGCCCCCAGCGTTTCCTCTGACTCCAGTATTTCACAGGCCTCCGCCATTAGTACTGACACCTCATTTCTTACTGGGAAATGGGATTTCCTAGGATGTCACCTAGGTGAGGGCTGCAGTTGGGAGCCACTTCCTCATGCCTGAAATCCAACTTCTCAGTAAGCACACTGTTGAGACTCCAGTAGCTTGTGAGGGAAATGAAATGGCATGGTGTCCCAGTCATAATAAAGTAGTTTGCGCACTTGTATCATGCTTAGCTCCCCTGTGAACACCCCAGTGAAACAAACAGGCTCAGAGAGGAGCCAAGTATTCCAAGACTTGGCCAGGAGAGGTGAGCAAACCTGGGTTTGGAGGGGGAACACTCACTTTTTCAAGAGAATTTCCAGCAACTACTACATTGTCCTCCACTATTTGAAATTGTGCAGAAAGTTTCCCACATAAAAGAGATCACCTTTCTGGTAGGCAGGGATCAGCTTTGTCCGCAGCATCTCCAACAGGCCTTACTCCAGGATCCATAGGTTACAAGGCTCATTCAGAGTCTGAACTGACTTACCATCACACTATGTTGGCAAAACAGTGGATATTTAAAACGTAGGAATGGGACCACACTTCACACAGACGAACTGGAATAGAGTAGATTGGAAATGACACACTCTAATCTCAGTAGAGTCACTTGAAAGCACACAAGAATGTTGTAGTGTGTGGACAGGATGATGGGTTCAAATAGGTTTCCTCTCAATATACCTCATCTGAGTTGCCCTGGAGTTTCCTGGCTTTCTTCCTAGAGAAATGCCTGATATACTGGAATTTTGGCTTGGCACTGATCCAGCATCTATTTCTTCAAGTGAGACATCCATATCTCTCATGCCTGAGATCCGAGCTTCCTGACCTTTGGCAACAGCACAGCAACATCTTACTGGTTCCTGAGCCACAGGCCAAGGGAGCTGGCTTGAGCTGGTTGTCACATACAGTGTCTTGGTTACCAGGGTTCCATATTCTGTTCCATTGTGAGGGAGGTAGGGTCACCTTTCAAGGCCCAATGACCAAAGCTCCTTGCTCACAGAAGACCTCCCCAAAGACATACTGGAGGCTGAATCTCCCTTCCCACCTCACATATGGATGTAGTAAACAGCACACCTTTTTTTTCAAATCCCAAGTCATTAACTAGGCGTAAGTGCTAGCCTGGTCTCAGACTCAAGGAGCCTTTCTTAGGTAAGATCCAAACATAACTGTCACTATTCCCCTTACCCTTCACAAGACATTTTGCTTCACAGTGCCTTCTCAGCTTGCATTTTGCCTCTTGCACATTTTTTTTGCTACTCCTGGGACTTGACCTCAGAGCCTGACCATTGTTCCTAGGCTTTCTTTAGGCTGTAGCTGTCCCACCAAGCCACAGCACCACTTCCAGCGTTTTCTATGTATATGGTACTGCAGAATCAAACCGGAGTCTTTTTGTGTGGTAGCCCAGCACTCTACAAATAGATGAAACACCCAGGCCATCTTGCACATATTTTCCACTTCAATCTACTAGGACGTTGTTAGGTTTCCGTATCCTAATCTATTTTTCTTACTGATGAATATCTGTGCTGTCATCTGTAAAAATGCAAGTGGGAAAATCACAGAAGCATTGGTGACATAAAAAAATTCTTACATAGATAAGTGTTCATTCTTTGTAGGAGAAAGGATATTTTGATATGATGATGATGACTATTTATAAATACTTTATCGGGGTTTAGAGTTTGGCCCAGTGGTAGAGTGCTTCCCTAGCATCCATGAAGATCTAGGTTTGAGTCCTTAATATCACACAGATATAAAAATCCATATGGCAATGTGGCTCAAGTGGCAGAGGGCTAGACTTGGGAAAAGCCAAGAGCAGTGCTCAGGCCCTGAGTTCAAGCCCCAGGAATGGCAGAAAAAACAAAAGAAAAGGAAAGAAAAGAAATGTGCTTTTTACAAGTTATTCACTCACAGCATTTGCCTCTGAATTCTTCGCTTCTGCATCTTGTGACTTATCCCTTTCCCTCAATGTAGACAAGAAAAACAGATTTTATTACTTGCTATCCTGTTGTCCAATCTTTGGATATTAATTCAAAATACAATATTGCCTGAGATATTGTGTGTGTGCATGTGTGTGTGTATCTGCCAATGTGTGCATGCACACATGAGTACAGGGTTTAGGGCTTACTCATAGGGCCTGTGTGATAACCCTTAGCATCTTTTCCTCAAAGGTATTGGTCTTTCACTTGTAGCGTATTATAGCTAATTGAAGTTGAGAGATTCACTCAATTACTTGCCCTGTGCATTGGAACCCAGTGCTGGGTTCTCATATTGTTAATTGTAGCTATAGAGAAGGATGAGGTCTGGGGATCCTTGTTAGAATCCAGCCCCTGAAAGAAAGTCACTGATAGAAATCTTTATCTTCAGTTAAGCACGAATAAATAAGGCAAAAGTGGAACTGTGGCCCAGTTCCTCTTGTACCAGCCATGAGAAAATTAGTAATTGGCAGCACCTGGTCCCTGAGAGAAATCCTTAGCACTGGTTCAAAAAAAGAAAGAAAATAATGAAAAAAATTAAAACTTGCTGAGGAATCCATAAGGATAAACCTGCCTGTTAATAATCTTGTCATTTCAGATTCCCTCAAGAGCTTATGTCTCTCTATATTTTATCAAGTTATTTTTAAAGATATTTACATATTTTCTATCTTTCTTAAACAGAGATAGCCATCCACAAAACACAAACACAAACTCTCACACAGTATACCACCCACCCATAAGTGTCTGGCTATGTATATATGTATAGTCATATATATTGATCTGTCTGTCTATACTAATATATAAATGCATAAACATATGTATTTAGACAAACAGAAAACATACATAGATAGGTCTCAGGCATTTCTAGATTTTGTGCAAGTCTTCTGAGTGCAACTTACCATTGTATTGTTTGTCAAGATAGAGTCCCTCTAACTTTTGGCCAGCTTCTTGTCCTTTGATACTTTTTTCTGCCAGTCCTGGGTTTTGAACGCTAGGCCTGGATGCTGTCACTGAGCTTGAGCTTCTTGCATTCAGTAGTTTATTGCAGATAAGAGTCTCATGGAGTTTCTGTCCTGGGCTGGCTTTGAATTGTGATCCTCAGATCTCAAACTCCTGAGTAGCTAGGATGACAGTCTTGAGCTACCAGTACCTGGTTCCTTTGCCTCTTTTACCCTTTTTTTGGCCCCACCACAGCCATGGTATCTACCTTCCTATGTTCTCTCCACCTGCCCCCAGACAGGGGTCTGACAGATGCTTTCCACCCACTTTTTCATGTCCTCCTCTGTATTGGCTGACAGCTAAGACATGCACTCACTTGTCTGGATGCCAAACACAAAGCCATGTGATTGTTTCTCAGTCTGGAACATCATATCAGATTTATAGCACCACAGAGGGTCAGGTTGATGCTCCTCCAGGGCTTCTTAAATTGTTCTCATATTAATCCACAACACGTTTGTTATCACTTGTCCAGCTAATTCATGGACTAAACCAGCATTCCCTACAAACTTAGATCCCAATACCATGAAGACACTCAAGGGTGCATTAGGAGTGTGACCTGTAGGTGGATGTGAGCCTGTCTAACTTGGAGGGGATTTCTCCACCACAGGAAATGGAATACAAATTTAGAATCTGCTTTCATGAGGTGACAATCTCTGGCAGATGTTCTCATCAAATGTGGCACTGCCTACTTCCAGCTTAAAACATGGGTTGATGACCCAGCATAACAGAGAATGTATTCACCCCAGCCCAACACATAGGCTGGGACCCTGAACTTTCAGGTAGCATTTGGCTTTGAAGGTCATGAGATCTTAGTCTACAAATGATGAGCCCCCTCCCGTGAGGCATAGCAAACGGAGCCAAAGTGCAACCCAGTTAAGCACCAGATCAAGCTTCCCTTCTTCAGTGGGGTATGCTTTGAAAACTGTGCATAGCTTCTGTTTGAAGCCAGTCCAGAAAGGAAAGTCCATGAAACTCTCATGTCCAGTTAACCGCCAAGAAAAAGCCAAAGATAGAGATGAAGCTCAAGAGAGCTAGAGAGCCATCTGAAAAGAATGGTTACACCCTGTAACATCCTCATTATCTGATCTTGAAAACATCTCTGCGTGCATCCCAGCATGCAGCCAGCATCTGGGGGTGACAGTGACCCCTGCGCCCATTGGCAATCTGCACTGTCTCTGACATCTGTAATGTGAACCTCATTCTGTTGGGTTTGTTAAGCGGTGTCAACCCTGCAGAAGGAACCAACTGTACCCTAACTCCCACTGTCCCCTGGGGCCCCTAGCATTCCCCCATCTGCACCCCTCCTGTGGCTTCTGATCCTAGGGAGCCCTCCTGCCCTGTCCAACACTCACATGAAGTGCATATTTCTTCTCCTGGGGCAACTTCTCCACAGAGAGTACATGACATGCCCACTCTCCAGGCACGGGGAGATCCTGCCCAAGTAGCAAATCAGTGATAAGGACATAAAGTGATGAATAGAATTTTAGATCCTGATGGTAGACAGTCTGCAAAATCCAAGGGAGAATGGAATTGGAGGGGACCAGGGATCAGGATGTGGGCATGGAGCTTCCCTGCCAAGGGGGTGGGGGAAGTCACAGGCTGGGGGATGCACAGGATGATCCATGGGCCCTGTGCAGCTACTGGGTCACCCCCTTCTGCATCTCAGCCTTTGGCTTTGAGCTCTGTGATCGTCAAGATGTGCACAGTCTGTACTCTGGTGGCAGAAGAAAGTACCCTGGGAAGACAATTGTAGACCCTTTGTGAGTGTAGGAAGGGGTAGACTGGACACCCAGTCCAAGAGGAGCTAAAACTGGAGTCGAGGGGTGTGCAAGGAGTGGGTGTGAGGGTTGTGGGCAGTCACAGTCACGGCAGAGGTGGCTCTGTCTGTGGGGTGAGTTCCTCCCTGCAGGCACAGCACTGGACATATCAGAGATCCACATGAAAAGCAAAAGCTGGAAATGGCACTATGGTTCAAATGGTAGAGCATCAACCTTGAGCAAAAGAGCTCAGGGACAGTACCCAGGACCTGAGTTCAAGGCTCATGACTGTAAAAGAAAAAGAACCAGGACAATGAGAGGGAACCTGGTACTCTCTTGATCAGACACAAGAAGAGGCCGGGATAGGCTGTGGAAAAACACAGAGAACATCTTCCCCCAGCTCATCCTGTCCTGCATGCAGGGACAGCCATGTAACTAGGGCTACGGTGAGATCATCTTCACCCCTGTGCTGCCATCTGAATTGTAGGCCTCTGTCCTGGCATGGGGTGTCCTGATGGCTGAGCAGGTGCCCTAACCCTAGATGGAGAGCAGCCACTGACTGTGGTAGCTAAGGAGAGATCTGTTCCATAGCTATCAGGCCACCCAGCATGGGAGCCATAACCACCCCCACCCAGGTAGAGGCCAATGGTTCTCCAGGTGCTACTAACATTGCCCCACCCCTAGCTCTGGGTACACGTGACATTCCCTCCACAAGCAGCAGGACTAAGTGAAGGATCAGGAAGCTGCCTATGGGCTTCAGATGATGGCCAGGCTGGCACTACAGATGGCCTCACTCTGTCACCACCTTCCCCTGCCTCCATCATTCCTCCATCATGCCTCTCTACCTCCCACCCATTAACCTTGGAAACCAATGAACTGGGCTCTCATCATTCCTCTCATCTCTTCACCCACCTTGCCATGCGTCCATCCCTCTGTCACTTCCACCCCACACACATCCCACCACCAGCCACCCTGTAGCTTATGAGGATCCCAGAGGAAGCTCTTGGTGAAGGGCTTGTGACCACAAAACAGTTACTATCACCCGCTCCGGCCTGATCCACCACAGAATAAGAACAGCCAAGCAGGCACACACTGCAGCAGAGTTGCTCTGCTGCCACTCTGATTTCTTCATGGCCAGGACTTGGCTCTCCTCAGCCTGTCAGCTCAGTAACCACAACATTGTGCTTTCACAGAGCCATGGCTTCCAGTCTCCATGGACACAATGACATCAAGGTGATGCCAACTTCCCACCTCTATATACTTCTAACTATGGGATGGGAGCTGAGGTTCTCTTCTGTGACTCCATCTGCTAAGATGCTCATGCAAATTTCTATCCTTTGCTCATCATGGTGACTCTTTGGTTAACAAATCACTGCTGGGCTTCCAGTTCACCACATATAGAACCCATACTCCAACACTTTTCTTAGAAGGACTGATGACTTTTAAATATTCTCTAGTTTTAAATTTCAAGTTCCTTCTCTCTTTCATTTATATATTTCCCTTCCTCACATCCTTCTCTTTTTTACCTTCCTTCTTTCATTGCTGGCCTTGAACTCAAAACCTGGAGCTTTTTCTTAGCTTTTCTTTGCTCAAGGTAGCACTCTAGCTCTTGAGCCACAGCTCTACTTCAATCTTTGTTCTTGCTCTAAACTGGGAGTATGAGTCTCATGCATTTTTCCCTTTGCTGGGTTGGTTTTAAACCACAATACTAAGATCAGGATCCTGAATATGCCTCGGATTACAGGTATTATCTAATCAAAACAAATTCCTGATTTCTTTTTTAGACATAATTAGTTCTTTCAGGTGATCCACCAGCCACGCATGCAAGAGCATTGCAGGATCCCAGCATTCATCTTGTCTCCAGTCTTATTCCATCCATCTCACAATGGTCATCTAAAACACCCTGCTGCATGCCTGAAGTCGCAAGGAACATTCTCAACGCCATGAGAAGCCCCCTTAAGCTCTGCCTCAGACATGCCCAGCCCCCATCCCACTTCCACATGAGCATTTGTTTAGGAGAAATTTCCTGAGTACATCATCATCTTTTCCTCACCATTCAAATTTCATCTTTGGAGTCATTTCTCCCAGACAAAGAGGAACATGATCCATGGTTTGATAGCAGCTCCAGCTTCATAGTCCCAGCCACCAACACCCCCCCATTACCTTGCCAGACACCTGAATTCATGAACAATGTTTTCACTACCCCTGACTCTTATCAAATGTTTTAACTTATACAGTGCATTAAAATAATTTTACTAAATGGAATAAACACATGGCATCAAGCTTCAGAATCTTTGCACCTGAACTTTTAGTGAATAACAGACACACCAGCATTTCTGTAGCCAACAGAAATCTTAGCTTTGAGATTTCAGCATTCCTGGTATCCTAGTTTGGATGTGCTAACACTGCCCTTAACGAGGCACTTCAATCACACAATCCCACAACAATCAATGTCATTTGACATTCACTGGTAGGTGGTGCTAGGAAAAAGACTGATGTGCCAACTCCATGCTGGCTTGACCTATGCCATCTTCAAACCTGGAGCAAGTGGGGCTCCTCTCTCCATGACATCTTTTGTGTACTACCCCAGGAGGACCTTTACCTTGAGACAAAATTATGAAGGCTATCTCTACCAGCAAAGATTCCAGTGAGATGTGCCTACATGGATAAAGCTAAAATCTCACTAAAGTGAGGTTGTTGGCAGTGCTGGAGCCTGACCTCAGGGCCTGGGCACTAAGCATTTGTACTCAAGACTAGCCCTTTACCACTTGAGCCCAAACTGCATTCGCAGCTGTTTTTATTTTTGGTAGTAAGAATCTATCAGACTTTCCTGTTCTAGGTGACTTGGAACTTCCATACTCAGATCTCAGCCTCCAGACCAGCCTGGATTAAAAGTGTGGATCAGCCATGCGCCACACCTGAGGACTTCAGCCAGCACATTTTTTCCCAAAAATTGGAAGAGGAAGATGAGGGAGGGTTGGGCTCATCCTGCCCTGCATATGAAGGAGAGCATCAGCGCGTGAAATTCATTCCCTGTTGTAGGCTGCTGGAGAAAAGGAAGCAAATAGGCACAGGCTGGCAGCAGATGCCACAGAACAACTTGTGACCAAGACTCCCAGAGCAGACCTCAGAATCGATGACAGAGTGGGATCTACCCAGTAACAGAGGCAGTGGTGACACCTGAAACTGCGTGTTTGAACCTTTGCTGCTAGTAAACAGGGCCACCTATGTCTCAATGAGAAAGGTGAGATTTTGTGGAGAAGGTGAGATTAAACATTATGTATCATGCAAGAAGACAGACTATAAGGGGTCTTTTATTATTCCAAGTGAAATTTTGGATTTCCTCTTCTGTTTCTTTAAAGAATGACATTGGGATATTGATTGAAGATTGCCATTTTTACAATATTACTTCTTCCAAACCAGGAGCATAGGTTTTTGCATTTCCTCTGTTCTGCGTTAATTTCCTTCTCCAGGGTTTATAGTTCCATCAAAAAGGTGCTTTACATTCTAAGTTAATTCCTAGGCATTTTATTTTCTTTGATAGCAAAATGAGTTGCTATCCTAATTCTTGCCTCATTCCTCTCGTTTCTTGGCATATAAGAAGGCAGTTGACATTGAGGGTTAATTTTATACCCTGCTACCTTACCAAAGTTTTATATCAGCTCAAGCAGCTTCGGAGTAGAGACTATAGGGTTCTTTAAATACAGAATCATGTCATCTGTAAGGAGAGAAAGTTTCAGTTCCTCTTTCCCTTTTCCTCCTCACTCCATTAGAATGGCCAAGATCCAGAAATCTAATAACGTATGCTGGAGGGGATGTGTCCAGGAGGGATCACTACTACACTGTGGTGGGATTGCAAACTCGTTCAACCACTATGGAAAGCACTATGGCAGTATCCCAAAAAGACTAAACATAGAGCTCCCCTGTGATCCAGCAATTTCACTACTTGCCAATCGTCCAGATAGGACATACTAAATTCACTAGAACAATAACTTTTATCACAGCACTATTTACTATAGCAAAGGTATGGAACAAACCCAGATGCCCGTCAGTTGATTAGTAGATCAAATATGGTATTTTTAAACAATGGAATTCTGTGCTTCTGTCAGAAAGAATGACATAGACGAATTTGTAAGGAAATAGAAAGACTGTAAAGTTTAGAAATTAGTTTTTGTCTCCTTCTCTATCTCTGTACAATTTAGAAGTTCCCGTTTCTCTCACTTTCTGTCTCTTTTCTCTCTTTCTCTCTTTCTGTCTCTCTCTCTCTCTCTTTCTCTCTCTTCCTCTCTCTCTCTCTCTCTCTCTCTCTCTCTCTATCTCTCTCTCTCTCTCTCTATCTCTCTCTCTCTCTCTCATCCTTAGGCTTGAACTCAGGGACTGAGCTACTTTTGCTCAAGGTTACCACTGTACCATTTGAACCACAGTGCTGCTTCTGGCTTGCTCTTTTCACGTAGTATTGAGGAATCTAACCCAGGCCTTCATCCTTGATAGGTTAGCACTCTACCACTAAGCCACACAGTCAGCTTTTAAAGGTTTCTGACAAAGGTTTTCCTACATGCTATTATTTCTTCTGTGAGTGCTCTTAATGCTTGCTGAAGGTTGACTTTGTTTAGAAGACTTACCCTAATGCTCCCATATACAGAGATTCTATATATAGCTGAATGTTTTTCATTACTCAGAATTTCTCTATTGTGTATGTTCTGAAATGTACTGAAGACTGACTTCTGATTAAAAGTCATTGCACATTTGTTGTATTCATTAGTTTTCTTTTCTTCTATGGGAATCAGGTTTGTGATGAACACAGAAGTATGCCTTCCAGGTCAAACACTTTCCACATTTGTAATATTCATAAGGTTTTTCTCTCCTATGTGCATTTTATACTTAGTCATGCGTTCATGATGGATTTTTCATATTCTTATATTCATACGATTTTTATCCTGTGTCTGTGTGGTATCATGCAAACTCAACTATGAGTTCTTCAAAAAAATTTCCCTTTCATTTTATTCATAGGATTCTATCCTGTGGGTGTTTAGTGATAAATCTTGACTTGTGCCTTCTGGGGAAAAGACTGAACATTTGCTACATTCATTAAGGGTTTTATCTTGTGTTGGTTCTGTGACACAAGCTGAGTTTTCTTCCACAGACTAAAAAGTCTTTCCTATTTATTACATTGCTAAGGCTTCTCATATGTGTGAACTCTCTTACGCTTCCTGAAGGGTGAATACTGCACGAAAGACTTTCAACTTTGGTTATATTCCTAAGGTTTCTAATATGTGTGAATTCTGTTATGCCTCCTGTAATGTGACTTCCATCTGAAGGTCTTACCACATTTGATGCACTCGTACAGTTTCTCTCCTGTGTGTGTTCTCTGATGCAATTTGAGGGAAGACTTCCATTTGAAAGACATTCCACATCGGTTACATTCATAAGGTTTTTCTCCTGTTTGAATTGTCTTATGCATGTTGAGGTTTGGCTTCTGTGTGAAGGACTTTTCACATATGTTACACTCATAAGGTGTTTCTCCTGAGTATATTCTCTGATGAACATGGAGTTTTACCTTCCATTTGAAAGACTTTCCGCATTCACTACATGCATAAGTTTTCTCTCCTGTGTGTGTTCTATTATGCCCATCAAGATATGACTTCCACTTGAAGGTCTTTCCACATTTGTTGCACACATAAGGTTTCTCTCCTGTGTGTGTTCTTTGATGCAATTTGAGGGAAGATTTCTGTCTGAAAGACTTTACACATTGGTTACATTCATAAGGTTTCACTCCTGTGTGTATTCTCTGATGAACACGAAGTTTTCCCTTCCCTTGGAAAGACTTTCCACATTCATTACACTTATAAGATTTCTCTCCTGTGTGTGTTATTTGATGAACTCGAAGGTGTATCTTCTGGGTGAAAGACTTTTCACATTTGTTACATTCATAAGGTTTCTCTTCTGTGTGTCTTCTCTGGTGCAAAGTGAGGTATGATTTCAGTCTAAAAGTCTTCCCACATTTATCACATTCATAAGATTTCTCTTCTGTGTGAGATCTCTGATGTGTGCTGAGAGCTGAATTCTGGGCAGAAATTTTATTACGTTCCTCATATTCATAAGGTTTGTCTTCTCTTGGAGATCGAGGTTGGAGCGTCAGGTCTGAATTCTCAGAAATTAATTTTCACACTTGATGTACGCATCACATATCTCAGGATATTTGCTCTGAGGTATTGTAAGGTGTATTTCATTATTGAAAGATTTCTCACATTCACTACATGTATGAGGAGTCTCTCCTGTGTACATTTTCAGATGTGTAGTGATGGTCGGTGTTAAGTACAATATTTTTCATCACACAGTACATTTAGCAGTTTTCCTCCCTCCCTGAAGAATTTCTTGGGCAGGGAGAACAGAATTATGATACTGCAGATCTTTTGGACTGTCACCATCATGAATAAAATGCTCTGAATATCCGATGGATTTTTTAAGAACAGGAGACATACGAGATCTATATGCAGCATGCATCGCATCAGGCTTAGGAGACAGAAGCATGTTCTGACACTTAATGAACTCCTCAGTCCTCACCCCTAAGTTGTTACCGTTATTACTAATCAGCTGTGGATTATGTGTAGAGCTCAAATTTAAAGTTGTTGCAAATCTCACGTTTTCCTCCACTTCGATACTACTTGCAACTGCTACTTCACAAAGACATTCATGTGGACTTTCCTGGCAAGTCTTGAACACATTTTCCATTACCTGGACATCTAAAATGAGTCATAGAAAAAAAGACACAAACATACATGAGATACAAATATTCCTTACTGTAAAGGTAATGACTTTACTTTCCCATCCTAAGTGTTAGATATTTTAAAATATAAAAGTGGAAATTGATTTGTGAGAAATATATGCTTTTCTCCCTAACATATTAAGAAAATGATATTTTACAATGACCAATAATGTTTTTCTGTGCTTTAGTTCTCTTTTTATATCACAGGAAATATTTATTGAAATTACCCATCTATGTATTGCTACAGTTTTAAGCTGAGTACTAACTATAATATACCTGCAGCTGTTTTTTTTCAAATACTGTTTTGTTTATACATTGAGGAATAGCTGCCTTTCTTTTATTTTTGAGAAATAATCTAAATATTGTGCTGTTTTGCATCTTTTTAAAACTTTCTTCTCTTTTTTTTTGTAGTTTATAGGCCTCGGCCCTGTCCCTGAACACTTCAGCAGAAGACTATAACCCCTATCCTTGAGCTACAGCCCCACATACTCTTTTCTAGAGTTAACTACAGATAAGAGTCTCAGGTCCTGAGTAGCAGATAGGATTACCTTAGCCAGTTTCAATGCTGTTTGCTTATTAACCATTAAGTGAGGAACACGAATTTTTTCTAGATTCAGCGGCCACAAGTTTGGTGTATATGTCTGTTTGCCTTTGATCCAAGCAAGAACGATTCTTGAGAGTAAGGACTTACACCTATATCCCTTCAGTTACAACTTCTCACTAAAGTCTCAATTTAGGTATTTGTGGGAATTTTGAAATTTGTTTCTTTCCATTTGAAGTCTTATAAAAATTCCTTTTCTAACACTCCTGTCCCTCAGAACCATGGAAGACCAGAAAATCCCCAGCTCATTGTCTAGTTAATTTTCTTATGTTGATTGAAACTTTGTTGTTTTTCTTTTCCTTCCATTCCTGGGTTTAAACTTAGGACCTAACCACTGTCCTTGGGTTTTCTCAAGACTAGAACCCTACCAATCAAGTCATTACTTCTGGCTTTTTCTATGTATGTGGTAATAAGGAATAAAACCTGTGTCTTTGTGCATGCTAGGCAAGCACTCTACCACTAGGCTCAATTTCTGGTGGAAAGGTTTGGTTCTGAATACCAGTCTCTTCCTACCAGCAAAAAGATATTATCCTTATCAGAGAATAATGCCCTGACTTATTCCTTGTTTACTCAATCATTTATAGTCTTAGTTTTAAAGAAATGAAATATCATTCTTTCTTTCTTTCTTTCTTCCTTTCCTTCCTTCCCTCTTTCTTCCCTCTTTCTTCTTTCTTTCTTTCTTTCTTTCTTTCTTTCTTTCTTTCTTTCTTTCTTTCTTTCTTTCTTGTTTTGCAGTCATGGGACTTGAATTCTAGACCTGGCTGTTCTTCCTGAGCTCTTCAGCTCAAGGCTACTGCCCTATGTCTTTAGCCTCAACCCCACTTCTCATTTTCTATTGGTTCATTGGAGAGAAGAGTCTAAGGTGTTTTTGTGATAGGTCAGTCTTTGAACCTTGATCCTCAGATCTGAGCCTCCTAAGTAGCTAGGATTACAGGCATGAGCCACGGGCTCATGGCTTTCTCATTTTATTTTGTTTCACAGTGATTTCTACAGAGAAATCTAACTTTAACTCTACTGCCACATAGAATTCGTCATATCACCCTATGATTCTTGGTGCCGGGGGTTTGGGCTAGCATGCACAAAGACCTGGTTCAGTTCCTTGGTACTACATACAAAGAAAAAGCCAGAAGTGGTGCTATGACTCAAGAAGTAGAGAGCTAGCCTTGAGAAAACCCAAGGACCATGCTCAGTCCCTGAGACCAGGCTTAGGATTGGGAAAAGAAAATGATTCTTGATTCATTCACAAAGAATTCCATAGGTTCCACACAGGATTTAGGGTAACTAAGAATATTATTGCTCAGTACATCACAACATGAACTTACCAATGGGGCTCAGGCTCCAACATCAATATGAAGATGCATTCACTCACCTGTGATATTCTTGTCAGAGGAATTTCCTATCCAGAGTTCTGCACAGTGGTCTAGCTTGTCAATTAATACAGGTTTGGGAACACAGGGACCTGTAAATTAGAAACAGTAGAGAATTATTGCTTATGCTGTGTCATCATTGCTTTAAGTTCGCAGACATCCTACTCACAAGTTATCTATTAAATCTTTTTTCTCATTTCTCACTGGCTCCATGGTTGACTTTTCCCCAGCTCTGGATTCATTTTGTATGGCATAAACTTAGCTGTCTTGCTCAAGGCTAGAAAAATACGAGTTTGAGTCCCAGCTCCACTTACACGCATAGGTCTTCATGCATGCTAGGCAAGCACTCAACCACAAAGTCAAACTCTTGACACCCCACTAACATTTTTGAGGGGTTACTTGGAGTTATAGAGTTTCATGGCAATTTTTATGCCATTGCTGGCTTCAAATTAGAATTCTTAGATTTCTTCCTCCTGAATATTTTAAGATTACAGGCATGAAACATTGCACCTAGTGCCAGGTTTGCATTATAAACTCACTGTTTAGTGATTTGTAGATCCTATTTCCAATAATGATATATATTCTATTCTGGATTGTTTATCCACTTACAATTAATGTGTAAGTTTGGAATGTCGTCTCCATTAGAGGAAACATAATTTAGAACTGTTGTCAAAGTATCCTGAAAGTATCCTGAAGAATGAGTACAAAATTACCTTAGGTTTTCTTTAGAAAGTAATGATACTTATCAGGGCCTGGAATCTTTCATTTAAATAGTATTGAAAGTTTGATAAACATTCACGTATCTGCAAAATAACAAGGCACTTGGCCTTGCAAGTGAATTTGACTTTTGCTCACCTAAGGACACCAGGTTGCTGTAGGTCTCCAGCATTACATCTCTGTACAGGGTCCTCTGAGCATTGTCCAGATGCTGCCACTCCTCCCAGCTGAAATCCACAGCTACATCATCAAATGACACCAGCTTCTGGAATGGCACATTTTCATCAAGTAATTAGCACTGAGTTATAAACACACCATGTCTGGAATTTTATTCTTTTTTTTGTTGGAATTGTATTCCTTTACTTAAATGTTTAGACTTACTATTGACCTGAAAAACTTAGGGATGGTGCCTAGGCCCAGAGTTCAAGTCACAAGACCCACAAAAAAATAACAAGGCAAGCCAGGTGTTGGTGGCTCAAGCCTGTAATCCTAGCTACTCAGGAGACTGAGATCTGAGGACCATGGTTCAAAGCCAGCCTGGCACAAAATTCCATGAGACTCCTTTCCAATTACCCACCATAAAATGTTTAATGGCTTGTGGCATATCATGGTAGAGCAATTGTGGTATCAACAAAAATAAGTCGGGGGAGTAGATTTAGGTTATAAATTGAATTATTCCATTGAAAAGGAACTACATTATATGATGACATATGCTGCTACTCTGAGAATATTGCAAAATCTTAGGGTATCAAGTAATAATACTGTGAAGTACACCCAGAATGTTAATGTTCTATGGCTGGCATAATAATCACTTGGGGAAGAAACTTTTTTTTCTTTTTTTTTGGCTGGGGGATTTGTAAGGCTTGAACTCTGGGCCTGGGCACTGTTCCTGAGCTCTCCAACTCAAGGCTATCACCCTACCTGTGAAGCCACAGTGCCATTTCCCATATTCTAGTGGTTAATTGTAGATGAGAGTCTCATAGACTTTCTAATGCCCAGGCTGGCTTTGAACCAAATCTTTAGATATCAGCCTGATATCTGAGTAGCTAGGATTACAGGTATACGGCACTGCACCTGGCAAGAAATATATTTCTTGCTGTTTTATACTACAAATTTACTGTATGTTTTACTTTTTCAAAAAGACTGAGGATGACCTTTGTTCTGTATATAATCGGAAGAGGGGTAGGGAGCTGTGAGCAGAAGAACTGAGGGGCAATACTCAGGGTAGGACAATAGCCTTAAACTAAAGAGCTCACGGCCCAAGGTCCAAGCCCCATGACTTTCCCCACTACCCCACAAAAAAAGGGAAAAAAATTGGAGATTGGAGAGGATTTTCTAAAAAGAATATATAGAAATAGTAGCTCAAAATGTAGAAAGAAGTTCAATATTAACAGTCATGAGAAAAATTAAAATTACAATGAAATCTTTACTTTAATATATTAATATAAATATAGTTTTAAACAAAAAGATCCACAGACACACACACACACACACACACACACACACACACGCATACAAAAAAACAACTTTCAAAGTCTAACTATTACTGGGAAGGTAGTGAGAAGAAGTAGAACTTTGGAAGAGTTCTGCAAGGAATATAAAACAATCAAAAATTGCGTGGAGAGTGCTAAAAAAGTACTAAATATAGAATTACATAGAAATATGGTCCAACACTTCTATTTCTATATTTGTACCTAACGGAAGAGAAAGCAGAGACTAGAACAAATATGTGGAGAATCCATTCACAACTATTAATAATAATCAAAAGATAGAAATATGCAAAACAATGCATTGAAAAGGAAGAAAATTTTACTATATTTTACAGATGAATCTTGATTACAGTATACTAAAAATACAGCAGTCATAAACGAAGAGCTAGGGTATGTTTTCCCTTCCAGAGCTTCCAAGGATCAACAAACCCTTAGAGCCAAAAAGCACGATGGTTCCAGAGAATGGAGTAGAGAGGAACAGGAGCTGAATGTTTAATGATTATACATGGAAGATGAAAATTGCTCTAGATGGGTAGAATGAAGAGAGAACTGTACCCTAAACAATGGTTATGTAGCCACACAGGATGGGACACACCTATACTCCCTGATCTTGGGAAACTCAAGAAGGATTTCTAGCCATCCTAGATGCATGGAAAGATCTATCATAAAAACTAATGTGGAGGGGCTGGGAGTTTGGCATAGTTGTAGAGTGCTTGTATGAAGACGAAGTTTCAATTCCGCAGTACCACATACACAGAAAAAACCAGAAGTAGTGCTGTGGCTCAAGTAGAAGATCACTAGGCTTGAGGAAAGCTGAAGGACAGTGCTCAGACCGAGTTCCAGCCAAAGGGCTTGTTTAAAAAAACCAGAAAGCTGAGCATGATGGGGTGGTGGCTCACTTCTATAATCCTAGCTACTCAGGAGGCTGAGATCTGAGGATCAAGGTTTAAAGCCATCCGGGCACAAAAAGACCTGAGACATTTATCTCCAATTTACTTTTAGAAAATGGGAAGTGGGGCTTGGCTCCAGAGTAAGGTAGTAGCCTGGAGCTGAAGAGCTCAGGGATAGTGCCCAGGCTGAGTTCAAGATCTATGAACCACAAAAAAAATAGTATGGAAAAATTTGGATTCTGTGAATTTTGTCAGGCATATAAATGTCTTTTTTTGCTGTTGAAATAACAAATTGTTTCTAAACATTTTAAAAGTTTTTACCTAGAAATGTACACTACAAATGGAAATAATAACAAACACAAAATATGCAAAAGATACAAATTATCACAATATGGGTATCCTGCTTCTGTATCTTTTCACTGACTCCTGTTCAAATGAGTCACATACTCTGAATAATTTCTCCCAGTCGATATATGCCACACATGTTGGCTTGTACTGAACTTCTTGGGAAATCAAAAGCAAATACTAAGCAAATGTGTGTTAGATTTTGCCAACAGTGATATTTGAAATATAAATCCCTACTCATTGCATTATTTAATATCAATGCCGGAATCTAACTTACACTGTCAGAATCTTCAATCTTTTGAGAACCTTCAAAAGAGTGTGTAAATATTTAGGATCGTTATGTCTTCCTGGAGGAAAGATCCCTTTAGTAGTATGTAGTAACCTTCTTTGTCTTTTCTTACTAATTTTAGTTTGAAGTCTATTGTATCTGATATGAGGATGGCAACTCCAGCCTGTTTATGGGGGCAGTTAGCTTGATAGAATTTATTCCAACCTCTCACTTTCAAAAAATGCAGCTTTTCCCTGGAATGGAATGGTTTTATTGTTCCCTCAGTTATAAATGAGAGCTTAGCTGGCTACAGTATTCTTGGTTGGTAGTTATTTGATTTAAGGGCATGACATATATGCTTCCAGTCACTTCGTGCTAGCATGGTCTCTGCTGAGAAATCTGGGGTTATTCTGATTGGTTTGCTTTTATAGGTTACTGATCCTTTTACCCTGGCTGCCTGTAGGATCTTTTCTTTCGTTTCTATTGATCCAGTTCGGATCACAATGTGGCTGTGGGATGTTCTTTTCTGGTCAGGTCTGTTTGGGGTTCTAAAAGCTTCTCGTATCTGGATGGGCCTGCCCTTCTGGATATTTGGGAAGTTCTCTGAGATGATTCCCTGAAGTATATTTCCAATACCATTGACCTCTTTCTCCACGCCCTCCTCAATACCAACTAGCCTTAAATTAGGCTTCCTAATTGCATTTTGGACCTCTTGAAGCGCTCTCTCATATTTCCTAGATTTGGATTGGCTCATTTTCTGCTCTTTCTCTATAATAACTAAATTATCTTCAGCCCCGGAAATTCTCTCCTCTGCATTGTCTATCCTGCTATCAAAGCTATCTAGTTTATTTTTCATCTCCCTTGCTTCTAATTACTCATTTTTGATGCCTTGCATCTCCTGTTTTAGATCATGTATGGATTTCTTTATCTCCTTGATTTCCTTTTGAGTGGTTAGCTCAGTAGCTTTATTTTCTTTGGACATTTGCTGGAGTTTGGTCACGTTTTCATTTGTGGATTCTATGAATTCATCCATCTTTCTTTGAAAAACCTTTATTATGACCTCCTTTATGGCTTCTTCTTTTTCACTTATCACCTTGTTTTTGCTTTCCTCTTGTTCAGCTATGGCTTCCTCCATTATCTCTTTCTTTATATTTTCACATTTTCCATTAATGATGTTTATCAATTGCATTTATGTAGCACTTGGAAGACTCTCCTCTAGGTTTGCCAGTGACTGTTCCATTCTCTATTTATATTTGGTGGGGGATGTTGTTTCTTGATTTGACATTTTTCTTGAGTTTCTTGTTCTGCCCATTTGAAAAAGGGAGCAAGATTACTACTAAATACGATTATAGTTTTTCAGATATAACCAACCTAGACCTCTGTAGCTGGCAGACACTAGATGTTCACAAGTTTTGATTGGTATTAACTCTTTCTTTTAGTGCACTTACAGACCAGTCTAATACAACCACTGATAAGCGATTTATACCCAAAACAATAAGCTTCACAATACAATCTCTATTGTCGTTAAGTCCCTCTGAGCCTAAAGAATAATTAATCACCTACATATACAATATTGCTCAACAGCCATCAAGTGTAGATCCGTGCAGTATAAGGGTTGAAAGACGAGCAGAGGTCCAGAGATAGAATAAAAGAATGAGAGAGGTCAGGGGAGGTACAAGAGGATTAACGTAGGAGTGTAAGAATATTGTAGTAATGAAGAAAAGTTAGAGCATAAGGATAACTGACCTAAGTTGGTATGTAGGTAGCATATTTGAGTACAAAGTTTGGAAAGTATTAGAATAAAACTTATGTGTTGCTGCACGACTAGCTCTTAGCCCAACCAGTGGCCTCACAGTGGACCATGGGATGGATCTGTTTTTCTTGTCTAAGTTGAGGGAAAGGGCTATTTCACAAGATGCAGAACCGAAGATTTCAGAAGCAAATGGTGTGAGTGAAGTAGCTCGTAAAAAGCATTTTTATTTACTTTTATCTTTCTGCCAGTCTTGGGGCTTGAATTCAGGGCCTGAGCACTGTCCTCGGGTTTTCTCAAGTCTAGCCCTCTGCCACTTGAGCCACAGTGCCACATCTAGATTTTCTATCTATGTGATACTGAACAATCAAACCCGGATCTTCATGGATGCTAGGCAAGCACTCTACCACTATGCCAAACTCTCAACCCTGTCATAGTAATTATAAAGTCATCATCATCATATCAAAATGTCCTTTCTCCTACAAAGATTGAACACTTATCTATGTGTGTAATGCTTTTCTTAAAATTTCACTAATTCTTCTGTGTTTTTCCTTCCTGCATTTTTTACACATGACAGCAAAGCTAATCATCAGGAAAAAAGTGATTAGGATACAGAAATCTAATAATATCCTAGTAGATTGACGTAAAAAATATGTGCAAGATGCCCTGTGTGTTTGACCTAGTGGTAGAGTCATTGGCTACCACGGAAAAAGACTCAGGTTTGATTCCTCATTACCACATACATAGAAAACCCTGCAAGTGGTGCTGTTGCTCGGTGGGACAGCTAAAGCCTAAAGAAAGCCCAAGAACAATGTTCACACTCTGAGGTCAAGTCCCAAGAGTAGCAAAAACAAAAAAAAATTCGACAAGGGGCAAAATGCAGGCAGAGAAGGCACTGTGAAGCAAATGTTTTGTAAAGGATGACGGCAATATTGACCCTTAAGTCTGGATCTTACCTAAGAAAGGCTCCTTGAGCCTGAGACCAGACTGGTAGTTGTGCCTAGTGGAAGACATTGGGATTGGACAAATAAGGTGTGTTGTTTACTACATCCACATGTATATTGTGAGATTGGAGGAGAGATTCAGCCTCCAGTATGTCTTTGGTGAGGTCTTTTGTGAGCAAGGATCTTTGGTCATTGGGCCCTGAAAGGTGACCCTGCCTCCCTCACAATGGAAAAGAATATGGAACCCTGGTAACCAAGCCACTGTAACTAACAACCAGCTCAAGCCAGCTCACTTGGCCTGTGGCTCAAGAGGAAGAAAGATGTTGCTGTGCTGTTGCCAAAGGTCAGGAAACTCGAGTCTCAGGCATGGAAGTTGTGGATGTCTTACTCAAAGATGTACATGCTAGATTATTGCCAAGCCACAAATCCAGTATAACAGGCCTTTCTCTAAGAAGAAGGCCACGAAAATCCAGGACAACCAGATGAGGTATATTTCTAAGAAGAAATGTATTTGACCCCATCATCCTCCCCACACACTACAACTTTCTTTTTTTTCATTTTTTTATTGTAATTAGTAAAAGGGTTACATGATATTTGCCAATAGAAGGTGCATTAATTCACATACATTGATACCCTTTCACATGTCTTGGTACCCATTTCCCTCCAACCCCACACCCCCCACCCGTCTTGGTTTTCCCCCCTTCCCTATCATTTCAAATATCCAAATACAAATATATTCAATATATCAGATAACAAAGTGAGATACTATACCAATATGGGATTACCAAGGGACAGCAAAGGAGATGAGAAACAACATGGTACATTAAGGACAACAATCATTCATTATGTGGCTTTTGTTTCAATATCCTAGAGGTCCTTTCAATTAGCTTTACATTATATGGCCTTATATATGGCCTTTTGCTCTATTGCCAATCTCTGCTAGTAGAGCCCAAGGTTTCTACTGATTATGACGAGTGAGGGAAACCACTGAGCCTAAGTTCCTTTGAGTCTGGCTTACTTCACTCAATATGATTTGTTCTAAGTCTTTCCATTTCCTACCATATCGGGCGATGTCATTCTTTCTGACAGCAGCATAGAATTCCATTGTGTACAAATGCCACAACTTGCTGATCTACTCATCAACTGAGGGACATCTGGGTTGGTTCCATATCTTTGCTATGGTGAATAGTGCTGCAATGAACATTGTTGTGCTAGTGGGTTTAGTATGCCCTTGTTTCTGGATTGTTGGGTAAATGCCAAGTACTGGAATTGCTGGGTCATAGGGGAGTTCTTTGTTTAGTCTTTTGAGGCACTGCCACACTGCTTTCCATAGTGGTTGAACTAGTTTGCACTCCCACCAACAGTGTAGTAGTGATCCCTCCTGGCCACATCCCCTCCAGCATCTGTTGTCATCATTTTCCTGATTCTGGTCATTCTAACTGGAGTGAGGTCGAATCTTAGAGTTGTTTTGATTTGCATTTCTTTTATGACCAGAGATGTGGAGCATTTCTTCATGTGTCTATAGGTCATTTTGGTTTCTTTTTCAGAGAATAATCTCTTTAAGTCTTTGGGCCATTTTTTAATGGGATGGGTGTTACTTTGGAGGTTAGTTTTGGAGTGATTCAATTTTTTGAGTTGTTGATATATTTTAGATATGAGGTCTTTGTCAGTTGTTTGGTTGGTGAAGATCTTCTCCCACTCTGTAGGCTTCCTTATTAGTTTACTTGCTATATCCGTTGCCATACAAAAGCTCTGCAGTTAATTGCAGTCCCACGAATACAGGTTTTCTCTGATTTGTTGTAATTCTTGGTCCTTATTAAGAAAGTTTCGACCTGTGACAAGGAGGCCTAGTGTATCTCCTATTCCTTCCTGTAAACGTTTCAGTGTGTCAGCTTTAACCTCCAGGTGTTTGATCCATTTGGAGTTAATTCTAGTGCAAGCTGACAAAGAAGGATCCAACTTTAGTTTTCTGCATGTGCTTAACCAGTTCTGCCAGCACAACTTGTTGAAGAGGCTATCTTTCTTCCATTCTATTTTTTTGGCTCCCTTGTCAAAGGTTAGGTTGCCATAGGTCTGTGGTTTAATATCTGGGACCGCAGCTCTATTCCATTGGACTTCAGGCCTGTTCTTGTGCCAGTACCAAGGTGTTTTGAGAATTATAGCTCTGTAATAGAGTCTAAAGTTTGGAACTGAAATTCCTCCAGCGCTGTTCTTTCTGCTAAGAAGTGTTTTTGCTATACGGGTCTTTTATTATTCCACATGAAATTTTGAATTGCCTCTTCTATTTCTTTAAAGAATGACATTGGGATGTTGATGGGTATAGCACTGAATTTGTAGATAGCCCTTGGCAAGATTGTAATTTTCACAATGTTGATTCTTCCAATCCAGGAGCATGGGAGGATTTTCCATTTCCTTAGTTCTGCTTTAATTTCCTTTTTTATGGTTTTAAAGTTTTCATCTAACCGGTCCTTGACATTCTTAGTTAAGCTAATTCCTAGGTACTTTATTTTCTTTGAGGCTATTGTGACAGGAGTTTCTTTCCTGATTATTGCCCCGTTCCTCTGACTGTTGGCGTAAAGGAAGGCACTTGATTTGTGAGTGTTGAATTTATGGCCTGCTACCCTTCCAAAGCTTTGAATCAGTTCAAGGAGCTTGGGAGTAGAGTCTATAGGATTCTTTAAATACAGAATCATGTCATCTGCAAAGAGGGATAATTTTATTTCCTCTTTATCTACTTAGATCCCCTTTATGCTTGCTTCTTGCCTTATTGCACTGCCTAGGAATTCTAGTACTATGTTAAAAAGGAGTGGAGAGAGTGGGCATCCTTGTCTCGTTCCTGATTTTAGAGGGAATGGCTTTAGATTTTCACCATTAAGTATAACACTAGCATTGGGTTTCTCATACACAGCCTTTATTACATTGAGAAATGTTCCATGGATTCCTACTTTCTCCACATCTTTTAACAAAAAGGGGTTTTGGGTCTTGCCAAATGCCTTTTCCGCATCTATTGAGACAATCATGTGATTTTATCCCTGTTCCTGTTGATGTGTTGAATTATATAAATTGATTTGTATATGTTGAACCAGCTTTGCCTCCCTGTGATGAATCCAGTTTGATCATAGTGTATAATTTTTTGATGAGTTGTTGTAGACGTTTGGCCAGTATTTTGTTGAGAAGTTTCGCATCGATGTTCATCAAAGAAATGGGTCTATAGAACTCTTTCTTTGATGAATCTCTGCCTGGTTTGGTGATGAGGGATATACTGGCTTCAAAGAATGAGTTTGGTAAAGAACCTTCATTTTCAATTTCGTTGAAGAGCTGGAGGAGTATTGGTGTGAGCTCTGCTTTGAAGACCTTATAGAATGCAGCTCTGAATCCATCTGGCCCTGGGCTCATTTTAAGTGGAAGTTGTCTAATTTCCATTTCTATTTCACAGCTTGAAATAGGCCTCTTGAGTTGGGTTACCTCTTCTTGATTCAGTGTGGGTATGTTAATATTGTCTAGGAATTCATCCATTTGTTCTAGATTCTCAAATTTGTTGGCGTAAAGGTTTGAGAAGTATTCCCTCATGATATTCTGGATCTTGGTAATTTCTGTCGTGATATTACCATTTTCATCTGCGATTTTGTTTATTTCGATATGCTCTCTTCTTTTTTTGGTAAGATTTGCTAAGGGCTTGTCAATTTTGTTAATTCTTTCAAAGAACCAACTCCTTGTTTTGTTGATGCTTTCTATAGTTTTTTTATTCCAAATCATTTAATTCTGCTTTGATTTTAATAGTTTGCTTTCTCCTAATGGGTTTAGGGTTGGTTTGTTGCTCTTTTTCCAGGAGGTTAAGTTGAGACATTAACTAGTTGGTTTGCCATTTTTCCAACTTGCTGTTGTAGGCACTCAGTGCTATAAATTTTCCTCTGAGTACTGCCTTTGTTGTGTCCCTAAGGAGTTGATATTTGTGTGCTCCTTATTGTTAAATTTCATAAACAGTTGGATATCTGTTCTGATCTCTTCGATTACCCATTGTTTTTGATTCAACAATGTGTTGTTCAGTCTCCATGAGTTACAGGGTTTTCTTTGGTGGAGATGTGTGTTCAGCTCCAATTTGATGCCTTTATGGTCTGAGAGTGTGCATGGAATAATTTCAGTGTGTCTGAATCTGTCCAGGTTTGCTTTATGGCCTAAGATGTGGTCTATTTTGGAAAATGTTCCATGTGCTGCTGAGAAAAACGTATATTGTGGTGTTACTGGGTGGAATATTCTACAGATGTCTGTTAGATCTAGTTGGTCTATAAAGTTGTTCAGTTCTAAGGTTTCTCTGTTGAGTTTTTGCCTTGTTGATCTGTCCATAGATGAGAGTGGTGTGTTAAACTCACCAACAATCACTGTATTTCGATCTATGTATGGATTCAGTGTAAGTAAAGTTTGCTTGATGAAGTTTGGAGCTCCGGGATTGGGTGTGTAAATATTTAGGATTGTTATGTCTTCCGGGAGGAAAGATCCCTTTAGTAGTATGTAGTAACCTTCTTTGTCTTTTCTTACTAATTTTAGTTTGAAGTCTATTGTATCTGATATGAGGATGGCAACTCTAGCCTGTTTATGGGGGCAGTTAGCTTGATAGAGTTTATTCCAACCTCTCACTTTCAAAAGATGATTGTTTTTGGGTAAGATGTGTCTCTTGAAGTCAGCAGAACGATGGCTCTTGCTTTTTGATCCAACTAGACAACCTATGCCGTTTAATTGGAGAGTTAAGTCCATTGATATTGAGAGTTAGGATTGAGAGATATTTATTAGTTCCTACCATTTTTAAAAGCTTTTAGTAGGGCCTGTGTCTAGACAGTTCTTGTGGTCCTTAGATGGTATGCTGTTTAGGTGCCATTTCTTTCCCTACATTGCATTTATTTTGGTTTTCTATGTATAGAACATCTTTGAGAATTCTCTGTATTGTTGGTTTTGTTTCGACATATTGTTGCAGCTTTTCCCTGGAATGGAATGTTTTTATTTTTCCCTCAGTTATGCATGAGAGCTTAGCTGGCTACAGTATTCTTGGTTGGTAGTTATTTGATTTAAGGGCATGACATATATGCTTCCAGTCACTTCGTGCTTGCATGGTCTCTGCTGAGAAATCTGGGGTTATTCTGATTGGTTTGCCTTTGTAGGTTACTGATCCCTTTTCCCTGGCTGCCTGTAGGATCTTTCCTTTCGTTTCTATTGATCCAGTTCGGATCACAATGTGGCGGTGGGATGTTCTTTTCTGGTCAGGTCTGTTTGGGGTTCTAAAAGCTTCTCGTATGTGGATGGGCCTGCCCTTCTGGATATTTGGGAAATTCTCTGAGATGATTCCCTGAAGTATATTTCCAATACCATTGACCTCTTTCTCCACGCCCTCCTCAATACCAACTAGCCTTAAATTAGGCTTCCTAATTGTATCTTGGACTTCCTGAAGCGCTCTCTCATATTTCCTAGATTTGGATTGACTCATTTTCTGTTCTTTATAATACCTAAATTATCTTCAGCCACGGAAATTCTCTCCTCTGCAATGTCTCACCTGCTATCAAAGCTAGCTACTTTATTTTGCATCTCCCTTGCTTCTAATTGCTCACTTTTGATGCCTTGCATCCCTTGTTTTAGATCATGTATGGATTTCTTTATCTCCTTGATTTCCTTTTGAGTGGTTAGCTCAGTAGCTTTATTTTCTTTGGACATTTGCTGGAGTTTGGTCACGTTTTTATTTGTGGATTCTTTGAATTCATCCATCTTTCTTTGAAAAACCTTTATTATGGCCTCCTTTATGGCTTCTTCTTTTTCACTTATCACCTTGTTTTTGCTTTCCTCTTGTTCAGGTATGGCTTCCTCCATTATCTCTTTCTTTATATTTTCACATTTTTCATTAATGATGTTTATCAATTGCATTTGTGTAGCAATTGGAAGACTCTCCACTAAGTTTGCCAGTGACTGTTCCATTGTCTGTTTACATTGGGTGGGGGATGTTGTTTCTTGATTTGACATTTTTCTTGAGTTTCTTGTTCTGCCCATTTGAAAAAGGGAGAAAGATTACTACTAAATACGATTATAGTTTTTCAGATATAACCAACCTAGACCTCTGTAGCTGGCAGACACTAGATGTTCACAAGTTTTGATTGGTATTATCACTCTTTCTTTTTGTGCACTTACAGACCAGCCTAATACAACCACTGATAAGCGATTTATACCCAAAACAATAAGCCTCTCAATCCAATCTCTATTGTCTTTAAGTCCCTCTGAGCCTAGAGAATAATTAACCACCTACATATACAATATTGCTCAACAGCCATCAAGTGTAGATCCGTGCAGTATAAGGGTTGAAAGACGAGCAGAGGTCCAGAGATAGAAAAAAAGAATGAGAGAGGTCAGGGGAGGTGCAAGAGGATTAACGTAGGAGTGTAAGAATATTGTAGTAATGAAGAAAAGTTATAGCATAAGGATAACTGACATAAGTTGGTAAGTAGGTAGCATATTTGAGTACAAAGTTTGGAAAGTATTAGAATAAAACTTATGTGTTGCTGCACGACTAGCTCTTAGCCCAACCAGTGGCCTCACAGTGGACCATGGGATGGATCTGTTTTTCTTGTCTACGTTGAGGGAAAGGGGTATTTCACAAGATGCAGAAGCGAAGATTTCAGAAGCAAATGCTGTGAGTGAATTAGCTCGTAAAAAGCATTTTTATTTTCTTTTATCTTTCTGCCAGTCTTGGGGCTTGAATTCAGGGCCTGAGCACTTTCCTCGGGTTTTCTCAAGTCTAGCCCTCTGCCACTTGAGCCACAGTGCCACATCTAGATTTTCTATCTATGTGATACTGAGCAATCAAACCCAGATCTTCATGGATGCTAGGCAAGCACTCTACCACTATGCCAAACTCTCAACCCTGACATAGTAATTATATAGTCATCATCATCATCATCATCATATACAAATATCCTTTGTCCTACACTTAACTGTGTCTAATGCTTTTTTTTAATTTCACTAATTCTTCTGTGTTTTTCCCTCTTGCATTTTTTACACATGACAGCAAAGCCAATCATCAGGAAAAAATTGATTAGGATACAGAAACCTAATAATATCCTAGTAGATTGACGTCAAAAATATGTGCAAGATGCCCTGTGTGTTTGACCTAGTGGGAAAGTCCTTGGCTACCAAGCAGTAAGCCTCAGGTTTGATTCCTCATTACCACATACATAGAAAATGCTGCAAGTGGTGCCCTGGCTCGGTGGGACAGCTAAAGCCTAAAGAAAGCCCAAGAACAATGTTCACACTCTGAGGTCAAGTCCCAAGACTAGCAAAAACAAAAAAAAATTCGACAAGGGGCAAAATGCAGGCAGAGAAGGCACTGTGAAGCAAATGTTTTGTAAAGGATGAGGGCAATATTGACCCTTAAGTTTGGATCTTACCTAAGAAAGGCTCCTTGAGCCTGAGACCAGACTGGTAGTTGGGCCTAGTGGAAGACATTGGGATTGGACAAATAAGGTGTGCTGTATACTACATCCACATGTATATTGTGAGATTGGAGGAGAGATTCAGCCTCCAGTATGTCTTTGGTGAGGTCTTTTGTGAGCAAGGATCTTTGGTCATTGGGCCCTGAAAGGTGACCCTGCCTCCCTCACAATGGAACAGAATATGGAACCCTGGTAACCAAGCCACTGTAACTAACAACCAGCTCAAGCCAGCTCACTTGGCCTGTGGCTCAGGAGGAAGAAAGATGTTGCTGTGCTGTTGCCAAAGGTCAGGAAACTCGAGTCTCAGGCATGGAAATTGTGGATGTCTTACTCGAAGATGTACATGCTAGGTCATTGCCAAGCCACAAATCCAGTATAACAGAACTTTCTCTAAGAAGAAGGCCAGGAAAATCCAGGGCAACCAGATGAGGTAAATTTCTAAGAAGAAATGTATTTGACCCCATCATCCTCCCCACACACTACAACTTTCTTTTTTTTCATTTTTTTATTGTAATTAGTAAAAGGGTTAGATGATATTTGCCAGATAGAAGGTGCATTAATTCACATACATTGATACCCTTTCCCATGTCTTGGTACCCATTTCCCTCCAACCCCACACCCCCCACCCGTTTTGGTTTTCCCCCTTCCCTATCAAATTTCAAATATCCAAATACAAATAAATTCAATATATCAGATAACAAAGTGAGATACTATACCAATATGGGATAACCAAGGGACAGCAAGCGAGATGAGAGACAACATAGTACATTAAGGACAACAATCATTCATTATATGGCTTTTGTGTCAATATCCTGGAGGTCCTTTCAATTAGCTTCACACTATATGGCCTTATATATGGCCTTTTGCTCTATTGACAATCTCTGCTAGTAGAGCCCAAGGTTTCTACAGATTATGACGAATGAGGGAAACCACTGAGCCTAAGTTCCTTTGAGTCTGGCTTACTTCACTTAATATGATTTGTTCTAAGTCTTTCCATTTCCTAACAAATGGGGCGATGTCATTCTTTCTGACAGCAGTATAGAATTCCATTGTGTACAAATACCACAACTTGTTGATCCACTCATCAACTGAGGGACATCTGGGTTGGTTCCATATCTTTGCTATGGTGAATAGTGCTGCAATGAACATTGTTGTGCTAGTGGGTTTAGTATGCCCTTGTTTCTGGATTGTTGGGTAAATGCCAAGTACTGGAATTGCTGGGTCATAGGGGAGTTGTATGTTTAGCGTTTTGAGGCACTGCCGCACTGCTTTCCATAGTGGTTGAACGAGTTTGCACTCCCACCAACAGTGTAGTAGTGATCCCTCCTGACCACATCCCCTCCAGCATCTGTTGTCATTCGTTTTCCTGATCCTGGCCATTCTAACTGGAGTTAGGTGGAATCTTAGACTTGTTTTGATTTGCATTTCTTTTATGACCAGAGATGTTGAGCATTTCTTCATGTGTCTATAGGCCATTTTTGTTTCTTCTTCAGAGAAGACTCTCTTTAAGTCTTTGGCCCATTTTGTAATGGGATGGGTGTTACTTTGGAGGTTAGTTTTGGAGTGATTCAATGTTTTGAGTTGTTGATATATTTTAGATATGAGGCCTTGTTCCGTTGTTTGGGTGGTGAAGATCTTCTCCCACTCTGTAGGCTTCCTGATTAGTTTACTAGCTATATCCGTTGCCATACAAAAGCTCTGCAGTTTAATGCAGTCCCACTTATCCAGCCTTTCTCTGATTTGTTGTGATTCTTGGTCCTTATTAAGAAAGTTTCGACCTGTGCCAAGGAGGCCTAGTGTATCTCCTATTCCTTCCTGTAAACTTTTCAGTGTGTCAGCTTTTACCTCCACGTCTTTGATCCATTTGGAGTTAATTCTAGTGCAAGGGGACAAAGAAGGATCCAACTTTAGTTTTCTGCAGGTGTTTAACCAGTTCTGCCAGCACAACTTGTTGAAGAGGCTATCTTTCTTCCATTCTATTTTTTTTGGCTCCCTGGTCAAAGATTAGGTGGCCATAGGTCTGTGGTTTAATATCTGGGTCCGCAGTTCTACTCCAATGGACTTCAGGCCTGTTCTTGTGCCAGTACCAAGCTGTTTTGAGAATTATAGCTCTGTAATAGAGCCTTAAGTTTGGAATTGAAATTCCTCCAGCGCTGTTCTTTCTGCTAAGAAGTGTTTTTGCTATACGGGGTCTTTTATTATTCCATATGAAATTTTGAATTGCCTCTTCTATTTCTTTAAAGAATGACATTGGGATGTTGATGGGTATTACATTGAATTTGTAGATAGCCCTTGGCAAGATTGTCATTTTCACAATGTTGATTCTTCCAATCCAGGAGCATGGGAGGTTTTTCCATTTCCTTAGTTCTGCTTTAATTTCCTTTTTTAGGGTTTTAAAGTTTTCATCTAAACGGTCCTTTACATTCTTAGTTAAGCTAATTGCTAGGTACTTTATTTTCTTTGAGGCTATTGTGAAAGGATTTTCTTTCCTGATTATTGCCTCGTTCCTCTCACTGTTGGCGTAAAGTAAGGCAGTTGATTTGTGAGGGTTGATTTTATGGCCTGCTACCCTTCCAAAGCTTTGAATCAGCTCAAGGAGCTTGGGAGTAGAGTCTATAGGATTCTTTAAATACAGAATCATGTCATCTGCAAAGAGGGATAGTTTTATTTCCTCTTTCCCTACTTGGATCCCCTTTATGCTTGCTTCTTGCCTTATTGAACTGCCTAGGAATTCTAGTACTATGTTAAAAAGGAGTGGAGAGAGTGGGCATCCTTGTCTCGTTCCTGATTTTAGAGGGAATTGCTTTAGATTTTCACCATTAAGTATAATACTAGCAGTGGGTTTCTCATACACAGCCTTTATTACATTGAGAAATGTTCCATGGATTCCTAGTTTCTCCACATCTTTTAACATAAAGGGGTTTTGGATCTTGTCAAATGCCTTTTCCGCATCTATTGAGACAATCATGTGATTTTATCCCTGCTCCTGTTGATGTGTTGAATTATATTAATTGATTTGTGTATGTTGAACCAGTTTGCCTCCCCGTGATGAATCCAGTTTGATCATAGTGTATAATTTTTTTGATGAGTTGTTGTAGACGGTTGGCCAGTATTTTGTTGAGAAGTTTTGCATCGATGTTCATCAAAAAATGGGTCTATAGATCTCTTTCTTTGATGAATCTCTGTCTGGTTTGGGGATGAGGGATATGCTGGCTTCACAGAATCAGTTTAGTAAAGAACCTTCATTTTCAATTTCGTTGAAGAGCTTGAGGAGTATTGGTGTGAGCTCTGCTTTGAAGACCTTATAGAATTCAGCTGTGAATCCATCTGGCCCTGGGCTCTTTTTAAGTGGAAGTTGTCTAATTTCCATTTCTATTTCAGAGCTTGAAATAGTCCTGTTGAGTTGGGTTAGCTCTTCTTGGTTCAGTGTGTGTATGTTAATATTGTCTAGGAATTCATCCATTTCTTCTAGATTCTCAAATTTGTTGGCGTAAAGGTTTGAGAAGTATTCCCTCATGATATTCTGGATCTTCGTAATTTCTGTCGTGATATGACCATTTTCATCTGCGATTTTGTTTATTTCGATATGCTCTCTTCTTTTTTTGGTAAGATTTGCTAAGGGCTTGTCAATTTTGTTAATTCTTTCAAGAACCAACTCCTTGTTTTGTTGATTCTTTCTATAGTTTTTTTATTCCAAATCATTTAATTCTGCTTTGATTTTAATAATTTGCTTTCTCCTAATGGGTTTAGGGTTGGTTTGTTGCTCTTTTTCCAGGAGGTTAAGGTGAGACATTAACTAGTTGGTTTGCCATTTTTCCAACTTGCTGTTGTAGGCACTCCGCGCTATAAATTTTCCTCTGAGTACTGCCTTTGTTGTGTCCCTAAGGAGTTGATATTTGTGTGCTCCTTATTGTTAAATTTCATAAACAGTTGGATATCTGTTCTGATCTCTTCGATTACCCATTGTTTTTGATTCAACAATGTGTGGTTCAGTCTCCATGAGTTACAGGGTTTTCTTTGGTGGAGATGTTTGTTCAGCTCCAATTTGATGCCTTTATGGTCTGAGAGTGTGCATGGAATAATTTCAGTGTGTCTGAATCTGTCCAGGTTTGCTTTATGGCCTAAGATGTGGTCTATTTTGGAAAATGTTCCATGTGCTGCTGAGAAAAACGTATATTGTGGTGTTACTGGGTGGAATATTCTGGAGATGTCTGTTAGATCTAGTTGGTCTATATAGTTGTTCAGTTCTAAGGTTTCTCTGTTGAGTTTTTGCCTTGTTGATCTGTCCATAGGTGAGAGTGGTGTGTTAAACTCACCAACAATCACTGTATTTCGATCTATGTATGGTTTCAGTGTAAGTAAAGTTTGCTTGATGAAGTTTGGAGCTCCGGGATTGGGTGTGTAAATATTTAGGATTGTTATGTCTTCCGGGAGGAAAGATCCCTTTAGTAGTATGTAGTAACCTTCTTTGTCTTTTCTTACTAATTTTAGTTTGAAGTCTATTGTATCTGATATGAGGATGGCAACTCTAGCCTGTTTATGGGGGCAGTTAGCTTGATAGAGTTTATTCCAACCTCTCACTTTCAAAAGATGATTGTTTTGGGGTAAGATGTGTCTCTTGAAGTCAGCAGAACGATGGCTCTTGCTTTTTGATCCAACTAGACAACCTATGCCGTTTAATTGGAGAGTTAAGTCCATTGATATTGAGAGTTAGGATTGAGAGATATTTATTAGTTCCTACCATTTTTAAAAGCTTTTAGTAGGGCCTGTGTCTAGACAGTACTTTTGGTCCTTAGATGGTATGTTGTTTAGGTGCCATTTCTTTCCCTACATTGCATTTATTTTGGTTTTCTATGTATAGAGCATCTTTGAGAATTCTCTGTAGTGTTGGTTTTGTTTCGACATATTGTTGCAGCTTTTCCCTGGAATGGAATGTTTTTATTTTTCCCTCAGTTATGCATGAGAGCTTAGCTGGCTACAGTATTCTTGGTTGGTAGTTATTTGATTTAAGGGCATGACATATATGCTTCCAGTCACTTCGTGCTTGCATGGTCTCTGCTGAGAAATCTGGGGTTATTCTGATTGGTTTGCCTTTGTAGGTTACTGATCCCTTTTCCCTGGCTGCCTTTAGGATCTTTCCTTTCGTTTCTATTGATCCAGTTCGGATCACAATATGGCGGTGGGATGTTCTTTTCTGGTCAGGTCTGTTTGGGGTTCTAAAAGCTTCTCATATCTGGATGGGCCTGCCCTTCTGGATATTTGGGAAATTCTCTGAGATGATTCCCTGAAGTATATTTCCAATACCATTGACCTCTTTCTCCACGCCCTCCTCAATACCAACTAGCCTTAAATTAGGCTTCCTAATTGTATCTTGGACTTCCTGAAGCGCTCTCTCATATTTCCTAGATTTGGATTGACTCATTTTCTGTTCTTTATAATACCTAAATTATCTTCAGCCACGGAAATTCTCTCCTCTGCAATGTCTCACCTGCTATCAAAGCTAGCTACTTTATTTTGCATCTCCCTTGCTTCTAATTGCTCACTTTTGATGCCTTGCATCCCTTGTTTTAGATCATGTATGGATTTCTTTATCTCCTTGATTTCCTTTTGAGTGGTTAGCTCAGTAGCTTTATTTTCTTTGGACATTTGCTGGAGTTTGGTCACGTTTTTATTTGTGGATTCTGTGAATTCATCCATCTTTCTTTGAAAAACCTTTATTATGGCCTCCTTTATGGCTTCTTCTTTTTCACTTATCACCTTGTTTTTGCTTTCCTCTTGTTCAGGTATGGCTTCCTCCATTATCTCTTTCTTTATATTTTCACATTTTTCATTAATGATGTTTATCAATTGCATTTGTGTAGCAATTGGAATACTCTCCTCTAGGTTTGCCAGTGACTGTTCCATTGTCTGTTTACATTGGGTGGGGGATGTTGTTTCTTGATTTGACATTTTTCTTGAGTTTCTTGTTCTGCCCATTTGAAAAAGGGAGCAAGATTACTACTAAATATGATTATAGTTTTTCAGATATAACCAACCTAGACCTCTGTAGCTGGCAGACACTAGATGTTCACAAGTTTTGATTGGTATTATCACTCTTTCTTTTTGTGCACTTACAGACTAGCCTAATACAACCACTGATAAGCGATTTATACCCAAAACAATAAGCCTCTCAATCCAATCTCTATTGTCTTTAAGTTCCTCTGAGCCTAGAGAATAATTAACCACCTACATATACAATATTGCTCAACAGCCATCAAGTGTAGATCCGTGCAGTATAAGGGTTGAAAGACGAGCAGAGGTCCAGAGATAGAAAAAAAGAATGAGAGAGGTCAGGGGAGGTGCAAGAGGATTAACGTAGGAGTGTAAGAATATTGTAGTAATGAAGAAAAGTTATAGCATAAGGATAACTGACATAAGTTGGTAAGTAGGTAGCATATTTGAGTACAAAGTTTGGAAAGTATTAGAATAAAACTTATGTGTTGCTGCACGACTAGCTCTTAGCCCAACCAGTGGCCTCACAGTGGACCATGGGATGGATCTGTTTTTCTTGTCTACGTTGAGGGAAAGGGGTATTTCACAAGATGCAGAAGCGAAGATTTCAGAAGCAAATGCTGTGAGTGAATTAGCTCGTAAAAAGCATTTTTATTTTCTTTTATCTTTCTGCCAGTCTTGGGGCTTGAATTCAGGGCCTGAGCACTGTCGTCGGGTTTTCTCAAGTCTAGCCCTCTGCCACTTGAGCCACAGTGCCACATCTAGATTTTCTATCTATGTGATACTGAGCAATCAAACCCAGATCTTCATGGATGCTAGGCAAGCACTCTACCACTATGCCAAACTCTCAACCCTGACATAGTAATTATAAAGTCATCATCATCATCATCATCATATCCAAATATCCTTTCTCCTACAAAGAATGAACACTTAACTCTGTCTAATGCTTTTTTTTTAATTTCACTAATTCTTCTGAGTTTTTCCCTCTTGCATTTTTTACACATGACAGTAAAGCTAATCATCAGGAAAAAATTGATTAGGATACAGAAACCTAATAATATCCTAGTAGATTGACGTCAAAAATATGTGCAAGATGCCCTGTGTGTTTGACGTAGTGGGAGAGTCCTTGGCTACCAAGCAGTAACTCTCAGGTTTGATTCCTCATTACCACATACATAGAAAACGCTGCAAGTGGTGCTGTGGCTCGGTGGGACAGCTAAAGCCTAAAGAAAGCCCAAGAACAATGTTCACACTCTGAGGTCAAGTCCCAAGACTAGCAAAAACAAAAAAAAATTCGACAAGGGGCAAAATGCAGGCAGAGAAGGCACTGTGAAGCAAATGTTTTGTAAAGGATGAGGGCAATATTGACCCTTAAGTTTGGATCTTACCTAAGAAAGGCTCCTTGAGCCTGAGACCAGACTGGTAGTTGGGCCTAGTGGAAGACATTGGGATTGGACAAATAAGGTGTGCTGTTTACTACATCCACATGTATATTGTGAGACTGGAGGAGAGATTCAGCCTCCAGTATGTCTTTGGTGAGGTCTTTTGTGAGCAAGGATCTTTGGTCATTGGGCCCTGAAAGGTGACCCTGCCTCCCTCACAATGGAACAGAATATGGAACCCTGGTAACCAAGCCACTGTACCTAACAACCAGCTCAAGCCAGCTCACTTGGCCTGTGGCTCAGGAGGAAGAAAGATGTTGCTGTGCTGTTGCCAAAGGTCAGGAAACTCGAGTCTCAGGCATGGAAGTTGTGGCTGTCTTACTCGAAGATGTACATGCTAGATCATTGCCAAGCCACAAATCCAGTATAACAGAGCTTTCTCTAAGAAGAAGGACAGGAAAATCCAGGGCAACCAGATGAGGTAAATTTCTAAGAAGAAATGTATTTGACCCCATCATCCTCCCCACACACTACAACTTTCTTTTTTTTTCATTTTTTTTATTGTAATTAGTAAAAGGGTTAGATGATATTTGCCAGATAGAAGGTGCATTGATTCACATACATTGATACCCTTTCCCATGTCTTGGTACCCATTTCCCTCCAACCCCACACCCCGCACCCATCTTGGTTTTCCCCCCTTCCCTATAAAATTTCAAATATCCAAATACAAATAAATTCAATATATCAGATAACAAAGTGAGATACTATACCAATATGGGATAACCAAGGGACAGCAAGCGAGATGAGAGACAACATAGTACATTAAGGACAACAATCCTTCATTATATGGCTTTTGTGTCAATATCCTGGAGGTCCTTTCCATTAGCTTCACATTATATGGCCTTATATATGGCCTTTTGCTCTATTGACAATCTCTGCTAGTAGAGCCCAAGGTTTCTACTGATTATGACGAATGAGGGAAACCACTGAGCCTAAGTTCCTTTGAGTCTGGCTTACTTCACTTAATATGATTTGTTCTAAGTCTTTCCATTTCCTAACAAATGGGGCGATGTCATT
This sequence comes from Megascapheus bottae, assembly GCA_024803745.1. Taxonomy (NCBI): domain Eukaryota; kingdom Metazoa; phylum Chordata; class Mammalia; order Rodentia; family Geomyidae; genus Megascapheus; species Megascapheus bottae. The sequence continues at coordinate 213,019 of JANJXV010000465.1, forward strand.
CTTTCTGACAGCAGCATAGAATTCCATTGTGTACAAATACCACAACTTGTTGATCCACTCATCAACTGAGGGACATCTGGGTTGGTTCCATATCTTTGCTATGGTGAATAGTGCTGCAATGAACATTGTTGTGCTAGTGGGTTTAGTATGCCCTTGTTTCTGGATTGTTGGGTAAATGCCAAGTACTGGAATTGCTGGGTCATAGGGGAGTTTTATGTTTAGCGTTTTGAGGCACTGCCGCACTGCTTTCCATAGTGGTTGAACGAGTTTGCACTCCCACCAACAGTGTAGTAGTGATCCCTCCTGACCACATCCCCTCCAGCATCTGTTGTCATTCGTTTTCCTGATCCTGGCCATTCTAACTGGAGTTAGGTGGAATCTTAGACTTGTTTTGATTTGCATTTCTTTTATGACCAGAGATGTTGAGCATTTCTTCATGTGTCTATAGGCCATTTTTGTTTCTTCTTCAGAGAAGACTCTCTTTAAGTCTTTGGCCCATTTTGTAATGGGATGGGTGTTACTTTGGAGGTTAGTTTTGGAGTGATTCAATGTTTTGAGTTGTTGATATATTTTAGATATGAGGCCTTGTTCCATTGTTTGGGTGGTGAAGATCTTCTCCCACTCTGTAGGCTTCCTGATTAGTTTACTAGCTATATCCGTTGCCATACAAAAGCTCTGCAGTTTAATGCAGTCCCACTTATCCAGCCTTTCTCTGATTTGTTGTGATTCTTGGTCCTTATTAAGAAAGTTTCGACCTGTGCCAAGGAGGCCTAGTGTATCTCCTATTCCTTCCTGTAAACTTTTCAGTGTGTCAGCTTTTACCTCCACGTCTTTGATCCATTTGGAGTTAATTCTAGTGCAAGGGGACAAAGAAGGATCCAACTTTAGTTTTCTGCAGGTGTTTAACCAGTTCTGCCAGCACAACTTGTTGAAGAGGCTATCTTTCTTCCATTCTATTTTTTTTGGCTCCCTGGTCAAAGATTAGGTGGCCATAGGTCTGTGGTTTAATATCTGGGTCCGCAGTTCTACTCCAATGGACTTCAGGCCTGTTCTTGTGCCAGTACCAAGCTGTTTTGAGAATTATAGCTCTGTAATAGAGCCTTAAGTTTGGAATTGAAATTCCTCCAGCGCTGTTCTTTCTGCTAAGAAGTGTTTTTGCTATACGGGGTCTTTTATTATTCCATATGAAATTTTGAATTGCCTCTTCTATGTCTTTAAAGAATGACATTGGGATGTTGATGGGTATTACACTGAATTTGTAGATAGCCCTTGGCAAGATTGTCATTTTCACAATGTTGATTCTTCCAATCCAGGAGCATGGGAGGTTTTTCCATTTCCTTATTCTGCTTTAATTTCCTTTTTTAGGGTTTTAAAGTTTTCATCTAAACGGTCCTTTACATTCTTAGTTAAGCTAATTGCTAGGTACTTTATTTTCTTTGAGGCTATTGTGAAAGGATTTTCTTTCCTGATTATTGCCTCGTTCCTCTCACTGTTGGCGTAAAGTAAGGCAGTTGATTTGTGAGGGTTGATTTTATGGCCTGCTACCCTTCCAAAGCTTTGAATCAGCTCAAGGAGCTTGGGAGTAGAGTCTATAGGATTCTTTAAATACAGAATCATGTCATCTGCAAAGAGGGATAGTTTTATTTCCTCTTTCCCTACTTGGATCCCCTTTATGCTTGCTTCTTGCCTTATTGAACTGCCTAGGAATTCTAGTACTATGTTAAAAAGGAGTGGAGAGAGTGGGCATCCTTGTCTCGTTCCTGATTTTAGAGGGAATGGCTTTAGATTTTCACCATTAAGTATAATACTAGCAGTGGGTTTCTCATACACAGCCTTTATTACATTGAGAAATGTTCCATGGATTCCTAGTTTCTCCACATCTTTTAACATGAAGGGGTTTTGGATCTTGTCAATGCCTTTTCCGCATCTATTGAGACAATCATGTGATTTTATCCCTGCTCCTGTTGATGTGTTGAATTATATTAATTGATTTGTGTATGTAGAACCAGCTTTGCCTCCCCGTGATGAATCCAGTTTGATCATGGTGTATAATTTTTTGATGAGTTGTTGTAGACGGTTGGCCAGTATTTTGTTGAGAAGTTTTGTATCGATGTTCATCAAAGAAATGGGTCTATAGATCTCTTTCTTTGATGAATCTCTGTCTGGTTTGGGGATGAGGGATATGCTGGCTTCACAGAATCAGTTTAGTAAAGAACCTTCATTTTCAATTTCGTTGAAGAGCTTGAGGAGTATTGGTGTGAGCTCTGCTTTGAAGAGCTTATAGAATTCAGCTGTGAATCCATCTGGCCCTGGGCTCTTTTTAAGTGGAAGTTGTCTAATTTCCATTTCTATTTCAGAGCTTGAAATAGTCCTGTTGAGTTGGGTTAGCTCTTCTTGGTTCAGTGTGGGTATGTTAATATTGTCTAGGAATTCATCCATTTCTTCTAGATTCTCAAATTTGTTGGCGTAAAGGTTTGAGAAGTATTCCCTCATGATATTCTGGATCTTGGTAATTTCTGTCGTGATATTACCATTTTCATCTGCGATTTTGTTTATTTCCATATGCTCTCTTCTTTTTTTGGTAAGATTTGCTAAGGGCTTGTCAATTTTGTTAATTCTTTCAAAGAACCAACTCCTTGTTTTGTTGATTCTTTCTATAGTTTTTTTTATTCCAAATCATTTAATTCTGCTTTGATTTTAATAATTTGCTTTCTCCTAATGGGTTTAGGGTTTGTTTGTTGCTCTTTTTCCAGGAGGTTAAGGTGAGACCTTAACTAGGTGGTTTGCCATTTTTCCAACTTGCTGTTGTAGGCACTCAGCGCTATAAATTTTCCTCTGAGTACTGCCTTTGTTTTGTCCCTAAGGAGTTGATATTTGTGTGCTCCTTATTGTTAAATTTCATAAACAGTTGGATATCTGTTCTGATCTCTTCGATTACCCATTGTTTTTGATTCAACAATGTGTGGTTCAGTCTCCATGAGTTACAGGGTTTTCGTTGGTGGAGATGTGTGTTCAGTTCCAATTTGATGCCTTTATGGTCTGAGAGTGTGCATGGAATAATTTCAGTGTTTCTGAATCTGTCCAGGTTTGTTTTATGTCCTAAGATGTGGTCTATTTTGGAAAATGTTCCATGTGCTGCTGAGGAAAACGTATATTGTGTTGTTATTGGGTGGAATATTCTGCAGATGTCTGTTAGATCTAGTTGGTCTATATAGTTCTTCATTTCTAAGGTTTCTCTGTTGAGTTTTTGCCTTGTTGATCTGTCCATAGGTGAGAGTGGTGTGTTAAACTCACCAACAATCACTGTATTTCGATCTATGTATGTATGGTTTCAGTGTAAGTAAAGTTTGCTTGATGAAGTTTGGAGCTCCGGGATTGGGTGTGTAAATATTTAGGATCGTTATGTCTTCCTGGAGGAAAGATCCCTTTAGTAGTATGCAGTAACCTTCTTTGTCTTTTCTTACTAATTTTAGTTTGAAGTCTATTGTGTCTGATATGAGCATGGCAACTCCAGCCTGTTTATGGGGGCAGTTAGCTTGACAGAGTTCATTCCAACCTCTCACTTTCAAAAGATGATTGTTTTTGGGTAAGATGTGTCTCTTGAAAACAGCAAAACGATGGCTCTTGCTTTTTGATCCAACTAGACAGCCTATGCCGTTTAATTGGAGAGTTAAGTCCATTGATATTGAGAGTTAGGATTGAGAGATATTTATTAGTTCCTACCATTTTTAAAAGCTTTTTGTAGGGCCTGTGTCTTGACAGTTCTGTGGTCCTTAGATGGTATGCTGTTTAGGTGCCATTTCTTTCCCTATGTTGCATTTATTTTGGATTTCTATGTATAGAGCATCTTTGAGAATTCTCTGTAGTGTTGGTTTTGTTTCGACATATTGTTGCAGCTTTTCCTTGGAATGGAATGGTTTTATTGTTCCCTCGGTTATAAATGAGAGCTTAGCTGGCTACAGTATTCTTGGTTGGTAGTTATTTGATTTAAGGGCATGACATATATGCTTCCAGTCACTTCGTGCTTGCATGGTCTCTGCTGAGAAATCTGGGGTTATTCTGATTGGTTTGCTTTTATAGGTTACTGATCCTTTTTCCCTGGCTGCCTTTAGGATCTTTTCTTTCGTTTCTATTGATCCAGTTCGGATCACAATGTGGCGGTGGGATGTTCTTTTCTGGTCAGGTCTGTTTGGGGTTCTAAAAGCTTCTCGTATGTGGATGGGCCTGCCCTTCTGGATATTTGGGAAATTCTCTGAGATGATTCCCTGAAGTATATTTCCAATACCATTGACCTATTTCTCCACGCCCTCCTCAATACGAACTAGCCTTAAATTAGGCTTCCTAATTGTATCTTGGACCTCCTGAAGCGCTCTCTCATATTTCCTAGATTTGGACTGACTCATTTTCTGTTCTTTCTCTATAATAACTAAATTATCTTCAGCCCCGGAAATTCTCTCCTCTGCATTGTCTAAACTGCTATCAAACTATCTACTTTATTTTTCATCTCCCTTGCTTCTAATTGCTCAGTTTTGATGCCTTGCATCTCTTGTTTTATATCATGTATGGATTTCTTTATCTCCTTGGTTTCCTTTTGAGTGGTTAGCTCAGTAGCTTTATTTTCTTTGGACATTTGCTGGAGTTTGGTCATGTTTTTATTTGTGGATTCTATGAATTCATCCTTATTTCTTTGAAAAACCTTTATTATGGCCTCCTTTATGGCTTCTTCTTTTTCACTTATCACCTTGTTTATGCTTTCCTCTTGTTCAGCTATGGCTTCCTCCATTATCTCTTTCTTTATATTTTCACATTTTCCATTAAGGATGTTCATCAATTGCATTTGTGTAGCAATTGGAAGACTCTCCTCTAGGTTTGCCAGTGACTGTTCCATTGTCTGTTTACATTGGGTGGGGGATGTTGTTTCTTGATTTGACATTTTTCTTGAGTTTCTTGTTCTGCCCATTTGAAAATGGGAGCAAGATTACTACTAAATACGATTATAGTTTTTCAGATATAACCAACCTAGACCTCTGTAGCTGGCAGACACTAGATGTTCACAAGTTTTGATTGGTATTATCACTCTTTCTTTTTGTGCACTTACAGACCAGTCTAATACAACCACTGATAAGCGATTTATACCCAAAACAATAAGCCTCTCAATCCAATCTCTATTGTCTTTAAGTTCCTCTGAGCCTAGAGAATAATTAACCACCTACATATACAATATTGCTCAACAGCCATCAAGTGTAGATCCGTGCAGTATAAGGGTTGAAAGACGAGCAGAGGTCCAGAGATAGAATAAAAGAATGAGAGCGGTCAGGGGAGGTACAAGAGGATTAACGTAGGAGTGTAAGAATATTGTAGTCATGAAGAAAAGGTAGAGCATAAGGATAACTGACATAAGTTGGTCAGTAGGTAGCATATTTGAGTACAAAGTTTGGAAAGTATTAGAATAAAACTTATGTGTTGCTGCACGACTAGCTCTTAGCCCAACCAGTGGCCTCACAGTGGACCATGGGATGGATCTGTTTTTCTTGTCTACGTTGAGGGAAAGGGGTATTTCACAAGATGCAGAAGCGAAGATTTCAGAAGCAAATGCTGTGAGTGAATTAGCTCGTAAAAAGCATTTTTATTTTCTTTTATCTTTCTGCCAGTCTTGGGGCTTGAATTCAGGGCCTGAGCACTGTCCTCGGGTTTTCTCAAGTCTAGCCCTCTGCCACTTGGGCCACAGTGCCACATCTAGATTTTCTATCTATGTGATACTGAGCAATCAAACCCGGATCTTCATGGATGCTAGGCAAGCACTCTACCACTATGCCCAACTCTCAACCCTGACATTGTAATTATAAAGTCATCATCATCATATCAAAATATCCTTTCTCCTACAAAGAATGAACACTTATCTATGTGTGTAATGCTTTTTTTTAAAATTTCACTAATTCTTCTGTGTTTTTCCCTCTTGCATTTTTTACACATGACAGCAAAGCTAATCATCAGGAAAAAAGTGATTAGGATACAGAAACCTAATAATATCCTAGTAGATTGACGTCAAAAATATGTGCAAGATGCCCTGTGTGTTTGACCTAGTGGTAGAGTCCTTGGCTACCACGCAAAAAGACTCAGGTTTGATTCCTCATTACCACATACATAGAAAACGCTGCAAGTGGTGCTGTGGTTCGGTGGGACAGCTAAAGCCTAAAGAAAGCCCAAGAACCAGGTTCACACTCTGAGGTCAAGTCCCAAGACTAGGAACAAAAAAAAATTCGACAAGGGGCAAAATGCAGGCAGAGAAGGCACTGTGAAGCAAATGTTTTGTAAAGGATGAGGGCAATATTGACCCTTAAGTTTGGATCTTACCTAAGAAAGGCTCCTTGAGCCTGAGACCAGACTGGTAGTTGGGCCTAGTGGAAGACATTGGGATTGGACAAATAAGGTGTGCTGTTTACTACATCCACATGTATATTGTGAGATTGGAGGAGAGATTCAGCCTCCAGTATGTCTTTGGTGTGGTCTTCTGTGAGCAAGGATCTTTGGTCATTGGGCCCTGAAAGGTGACCCTGCCTCCCTCACAATGGAACAGAATATGGAACCCTGGTAACTAAGCCACTGTAACTAACAACCAACTCAAGCCAGCTCACTTGGCCTGTGGCTCAGGAGGAAGAAAGATGTTGCTGTGCTGTTGCCAAAGGTCAGGAAACTCGAGTCTCAGGCATGGAAGTTGTGGATGTCTTACTCGAAGATGTACATGCTAGATCATTGCCAAGCCACAAATAAAATATAACAGGCCTTTCTCTAAGAAGAAGGCCAGGAAAATCCAGGGTAACCAGATGAGGTATATTTCTAAGAAGAAATGTATTTGACCCCATCATCCTCCCCACACACTACAACTTTCTTTTTTTTTCATTTTTTATTGTAATTAGTAAAAGGGTTAGATGATATTTGCCAGATAGAAGGTGCATTAATTCACCTACATTGATACCCTTTCACATGTCTTGGTACCCATTTCCCTCCAACCCCACACCCCCCACCCGTCTTGGTTTGCCCCCCTTCCCTATCAAATTTCAAATATCCAAATACAAATAAATTCAATATATCAGATAACAAAGTGAGATACTATACCAATATGGGATAACCAAGGGACAGCAAAGGAAATGAGAGACAACATAGTACATTAAGGACAACAATCATTCATTATATGGCTTTTGTTTCAATATCCTGGACGTCCTTTCAATTAGCTTCACATTATATGGCCTTATATATGGCCTTTTGCTCTATTGCAAATTTCTGCTAGTAGAGCCCAAGGTTTCTACTGATTATGATGAATGAGGGAAACCACTGAGCCTAAGTTCGTTTGAATCTGGATTACTTCACTTAATATGATTTGTTCTAAGTCTTTCCATTTCCTAACAAATGGGGCGATGTCATTCTTTCTGACAGCAGCATAGAATTCCATTGTGTACAAATACCACAACTTGTTGATCCACTCATCAGCTGAGGGACATCTGGGTTGGTTCCATATCTTTGCTATGGTGAATAGTGCTGCAATGAACATTGTTGGGTTAGTGGGTTTAGTATGCCCTTGTTTCTGGATTGTTGGGTAAATGCCAAGTAGTGGAATTGCTGGGTGATAGGGGAGTTCTGTGCATAGCTTCTGTTTGAAGCCAGTCCAGAAAGGAAAGTCCATGAAACTCTCATTTCCAGTTAACTGCCAAGAAAAAGCCAAAGATAGAGATGAAGCTCAAGAGAGCTAGAGAGCCATCTGAAAAGAATGGTTACACCCTGCAACATCCTCATTACCTGATCTTGAAAACATCTCTGCGTGCATCCCAGCATGCAGCCAGCATCTGGGGGTGACAGTGACCCCTGCGCCCATTGGCAATCTGCACTGTCTCTGACATCTGTAATGTGAACCTCATTCTGTTGGGTTTGTAAAGCGGTGTCAACCTTTCAGAAGGAACCAACTGTGCCCTAACTCCCTCTGTCCCCTGGGGCACCTAGCATTCCCCCATCTGCACCGCTCGTGTGGCTTCTGATCCTAGGGAGCCCTCCTGCCCTGTCCAACACTCACATGACGTGCATATTTCTTCTCCTGGGGCAACTTCTCCACAGAGAGTACATGACATGCCCACTCTCCAGGCACGGGGAGATCCTGTGAAAGTAGCAAATCAGTGATAAGGATATAAAGTGATGAATAGAATTTTAGATCCTGATGGTAGACAGTCTGCAAAATCCAAGGGAGAATGGAATTGGAGGGGACCAGGTATCAGGATGTTGGCATGGAGCTTCCCTGCCAAGGGGGTGGGGGAAGTCACAGGCTGGGGGATGCACAGGATGATCCATGGGCCCTGTGCAGCTACTGGGTCACCCCCTTCTGCATCTCAGCCTTTGGCTTTGAGCTCTGTGATCGTCAAGATGTGCACAGTCTGTACCCTGGCTGGCAGAAGAAAGGACCCTGGGAAGACAATTGTAGACCCTTTGTGAGTGTAGGAAGGGTTAGGCTGGACACCCAGTCCAAGAGGAGCTAAAACTGGAGTCGAGGGGTGTGCAAGGAGTGGGCCTGCCCTTCTGGATTAGTTAGTTTTGGAGTGATTCAATTTTTTGAGTTGTTGATATATTTTAGATATGAGGCCTTTGGCCGTTGTTTGGTTGGTGAAGATCTTCTCCCACTCTGTAGCCTTCCTGATTAGTTTACTAGCTATATCCGTTGCCATACAAAAGCTCTGCAGTTTATTGCAGTCCCACTTATCCAGCCTTTCTCTGATTTGTTGTGATTCTTGGTCCTTATTAAGAAAGTTTCGACCTGTGCCAAGGAGGCCTAGTGTATCTTCTATTCCTTCCTGTAAACTTTTCAGTGTGTCAGCTTTTACCTCCAGGTCTTTGATCCATTTGGAGTTAATTCTAGTGCAAGGTGACAAAGAAGGATCCAACTTTAGTTTTCTGCAGGTGCTTAACCAGTTCTGCCAGCACAACTTGTTGAAGAGGCTATCTTTCTTCCATTATATTTTTTTGGCTCCCTGGTCAAAGAATAGGTGGCCATAGGTCTGTGGTTTAATATCTGGGTCCGCAGTTCTATTCTATTGGACTTCAGGCCAGTTCTTGTGCCCGTACAAGAATTATATCTCTGTAATAGAGTCTAAAGTTTGGAATTGAAATTCCTCCAGCGCTCTTCTTTCTGCTAAGAAGTGTTTACGCTATACGGGGTCTTTTATTATTCCATATGAAATTTTGAATTGCCTCTTCTATTTCTTTAAAGAATGACATTGGGATGTTGATGGGTATTGCATTGAATTGGTAGATAGCCCTTGGCAAGATTGTCATTTTCACAATGTTGCTTCTTCCAATCCAGGAGCATGGGAGGTTTTTCCATTTCCTTAGTTCCGCTTTAATTTCCTTTTTTAGGGTTTTAAAGTTTTCATCTAAACGGTCCTTTACATTCTTAGTTAAGCTAATTCCTAGGTACATTATTTTGATTTGTGAGGGTTGATTTTATGGCCTGCTGCCCTTCCAAAGCTTTGAATCAGCTCAAGGAGCTTGGGAGTAGAGTCTATAGGATTCTTTAAATACAGAATCATGTCATCTGCAAAGAGGGATAGTGTTATTTCCTCTTTCCCTACTTGGATCCCCTTTATGCTTGCTTCTTGCATTATTGCACTGCCTAGGAATTCTAGTACTATGTTACAAAGGAGTGGAGAGAGTGGGCATCCTTGTCTCGTTCCTGATTTTAGAGGGAATGGCTTTAGATTTTCACCATTAAGTATAATACTAGCAGTGGGTTTCTCATACACAGCCTTTATTACATTGAGAAATGTTCCATGGATTCCTAGTTTCTCCACATCTTTTAACATGAAGGGGTTTTGGATCTTGTCAATGCCTTTTCCGCATCTATTGAGACAATCATGTGATTTTTGTCCTTGCTCCTGTTGATGTGTTGAATTATATTAATTGATTTGTGTATGTTGCACCAGCTTTGCCTCCCTGTGATGAATCCAGTTTGATCATAGTGTATAATTTTTTTGATGAGTTGTTGTAGAAGATTGGCCAGTATTTTGTTGAGAAGTTTCGCATCGATGTTCATCAAAGAAATGGGTCTATAGTTCTCTTTCTTTGATGAATCTCTGTCTGGTTTGGGAATGAGGGACATACTGGCTTCACAGAATGAGTTTGGTAAAGAACCTTCATTTTCAATTTCGTTGAAGATCTTGAGGAGTATTGGTGTGAGCTCTGCTTTGAAGACCTTATACAGTTAAGCTGTGAATCCATCTGGCCCTGGGCTCTTTTTAAGTGGAAGTTGTCTAATTTCCATTTCTATTTCAGAGCTTGAAATAGGCCTGTTGAGTTGGGTTAGCTCTTCTTGATTCAGTGTGGGTATGTTAATATTGTCCTGGAATTCATCCATTTCTTCTAGATTCTCAAATTTGTTGGCGTAATGGTTTGAGAAGTATTCCCTCATGATATTCTGGATCTTGGTAATTTCTGTCGTGATATTACCATTTTCATCTGCGATTTTGTTTATTTCCATATGCTCTCTTCTTTTTTGGTAAGATTTGCTAAGGGCTTGTCAATTTTGATAATTCTTTCAAAGAACCAACTCCTTGTTTTGTTGATTCTTTCTATAGTTTTTTTTTATTCCAAATCATTTAATTCTGCTTTGATTTTAATAATTTGCTTCCTCCTAATGGGTTTAGGGTTTGTTTGTTGCTCTTTTTCCAGGAGGTTAAGGTGAGACCTTAACTAGGTGGTTTGCCATTTTTCCAACTTGCTGTTGTAGGCACTCCGCGCTATAAATTTTCCTCTGAGTACTGCCTTTGTTGTGTCCCTAAGGAGTTGATATTTGTGTGCTCCTTATTGTTAAATTTCATAAACAGTTGGATATCTGTTCTGATCTCTTCGATTACCCATTGTTTTTGATTCAACAATGTGTGGTTCAGTCTCCATGAGTTACAGGGTTTTCGTTGGTGGAGATGTGTGTTCAGTTCCAATTTGATGCCTTTATGGTATGAGAGTGTGCATGGATTAATTTCAGTGTTTCTGAATCTGTCCAGGTTTGTTTTATGTCCTAAGATGTGGTCTATTTTGGAAAATGTTCCATGTGCTGCTGAGGAAAACGTATATTGTGTTGTTACTGGGTGGAATATTCTGCAGATGTCTGTTAGATCTAGTTGGTCTATATAGTTCTTCATTTCTAAGGTTTCTCTGTTGAGTTTTTGCCTTGTTGATCTGTCCATAGGTGAGAGTGGTGTGTTAAACTCACCAACAATCACTGTATTTCGATCTATGTATGTATGGTTTCAGTGTAAGTAAAGTTTGCTTGATGAAGTTTGGAGCTCCGGGATTGGGTGTGTAAATATTTAGGATCGTTATGTCTTCCTGGAGGAAAGATCCCTTTAGTAGTATGCAGTAACCTTCTTTGTCTTTTGTTACTAATTTTAGTTTGAAGTCTATTGTGTCTGATATGAGCATGGCAACTCCAGCCTGTTTATGGGGGCAGTTAGCTTGACAGAGTTCATTCCAACCTCTCACTTTCAAAAGGTGATTGTTTTTGGGTAAGATGTGTCTCTTGAAGACAGCAAAACGATGGCTCTTGCTTTTTGGTCCAACTAGACAGCCTATGCCGTTTAATTGGAGAGTTAAGTCCATTGATATTGAGAGTTAGGATTGAGAGATATTTATTAGATCCTACCATTTTTAAAAGCTTTTAGTAGGGCCTGTGTCTTGACAGTTCTGTGGTCCTTAGATGGTATGCTGTTTAGGTGCCATTTCTTTCCCTATGTTGCATTTATTTTGGATTTCTATGTATAGAGCATCTTTGAGAATTCTCTGTAGTGTTGGTTTTGTTTCGACATATTGTTGCAGCTTTTCCCTGGAATGGAATGGTTTTATTGTTCCCTCGGTTATAAATGAGAGCTTAGCTGGCTACAGTATTCTTGGTTGGTAGTTATTTGATTTAAGGGCATGACATATATGCTTCCAGTCACTTCGTGCTTGCATGGTCTCTGCTGAGAAATCTGGGGTTATTCTGATTGGTTTGCTTTTATAGGTTACTGATCCTTTTTCCCTGTCTGCCTTTAGGATCTTTTCTTTCGTTTCTATTGATCCAGGTCGGATCACAATGTGGCGGTGGGATGTTCTTTTCTGGTCAGGTCTGTTTGGGGTTCTAAAAGCTTCTCGTATCTGGATGGGCCTGCCCTTCTGGATATTTGGGAAATTCTCTGAGATGATTCCCTGAAGTATATTTCCAATACCATTGACCTATTTCTCCACGCCCTCCTCAATACGAACTAGCCTTAAATTAGGCTTCCTAATTGTATCTTGGACCTCCTGAAGCGCTCTCTCATATTTCCTAGATTTGGACTGACTCATTTTCTGTTCTTTCTCTATAATAACTAAATTATCTTCAGCCCCGGAAATTCTCTCCTCTGCATTGTCTAAACTGCTATCAAACTATCTACTTTACTTTTCATCTCCCTTGCTTCTAATTGCTCAGTTTTGATGCCTTGCATCTCTTTTTTTAGATCATGTATGGATTTCTTTATCTCCTTGGTTTCCTTTTGAGTGGTTAGCTCAGTAGCTTTATTTTCTTTGGACATTTGCTGGAGTTTGGTCATGTTTTTATTTGTGGATTCTATGAATTCATCCTTATTTCTTTGAAAAACCTTTATTATGGCCTCCTTTATGGCTTCTTCTTTTTCACTTATCACCTTGTTTATGCTTTCCTCTTGTTCAGCTATGGCTTCCTCCATTATCTCTTTCTTTATATTTTCACATTTTCCATTAAGGATGTTCATCAATTACATTTGTGTAGCACTTGGAAGACTCTCCTCTAGGTTTGCCAGTGACTGTTCCATTGTCTGTTTACATTGGGTGGGGGATGTTGTTTCTTGATTTGACATTTTTCTTGAGTTTCTTGTTCTGCCCATTTGAAATGGGAGCAAGATTACTACTAAATACGATTATAGTTTTTCAGATATAACCAACGTAGACCTCTGTAGCTGGCAGACACTAGATGTTCACAAGTTTTGATTGGTATTGTCACTCTTTCTTTTTGTGCACTTACAGACCAGTCTAATACAACCACTGATAAGCGATTTATACCCAAAACAATAAGCCTCTCAATCCAATCTCTATTGTCTTTAAGTCCCTCTGAGCCTAGAGATTAATTAACCACCTACATATACAATATTGCTCAACAGCCATCAAGTGTAGATCCGTGCAGTATAAGGGTTGAAAGACGAGCAGAGGTCCAGAGATAGAATAAAAGAATGAGAGCGGTCAGGGGAGGTACAAGAGGATTAACGTAGGAGTGTAAGAATATTGTAGTCATGAAGAAAAGGTAGAGCATAAGGATAACTGACATAAGTTGGTCAGTAGGTAGCATATTTGAGTACAAAGTTTGGAAAGTATTAGAATAAAACTTATGTGTTGCTGCACGACTAGCTCTTAGCCCAACCAGTGGCCTCACAGTGGACCATGGGATGGATCTGTTTTTCTTGTCTACGTTGAGGGAAAGGGTTATTTCACAAGATGCAGAAGCGAAGATTTCAGAAGCAAATGCTGTGAGTGAATTAGCTCGTAAAAAGCATTTTTATTTTCTTTTATCTTTCTGCCAGTCTTGGGGCTTGAATTCAGGGCCTGAGCACTGTCCTCGGGTTTTCTCAAGCCTAGCCCTCTGCCACTTGGGCCACAGTGCCACATCTAGATTTTCTATCTATGTGATACTGAGCAATCAAACCCGGATCTTCATGGATGCTAGGCAAGCACTCTACCACTATGCCCAACTCTCAACCCTGACATAGTAATTATAAAGTCATCATCATCATATCAAAATATCCTTTCTCCTACAAAGAATGAACACTTATCTATGTGTGTAATGCTTTTTTTTAAAATTTCACTAATTCTTCTGTGTTTTTCCCTCTTGTATTTTTTATACATGACAGCAAAGCTAATCATCAGGAAAAAAGTGATTAGGATACAGAAACCTAATAATATCCTAGTAGATTGACGTCAAAAATATGTGCAAGATGCCCTGTGTGTTTGACCTAGTGGTAGAGTCCTTGGCTACCATGCAAAAAGACTCAGGTTTGATTCCTCATTACCACATACATAGAAAACGCTGCAAGTGGTGCTGTGGTTCGGTGGGACAGCTAAAGCCTAAAGAAAGCCCAAGAACCAGGTTCACACTCTGAGGTCAAGTCCCAAGACTAGGAAAAACAAAAAAATTCGACAAGGGGCAAAATGCAGGCAGAGAAGGCACTGTGAAGCAAATGTTTTGTAAAGGATGAGGGCAATATTGACCCTTAAGTTTGGATCTTACCTAAGAAGGCTCCTTGAGCCTGAGACCAGACTGGTAGTTGGGCATAGTGGAAGACATTGGGATTGGACAAATAAGGTGTGCTGTTTACTACATCCACATGTATATTGTGAGATTGGAGGAGAGATTCAACCTCCAGTATGTCTTTGGTGTGGTCTTCTGTGAGCAAGGTTCTTTGGTCATTGGGCCCTGAAAGGTGACCCTGCCTCCCTCACAATGGAACAGAATATGGAACCCTGGTAACTAAGCCACTGTAACTAACAACCAACTCAAGCCAGCTCACTTGGCCTGTGGCTCAGGAGGAAGAAAGATGTTGCTGTGCTGTTGCCAAAGGTCAGGAAACTCGAGTCTCAGGCATGGAAGTTGTGGCTGTCTTACTCGAAGATGTACATGCTAGATCATTGCCAAGCCACAAATAAAATATAACAGGCCTTTCTCTAAGAAGAAGGCCAGGAAAATCCAGGGCAACCAGATGAGGTAAATTTCTAAGAAGAAATGTATTTGACCCCATCATCCTCCCTACACACTACAACTTTCTTTTTTTTCATTTTTTATTGTAATTAGTAAAAGGGTTAGATGATATTTGCCATATAGAAGGTGCATTAATTCACATACATTGATACCCTTTCACATGTCTTGGTACCCATTTCCCTCCAACCCCACACCCCCCACCCGTCTTGGTTTGCCCCCCTTCCCTATCAAA
Source organism: Megascapheus bottae (assembly GCA_024803745.1). NCBI lineage: Eukaryota > Metazoa > Chordata > Mammalia > Rodentia > Geomyidae > Megascapheus > Megascapheus bottae. Next base: position 228,027 of record JANJXV010000465.1, read on the forward strand.
TTTCAAATATCCAAATACAAATAAATTCAATATATCAGATAACAGAGTGAGATACTATACTAATATGGGATAACCAAGGGACAGCAAAGGAAATGAGAGGCAACATAGTACATTAAGGACAACAATCATTCATTATATGGCTTTTGTTTCAATATCCTGGAGGTCCTTTCAATTAGCTTCACATTATATGGCCTTATATATGGCCTTTTGCTCTATTGACAATCTCTGCTAGTAGAGCCCAAGGTTTCTACTGATTATGACGAATGAGGGAAACCACTGAGCCTAATTTCCTTTGAATCTGGCTTACTTCACTTAATATGATTTGTTCTAAGTCTTTCCATTTCCTAACAAATGGGGCGATGTCATTCTTTCTGACAGCAGCATAGAATTCCATTGTGTACAAATACCACAACTTGTTGATCCACTCATCAGCTGAGTGACATCTGGGTTGGTTCCATATCTTTGCTATGGTGAATAGTGCTGCAATGAACATTGTTGGGCTAGTGGGTTTAGTATGCCCTTGTTTCTGGATTGTTGGGTAAATGCTAAGTAGTGGAATTGCTGGGTGATAGGGGAGTTCTATGTTTAGCCTTTTGAGGCACTGCCACACTGCTTTCCATAGTGGTTGAACGAGTTTGCACTCCCACCAACAGTGTAGTAGTGACCCCTCCTGGCCACATCCCCTCCAGCATCTGTTGTCATTCGTTTTCCTGATCCTGGCCATTCTAACTGGAGTGAGGTGGAATCTTAGAGTTGTTTTGATTTGCACTTGTTTTATGACCAGAGATGTGGAGCATTTCTTCATGTGTCTATAGGTCATTTTTGTTTCTTCTTCAGAGAAGACTCTCTTTAAGTCTTTGGCCCATTTTTTAATGGGATGGGTGTTACTTTGGAGGTTAGTTTTGGAGTGATTCAATTTTTTGAGTTGTTGATATATTTTAGATATGAGGCCTTTGTCCGTTGTTTGGTTGGTGAAGATCTTCTCCCACTCTGTAGGCTTCCTGATTAGTTTACTAGCTATATCTGTTGCCATACAAAAGCTCTGCAGTTTAATGCAGTCCCACTTATCCAGCCTTTCTCTGATTTGTTGTGATTCTTGGTCCTTATTAAGAAAGTTTCGACCTGTGCCAAGGAGGCCTAGTGTATCTCCTATTCCTTCCTGTAAACTTTTCAGTGTGTCAGCTTTTACATCCAGGACTTTGATCCATTTGGAGTTAATTCTAGTGCATGGTGACAAAGAAGGATCCAACTTTAGTTTTCTGCAGGTGCTTAACCAGTTCTGCCAGCACAACTTGTTGAAGAGGCTATCTTTCTTCCATTCTATTTTTTTAGCTCCCTGGTCAAAGATTAGGTGGCCATAGGTCTGTGGTTTAATATCTGGGTCCGCAGTTCTATTCCATTGGACATCAGGCCAGTTCTTGTGCCCGTACAAGAATTATAGCTCTGTAATAGAGTCTAAAGTTTGGAATTGAAATTCCTCCAGCGCTGTTCTTTCTGTGTGGGGAGCCGGAGCGGCCGCCATTACAAGATGGCGCCTGTTCCCTGCCTCGCTCCTTGTAAACAACTTCTTAGTTCTCCTTATTTGGTATGTGAGTGCGGAGCCTTTGCTCGTTCCACTGAGTCTGCGCGTATGACGTCAGAGGCCTGACCAATCCCGAGTTTTAAAATGGCCCTGGCAACAGAGCAGCCAATGGCAATAGCCCCGTGTTCCTTGATTGTATATAAGCAGCTGCCTTTCCCTGCCCCGGGCCCCTCTGCTTCAGCTCTCCCTTCAATCAAGTTGCTCTTCAATAAAGCGTGATACGAGATGGATCCTCGGGTGGTGTCCGTTCTTCCCTGCTGGTCAGGGGTGCCGGGCGCTGCAACTGGTGCCGAAACCCGGGACCTGCGGAGGGGCCGAAGAGGATACAGAACTTGACACGTGAAGAGGACTCCTTCTAGGTATGTTGTTCTGGGAGATTCCTGTCTGGGTGCTTATTATTGTTCTTCCTCTGTGGTTTGTGCTTCTTATTGTTTGCTTTTGCGCACTCAGGTGTGATAGACCTCGAGCCTAGAGAGCTTCTCGTTCTAGGTGAAAGTAAGCCCGGGGTAGGTAACTCGGTCTTTCACTTTGTTTCACCCGCTTGGGTTAGCCCTCTAAGTGTAACATCAGTATGGGTAACTCTTCAGGAAGTGCGTGCCGTACAAGGGACTTCTGTGCCCCCTTACAGGCCCTTCTTAAACAGCGTGGCCTGAAAATTTCCCGCGGCACAATAAATAAAGTGTTAACAGACATTGAGACACACGCCCCGTGGTTTGCGGTGTCTGGAGATCTCTCACTGGTCTGTTGGGATAAATTAGGCCGGGACCTGGATAGAGCTCAATAAAAGGGAGAGGTCTCCGGCGCCACGTTGCCCATGTGGAGAATGGTGTGCGCTTGTTTGGAGGAGGGCAGAAATACTGATATCATTAAAGAAGGGAGGAAGGAATTAATTAAGCACCAGGATAGTCTCTCGGAGTCATCGTACAGGGAAGGAGAGACCACCAAGAGTGGAGTAAAATATAAGAGAAAACAAAAGAAAAGAATTGAGGGACTGTAGCCCTCACAAAGTACAGTGCAGGAGGAGGAGAGAGGAGAAAAGAAAAAACAGGAGGGACCAAGGAGCTCCCTCTACCCGTCCTTGAAGGAATTTCAGGATGATAACCAGTTCTCTGCCCTGACTTTACATGATCAGGATGCAGGAGAGTCAGATCAAAGCACAGAAAATGAGGGGGAAGGGCCCCCGGAGGAACTAAGTTCAAATGAAGAGGAAGAATTAGAGGAGCAAGCTGCCAGGTATGAGGCAGATAGATACGGCCCTGGGGAGGACTAGGCGCGGGGAGTGGCCAGGATGTTATTCACCCTGCCCCCTCTGCCCCGCCCCCCTACGTCCCAAAAAAGGGAAGTTCCTTTATTAAGGCCCGCACCTGGTCTCGGTTGGCCTCTGCTTTTCCTGTTTTTGAAGATTCCCTTACGGGACAGAGAGTTTTTGAGCCAGTTTCTTATAAAGCTTTAAAGGATCTCATGGCCGCTGTACAAAATTATGGCCATTCTGCAAATTACACCATTGCTTTGGTTCGTCGATTGCAGACTACCAGCATGACTCCAACGGACTGGTATGAGGTTGGACGTTCTTGCCTGACGCATGGCCAGTACCTTGATTATTGTGCTTCCGCAGCAGATTTGGCCGCTGCCCGACATAGGGAGAATGCACTGGTGGGCCGTCCTCACTGGTCAGCTGAAATGTTATTAGGAAAAGGCCCTTATGCAGCGGACCAGACTGGGTACCCTAATGAGGTTTACCAACAAATTAATATTTTTTACACGGCTTGGAAGTCTCTTGCCAGTCAAGGGGAACGCCGTGGTAACCTTACCAAAGTCGTTCAAAAACCTACCGAGCCTTTTACAGATTTTGTTGGGCGAGTCTTAGAAACTGCAGATAAATTGTTTAGGGACCCAGAGGATCACATGCTCTTAATTCAACAAATTATTTTTGAACAAAGCCTCCCTGAATGCCAAAAGGCTATTATTCCTATAAAAGACAAGCCCTTACAAGATTGGATTAGGGCCTGTCGGGAGGTGGGAGCCCCTGTGAGCTTGGATAAAATTGTTGCTGCGGTAGCTGAGACCACTAGAATTAATTCAGGATTATGCTTCAATTGTCAACAGCCAGGACATTTCAAAAGACAGTGTCCCAATTTAAAATATTCAAAGCAGAGGCCCCCTCGCGAACCGGGACTTTGTCCACGATGTAAAAAGGGAAAACATTGGGCAAATGAGTGCAGATCAGTTAAAGATGTGAATGGACAGCCTATCCCACAACCTCAGGCCTTGGAGCCAAAAAACGGGCAGAGGGGCCCATTGCCCCAGGGCCCGCAAAATCAGGGGATTCGGTGCCAGGAAACTTATCAGAGGCCCTCACCTCATCTCCAACAGCCATTTGTTCCCGCAGAGCAACCGCAGGATCTGCAGGGCTGGACCTCCGTGCCACCGCCGGAGTGGTCATAACTGAGGACATGGGGGCTCAACTCATAACTACTGACCTAATGGGCCCCCTCCCTGAAAATATGGTGGGAATAGTGTTGGGACGCGCTTCCAATACTATGAAAGGCCTTGTAGTGTTCCCTGGAGTTGTTGACCCTAATTACAGGGGAGCCATCCAAGTCCTCTGTTCAGTCTCTCGAGGGGTCATTTCAGTGGCTCCTGGAGATCGAGTTGCTCAATTAATTTTAGTGCCTTCCCATCATCAAGTTTCCCCGGTGCAAGAAAAGGAAAGAAGTTTAAGTACCTCAGGAGCAGACCTTGTCTGCTTGTCCATGGCCTTAAATAACCATCCCATGTTAACATTAACAATTGAAGGAAGGACCTTTAATGGTCTGGTGGACACGGGAGCGGACCGGAGTATCATCCAAATAACTCAATGGCCAAAGACATGGCCCCTACAATTTTCTTCACAAACCCTGCAAGGTTTAGGTTATGCAGATACTCCTCGGGTCAGCGCAAAACAGTTGACCTGGTCCACAGAGGAAGGTCAAAAAGGAAAATTTCAGCCGTTTGTCCTCCAGGTCCCAGTTAAATTTGTGGGGCCGGGATATCCAACAGCAAATGGGTTTAATTCTAACTACTGATTATTCTTCAACGGCACAAACTATAATGAAAAATCAGGGCTTTGTCCCTACTGGTGGGTTAGGAAAATATTTACAGGGCCGGCATGCCCCTGTGGAGCCAGTTGCCAATAAAGACAAGCAAGGCTTGGGTTTTTCTTGGGGGTCACTGAAAATTTAGCCTCCGCCAGTCCATCACCCATACCCTGGTTAACAAATAAAGCGGTGTGGGTGCCTCAGTGGCCCCTGTCCCAAGAAAAACTGGAGGCTATAACTCAATTGGTACAGGAACAAATAAGGTTGGGACATGTGGAGCCTTCTGTTTCTCCATGGAATACCCCTATTTTTGTTATTAAAAAGGCCTCAGGCAAGTGGAGATTATTACATGATCTCAGAGCCATTAATGCTCAAATGCAAATATTAGGGTCAGTCCAACGCGGCCTCCCACTGCTTTCTGCTTTGCCCCAAAAGTGGCCCATTATATCTATTGATATTAAGGACTGTTTCTTTTCTATTCCTTTGCATCCCAGGGATAGAGAACGTTTTGCTTTTACCCTGCCTTCTGTTAATCATGAACAACCTGATGCGCGATTTCAGTGGAGGGTTCTTCCACAAGGAATGGCTAATAGCCCTACAATATGCCAACTATATGTTGACACAGTTCTTTTCCCTGTGAGACAGCAATTTCCCATTGTTAGAATTCTTCACTATATGGATGATATTCTAATAGCTGCCCCTGAGCAGAATATCCTTTTTCAAGTATTTAGTAAATTATCTAAACTCCTTGCAAAGGCAGGCTTAAACTTGGCACCAGAAAAGGTGCAATTTTCAGAAAAGGTTCAGTTTTTAGGTTCCATAATTTCTCCCATAGCTGTGACACCCCAAAAGGTCGTCTTGAAAACAAATCATTTGCATACCCTTCATGATTTTCAAAAATTAATGGGGGACGTAAATTGGGTCCGAAATTTTCTTAATGTCCCTCTCTCTGAATTGTTGCCCCTCTTTTCCTTATTGGAGGGAGACCTGGATGTTACCTCACCTAGAAAATTGACTGTTCAGGCTAAGAGTTCCATTCAGCGTCTTGAACAGGCCATAGAAAATGCACAACTTTTGCGCGTAAATCCATCAGCGCCAATCTTACTGCGTATATTTAAAACAAAGAATTATCCTACAGGAGTATTATGGCAAGAAGGCCCATTGTTATGGTTGCATGGAAATTCTTATGGCTTAAAAACTATTCAGTATTTTCCAGAATTAGTTGCTTTGTTAGCTCTTACAGGTTGCAAGGCGTGTTTGACTCACTTTGCAAAATTTCCTGACAAATTAATTATTCCTTATACCCGGCAACAAGTACAAATATTGGCTGCCTCTGTTGACTGGTGGGCAGTTTTGGTGTGCTCCTTTCCAAATATAATTGACAATCATTATCCCAAACATCCACTGCTGAATTTTGTGCGTGAAGACTGTGTGTATTTCCCCAAAGTTACGGAAAAACTGCCTCTGAGTAATGCCCTAATTATATTTACAGATGGGTCAAAAACAGGCCGAGGTGCCTATGTAGTTCAAGGAAAGGAGCCAGTAACTTTAAATTTTCGACTAGAAACTCCACAAGTAGTTGAATGTCTAACAGTTTTAGAAGTATTCGGGAAATTTTCTGAGCCTTTTAACCTATATTCTGATTCACAATATGTAGTTAATGCAGTGGCATCCCTGGAAGTCGCCGCCTCCATAAAAGGTAGCAGTACAGTTTCAAATATATTATCCCAACTTCAGAGTTTAATTTTACAAAGGAAAAATCCTTTTTTCATTGGTCATATTCGGGCACATACTGGCTTGCCTGGTCCAATGTCAGAGGCCAATGCCATAGTGGATTTGACTGCCAGAGCCCTGGTGGGCCTTTCCCATAATTCTGTTCAATTAGCACGAGATTTTCATCAACTTTATCATGTTTCTGCAAAAACCCTTCGTTATAAGTTTTCCATTTCACGCCAACAGGCTTGAGAAATTGTTAAAGCTTGTCAATCCTGTGTAATATATCACCCCTCTTTCATAATTGGAGTTAATCCTAGAGGCCTTTGCTCTAATGCCTTATGGCAAATGGATGTTACCCATGTGCCTGAGTTTGGCCGAACAAAATATGTTCATGTTTCTGTGGATACTTTCTCTGGCATAATGCATGCCATGGCCCTTACAGGGGAAAGGGTGTCCCATGTTAAAGTTCATTGCTTGGAAGCCTGGGCAGCATGGGGAAAACCATTAAAATTGAAAACAGATAATGGCCCTGCTTATGCCTCTGCCGGATTTCACTCCTTTTGCACTCAAATGCAGGTAGTTCATTCTACTGGCCTCCCTTACAATCCCCAGGGTCAGGGAATTGTGGAACGTGCCAATAGAACACTTAAACAACTTTTATTTAAACAAAAGGAGGGAATAGGCCGAGATGCCTCCCCCAGAGAAAGGCTGGCCATTGCACTGTTTACCTTAAATTATGTAACAGTGGATGACAATGGACAATCAGCTGCTGATCGGCATGCTGGCAAAATGGCAATACCACCCACACAAAAAGTAATGTGGAAAAATGTTATCGATAATAAATGGTATGGACCGGATCCTGTAATTCAGAGATCCAGGGGAGCTGTTTGTGTTTTTCCACAGGGACAGGAATCCCCCCATTGGGTGCCGCAGCGCCTCGTAAGGATATTGGAGGAAAATCAAACGCCTAAAGAGGATGATGCAAAACAAAATCCTGGGAATAACCCTGTTAATAATTCTTCTGCTGCCACGACTTTGGATGAAGAGACAGAAGGGAAAAAGCAACAAGGAAAAGACGATGTGGGCAGTGATGAAGACCTTTCCATTACCAATGCCTGTGACTAATGCTTCTTCCGTTTTCCCCTTTGTGCCACCAATTCTTCCTTGCAACTTCCCTAGGACTGCAAGGTTCCCTATGCCTTACCCTGTCAAAAAATCTGTCCTTCTGTGTTAGGCTGGTTTCTCAAAAATTGGGTCGCTCTGATTAATGTATAGTTCTGGCAAGGGAAGGGTTGTGGGGTTTTCTGCACTTGTCCCAGAGGCGGACCTTCCTGTTTATGTTTTTACTCTTTAAAGCTTCAAGTAATGATAGTATTTTAAATTGTTCTGCCACAGAGTGTAAATTGAGTCAATGCTGGAGCCGTTACCTACATTTGTTCCAGTTCCTGTGAATGTTTGTTGCAGTTTGTTTTGGGTTTTGTGTCTTTAGCCTTTGGTTGCTCTGCCGAATGAGGTCTCGCAATAAGAGAGAGAGAGCAATGCTTGTTCATGCACTCACTGCCTTGGAGCAGGGACACTCCCCCAAAATTTGGCTTGCAGCTTTAAAGGCCAACTAAAACTGCCCTGTACTGCCTTTGCAACCTCGAGACCTTAGTCTATTGCACGAGGAATAGGAGTATAGGCAGCCAAGAGTTGTGAAACGATGGACAAAGTACCACTCCTGACCCTAACAGGTCAGGGAGAGCATGTGCGTCAGCATATGGGTCTGCGCCCCTAGCCCATCTCCGCAAAGGGAAAAGAGGACCTGAAGGGGAGGGATCCAGAGTTGATCGCCTGGGTCACTCCTCTAGAGTAGGACCTCAAGTTTTACTTTGGAGGACAGCACCTCTACTCTCTTCACAACGGGTATGTTGGCCTGCTGCGTTAAAACAAAAAGGGGGAGATGTGGGGAGCCGGAACGGCCGCCATTACAAGATGGCGCCTGTTCCCTGCCTCGCTCCTTGTAAACAACTTCTTAGTTCTCCTTATTTGGTATGTGAGTGCGGAGCCTTTGCTTGTTCCACTGAGTCTGCGCGTATGACGTCAGAGGCCTGACCAATCCCGAGTTTTAAAATGGCTCTGGCAACAGAGCAGCCAATGGCAAAAGCCCCGTGTTCCTTGATTGTATATAAGCAGCTGCATTTCCCTGCCCCGGGACCCTCTGCTTCAGCTCTCCCTTCAATCAAGTTGCTCTTCAATAAAGCGTGATACGAGAAGGATCCTCGGGTGGTGTCCGTTTTTCCCTGCTGGTCAGGGGTGCCGGGCGCCGCATTTCTGCTAAGAAGTGTTTTTGCTATACGGGGTCTTTTATTATTCCATAAGAAATTTTGAATTGCCTCCTCTATTTCTTTAAAGAATGACATTGGGATGTTGATGGGTATTGCATTGAATTGGTAGATAGCCCTTGGCAAGATTGTCATTTTCACAATGTTGATTCTTCCAATCCAGGAGCATGGGAGGTTTTTCCATTTCCTTAGTTCTGCTTTAATTTCCTTTTTTAGGGTTTTAAAGTTTTCATCTAAACGGTCCTTTACATTCTTAGTTAAGCTAATTCCTAGGTACTTTATTTTTTTTGAGGCTATTGTGAAAGGAGTTTCTTTCCTGATTATTGCCTCGTTCCTCTCACTGTTGGCGTAAAGTAAGGCAGTTGATTTGTGAGGGTTGATTATGTGGCCTGCTGCCCTTCCAAAGCTTTGAATCAGCTCAAGGAGCTTGGGAGTAGAGTCTATAGGATTCTTTAAATACAGAATCATGTCATCTGCAAAGAGGGATAGTTTTATTTCCTCTTTCCCTAATTGGATCCCCTTTATGCTTGCTTCTTGCCTTATTGCACTGCCTAGGAATTCTAGTACTATGTTAAAAAGGAGTGGAGAGAGTGGGCATCCTTGTCTCGTTCCTGATTTTAGAGGGAATGGCTTTAGATTTTCACCATTAAGTATAATACTAGCAGTGGGTTTCTCATACACAGCCTTTATTACATTGAGAAATGTTCCATGAATTCCTAGTTTCTCCACATCTTTTAACATGAAGGGGTTTTGGATCTTGTCAAATGCCTTTTCCGCATCTATTGAGACAATCATGTGATTTTTGTCCTTGCTCCTGTTGATGTGTTGAATTATATTAATTGATTTGTGTATGTTGCACCAGCTTTGCCTCCCTGTGATGAATCCAGTTTGATCATAGTGTATAATTTTTGATGAGTTGTTGTAGAAGATTGGCCAGTATTTTGTTGAGAAGTTTCGCATCGATGTTCATCAAAGAAATGGGTCTATAGTTCTCTTTCTTTGATGAACCTCTGTCTGGTTTGGGGATGAGGGATATACTGGCTTCACAGAATGAGTTTGGTAAAGAACCTTCATTTTCAATTTCGTTGCAGAGCTTGAGGAGTATTGGTGTGAGCTCTGCTTTGAAGACCTTATAGAATTCAGCTGTGAATCCATCTGGCCCTGGGCTCTTTTTAAGTGGAAGTTGTCTAATTTCCGTTTCTATTTCAGAGCTTGAAATAGGCCTGTTGAGTTGGGTTAGCTCTTCTTGGTTCAGTGTGGGTATGTTAATATTGTCTAGGAATTCATCCATTTCTTCTAGATTCTCAAATTTGTTGGCGTAAAGGTTTGAGAAGTATTCCCTCATGATATTCTGGATCTTGGTAATTTCTGTCGTGATATTACCATTTTCATCTGCGATTTTGTTTATTTCGATATGCTCTCTTCTTTTTTTAGTAAGATTTGCTACTGGCTTGTCAATCTTGTTAATTCTTTCAAGAACCAACTCCTTGTTTTGTTGATTCTTTCTGTAGTTTTTTTATTCCAAATCATTTAATTCTGCTTTGATTTTAATAATTTGCTTTCTCCTAATGGGTTTAGGGTTGGTTTGTTGCTCTTTTTCCAGGAGGTTAAGGTGAGACATTAACTAGTTGGTTTGCCATTTTTCCAACTTGCTGTTGTAGGCACCCCGCGCTATAAATTTTCCTCTGAGTACTGCCTTTGTTGTGTCCCTAAGGAGTTGATATTTGCGTGCTCTTTATTGTTAAATTTCATAAACAGTGGGATATCTGTTCTGATCTCTTCGATTACCCATTGTTTTTGATTCAACAATGTGTTGTTCAGTCTCCATGAGTTACAGGGTTTTCTTTGGTGGAGATGTGTGTTCAGCTCCAATTTGATGCCTTTATGGTCTGAGAGTGTGCATGGAATAATTTCAGTGTTTCTGAATCTGTCCAGGTTTGCTTTATGGCCTAAGATGTGGTCTATTTTGGAAAATGTTCCATGTGCTGCTGAGAAAAACGTATATTGTGTTGTTACTGGGTGGAATATTCTGCAGATGTCTGTTAGATCTAGTTGGTCTATATAGTTGTTCAGTTCTAAGGTTTCTCCTTTGAGTTTTTGCCTTGTTGATCTGTCCATAGGTGAGAGTGGTGTGTTAAACTCACCAACAATCACTGTATTTCGATCTATGTATGGTTTCAGTGTAAGTAAAGTTTGCTTGATGAAGTTTGTAGCTCCGGGATTGTGTGTGTAAATATTTAGGATTGTTATGTCTTCCGGGTGGAAAGATCCCATTAGTAGTATGTAGTAACCTTCTTTGTCTTTTCTTACTAATTTTAGTTTGAAGTCTATTGTATCTGATATGAGGATGGCAACTCTACCCTGTTTATGGGGGCAGTTAGCTTGATAGAGTTTATTCCAACCCCTCACTTTCAAAAGATGATTGTTTTTGGGTAAGATTTGTCTCTTGAAGTCAGCAGAACGATGGCTCTTGCTTTTTGATCCGACTAGACAACCTATGCCGTTTAATTGGAGAGTTAAGTCCATTGGTATTGAGAGTTAGGATTGAGAGATATTTATTAGTTCCTACCATTTTTAAAAGCTTTTAGTAGGGCCTGTGTCTTGACAGTTCTTGTGGTCCTTAGATGGTATGCTGTTTAGGTGCCATTTCTTTCCCTATATTGCATTTATTTTGGTTTTCTATGTATAGAGCATCTTTGAGATTTCTGTGTAGTGTTGGTTTTGTTTTGACATATTGTTGCAGCTTTTCCCTGGAATGGAATGTTTTTATTTTTCCCTCAGTTATGAATGAGAGCTTAGCTGGCTACAGTATTCTTGGTCGGTAGTTATTTGATTTAAGGGCATGACATATATGCTTCCAGTCACTTCGTGCTTGCATGGTCTCTGCTGAGAAATCTGGGGTTATTCTGATTGGTTTGCCTTTGTAGGTTACTGATCCCTCTTCCCTGGCTACCTTTAGGATCTTTCCTTTCGTTTCTATTGATCCAGTTCGGATCACAATGTGGCGGTGGGATGTTCTTTTCTGGTCAGGTCTGTTTGGGGTTCTAAAAGCTTCTCGTATCTGGATGGGCCTGCCCTTCTGGATATTTGGGAAATTCTCTGAGATGATTCCCTGAAGTATATTTCCAATACCATTGACCTCTTTCTCCACGCCCTCCTCAATACCAACTAGCCTTAAATTAGGCTTCCTAATTTTATCTTGGACCTCCTGAAGCGCTCTCTCATATTTCCTAGATTTGGATTGACTCATTTTCTGTTCTTTATAATACCTAAATTATCTTCAGCCACGGAAATTCTCTCCTCTGCAATGTCTCACCTGCTATCAAAGCTATCTACTTTATTTTTCATCTCCCTTGCTTCTAATTGCTCACTTTTGATGCCTTGCATCCCTTGTTTTAGATCATGTATGGATTTCTTTATCTCCTTGATTTCCTTTTGAGTGATTAGCTCAGTAGCTTTATTTTCTTTGGACATTTGCTGGAGTTTGGTCACGTTTTTATTTGTGGATTCTTTGAATTCATCCGTCTTTCTTTGAAAAACCTTTATTATGGCCTCCTTTATGGCTTCTTCTTTTTCACTTATCACCTTGTTTTTGCTTTCCTCTTGTTCAGGTATGGCTTCCTCCATTATCTCTTTCTTTATATTTTCACATTTTTCATTAATGATGTTTATCAATTGCATTTGTGTAGCACTTGGAAGACTCTGGTCTAGGTTTGCCAGTGACTGTTCCATTGTCTGTTTACATTGGGTGGGGGATGTTGTTTCTTGATCTGACATTTTTCTTGAGTTTCTTGTTCTGCCCATTTGAAAATGGGAGCAAGATTACTACTAAATACGATTATAGTTTTTCAGATATAACCAACCTAGACCTCTGTAGCTGGCAGACACTAGATGTTCACAAGTTTTGATTGGTATTATAACTCTTTCTTTTTGTGCACTTACAGACCAGTCTAATACAACCACTGATAAGCGATGTATACCCAAAACCATAAGCCTCTCAATCCAATCTCTATGGTCTTTAAGTCCCTCTGAGCCTAGAGAATAATTAACCACCTACATATACAATATTGCTCAACAGCCATGAAGTGTAGATCCGTGCAGTATAAGGGTTGAAAGACGAGCAGAGGTCCAGAGATAGAAAAAAAGAATGAGAGAGGTCAGGGGAGGTGCAAGAGGATTAACGTAGGAGTGTAAGAATATTGTAGTAATGAAGAAAAATTATAGCATAAGGATAACTGACCTAAGTTGGTAAGTAGGTAGCATATTTGAGTACAAAGTTTGGAAAGTATTAGAATAAAACTTATGTGTTGCTGCACGACTAGCTCTTAGCCCAACCAGTGGCCTCACAGTGGACCATGGGATGGATCTGTTTTTCTTGTCTACGTTGAGGGAAAGGGGTATTTCACAAGATGCAGAAGCGAAGATTTCAGAAGCAAATGCTGTGAGTGAATTAGCTCGTAAAAAGCATTTTTATTTTCTTTTATCTTTCTGCCAGTCTTGGGGCTTGAATTCAGGGCCTGAGCACTGTCCTCGGGTTTTCTCAAGTCTAGCCCTCTGCCACTTGAGCCACAGTGCCACATCTAGATTTTCTATCTATGTGATACTGAGCAATCAAACCCAGATCTTCATGGATGCTAGGCAAGCACTCTACCACCATGCCAAACTCTCAACCCTGACATAGTAATTATAAAGTCATCATCATCATCATCATCATATCCAAATATCCTTTCTCCTACAAAGAATGAACACTTAACTGTGTCTAATGCTTTTTTTTTAATTTCACTAATTCTTCTGTGTTTTCCCCTCTTGCATTTTTTCCACATGACAGCAAAGCTAATCATCAGGAATAAATTGATTAGGATACAGAAACCTAATAATATCCTAGTAGATTGACGTCAAAAATATGTGCAAGATGCCCTGTGTGTTTGACCTAGTGGTAGAGTACTTGGCTACCAAGCAAAAAGACTCAGGTTTGATTCCTCATTACCACATACATAGGAAACGCTGCAAGTGGTGCTGTGGCTCGGTGGGACAGCTAAAGCCTAAAGGAAGTCCAAGAACAATGTTCACACTCTGAGGTCAAGTCCCAAGACTAGCAAACACAAAAAAAAATTCGACAAGGAGCAAAATGCAGGCAGAGAAGGCACTGTGAAGCAGATGTTTTGTAAAGGATGAGGGCAATGTTGACCCTTAAGTTTGGATCTTACCTAAGAAAGGCTCCTTGAGTCTGAGATCAGACTGGTAGTTGGGCCTATTGGAAGACATTGGGATTGGACAAATAAGGTGTGCTGTTTACTACATCCACATGTATATTGTGAGATTGGAAGAGAGATTCAGCCTCCAGTATGTCTTTGGTGAGGTCTTTTGTGAGCAAGGATCTTTGGTCATTGGGCCCTGAAAGGTGACCCTGCCTCCCTCACAATGGAACAGAATATGGAACCCTGGTAACCAAGCCACTGTAACTAACAACCAGCTCAAGCCAGCTCACTTGGCCTGTGGCTCAGGAGGAAGAAAGATGTTGCTGTGCTGTTGCCAAAGGTCAGGAAACTCGAGTCTCAGGCATGGAAGTTGTGGATGTCTTACTCGAAGATGTACATGCTAGATCATTGCCAAGCCACAAATCCAGTATAACAGAACTTTCTCTAAGAAGAAGGCCAGGAAAATCCAGGGCAACCAGATGAGGTAAATTTCTAAGAAGAAATGTATTTGACCCCATCATCCTCTCCACACACTACAACTTTCTATTTTTAATTTTTTATTGTAATTAGTAAAAGGGTTAGATGATATTTGCCAGATAGAAGGTGCATTAATTCACATACATTGATACCTTTTCACATGTCTTGGTACCCATTTCCCTCCAACTCCACACCCCCCACCTCTCTTGGCTTTCCCCCCTTCCCTATCAAATTTCAGATATCCAAGTACAACTAAATTCAATATATAAGATAAAGTGAGATACTATACCAATATGGGATAACCAAGGGACAGCAAACGAGATGAGAGACAACATAATACATTAAGGACAACAATCATTCATTATATGGCTTTTGTTTCAATATCCTGGAGGTCCTGTCAATTAGCTTCACATTATATGGCCTTATATATGGCCTTTTGCTCTATTGACAATCTCTGCTAGTAGAGCCCAAGGTTTCTACTGATTATGACGAATGAGGGAAACCACTGAGCCTAAGTTCCTTTGAGTCTGGCTTACTTCACTTAATATGATTTGTTCTAAGTCTTTCCATTTCCTAACAAATGGGGCGATGTCATTCTTTCTGACAGCAGCATAGAATTCCATTGTGTACAAATACCACAACTTGTTGATCCACTCATCAACTGAGGGACATCTGGGTTCGTTCCATATCTTTGCCATGTTGAATAGTGCTGCAATGAACATTGTTGTGCTAGTGGGTTTAGTATGCCCTTGTTTCTGGATTGTTGGGTAAATGCAAAGTAGTGGAATTGCTGGGTCATAGGGGAGTTCTATGTTTAGCCTTTTGAGGCACTGCCACCCTGCTTTCCATAGTGGTTGAACGAGTTTGCACTCCCACCAACAGGGTAGTAGTGATCCCTCCTGGCCACATCCCCTCCAGCATCTGTTGTCATTCGTTTTCCTGATCCTGGCCATTCTAACTGGAGTGAGGTGGAATCTTAGAGTTGTTTTGATTTGCATTTCTTTTATGATCAGAGATGTGGAGCATTTCTTCGTGTGTCTATAGGCCATTTTTGTTTCTTCTTCAGAGAAGACTCTCTTTAAGTCTTTGGCCCATTTTTAATGGGATGGGTGTTACTTTGGAGGTTAGTTTTGGAGTGATTCAATTTTTTGAGTTGTTGATATATTTTAGATATGAGGCCTTTGTCCGTTGTTTGGGTGGTGAAGATCTTCTCCCACTCTGTAGGCTTCCTGGTTAGTTTACTAGCTATATCCGTTGCCATACAAAAGCTCTGCAGTTTAATGCAGTCCCACTTATCCAGACTTTCTCTGATTTGTTGTGATTCTTGGTCCTTATTAAGAAATGTTCGACCTGTGCTAAGGAGGCCTAGTGTATCTCCTATTCCTTCCTGTAAACTTTTCAGTGTGTCAGCTTTTACCTCCAGGTCTTTGATCCATTTGGAGTTAATTCTAGTGCAAGGAGACAAAGAAGGATCCAACTTTAGTTTTGTGCAGGTGTTTAACCAGTTCTGCCAGCACACCTTGTTGAAGAGGCTTTCTTCCATTCTATTTTTTTGGCTCCCTTGTCAAAGATTAGGTGGCCATAGGTCTGTGGTTTAATATGTAGGTCCGCAGTTCTACTCCATTGGACTTCAGGCCTGTTCTTGTGCCAGTACCAAGCTGTTTTGAGAATTATAGCTCTGTAATAGAGTCTTAAGTTTGGAATTGAAATTCCTCCAGCGCTGTTTTTTCTGCTAAGAAGTGTTTCTGAATTGCCTCTTCTATTTCTTTAAAGAATGACATTGGGATGTTGATTGGTATTACATTGAATTTGTAGATAGCTCTTGGCAAGATTGTCATTTTCACAATGTTGATTCTTCCAATCCAGGAGCATGGGAGGTCTTTCCATTTCCTTAGTTCTGCTTTAATTTCCTTTTTTATGGTTTGAAAGTTTTCATCTAAACGGTCCTTTACATTCTTAGTTAAGCTAATTGCTATTTACTTTATTTTTTTAAGGCTATTGTGAAAGGATTTTCTTTCCTGATTATTGCCTCGTTCCTCTCAGTGTTGGCGTAAAGTAAGGTAGTTGATTTGTGATGGTTCATTTTATGGCCTGTTACCCTTCCAAATCTTTGAATCAGCTCAAGGAGCTTGGGAGTAGAATCTATAGGATTCTTTAAATACAGAATCATGTCATTGGCAAAGAGGGATAGTTTTATTTCCTCTTTCCCTACTTGGATCCCCTTTATGCTTGCTTCTTTCCTTATTGCACTGCCTAGGAATTCTAGTTCTATGTTAAAAAGTAGTGGAGGGAGTGGGCATCCTGAATGCTACCCCCTAGCACTTTAATGCAAAGCTTAGGGCTGTGGCATTTTAAGCACAATTCAACGCTCTGTTTTTTGCTGGTTAATTAGAGGTAAAAATCTTATGGAATTTATTGCGTGGCTGATTTTGAACTGGAATCCTCAGTTCTCAGCTTATCTTGAGAAGCTAGGATTACAGTACTTTTACAACATGTATGCTCATACACATTGCTTCTGATCCAAACACTCATTGTTCAATTTAACTAACAAGATGTGAGGAACGATGATTGACTGTAATTTACTAGATGGGATTCTAGTGAGTATATATTTCCACTTGCACTCTGAAGCCAGGGAAATGTTTCTGGTACATGTTTCAACTATCTCCCAAAGAGGAAATAATATGTGAGTACGTTTGATAGTATTTCAGATAGGAGATGGACTTTGGTGTTTGGAACCTGTTGGGCAGAGTGTATCAGCTGGGCTGTGATAACAGAGATGATGTTACAGACAGTAATATTTTCATCCCAGACAGACTTAATCCAGATCCTTGGATTTCAGGCCTTGAGTAGATAGAATTACAAGTGTGAGCTGCCACCACCACCTGGTTCATTTTGGAAACCTTAATTGCTTCTCATTTGTTCCTTTCCTTTTTTGGAAGATTGATCTAAGCTGGCTGATTGTGCATCACAATGAAGTGATTGGCCTCAGGAATTGCAAATATTTGTTTCATCAGCACGGAATGAATGAAGTTGATCTAAACCCAATAGTATTTTCCTTCTGATAAATAGGGAACTTACTTATATCATTTTTCCTTGCCTTTGCTTTCCCAAAGCAAGCAACATGTTTCTTAAAAACTATACTTCATGAGAATATTATAATTAGAAGCTATCTTCTGCACACTTCAGAATAGTCCTTGCATTTATAAACTTATATTACAATATTAGGTAGAAGCATGGTGACTGTTAGTTTCATAACTATTTCATATGTTTTCCTCTTTAAGGCTCATTAACTCAAGAAGGGATTAAATACATTTATATAATAGTACAACATAGCTCCTGCTGATTTGATGTGTGTGCAGATGATACACAGATTTATTAGGATTACTCAAAAGTTTTCTTCAAATTTTCAGTAGTAGACTGCTATGCTAACTGGAAGGTGATAGTAATGATGCTGAAATTCTATGAATCAGCTATGAAGCAGAATTTCAGGGGAGAGTATTTGCTAGGGACTTAATTTCTAAGACGCATATCAAGAATATTGAACTATAACACCAAATGATGGAGGACTCAGCGTCACATTTTGTTGTTTTATGCAAGTCCTAGGACTTGAACCCAGGGCCTGGGAACTGTCCTTAAAAGTTTTTTTTTTGCTTCAGGCTAGTGTTCTACCACTTTATCCACAGCTCCACTTCCAGATTTTTGGTAATGAACTGTAAATCAGAATATCATGCAATTGTTTGGGCTGGATTCAAACCTGATTCTGTGTAGTTAGGATTCCAAGTGTGAGCGCACAGAGCCTGGCTAGTATCATTCATCATTCAAGTCATGGGACTGCAATTCTGCACCTGGGTCTTGTCACTGAGCTTTTCAGCTCAAGACTACTGCCCTATCCCTTGAGCCATAGGGCCACTTCTGGGTTTCTGGTGGTTAATTGGAGATAAGAGTCACATGGACTTCAGTGCCCAGGCTGACTTTGAACTGCTATCCTTGGATCCCAGCCTCTTGAGTAGCTACATTTACAAGTGTGAGCCACCATACCCGGCTAAATTATTTTTTAAGTTAATTTATTTTGTTAAGTCAATATATAGTTGGCATACGGTTACATAATTAATGAACATATTTCTTAAGAAAATTGTTATCCCCTCCCTCATTTTTCTCTGTTTTCCTACCCTCAGACCCCTCTCCACCCAGATTGTTCAGTTCATTTCCGTTTAGTGTCTTCCAAGCATCACTGTTCAATTGGTTCACCCTTTTTCCTTTGTTTTTTTTTTACCATTTTATTATACCCTCTCCATTCCCCAAATCACATAAACCTATGTACAAGACACAGGGTACCCGAATTCAACACAGTGACTACACAGAATAAAACTAAAGGGAAAAAGAAGAAAAGAGGTAAAAAGCAAAGAAAATGAAAGAACATCATACAGTACCTTAGAAGCAACAACACTGAAAAAACAAAACATAAAACCTTGGGCTGAAAATGAAGCTTGCCTAGCATGTATGAAACCCTGGATTACATTCCTCAGCACCACATAAACAAAAAACTGGAAATGCCACTGTGACTCAGCTGGTAGATTTCTAACGTTCAGCACAGAGTGTCTCCAAGTGACAAAAATCTGTCACATTTAAGTCAGGCTTCAAAACTTTGCTAGGAACCAGTTATGTGATTTGGAATAAAGTCCAGTTTTCAAAAAATCACTAGCCAGGCGCTGGAGGGTCATAATTGTCATTCTACTAGCCAGGGAGAAGGTGATTCAAAGCCTTTGCAAGCAAAAAAATGAAAACAAAAAAAACTGTAAGATTCTACTCTCCATTTATCCACCCAAAAACTAAGTGGAGTTGTGGCTAAAACTGGTACAGCATTAGCCTTGAGGAAAAAGAACTAAGAGACTTGCCCAGGTCCAAAGTTCAACCTCCCCACCAAGAAACAAAAAAAAAGGAGTCCAGATACCTTAGTTTCAAAAGTATATCTGGATATCTTAGTAGATTTTTCTGATCTTTCCTCATTGATCTGATGGAACCACATAATCTTGATCCTGATCTGACTAAGAGCCTGCATTGTGCTTAATAAATTCATTCCACATATTCCAGTAGAATCTGGACAGCTAACAGCCACTTACCAATGCTTTATTCTACGTTTAGGCCAGTATGTCTTCATACCATCTACACAGTCAGCTATATCATCTTTCCAGAAGTATCATTGAGTGTAGAACACTCAGAACTAAAATAATTGCATAAAGATATAATAAAACCCCTTGATTCATTAAGAAAATTTCTGTACCACTTAGTGCAAGTACATTAGTGGTATTTACCTCTAGCCTCTTTTTTAAAAAATTTATTAACATTGAATTTTACATCATATTTCAAATGTCATGTTTAACCAACAAGTATTCAAGAAGGGAATCGCTATACAATCACTGGCACATAGATTTTAGAATATAGTAAAAATTAAGCTGAGTCTTTGTATATCATAGATACAGATTAATCTATAATAAAACACATGTCTATAGAGTGTATAGTCTATCCTAGATTTTTATGTCTATGTAGTTATGTTTATATCACCAAAATTATGTCCAGAACTTTGGGTATCAACTATTCAATCATCGCTCTACTACTGTTTGAAACTAATATCCATATATTAAGGATATCATGTACCTTTTGTTCCTTGGTCTTGACTTATCTCACTCAACAGGATTCACTCTAATTTCATCCACTACCCCAAAAATGCCATTATTATTTTTTTCTGTGCAGATCTTCTTTTTATGTATTTATATTTATTGTAATTTATAGAAGGGTTACATTATATTCACCAGATAGAAGGTGCATTACTTCTCAAACTTTGATACCCCATGTAATGATATGGTCCCCATTTCCCTTCCCCTACCCCCATTCATGTTCATTTCCCCCCTTCCCTATCCAATTTCAAATAACCAATTAGGCACATATGAAATATATCAGAAAACAAGGTGAAATATTGTAACAATATGATATAACCAAGGGATAGCAAAAGACATAAGAGATCACATAGTTCATTAAGGACAACAATCACTCATTATATGAGTTTTGTTTCTTTATCTTGGAGGTCCTTACATTTAGTGTCATACTATTTGTCACCATGTCTCTAGATTTTGTTCTATTGTAAATCTCTGGTAGCAGAGCCCAAGGTTTCTACTGAATTGGACAAATGAGGGAGACTCTTGGGCCTATGTTCCTTTGAGTTTGGCTTACTTCACTTAATATGATTTTTTTTCCTTTTCATCCACTTCCCCGAGAATGCCATTATTTTATCTTGTCGGTTGGCTATGTATCATTCAGTTGTGTGTGTGTGCGTTTGTGTGTGTGTGTGTGTGTGTGTGTGTGTGTGTGTGTGTGTGTGTGTGTGCGTGCGTGTATCACATTTTTTGTAGTAGGGCATCTGGTTGTTTCCATCATCCAACCTCATTTTCTACAGATATTTTGATAGTCTCTTTTTTATTTTCAGGGTAATGTATAGAGGGGTTACGATTACATTTACAGGTAGTGGACTGCATTACTTCTCACACATTTATTCCACTCCACATGTTTTTGTCCCCAGTTCCCTCTCCCCTCCCCTTCCCAATCATCTTGTTTCCCCCCTTCCCTTTCCTATTTGACATAAACAAATAAACATATATACAATATGCCAGGGAAAAAATCAGATACAGTAACAATCTGACATTAACCAAAGGGCAAAATAAGAGATGAGAATTAACATAGTAGATTAAGGACAAAAATCACAGAAGATTAAGAGCAACGATGACACAAGATATAGCTCTTGTTCCCATATTCTAGAGATCCTTTCATTTAGTCTCATCCTATATGACCTTATATACCTAGGTTTTTGAGTTATTGTAATCCTCTGCTAGGAGAGTCCTAGATGTGAACTAATTATTACAAATGAGGGAAACCATTGAGCTTATGTTTCTTTGGGTCTGGCTGCTTCACTTAATATGAATTTTTCCAAGTCTTTCCATTTCCTTACAAATGGGGCGATGTCATTCCTTCTGATGGCAGCATAGCATGCCATTGTGTATAAGTACCAAATCTTCTTGATTCAGTCATCTACTGAGTGGCATCTGGATTGGTTTCATATCTTTGCTATTGTAAATAGTGCTGCAATGAGCATCATTGTGCTAGTGGCTTTAGTATGTCCTTTTTCCTGGACAATTGGGTAGATGCCAAGTAGTGGATTTGCTGGATCATAGGGGAGCTCTATGTTCAGTCTTTTGAGGAACCACCACACTGCTTTCCCTAGTGGTTGAACGAGTTTACACTCACACCAACAGTGTAGGTGTGATCCCCCCTGGTCACTTCCCCACCAGTATCTCTTATTAGATTTTTTGATAATGGCCATTCTGACTGGAGTCAGGTGGAATCTCAAAGTTGTTTTGATTTTCATTTCCCTTATTGCTAGAGATATGGAGCATTTCTTCATGTGTCTAAAGCCCATTTTAATTTTTTCTTCAGAGAATACTCTTTTAAGTCTTTAGCCCACCTTTTAATAGGATGGTTGTTTCTTTGAAGATTTGTTTGGGAGAGATTCATTTTTTTCAGCTATAGATATATTTTAGATAACTACATATATTTTTGTAGAAAAAAGAATGGAAGCCATCATGCTGGCTCACAACTTAATTTCAGCTACTTAGGAGGCTCAGGGCTTAGGATCACAGGTCAAAGCCAACCAGGGCCCTACAGTGTGTGAGATCAAACTCTGTGAACATACAATGACTGTAAGAGGAATCTCACTGCCTGGGAATGTAGCCTAATGGTAGAGTGCTCACCTAGAATGCATGAAGACCTAGGTTCTATTCACCGGTACCGCATACTCAGAAAAAAGCTAGAAGTGGCGCTGTGTTTCAAGAGGCAGAGCACTCACCTTGGGCAAGCGAGTCCAATGAAAATGTCTAGGCCCTGAGTCCAAGCCGTAGGACTGGCAAAAAGAAAAACAGAGCAATCTTACTTAAGTAACAAGGAATGTACCATATATTTATACAGACTGAACAATTCATTAAGAAATTAGAAAATATGTATAAAGTGCATAATTTCTTTTGTGTGTTGGCACTGGGTCTTCAACTGAGTGCTTCAGCTCTATCCCTGACCATTTCTGCTCAAGGCTAGCACTCTACCAATGCAGCCCCAAATCAACTACCTTCAATTGAGATATAAGCGATGAATATTTCAGGGTGCTTCATGAAAAACATTTTTATAAATTGAAACTTTCAACACAGTCTTATTTTAGTATGAATGTTGAGATGGGAAGAGACAGAAAAAGTGAAATGTTTCCTGATCCCCATAGAGAAGAGACTCAGCAGAACCACTGTGGTCTGCAGGCTTCTTTGTGAGTTTTGTTTGCTTGTTTGATTTTTGTCAATTGTGGGGCTTGAACTCTGGGCCTGGGCACTGTCCCTGAGCTCTTCAGCTCAAGGCTAGTGCTTTAATCTGTGAGCCACAGTGCCACTTCTGGTTTTTCTGGCAGTTAACTGGGTACTTTGGCTGGCTTTAAACTTTGATTCTCAGATCTTAGCCTCCTGAGTAGCTAAGATTATAGGTGTGAGGTACCATCACCAGGCTGCTGCTCTGTTACTATGCAGGTTCTGGATCAAGAACTTCAAGTTCTTACTTCAATTTTTTCTTCTCTTGCCTGATACTCTGCCATTTGAACGAAGCCCCAGTTCCTGGTCTTTGTTGGTTAATGAGAGATATTACGATTTTCTAATATTCAGAGCAATGATTATAAAACCCAACATTTTACTTACTTGAATAAATTAAGAGACAGGACCTAGTGAGATGGAAAACAAATTTTTTTTCAAGTTGCTATCCTGTTCTAATGCATAAGTCTGGCTATTTTGCTTACACACAAATATGTATTTTACCAATTTCTACTCTATTTTTGCTTAGCTTAAAACCACCACTAACATTTCATAGATTTTGTTGTTGTTGTTTGCGGTGCTTGAACTCTGTGCCTGGGCTGTTCCTCAGATCTTCAGTTCAATGCCAGTGCTCTACTACTTTTGATTTGGCCAGTCCTGGGCTTGAACTCAGGGACTGAGCACTGTCCTTATATGTTCTCAAGGCTAGGGCTCTACCACTTCAGGCTCAGCACTACTTCCAGCATTTTTCTATGTATGTGATATTGAGGAATTGAACACAGGTCTTCGTGTATGCTAGGCAAGCACTCTACCACTAGGCCAAACTCCCAGCCCAAAATTATTCATCATTACTATTAGCTATCTTCTTTTTTTTATTATTGATTCGTCATGTTGCTTGGACTTTGGGCCTGGACTGTCCCTGACCTCTTCAGCTCAAGGCTAGCACTCTTCCTCTACAGCTCCATTTTTGGTTTCTGGTAGTTAATTGGTGATGTAAGTCTCACAAACATATGTGTCCAGGCTGGCTTTGGGCTTTGAACCAAGATCCTCCAATCTCAGCCTCCATAGTAGGTAGAATTACACGCTTCAGCCAGCAGTGCCTGACTGTTTGATGTCTCTGTCTCTGTCTCTCTGTCTGTCTGTCTCTGTCTCTCTGCCTGTCTCTCTCTCTGTCTCTCTGTCTCTCTGTCTCTCTGTCTCTCTCTCTGTCTCTGTCTCTCTGTCTCTGTCTCTCTCTGTCTCTCTGTCTCTCTCTCTCTCTCTCTCTCTCTCTCTCTCTCTCTCTCTCTCTCTCTCTCTCTTTTGGTTGTAAGACTTTAATTGTGCACCTGGGCAGTGTCCCTGGGCTCTTCAGCTCAAGGCTACAACCTTAAACTCCTTGAGCCACAGTGTCACTTCTGGTTTTCTGGTGCTTAAGTGGAAGTAACAGTTTCATGGACTTTAGTGTCTGGCCTGGCTTTGAACTGTGATCCTCAGAACCCAACCTTCTGAGATCATTTCCAGCTTTTTTTTGGTGTAAGTGGTACAGAGTAATTTAACACAGGGCTTTGTGCATACTAGGCAAGCAAACTACCACTAGTGTGCACTCCAGCCTTAGATAAGGGCTTTCTTTTTCTTTTTCTTTTTTTCACTCATGGGGCTTGAACTCTGGGCCTGGATGTTTACCTTAAGCTATTCAGCTCAAGGCAAGAGCTCTACCACTTGAGGCACATTGTCATTTTGAATTTTCTGGATTATTTGGAAATAAGATTCTCACAGATTTTTATGCCTGGGCCGTCTTTGAACCTCGATCCTCCAGGGTAGCTAGGATTACCAGGGTGAGCCACCAGTCACGGGCATTAAATTATTATTTTTTGCATGTCCTATGGCTTCAACTCATGGCCAGAGAACTGTCCTAGGGCTTGCTCAAGGATAGCACTTTACTTCAGCCAGCCAACTCCCGGTCCAAATAGGCCACTCTTGAAGCTAGAATTACAAAGATCTGCCATAATACTGGCATGTCGTTATCTAAGTATATAATTTTTCTTCTATTTTTGATGGCTTTTCCTTAGTGTACGTATTTCCTACATATTTTATGGAAAACTTCCTTCCCACTGGGGCCATAAGTTAAGCCTAGTGGAAGCGTTCTTGCCGAGCATGAATGAAGACCCAAGTTCAATTCCTCAGCACAACATTGATAAAAAAAGATAAAAGTGGTGCTGTGGCACATGTGATAGAACTTGCGCCTTAAGAATAAACAAAAACAAAAACAAGGATCGTGCTCAGGTCCTGAGTCTAAGCCCAGTACTTGCAAAAAAAAATTCTGCCCAAAGTAGACATTTAAACTTATTGTACTTTTCAAAAAATTTGTTGTTCAAGGTGATATACAAAGAGATTGCTGTTACATATGTAATGAGTACATTTCTTGTAAACACTGTTACCCCCTCCCCCCTTTTCTCTTTCCCTTCCCCCCAAGTCATAAATTTCATTTACAACAAATATATATGTATTTTCATTCCTGAAAAAAATAGTTTAAAATGTGTTCAAATAAATGATGTAGGTTGATATATTTATCAAAATGGATTACTTGAACTCTAAAATAAACATTCTAAGTAATTTTTCTCATAAAATTGTAGTAATGCTATAAAACTAATATAAAAGGAATTTTAGTTATTAATTTCTTATGTTTTACCTTTAACATTATTACACTAAGCATACTGTTTATGGTATTAATACAGACACCATGAAATATGATTATGTAAAAAAATTAAATGATTAAAAATAGTAAGGTTGGGGGCCAGTAGTTTGGCTTGGTGGCACACACCCTGGACTGGCAAAAAAGAAGTAGCGTTAGATAAAACAGATTTATTTCCAAATGTGTGGAAAATGGTATGATTTCTTGTTTGGCTAGTCCTGCGGCTTGAACTGAGGAACCAGGAACTGTCCTTGGCCACATTTGATGAAGGGTGGCACTCTTACACCTGAGCAACAGTGCCCCATCTGCTTTTTCTGTGTATGCAGTGTCGAAGAATTGAATCAAGGTCTTCTTGTATACTAGGCGAGCACTCTACAACTAGGCAACATTCAAAGCCAAAGTAGATTTTTGATGCTATTGTGGAGTTTTAATTTTCTTAAATATTTGTACAAAGCACAATGGATATATAAACAGACTTGAACTCACAGAACAGAGTCCCACATAATATTACAGTTACTCTGGCACTTCTCCCGATTGACAAAACACATTTCCAGGCATCTGCTCTGTCCTTAAGCTTTGGTAGCTGACTTGTCTTTCCATGGAGGCCTGGCCTGGATTCCTGGTGATTCCATGCATTTCATAGTTCCCTGTATATCCAGTAAGGTTGTCTTCTATGGGACCAGACCTGTCTGGTTTTTGGCCCACCCAGGACCTATGTGTCTGAGGTCTCACATTATAAGTGGAAAATAAAACACAGTATAATAAGCACTGAAGAACTGCACACCATAATATTAACAATGAGAGTTTAATAGTTAGCAAAGTAAATACAATGAATACTTGACAAGAATCATGAGAGCAAGATAAAGAGATGTCTTTTTAGGAAGGGGACAGGGAAGCTCTAAATCCAGACTGGCCTCCAAGTTGCCTTCAGACAGTATTTCTCCTTCAGAGTCCTCAGAAGGGTCTCCTTCCTCATGAGAAACAGAATGTCCTTCCTGAGTTAAGAGGGGGATGGATTCTGGTTTGTCGAATGGAGATTGAGTCTCTTTTAGTGAGATGGATGGGTCTGGATATTCTGTGAGGATGGATTCATTTTCCTCCAATGAATCCAGTATTGAGAGTACACTTGCTGCTTCCCATGGGGACATTTTCCATGAGCCCAGCGTGTGCCCCTTCAGCTTGCACAATAAGTGGAGTGTTACTCTGACTCAGATGGACTGACTCTGGGTGGAGTGTGAAAGGAAACGGAAGGAAATCTGGCTGCTCTTTTTCTTCCTCCATAGTTTCTGCAGGTTCAACTGTGTCACACATGGGGTTCAGAGCAAAAGGTATATCCACAGGACTCTAAACCTGTTTGGTAATTTCTACAGAAGGCCCATGCTTTCTGGAGTGCAGTGATGATTCTCAGCCTCCATCAGTCACCAGCTCCATTGGTGGGTTTTTCATCCGGAGTTCAGGATAAGCTCTTCCACGATGACCCAAACCTAAGAATGGAAATAGGTACAGAGTGGACAGAGTGGACTCTGCAAGTTGAAGTGTCACTCAACTTCCATGAGGATCTAATGGAGGAACCTGTAGAACTGGAGTTTGGCCTGAACATTGAGGAGGTGTAGGGTCTCTCTAATGAGTGCTTATTCCCGAGTCCTTTCAGAGGACAGACATTACCTGGCTGACACCACCCATAAAGGGCATTTTGCCAAGCTCTGTAGAAGTAAGGGCCAACCAATATCTAGACCACATGGGCTTCCTACTCACAGGTTCTGAGGCACCCACACCAGGACTTCTAATTTTTCTTGGTCTTACTGGTCGCATATTCCTCCAGCTGGTCAAAAAGTTTGTGTTTAGAAGAGCAGGTCCAAAGCCGACATGTGGAACCTCATATAGAGCTTGAGTTGTGTCAGGGTGTGGCAGTTCTTGAACTCGTAGAACTCACTCGGGTAGAAGTCCATTCACATCATATAGATGGAACACATGATGCTGTGGGCACATTCGGTACAAGGAAAGTGAGAGCCTTCTCTCTCCATCCTGAGCCTTTTACCAAAGCCCCTTTCTTGCAGGATTCTAATGCTGTGGCTGTCCTGCAGAGATGTGCACTTATGTGCTGGGAGGGGGGTAAGAGACACTCGAGAACAGGATGACTTTTACACCCCACTTCCAGAAGATTCTGAGAGAGGCCTCTATGCATCTGTCCAAAGTAAATGCACCTTAAATTAACTAAGTAAATGCTCTAAATAAATCAATAAGTGAATGCTCTAAATAAAGAACTAAATGCTCATTCCTCTACTCTTAGCCACCCAGCAGGCTGAGCTCTGAAGATCGCAGTGGAAAGCCAGTCTAGTCAGTAAAAGTCTAAAGGCACTTGTCTTCAATTAGGCAGCAAAAAGCCAGAACTTGACCTATGACTCAAATGGTACAGTGCTAATTTTTGAACACCAAAGGGATGGCATTTAGACCTGGGTTCAGGTTCAAGTGGCAGCACTGGACCACACACCAAAATGTAAATGCTTTCAGGTTCTAACAGGCAAAGCTATCACAATCCCTCCCTGATGGCTCAAAAGTGATTCAGCCCCCAGCTTTTCCTCTGACTCCAGTATTTCACAGGCCTCCGCCATTAGTACTGACACCTCATTTCTTACTGGGAAATGGGATTTCCTAGGATGTCACCTAGGTGAGGGCTGCAGTTGGGAGCCAATTACTCATGCCTGAAATCCAACTTCTCAGTAAGTACACTGTTGAGACTCCAGTAGCTTGTGAGGGAAATGAAATGGCATGGTGTCCCAGTCATAATAAAGTAGTTTGTGCACTTGTATCATGCTTAGCTCCCCTGTGAACACCCCAGTGAACCAAACAGGCTCAGAGAGGAGCCAAGTATTCCAAGACTTGGCCAGGAGGGGTGAGCAAACATGGGTTTTTCAAGAGAATTTCCAGCAACTACTACATTGTCCTCCACTATTTGAAATTGTGCAGGAAGTTTCCCACATAAAAGAGATCACCTTTCTGGTAGGCAGGGATCAGCTTTGTCAGCAGCATCTCCAACAGGCCTTCCTCCAGGATCCATAGGTTACAAGGCTCATTCAGAGTCTGAGCTGACTTACCATCACACTGTATTGGCAAAACAGTGGATATTTCCAACGTAGGAATGGGACCACACTTCACACTGAGGAATTGGTATAGAGTAGATTGGAAATGACACACCCTAATCTCAGTATAGTCACTTGAAAGCACACAAGAAGGTTGTAGTTTGTGGGGAGGATGATGGGTTCAAATAGGTTTCCTCTCAATATACCTCATCTGAGTTTCCCTGGAGTTTCCTGGCTTTCTTCCTAGAGAAATGCCTGATATACTGGAATTTTGTCTTGGCCCTGATCCAGCATCTACTTCTTCAAGTGAGACATCCATATCTCTCATGCCTGAGATCCGAGCCTCCTGACCTTTGGCAACAGCACAGCAACATCTTTCTTCCTCCTGAGCCACAGGCCAAGGGAGCTGACTTGAGCTGGTTGTCACATACAGTGGCTTGGTTACCAGGGTTCCATATTCTGTTCCATTGTGAGGGAGGTAGGGTCACCTTTCAAGGCCCAATGACCAAAGCTCCTTGCTCACAGAAGACCTCCCCAAAGACATACTGGAGGCTGAATCTCCCTTCCCACCTCACATATGGATGTAGTAAACAGCACACCTTTTTGTTCAAATCCCAAGTCATTAACTAGGTGTAAGTGCTAGCCTGGTCTCAGGCTCAAGGAGCCTTTCTTAGGTAAGATCCAAACTTAACTGTCACTATTCCCCTTACCCTTCACAAGACATTTTGCTTCACAGTGACTTCTCAGCTTGCATTTTGCCTCTTGCACATTTTCTTTGCTAGTCCTGGGACTTGACCTCAGAGCCTGACCATTGTTCTTAGGCTTTCTTTAGGCTATAGCTGTCCCACCAAGCCACAGCACCACTTCCAGAGTTTTCTATGTATATGGTACTGCAGAATCAAACCGGACTCTTTTTGTGTGGTAGCCAAGCACTCTACAAATAGATGAAAGACCCAGGCCATCTTGCACATATTTTTCACTTCAATCTACTAGGACCTTGTTAGGTTTCTGTATCCTAATCTATTTTTCTTCCTGATGAATATCTGTGCTGTCATCTGTAAAAATGCAAGTGGGAAAATCACAGAAGCATTGGTGACATAAAAAAAGTCTTACAGACATAGATAAGTGTTCATTCTTTGTAGGAGAAAGGATATTTTGATATGATGATGATGACTATTTATAAATACTTAATCGGGGTTTAGAGTTTGGCCCAGTGGTAGAGTGCTTGCCTAGCATCCATGAAGATCTAGGTTTGAGTCCTTAATATCACACAGATATAAAATTCCATATGGCAATGTGGCTCAAGTGGCAGAGGGCTAGACTTGGGAACAGCCAAGAGCAGTGATCAGGCCCTGATTTCAAGCCCCAGGAATGGCAGAAAAAACAAAAGAAAAGAAAAGAAAAGAAATGTGCTTTTTACAAGTTATTCACTCACAGCATTTGCCTCTGAATTCTTCGCTTCTGCATCTTGTGACTAATCCCTTTCCCTCAATGTAGACAAGAAAAATAGATTTTATTACTTGCTATCCTGTTGTCCAATCTTTGGATATTAATTCAAAATACAATATTGCCTGAGATATTGTGTGTGTGCATGTGTGTGTGTATCTGCCAAAGTGTGCATGCACACATGTGTACAGGGTTTAGGGCTTACTCATAGGGCCTGTGTGATAACCCTCAGCATCTTTTCCTCAAAGGTATTGGTCTTTCACTTGTAGCTTATTATAGCTAATTGGAGTTGAGAGATTCACTCAATTTCTTGCCCTGTGCATTGGAACCCAGTGCTGGGTTCTCATATTGTTAATTGTAGCTATAGAGAAGGCTGAGGTCTGGGGATCCTCGTTAGAATCCAGCCCCTGAAAGAAAGTCACTGATAGAAATCTTTATCTTCAGTTAAGCACGAATAAATAAGGCAAAAGTGGAACTGTGGCTCAGTTCCTCTTGTACCAGCCATGAGAAAATTAGTAATTGGCAGCACCTGGTCCCTGAGAGAAATCCTTAGCACTGGTTCAAAAAAGAAAGAAAATAATGAAAAAAATTAAAACTTGCTGAGGAATCCATAAGGATAAATGTGCCTGTGAATAATCTTGTCATTTCAGATTCCCTCAAGAGCTTATGTCTCTATATTTTACCAAGTTTTTTTAAAGATATTTACATATTTTCTATCTTTCTTAAACAGAGATAGCCATCCACAAAACACAAACACAAACTCTCACACAGTATACCACCCACCCATAAGTGTCTGGCTATGTATATATGTATACTCATATATATTGATCTGTCTCTCTATACTAATATATAAATGCATAAACATATGTATTTAGACAAACAGGAAACATACATAGATAGGTCTCAGGCATTTCCAGATTTTGTGCAAGTCTTCTGAGTGCAACTTACCATTGTATTGTTTGTCAAGATAGAGTCCCTCTAACTTTTCGCCAGCTTCTTGTCCTTTGATACTTTTTTCTGCCAGTCCTGGGTTTTGAACGCTAGGCTTGGATGCTGTGACTGAGCTTGAGCTTCTTGCATTCAGTAGTTTATTGCAGATAAGAGTCTCATGAAGTTTCTGTCCTGGGCTGGCTTTGAATTGTGATCCTCAGATCTCAAACTCCTGAGTAGCTAGGATGACAGTCTTGAGCTACCAGTACCTGGTTCCTTTGCCTCTTTTACCCTTTTTTTGGCCCCACCACAGCCATGGTATGTACCTTCCTATGTTCTCTCCACCTGCCCCCACACAGGGGTCTGACAGATGCTTTCCACCCACTTATTCATGTCCTCCTCTGTATAGGCTGACAGCTAAGACATGCACTCACTTGTCTGGATGCCAAACAAAAAGCCATGTGATTGTTTCTCAGTCTGGAACATCCTATCAGATTTATAGCACCACAGAGGGTCAGGTTGATGCTCCTCCAGGGCTTCTTAAATTGTTCTCATATTAATCCCCAACACGTTTGTCATCACTTGTCCAGCTAATTCATGTACTAAACCAGCATTCCCTACAAACTTAGATCCCAATACCATGAGGACACTCAAGGGTGAATTAGGCGTGTGACCTGCAGGTGGATGTGAGCCTGTCTAACTTGGAGGGGATTTCTCCACCACAGGAAGTGGAATACAAATTTAGAATCTGCTTTCATGAGGTGACAATCTCTGGCAGATGTTCTTATCAAATGTGGCACTGCCTACTTCCAGCTTAAAACATGAGTTGATGACCCAGCATAACAGAGAATGTATTCACCCCGGCCCAACACATAGGCTGGGACCCTGAACTTTCAGGTAGCATTTGGCTTTGAAGGTCATGAGATCTTAGTCTACAAATGATGAGCCCCCTCCCGTGAGGCATAGCAAACGGAGCCAAAGTGCAACCCAGTTAAGCACCAGATCAAGCTTCCCTTCTTCAGTAGGGTATGCTTTGAAAACTGTGCATAGCTTCTGTTTGAAGCCAGTCCAGAAAGGAAAGTCCATGAAACTCTCATTTCCAGTTAACCGCCAAGAAAAAGCCAAAGATTGAGATGAAGCTCAAGAGAGCTAGAGAGCCATCTGAAAAGAATGGTTACACCCTGCAACATCCTCATTATCTGATCTTGAAAACATCTCTGCGTGCATCCCAGCATGCAGCCAGCATCTGGGGGTGACAGTGACCCCTGCGCCCATTGGCAATCTGCACTGTCTCTGACATCTGTAATGTGAACCTCATTCTGTTGGGTTTGTGAAGCGGTGTCAACCCTGCATAAGGAACCAACTGTGCCCTAACTCCCACTGTCCCCTGGGGCCCCTAGCATTCCCCCATCTGCACCCCTCCTGTGGCTTCTGATCCTAGGGAGCCCTCCTGCCCTGTCCAATACTCACATGAAGTGCATATTTCTACTCCTGGGGCAACTTCTCCACACAGAGTACATGACATGCCCACTCTCCAGGCACGGGGAGATCCTGTCAAAGTAGCAAATCAGTGATAAGGACATAAAGTGATGAATAGAATTTTAGATCCTGATGGTAGACAGTCTGCAAAATCCAAGGGAGAATGGAATTGGAGGGGACCAGGTATCAGGATGTGGGCATGGAGCTTCCCTGCCAAGGGGGTGGGGGAAGTCACAGGCTGGGGGATGCACAGGATGATCCATGGGCCCTGTGCAGCTACTGGGTCACCCCCTTCTGCATCTCAGCCTTTGGCTTTGAGCTCTGTGATCGTCAAGATGTGCACAGTCTGTACTCTGGCTGGCAGAAGAAAGGACACTGGGAAGACAATTGTAGACCCTTTGTGAGTATAGGAAGGGGTAGGCTGGACACCCAGTCCAAGAGGAGCTAAAACTGGAGTCCAGGGGTGAGCAAGGATTGGGTGTGTGGGTTGTGGGTAGTCACAGTCACGGCAGAGGTGGCTCTGTCTGTGGGGTGAGTGCCTCCCTGCAGGCACAGCACTGGACATATCAGAGATCCACATGAAAAGGAAAAGCTGGAAATGGCACTATGGTTCAAATGGTAGAGCATCAACCTTGAGCAAAAGAGCTCAGGGACAGTACCCAGGACCTGAGTTCAAGCCTCATGACTGTAAAAGAAAAAGAACCAGGACTATGAGAGGAAACCTGGTACTCTCTTGGTCTAATCAGACACAAGAAGAGGCCGGGATAGGCTGTGGAAAAACACAGAGAACATCTTCCCCCAGCTCATCCTGTCCTGCATGCAGGGACAGCCATGTAACTAGGGCTACGGTGAGATCATCTTCACCCCTGTGCTGCCATCTGAATTGTAGGCCTCTGTCCTGCATGGGGTGTCCTGATGGCTGAGCAGGTGCCCTAACCCTAGATGGAGAGCAGCCACTGACTGTGGTAGCTAAGGAGAGATCTGTTCCATAGCTATCAGGCCACCCAGCATGGGAGCCATAACCACACCTCACCCAGGTAGAGGCCAATGGTTCTCCAGGTGCTACTAACATTGCCCCACCCCTAGCTCTGGGTACACGTGACATTCCCTCCACAAGGAGCAGGACTAAGTGAAGGATCAGGAAGCTGCCTATGGGCTTCAGATGATGGCCAGGCTGGCACTACAGATGGCCTCAATCTGTCACCATCTTCCCCTGCCTCCATCATTCCTCCATCATGCCTCTCTACCTCCCACCCATTAACCTTGGAAACCAATGAACTGGGCTCTCATCATTCCTCTCATCTCTTCACGCACCTTGCCATGCGTCCATCCCTCTGTCACTTCCACCCCACACACATCCCACCACCAGCCACCCTGTAGCTTATGAGGATCACAGAGGAAGCTCTTGGTGAAGGGCTTGTGACCACAAAACAGTTACTATCACCCGCTCCGGCCTGATCCACCACAGAATAAGAACAGCCAAGCAAGCACACACTGCAGCAGAGTTGCTCTGCTGCCACTCTGATTTCTTCATGGCCAGGACTTGGCTCTCCTCAGCCTCTCAGCTCAGTAACCAGAACATTGTGCTTTCACAGAGCCATAGCTTCCAGTCTCCATGGACACAATGACATCAAAGTGATGCCAACTTCCCCATCTCTATATACTTCTAACTATGGGATGGGAGCTGAGGTTCTCTTCTGTGCCTCCATCCGCTAAGAGGCTCATGCAGATTTCTATCCTTTGCTCATCATGGTGACTCTTTGGTTAACAAGTCACTGCTGGGCTTCCAGTTCACCACATATAGAACCCATACTCCAACACTTTTCTTAGAAGGACTGATGACTTTTAAATATTCTCTAGTTTTACATTTCTACTTCCTTCTCTTTTTCTTTTATATATTTCCCTTCCTCACATACTTCTCTTTTTTTACCTTCCTTCTTTCATTCCTGGCCTTGAACTCAAAACCTGGAGCTTTTTCTTAGCTTTTCTTTGCTCAAGGTAGCACTCTAGCTCTTGTGCCACATCTCTACTTCAATCTTTGTTCTTGCTCTAAACTGGGAGTATGAGTCTCATGCATTTTTCCCTTTGCTGGGTTGGTTTTAAACCACAATACTAAGATCAGGATCCTGAATATGCCTCGGATTACAGGTATTATCTAATCAAAACAAATTCCTGATTTCTTTTTTAGACATAATTAGTTCTTTCAGGTGAGCCACCAGCCACTCATGCAAGAGCATTGCAGGATCCCAGCATTCATCTTGTCTCCAGTCTTATTCCATCCATCTCACAATGGTCATCTAAAACACCCTGCTGCATGCCTGAAGTCGCAAGGAACGTTCTCAACGCCATGAGAAGCCCTCTTAAGCTCTGCCTCAGACATGCCCAGCCCCCATCCCACTTCCACATGAGCATTTGTTTAGGAGAAATTTCCTGAGTACATCATCATCTTTTCCTCACCATTCAAATTTCATCTTTGGAGTCATTTCTCCCAGACAAAGAGGAACATGATCCATGGTTTGATAGCAGCTCCAGCTTCATAGTCCCAGCCACCAACACCCCCCCCATTACCCTGCCAGACACCTGAATTCAAGGACAATGTTTTCACTACCCCTGACTCTTATCAAATGTTTTAACTTATACAGTGCATTAAAATAATTTTACTAAATGGAATATACACATGGCATCAAGCTTCAGAATCTTTGCACCTGAACTTTTAGTGAATCACAGACACACCAGCATTTCTGTAGCCAACAGAAATCTTAGCTTTGAGATTTCAGCATCCCTGGTATCCAAGTTTGGATGTGCTAACACTGCCCTTAATGGGGCACTTCAATCACACAATCCCACAACAATCAATGTCATTTGACATTCACTGGTAGGTGGTGCTAGGAAAAAGACTGATGTGCCAACTCCATGCTGGCTTGACCTATGCCATCTTCAAACCTGGAGCAAGTGGGGCTCCTCTCTCCATGACATCTTTTGTGTACTACCCCAGGAGGACCTTTACCTTGAGACAAAATTATGAAGACTATCTCTATCAGCAAAGATTCCAGTGAGATGTGCCTACATGGATAAAGCTAAAATCTCACTAAAGTGAGGTTGTTGGCAGTGCTGGAGCCTGAACTCAGGGCCTGGACACTAAGCATTTGTACTCAAGACTAGCCCTTTACCACTTGAGCCCAAACTCCATTCCCAGCTGTTTTTATTTTTGGTAGTAAGAATCTATCAGACTTTCCTGTTCTAGGTGACTTGGAACTTCCATA
The DNA here is from genome assembly GCA_024803745.1 of Megascapheus bottae. NCBI lineage: Eukaryota > Metazoa > Chordata > Mammalia > Rodentia > Geomyidae > Megascapheus > Megascapheus bottae. Next base: position 263,660 of record JANJXV010000465.1, read on the forward strand.
CTCAGATCTCAGCCTCCTGACCAGCCTGGATTAAAAGTGTGGTTCAGCCATGCGCCATTCCTGAGGACTTCTGCCAGCACATTTTTTCCCAAAAATTGCAAGAGGAAGATGAGGGAGGGTTGGGCTCATCCTGCCCTGCATATGAAGGAGAGCATCAGCGTCTGAACTTCATTCCCTGTTGTAGGCTGCTGGAGGAAAAGGAAGCAAATAGGCACAGGCTGGCAGCAGATGCCACAGAACAACTTGTGACCAAGACTCCCAGAGCAGACCTCAGAATCGATGACAGAGTTGGATCTACCCAGTAACAGAGGCAGTGGTGACACCTGAAAATGCGCGTTTGAGCCTTTGCTGCTAGTAAACAGGGCCACCTATGTCTCAATGAGAAAGGTGAGATTTTGGTGGAGAAGGTGAGATTAAACATTATGTATCATGCAAGAAGACAGACTATAAGGGGTCTTTTATTATTTCAAGTGAAATTTTGGATTTCCTCTTCTGTTTCTTTAAAGAATTACATTGGGATATTGATGAATATTGCACTGAATTTGTAGATAGTCCCTATCAAGATTGCCATTTTTACAATATTACTTCTTCCAAACCAGGAGCATAGGTTTTTGCATTTCCTCAGTTCTGCGTTAATGTCCTTCTCCAGAGTTTATAGTTCCATCAAAAAGGTGCTTTACATTCTAAGTTAATTCCTAGGTATTTTATTTTCTTTGATAGCGAAATGAGTTGCTATCCTGATTCTTGCCTCATTCCTCTCATTTGTTGACATACAGGAAGGCAGTTGACATTGAGGGTTAATTTTATACCCTGCTACCTTACCAAAGTTTTATATCAGCTCAAGCAGCTTTGGAGTAGAGTCTATAGGGTTCTTTAAATACAGAATCATGTCATCTGTAAGGAGAGAAAGTTTCAGTTCCTCTTTCCCTTTTCCTCCTCACTCCAGTTAGAATGGCCAAGATCCAGAAATCTAATAACGTATGCTGGAGGGGATGTGGCCAGGAGGGATCACTACTACACTGCTGGTGGGATTGCAAACTCGTTCAACCACTATGGAAAGCACTATGGCAGTATCCCAAATAGACTAAACATAGAGCTCCCCTGTGATCCAGCAATTTCACTACTTGCCAATCGTCCAGATAGGACATACTAAATTCACTAGAACAATAACATTTATCACAGCACTATTTACTATAGCAAAGGTATGGAACCAACCCAGATGCCCGTCAGGTGATGAGTAGATCAAATATGGTATTTTTACACAGTGGAATTCTGTGCTTCTGTCAGAAAGAATGACATAGACGAATTTGTAAGGAAATAGAAAGACTGTAAAGTTTAGAAATTAGTTTCTGTCTCCTTCTCTCTCTCATTCTCTATCTCTGTAAAATTTAGAAGTTCCTGTTTCTCTCTCTTTCTCTCTCTTTTCTCTCTTTCTCTCTCTCTTTCAGTCTCTCTCTCTCTCTCTCTCTCTCTCTCTCTCTCTCTCTCTCTCTCTCTCTCTCTCTCTCTCTCTTTCTCTCTCTCTCCAATCCATAGGCTTGAACTCAGGGCCTGAACTACTTTTGCTCAAGGTTAGCACTCTACCATTTGAACCACAGTGCTGATTCTGGCTTGCTCCTTTCACGTAGTATTGAGGAATCTAACCCAGGCCTTCATCCTTGATAGGTTAGCACTCTACCACTAAGCCACACAGTCAGCTTTTAGAGGTTTCTGACAAAGGTTTTCCTACATGCTATTATTTCTTCTGTGAGTGCTCTTCATGCTTGCTGAAGGTTGACTTTGTTTAGAAGACTTACCCTAATGCTCCCATATACAGAGATTCTATATATAGCTAAATGTTTTTCATTACTCAGAATTTCTCTATTGTGTATGTTCTGAAATGTACTGAAGACTGACTTCTGATTAAAAGTCATTGCACATTTGTTCTATTCATTAGTTTTCTTTTCTTCTATGGGAATCAGGTTTGTGATGAACACAGAAGTATGCCTTCCAGGTCAAACACTTTCCACATTTGTAATATTCATAAGGTTTTTCTCTCCTATGTGCATTTTATACTTAGTCATGCATTCATGATGGATTTTTCATATTCTTATATTCATATGATTTTTATCCTGTGTCTGTGTGGTATCATGCAAACTCAACTATGAGTTCTTCAAAAAAATTTCCCTTTCATTTATTCATAGGATTCTATCCTGTGGGTATTTAGTGATAAATCTTGACTTGTGCCTTCTGGGGAAAAGACTGAACATTTGCTACATTCATTAAGGGTTTTATCTTGTGTTGGTTCTGTGACACAACCTGAGTTTCCTTCCACAGACTAAAAAGTCAATCCTATTTATTATATTGCTAAGGCTTCTCATATGTGTGAACTCTCTTACGCTTCCTGAAGGGTGAATACTGCACGAAAGACTTTCAACTTTGGTTATATTCCTAAGGTTTCTAATATGTGTGAATTCTGTTATGCCTCCTGTAATGTGACTTCCATCTGAAGGTCTTACCACATTTGATGCCCTCGTACAGTTTCTCTCCTGTGTGTGTTCTCTGATGCAATTTGAGGGAAGACTTCCATTTGAAAGACCTTCCACATCGGTTACATTCATAAGGTTTTTCTCCTGTTTGAATTGTCTTATGCATGTTGAGGTTTGGCTTCTGTGTGAAGGACTTTCCACATATGTTACACACATAAGGTGTTTCTCCTGAGTATATTCTCTGATGAACATGGAGTTTTACCTTCCATGTGAAAGACTTTCCGCATTCCCTACATGCATAAGTTTTCTCTCCTGTATGTGTTCTATTATGCCCATCAAGATATGACTTCCACTTGAAGGTCTTTCCACATTTGTTGCACACATAAGGTTTCTCTCCTGTGTGTGTTCTTTGATGCAATTTGAGGGAAGATTTCTGTCTGAAAGACTTTACACATTGGTTACATTCATAAGGTTTCACTCCTGTGTGTATTCTCTGATGAACACGAAGTTTTCCCTTCCCTTGGAAAGACTTTCCACATTCATTACACTTATAAGATTTCTCTCCTGTGTGTATTATTTGATGAACTCAAAGGTGTATCTTCTGGGTGAAAGACTTTTCACATTTGTTACATTCATAAGGTTTCTCTTCTGTGTGTCTTCTCTGGTGCAAAGTGGGGTATGATTTCAGTCTAAAAGTCTTCCCACATTTATCCCATTAAAGATTTCTCTTCTGTGTGAGATCTCTGATGTGTGCTGAGAGCTGAATTCTGGGCAGAAATTTTATTACGTTCCTCATATTCATAAGGTTTGTCTTCTCTTGGAGATCGAGGTTGGAGCGTCAGGTCTGACTTCTCAGAAATTAATTTTCACACTTGATGTACGCATCACATATCTCAGGATATTTGCTCTGAGGTATTGTAAGGCGTATTTCATTACTGAAAGATTTCTCACATTCACTACATGTATGAGGAGTCTCTCCTGTGTACATTTTCGGATGTGTACTGATGGTCGGTGTTAAGTACAATAGTTTTCATCACACAGTACATTTAGCAGTTTTCCTCCCTCCCTGAAGAATTTCTTGGGCAGAGAGAACAGAATTATGATACTGCAGATCTTTTGGACTGTCACAATCATGAATAAAATGCTCTGAATATCCGATGGATTTTTTAAGAACAGGAGACATACGAGATCTATATGCAGCATGCATCTCATCAGGCTTAGGAGACAGAAGCATGTTCTGACACTTAATGAACTCCTCAGTCCTCACCCCTAAGTTGTTACCGTTATTACTAATCAGCTCTGGATTATGTGTAGAGCTCAAATTTAAAGTTGTTGCTAATCTCACGTTTTCCTCCACTTCGATACTACTTGCAACTGCTACTTCACAAAGACATTCATGTGGACTTTCCTGGCAGGTCTTGAACACATTTTCCATTACCTGGACATCTAAAATGAGTCATAGAAAAAAAAACACAAACATACATGAGATACAAATATTCCTTACTGTAAAGGTAATGACTTTACTTTCCCATCCTAAGTGTTAGATATTTTAAAATATAAAAGTGGAAATTGATTTGTGAGCAATATATGCTTTTCTCCCTAACATATTAAGAAAATGATATTTTACAATGACCAATAATGTTTTTCTGTGTTTTAGTTCTCTTTTTATATCACAGGAAATATTTATTGAAATTACCCAACTATGTATTGCTACAGTTTTAAGCTGAGTACTTCCTATACTATACCTGCAGCTGTTTTTTTTCAAATACTGTTTTGTTTATACATTGAGGAATAGCTGCCTTTCTTTAATTTTTGAGAAATAATCTAAATATTGTGCTGTTTTGCATCTTTTTAAAACTTTCTTTTCTTTTCTTTTCTTTTTTTTGTAGTTCATAGGCTTTGGCCCTGTCCCTGAACAATTCAGCAGAAGACTATAACCCCTATCCTTGAGCTACAGACCCACTTCCTGTTTTCTAGAGTTAACTACAGATAAGAGTCTCAGGTCCTGAGTAGCAGATAGGATAACCTTACCCAGTTTCAATGCTGTTTGCTTATTAACCATTAAGTGAGGAACACGAATTTTTTCTAGATTCAGCGGCCACAAATTTGGTTTATATGTCTGTTTGCCTTTGCCAAGCAAGAACGATTCTTGAGAGTAAGGACTTACACCTATATCCCTTCAGTTACAACTTCTCACTAAAGTCTCAATTTAGGTATTTGTGGGAATTTTGAAATTTGTTTCTTTCCATTTGAAGTCTTATAAAAATTCCTTTTCTAACACTCCTGTCCCTCAGTACCATGGAAGACCAGAAAATCCCCAGCTCATTGTCTAGTTAATTTTCTTATGTTGATTGAAACTTTGTTGTTTTTTTTTCCTTCCATTCCTGGGTTTGAACTTAGGACCTAACCACTGTCCTTGGGTTTTCTCAAGACTAGAACCCTACCAATGAAGTCATTACTTCTGGCTTTTTCTATGTATGTGGTAATAAGGAATCAAACCTGTGTCTTTGTGCATGCTAGGCAAGCACTCTACCACTAGGCTCAATTTCTGGTGGAAAGGTCTGGTTCTGAATACCAGTCTCTTCCTACCAGCATAAAGATATTATCCTTATCAGAGAATAATGCCCTGACTTATTCCTTGTTTGCTCAATCATTTATAGTCTTAGTTTTAAAGAAAGGAAATATCATTCATTCATTCTTTCTTTCTTTCTTTCTTTCTTCCTTTCCTTCCTTCCCTCTTTCTTCCCTCTTTCTTCTTTCTTTCTTTCTTTCTTTCTTTCTTTCTTTCTTTCTTTCTTTCTTTTTTGTTTTGCGGTCATGGGACTTGAATTCTAGACCTGGCTGTTCTTCCTGAGCTCTTCAGCTCAAGGCTACTGCCCTATGTCTTTAGCCTCAACCCCACTTCTAATTTTCTATTGGTTCATTGGAAAGAAGAGTCTAAGGTGTTTTTGTGATAGGTCAGTCTTTGAACCTTGATCCTGAGATCTCAGCCTCCTAAGTAGCTAGGATAACAGGCATGAGACACGGACTCATGGCTTTCTCATTTTATTTTGTTTCACAGTGATTTCTACAGAGAAATCTAACTTTAACTCTACTGCCACATAGAATTCGTCATATCACTCTATGATTCTTGGTGCCGGGGGTTTGGGCTAGCATGCACAAAGACCTGGTTCAGTTCCTTGGTACTACATACAAAGAAAAAGCCAGAAGTGGTGCTATGACTCAAGAAGTAGAGAGCTAGCCTTGAGAAATCCCAAGGACCATGCTCAGGCCCTGAGACCAGGCATAGGGTTGGGAAAAGAAAATGATTCTTGATTCATTCACAAAGAATTCCATAGGTTCCACACAGGATTTAGGGTAACTAAGAATATTATTGCTCAGTACATCACAACATGAACTTACCAATGGGGCTCAGGCTCCAACATCAATATGAAGATGCATTCACTCACCTGTGATATTCTTGTCAGAGGAATTTCCTATCCAGAGTTCTGCACAGTGGTCTAGCTTGTCAATTAATACAGGTTTGGGAACACAGGGCCCTGTAAATTAGAAACAGTAGAGAATTATTGCTTATGCTGTGTCATCATTGCTTTAAGTTCGCAGACATCCTACTCACAAGTTATCTATTAAATCTTTTTTCTCATTTCTCACTGGCTCCATGGTTGACTTTTCCCCAGCTCTGGATTCATTTTGTATGGCATAAACTTAGCTGTCTTGCTCAAGGCTAGAAAAATACCAGTTTGAGTCCCAGCTCCACTTACATGCATAGGTCTTCATGCATGCTAAGAAAGAACTCAACCACAAAGTCAAACTTTTGACACTCCACTAACATTTTTGAGGGGTTACATGGAGTAATAGAGTTTCATGGCAATTTTTATGCCATTGCTGGCTTCAAATTAGAATTCTTAGATTTCTTCCTCCTGAATATTTTAAGATTACAGGCATGAAACATTGCACCTAGTGCCAGGTTTGCATTATAAACTCACTGTTTAGTGATTTGTAGATCCTATTTCCAATAATGATATATATTCTATTCTGGATTGTTTATCCACTTACAATTCCTGTGTAAGTTTGGAATGTCGTCTCCATTAGAGGAAACATAATTTAGAACTGTTTTCAAAGTATCCTGAAGGTATCCTGAAAAATGAGTACAAAATTACCTTAGGTTTTCTTTAGAAAGTAATGATACTTATCAGGGCCTGGAATCTTTCATTTAAATAGTATTGAAAGTTTGATAAACATTCACGTATCTGCAAAATAACAAGGCACTTGGCCTTGCAAGTGAATTTGACTTTTGCTCACCTAAGGACACCAGGTTGCTGTAGGTCTCCAGCATTACATCTCTGTACAGGGTCCTCTGAGCATTGTCCAGATGCTGCCACTCCTCCCAGCTGAAATCCACAGCTACATCATCAAATGACACCAGCTTCTGGAATGGCACATTTTCATCAAGTAATTAGCACTGAGTTATAAACACACCATGTCTGGAATTTTATTCTTTTTTTGTTGGAATTGTATTCCTTTACTTAAATGTTTAGACTTACATGAAATATTGACCTGAAAAGCTTGGGGATGGTGCCTAGGCCCAGAGTTCAAATCCCAAGACCCAATAAAAATAAAAAGGCAAGCCAGGTGTTGGTGGCTCACGCCAGTCATCCTAGCTACTCCTGAGACTGAGATCTGAGGACCATGGTTCAAAGCCAGCCTGGCATAAAATTCCATGAGATTCCTTTCCAATTACCCACCATAAAATGTTTAATGGCTTGTGGCATATCATGGTAGAGCAATTGTGGTATCGACAAAAATAAGTCGGGGGAGTAGATTTAGGTTATAAATGGAATTATTCCATTGAAAAGGAACTACATTATATGATGACATATGCTGGTACTGTGAGAATATTGCAAAATCTTAGGGTATCAAGTAATAATACTGTGAAGTACACCCAGAATGTTAATGTTCTATGGCTGGCATAATAATCACTTGGGGAAGAAACTTTTTTTTTCTTTTTTTTGGCTGGGGGATTTGTAAGGCTTGAACTCTGGGCCTGGGCACTGTTCCTGAGCTCTTCAACTCAAGGCTATCACCCTACCTATGAAGCCATAGTGCCATTTCCCATATTCTAGTGGTTAACTGTAGATGAGAGTCTCATAGACTTTCCAATGCCCAGGCTGGCTTTGAACCAAATCTTTAGATATCAGCCTGATATCTGAGTAGCTAGGATTACAGGTAGAAGTCACTGCACCTGGCAAGAAATTTATTTCTTGCTGTTTTGTACTACAAATTTACTGTATGTTTTACTTTTTCAAAAAGACTGAGGATGACCTTTGTTCTGTATATAATGGGAAGAGTGGTAGGGAGCTGTGAGCAGAAGAACTGAGGGGCAATACTCAGGGTAGGACAATAGCCTTAAACTAAGGAGCTCACGGCCCAAGGTCCAAGCCCCATGACTTTCCCCACTACCCCACAAAAAAAGGGAAAAAAATTGGAGATTGGAGAGGATTTTCTAAAAAGAATATATAGAAATAGTAGTTCAAAATGTAGAAAGAAGTTCAATATTAACAGTCATGAGAAAAATTAAAATTACAATGAAATCATTGCTTTAAATATGTTAATATAAATATAGTTTTAAACAAAAAGATCCACATACACACAAACAAACACACACACACACACGCATACAAAAAATAGCTTTCAAAGTCTAACTATTACTGGGAAGGTAGTGAGAAGGAGTAGAACTTTGGAATAGTTCTTCAAGGAATATAAAACTATCAAAAATTGCGTGGAGAGTGCTAAAAAAGCACTAAATATAGAATTACATAGAAATATGGTCCAACACTTCTATTTGTAGATTTGTACCTAACGGAAGAGAAAGCAGAGACTAGAACAAATATGTGGAGAATCCATTCACAACTATTAATAATAATCCAAAGATAGAAATATGCAAAACAATGCATTGAAAAGGAAGAACATTTTGCTATATTTTACAGATGAATCTTGATTACAGTAAACTAAAAATACAGCAGTCATAAAGGAAGAGCTAGGGTATGTTTTCCCTTCCAGAGCTTACAAGGATCAACAAACCCTTAGAGCCAAAAAGCAGGATGGTTCCAGAGAATGGAGTAGAGAGGAACAGGAGCTGAATGTTTAATGATTATACATGGAAGATGAAAATTGCTCTAGATGGGTAGAATGAAGAGAGAACTGTACCCTAAACAATGGTTATGTAGCCACACAGGATGGGACACACCTATACTCCCTGATCTTGGGAAACTCAAGAAGGATTTCTTGCCAACCTGGATGCATGGAAAGATCTATCATAAAAACTAATGTGGTGGGGCTGGGAGTTTGGCGTAGTTGTAGAGTGCTTGTATGAAGACGAAGTTTCAATTCCGCAGTACCACATACACAGAAAAAACCAGAAGTAGTGCTGTGGCTCAAGTAGAAGATCACTAGGCTTGAGGAAAGCTGAAGGACAGTGCTCAGACCGAGTTCCAGCAAAAGGGCTTGTTTTAAAAAAACCAGAAAGCTGAGCATGATGGGGTGGTGGCTCACTTCTATAATCCTAGTTACTCAGGAGGCTGAGATCTGAGGATCAAGGTTTAAAGCCATCCTGGCACAAAAAGACCTGAGACTCTTATCTCCAATTTACTTTTAGAAAATGGGAAGTGGGGCTTGGCTCCAGGGTAAGGTGGTGGCCTGGAGCTAAAGAGCTCAGGGATAGTGCCCAGGCGAGTTCAAGATCTATGACCCACCAAAAAAAAACCAAAAAACAAAAAATAATATGGAAAAATTTGGATTCTGTGAATTTTATCACGCATATAAATGTCTTTTTTTGCTGTTGAAATAACAAATTGTTTGGAAACATTTTAAAAGTTTTTACCTAGAAATGTACACTACAAATGGAAATAATAACAAACACAAAATAAGCAAAAGATACAAATTATCACAATATAGGTATCCTGCTTCTGTATCTTTTCACTGACTCCTGTTCAAATGAGTCACATATTCTGAATCATTTCTCCCAGTCGATATATGCCACACATGTTGGCTTGTACTGAACTTCTTGGGAAATCAAAAGCAAATACTAAGCAAATGTGTGTTAGATTTTGTCAACAGAGATATTTCAAATATAAATCCCTACTCATTGAATTATTTAATATCAATGCCGGAATCTAATTACACTGGCGGAATCTTCAATCTTTTGAGAATCTTCAAAAGGGTGTGTAAATACTTAGGATCGTTATGTCTTTCTGGAGGAAAGATCCCTTTAGTAGTATGTAGTAACCTTCTTTGTCTTTTCTTACTAATTTTAGTTTGAAGTCTATTTTATCTGATATGAGGATGGCAACTCCAGCCTGTTTATGGGGGCAGTTAGCTTGATAGAGTTTATTCCAACCTCTCACTTTCAAAAGATTAATGTTTTTGGGTAAGATGTGTCTCTTGAAGACAGCAGAACAATGGCTCTTGCTTTTTGATCCAACTAGACAGCCTATGCCGATTAATTAGAGAGTTAAGTCCATTGATATTGAGAGTTAGGATTGAGAGATATTTATTAGTTCCTACCATTTTTAAAAGCTTTTAGTAGGGCCTGTGTCTTGACAGTTCTTGTGGTCCTTAGATGGTATGCTGTTTAGGTGCCATTTCTTTCCATATGTTGCATTTATTTTAGTTTTCTATGTATAGATCATCTTTGAGAATTCTCTGTAGTGTTGGTTTTGTTTCAACATATTGTTGCAGCTTTTCCCTGGAATGGAACGTTTTTATTGTTCCCTCAGTTATGAATAAGAGCTTAGCTGGCTACAGTATTCTTGGTTGGTAGTTATTTGATTTAAGGGCATGACATATATGCTTCCAGTCACTTCGTGCTAGCATGGTCTCTGCTGAGAAATCTTTGGTTATTCTGATTGGTTTGCCTTTATAGGTTACTGATCCCTTTTCCCTGGATGCCTTTACGATCTTTTCTTTCGTTTCTATTGATCCAGTTCGGATCACAATTTGTTGGTGGTATGTTCTTTTCTGGTCAGGTCTGTTTGGGGTTCTAAAAGCTTCTCGTATCTGAATGGGCCTGCCCTTCTGGATATTTGGGAAATTCTCTGAGATGATTCCCTGAAGTATATTTCCAATACGATTGACCTCTTTCTCCACACCCTCCTCAATACCAACTAGCCTTAAATTAGGCTTCCTAATTGCATTTTGGACCTCTTGAAGGGCTCTCTCATATTTCCTAGATTTGGATTGACTCATTTTCTGTTCTTTCTATATCATAACTAAATTATCTTCAGCCACGGAAATTCTCTCCTCTGCATTGTCTATCTTGCTATCAAAACTATCTACATTATTTTTCATCTCCCTTGCTTCTAATTGCTCATTTTTGATGCCTTGCATCTCCTGTTTTAGATCATGTATGGATTTCTTTATCTCCTTGATATCCTTTTGAGTGGTAAGCTTTATTTTCCTTGGACATTTGTTGGAGTTTGGTAATGTTTTTATTTGTGGGTTCTATGAATTCATCCATCTTTCTTTGAAAAACCTTTATTAAGGCCTCCTTTATGGCTTCTTCTTTTCCATTTATCACCTTGTTTATGCTTTCCTCTTTTTCAGCTATGGCTTCCTCCATTATCTCTTTCTTTATATTTTCACATTTTCCATTAATGATGTTTATCAGTTGCATTTGTGTAGCACTTGGAAGTCTCTCCTCTAGTTTTGCCAGTGACTGTTCCATTTTCTGTTTACATTGGGTGGGGGATGTTGTTTCTTGATTTGACATTTTTCTTGAGTTTCTTGTTCTGCCCTTTTGAAAATGGGAGCAAGATTACTACTAAATACGATTATAGTTTTTCAGATAAAACCAACCTAGACCTCTGTAGCTGGCAGACACTAGATGTTCACAAGTTTTGACTGGTATTATCACTCTTTATTTTGTGCACTTATAGACCAGTCTAATACAACCACTGATAAGCGATTTATACCCAAAACAATAAGCCTCTCAATCCAATCTCTATTGTCTTTATGTCCCTCTGAGCCTAGAGAATAATTAACCACCTGCATATACAATATTGCTCAACAGCCATCAAGTGTAGATCCGTGCAGTATAAGGGTTGAAAGACGAGCAGAGGTCCAGAGATAGAAAAAAAATAATGAGAGAGGTCAGGGGAGGTTCAAGAGGATTAACGCAGGAGTGTAAGAATATTGTAGTAATGAAGAAAAGGTATGCATAAGGATAACTGACCTAAGTTGGTAAGTAAGTAGCATATTTGAGTACAAAGTTTGGAAAGTATTAGAATAAAACTTATGTATTGCTGCACGACTACCTCTTAGCCCAACCAGTGGCCTCACAGTGAACCATGGGATGGATCTCTTTTTCTTGTCTACGTTGAGGGAAAGGGGTATTTCACAAGATGCAGAAGCGAAGATTTCAGAAGCAAATGCTGTGAGTGAATTAGCTCGTAAAAAGCATTTTTATTTTCTTTTATCTTTCTGCCAGTCTTGGGGCTTGAATTCAGGGCCTGAGCACTGTCCTCAGGTTTTCTCAAGTCTAGCCCTCTGCCACTTGAGCCACAGTGCCACATCTAGATTTTCTATCTATGTGATACTGAGCAATCAAACCCAGATCTTCATGGATGCTAGGCAAGCACTCTACCACTATGCAAACTCTCAACCCTGACATAGTAATTATAAAGTCATCATCATCATATCAAAATATCCTTTCTCCTACAAAGAATGAACACTTATCTATGTGTGTAATGCTTTTTTTTTAATTTCACTAATTCTTCTGTGTTCTTCCCTCTGCATTTTTTACACATGACAGCAAAGCTAATCATCAGGAAAAAATTGATTAGGATACAGAAACCTAATAATATCCTAGTATATCCTAGTAGATTGACATCAAAAATATGTGCAAGATGCCCTGTGTGTTTGACCTAGTGGTAGAGTCCTTGGCTACCACGCAAAAAGACTCAGGTTTGATTCCTCATTACCACATACATAGAAAACGCTCCAAGTGGTGCTGTGGCTCGGTGGGACAGCTAAAGCCTAAAGAAAGCCCAAGAACAATGTTCACACTCTGAGGTCAAGTCCCAAGACTAGCAAAAACAAAAAAAATTCGACAAGGGGCAAAATGAAGGCAGAGAAGGCACTGTGAAGCAAATGTTTTGTAAAGGATGAGGGCAATATTGACCCTTAAGTTTGGATCTTACCTAAGAAAGGCTCCTTGAGCCTGAGACCTGACTGGTAGTTGGGCCTAGTGGAAGACATTGGGATTGGACAAATAAGGTGTGCTGTTTACTACATCCACATGTATATTGTGAGACTGGAGGAGAGATTCAGCCTCCAGTATGTCTTTGGTGAGGTCTTCTGTGAGCAAGGATCTTTGGTCATTGGGCTCTGAAAGGTGACCCTGCCTCCCTCACAATGGAACAGATTATGGAACCCTGGTAACCAAGCCACTGTAACTAACAACCAACTCAAGCCAGCTCACTTGGCCTGTGGCTCAGGAGGAAGAAAGATGTTGCTGTGCTGTTGCCAAAGGTCAGGAAACTCGAGTCTCAGGCATGGAAATTGTGGCTGTCTTACTCGAAGATGTACATGCTAGATCATTGCCCAGCCACAAATCCAGTATAACAGGCCTTTCTCTAAGAAGAAGGCCAGGAAAATCCAGGGCAACCAGATGAGGTATATTTCTAAGAAGAAATGTATTTGACCCCATCATCCTCCCCACACACTACAACTTTCTTGTTTTTTAAATTCTTTTTATTGTAATTAGTAAAAGGGTTACATGATATTTGCCAGATAGAAGGTGCATTAATTCACATACAATGATACCCTTTCACATGTCTTGGTACCCATTTCCCTCCAACCCCACACCCCCCACCTGTCTTGGTTTTCCCCCCTTCCCTTTCAAATTTCAAATATACAAATACAAATAAATTCAATATATCAGATAACAAAGTGAGATACTATACCAATATGGGATAACCAAGGGACAGCAAGCGAGATGAGAGACAACATAGTACATTAAGGACAACAATCATTCATTATGTGGCTTTTGTGTCAATATCCTGGAGGTCCTTTCAATTAACTTCACATTATATGGCCTTATATATGGCCTTTTGCTCTATTGCAAATCTCTGCTAGTAGAGTCCAAGGTTTCTACTGATTATGACGAATGAGGGAAACCACTGAGCCTAAGTTTCTTTGACTCTAGCTTACTTCACTTAATATGATTTGTTCTAAGTCTTTCCATTTCCTAACAAATGGGGCGATGTCATTCTTTCTGACAGCAGCATAGAATTCCACTGTGTACAAATACCACAACTTGTAGAAACACTCATCAACTGAGGGATATCTGGGTTGGTTCCATATCTTTGCTATGGTGAATAGTGCTGCAATGAACATTGTTGTGCTAGTGGGATTAGTATGCCCTTGCTTCTGGATTGTTGGGTAAATGCCAAGTAGTGGAATTGCTGGCTTATAGGGGAGTTCTATATTTAGCCATTTGAGGCACTGACACACTGCTTTCCACAGTGGTTGAACGAGTTTGCACTCCCACCAACAGTGTAGTAATGATCCCTCCTGGCCACATCCCCTCCAGCATCTGTTGTCATTCGTTTTCCTGATCCTGGACATTCTAACTGGAGTGAGGTTGAATCTTAGAGCTGTTTTGATTGGCATTTCTTTTATGACCAGAGATGTGGAGCATTTCTTCATGTGTCTATAGGCCATTTCTGTTTCTTCTTTAGAGAAGACTCTCTTTCATTCTTTGGCCCATTTTTAATGGGATGGGTGTTACTTTGGAGGTTAGTTTTGGAGTGATTCAATTTTTTGAGTTGTTGATATATTTTAGATATGAGGCCTTTGTCCGTTGTTTGGTTGGTGAAGATCTTCTCCCACTCTGTAGGCTTCCTGGTTAGTTTACTAGCTATATCCGTTGCCATACAAAAGCTCTGCAGTTTAATGCAGTTCCACTTATCCAGTCTTTCTCTGATTTGTTGTGACTCTTGGTCCTTATTAAGAAAGATTCGACCTGTGCCAAGGAGGCCTAGTGTATCTCCTATTCCTTCCTGTAAACTTTTCAGTGTGTCAGCTTTTACCTCCAGGTCTTTGATCCATTTGGAGTTAATTCTAGTGCAAGGTGACAAAGAAGGACCCACCTTTAGTTTTCTGCAGGTGCCTAACCAGTTCTGCCAGCACAACTTGTTGAAGAGGCTATCTTTCTTCCATTCTATTTTTTTTGGCTCCCTTGTCAAAGATTAGGTGGCCATAGGTCTGTGGTTTAATATCTGGGTCCGCAGTTCTATTCCATTGGACTTCAGGCCTGTTCTTGTGCCAGTACCAAGCTGTTTTGAGAATTATAGCTCTGTAATAGAGTCTAAAGTTTGGAATTGAAATTCCTCCAGCGCTGTTCTTTCTGGTAAGAAGTGTTTTTGCTATACGGGTCTTTTATTATTCCATATGAAATTTTGAATTGCCACTTCTATTTCTTTAAAGAATGACATTGGGATGTTGATGGGTATTGCACTGAATTGGTAGATAGCCCTTGGCAAGATTGTCATTTTCACAAGGTTGATTCTTCCAATCCAGGAGTATGGGAGGTATTTCCATTTCCTTAGTTCTGCTTTAATTTCCTTTTTTACTGTTTTAAGCTTTTCATCTAAACAGTCCTTTACATTCTTAGTTAAACTAATTCCTAGGTACTTTATTTTCTTTGAGGCTATTGTGAAAGGAGTTTCTTTCCTGATTATTGCCTCATTCCTCCCTGTGATGAATCCAGTTTGATCATAGTGCATATTTTTTGATGAGTTGTTGTAGACGGTTGGCCAGTATTTTGTTGAGAAGTTTTGTATCGATGTTCATCAAAGAAATGGGTCTATAGTTCTCTTTCTTTGATGAATCTTTGTCTGGTTTGGGGATGAGGGATACACTGGTTTCACAGAATGAGTTTGGTAAAGAATCTTCATTTTCAATTTCGTTGAAGAGCTTGAGGAATATTGGTGTGAGCTCTGCTTTGAAGACCTTATACAATTCAGCTGTGACTCCATCTGGCACTGGACTCTTTTTAGGTGGAAGTTGTCTAATTTCCATTTCTATTTCAGAGCGTGAAATAATCCTGTTGAGTTGAGTTAGCTCTTCTGGGTTCACTGTGGGTATGTTAATATTGTCTAGGAATTCATCCATTTCTTCTAGATTCTCAAATTTGTTGGCGTAAAGGTTTGAGAAGTATTCGTCATGATATTGTGGATCTTGGTAATTTCCAAATCATTTAATTCTGCTTTGATTTTAATAATTTGCTTTCTCCTAATGGGTTAGGGTTGGTTTGTTGCTCTTTTTCCAGGAGGTTAAGGTGAGACATTAACTAGTTGGTTTGCCATTTTCCCAACTTGCTGTTGTAGGCATTCAGCGCTATAAATTTTCCTCTGAGTACTGCCATTGTTGTGTCCCTAAGGAGTTGATATTTGTGTGCTCCTTATTGTTAAATTTCATAAACATTCACACACCTCCATTCTATGAGTTCACACACCTCCAATTTGACTTCACACACCTCCATTCTATGACTTCACACACCTTCATTCTTACTTCAGAAACATCCATTCTCTGACTTCACACACCTCCATTCTATGACTTCACAAACCTTCATTCTATGACTTCACACACCTCCATTCAGAGTTCACACACCTCCATTCTGTGACTTCACACACCTCCATTCTGCCTTCACACACCTCCATTCTATGACTTCACACACATCCATTCTATGACTTCACACACCTCCATTCTGTGGCTTCACACACCTCCATTCTGAGTTCACACACCTCCATTCTGTGACTTCACAAACATCCATTCTGTCACTTCACACACCTCGACCCTATGACTTCACACACCTCTATTCTATGAATTCACACACCTCCATTCTGTGATTTCACACAACTCCATTCTGTTCTGTGACTTCACACACCTCCATTCTGTGACTTCACACACCTCCATTCTGAGTTCACACACCTCCATTCTATGACTTCACAAACCCCCATTCTGAGTTCACAAACCTACATTCTATGACTTCACAAACTTCCATTCTATGACTTCACACACCTCCATTCTATGACTTCACACACCTCCATTCTGTGACTTCACACACCTCCATTCTGAGTTTACACACCTCCATTCTATGACTTCACAAACGCCCATTCTGAGTTCACAGACCTCCATTCTATAATTTCACACACTTCCATTCTATGACTTCACACACCTCCATTCTATGACTTCACACACCTCATTTCTGAGTTGACACACCTCCATTCTCTGATTTCACACACCTCCTATCTGACTTCACACACCTCCATTCTATGACTTCACACACCTCCATTCGTTGACTTCAAAAACCACCATTCTATGACTTCACACAGCTCCATTGTGACTTCACACACCTCCATTTTATGAGTTCACACACCTCCATTTTATGACTTCACACACTTCCATTCTATGACTTCACACACCTCCATTCTGTGACTTCACACACCTCCATTCCATGACTTCATACACCACCATTCTATCAGTTTACACACCACCATTCTATGATTTCACACACCACCATTCTGACTTCACACACCTCCATTCTATGACATCACAGACCTCGAATCTGTGACTTCACTCACCTCCACTCTATGACTTCACACTCCTCCATTCTATGATTTCCACACCTCCTTTCTATGACTTCACCCACCTCAGTCTACGAGTTCACATACCTCCATTCTGACTTCACACACCTCCATTCTGTGACTCCACACACCTCCATTCTATGACTTCACACACCTAAATTCTATGACTTCACACACCTCCATTCTATGACTTCACACACCTCCATTCTGTGACTTCACACTCCTCCATTCGTTGACATCAAAAACCACCATTCTATGACTTCACACAAGTCCATTTTGACTTCACACACCTCCATTCTATGAGTTCACACACCTCCATTCTATGACTTCACACACCTCAATTCTTTCACTTCACACA
Organism: Megascapheus bottae; assembly: GCA_024803745.1. Classification (NCBI taxonomy): domain Eukaryota; kingdom Metazoa; phylum Chordata; class Mammalia; order Rodentia; family Geomyidae; genus Megascapheus; species Megascapheus bottae. Next base: position 281,134 of record JANJXV010000465.1, read on the forward strand.
GCTCCATTCTATGACTTCACACACCTCCATTCGTTGACATCAAAAACCACCATTCTATGACTTCACACAACTCCATTTTGACTTCACACACCTCCATTCTATGAGTTTACACACCTCCATTTTATGACTTCACACATCTCCATTCTATGACTTCACACACCTCCATTCTGACTTCATGCACCTCCATTCTGACTTCACCCACCTCATTCTCTGACTTCACACACCTCAATTCTGTGACTTGACACACCTCCATTCTGACTTCACACACCTCCATTCTATGATTTCACACACCTCCATTCTATGACTTCACACACCTCCATTCTGTGACTTCACACACCTCCATTCTGACTTCACACCCCTCCATTCTGACTTCACACACCTCCATTCTGACTTCACACAGCTCCATTCTATAAATTCACACATCTCCATTCTGTGACTTCACATACCACCTTTTTGACTTCACACACATCCATTCTGTGACTTCACACACCTCCATTCTGTGACTTCACACACCTCCGTTTTGACTTCACACACTTCCAATCTGTGACTTCACACACCTCCATTCTGTGACTTCACACACCTCTATTGTTTCACTTCACACACCTCCATTCTTTGACTTCACACACCGCCATTCCATGACTTCACAAACCTCCATTCTATGAGTTCACACACCTCCATTCTATGAGTTCACACACCTCCAATTTGACTTTACACACCTCCATTCTATGACTTCACACACCTTCATTCTTACTTCAGAAACATCCATTCTCTGACTCCACACACCTCCATTCTATGGCTTCACAAACCTCCATTCTGTGACTTCACACACCTCCATTCTGAGTTCACACACCTCCATTCTGTGACTTCACACACCTCCATTCGTTGACATCAAAAACCACCATTCTATGACTTCACACAACTCCATTTTAACTTCACACACCTCCATTCTATGAGTTCACACACCTCCATTCTTTGACTTCACACACCGCCATTCCATGACTTCACAAACCTCCATTCTATGAGTTCACACACGTCCATTCTATGAGTTCACACACCTCCAATTTGACTTTACACACCTCCATTCTATGACTTCACACACCTTCATTCTTACTTCAGAAACATCCATTCTCTGACTTCACACACCTCCATTCTATGACTTCACAAACCTCCATTCTGTGCTTCACACACCTCCATTCTGCGTTCACACACCTCCTTTCTATGACTTCACACACTTCCATTCTATGACTTCACACACCTCCATTCTGTGAATTCACACACCTTCATTCTGACTTCACACACCTCCATTCTGTGACTTCACACACCTCAATTCTGTGACTTCAAACCCCTCCATTCTGACTTCACACACCTCCATTCTATGACTTCACACACCTCCATTCTGTGACTTCACACACCTTCATTCTGACTTCACACACCTCCATTCTGTGACTTGACACACCTCAATTCTGTGACTTCAAACCCCTCCATTCTGACTTCACACACCTCCATTCTATGACTTCACACAACTCCATTTTGACTTCACACACCTCCATTCTATGAGTTCACACACCTCCATTTTATGACTTCACACAACTCCATTCTATGACTTCACACACCTCAATTCTATGACTTCACACACCTCAGTTCTATGACTTCACACACCTCCATTCTGTGACTTCACACACCTCCACTCTATGACTTCAAACACCTTCATTCTTGCTTCACAAACATCCATTCTGTGACTTCACACACCTCCATTCTGTGACTTCACACACCTTCATTCTGACTTCACACACATCCATTCTGTGACTTCACACACCTCAATTCTGTGACTATACACACCTCCATCCTGACTTCACACACCTCCATTCTATGACTTCACACACCTCCATTCTATGACTTCACACACCTCCATTCTATGACTTCACACACCTCCATTTTGTGACTTCACACACCTAAATTCTATGACTTCACACACCTCCATTGTGACTTCACATACCTCCATTCTATGAGTTCACACACCTCCATTCTGACTTCACACACCTCCATTCTATGACTTCACACACCTTCGTTATGACTTTACACAGCTCCATTCTGTGACTTCTCAAAACTCCATTCTGTGATTTCACACACCTCCATACTATGACTTCACACACCTCCATCTATGACTTCACACACCTCCATTCTGAGTTCACACACCTCCATTCTGTGACTTCACACACTTCCATTCTGACTTCACACACCTTCATTTTATGACTTCACAAACATCCATTCTGTGACTTCACACACATCCTTTCTGTGACTTCACACACCTCCATTCTGACTTCACCCACCTCATTCTCTGACTTCACACACCTCAATTCTGTGACTTGACACACATCCATTCTGACTTCACACACCTCCATTCTGTGACTTCACACACCTCCATTCTGAGTTCACACCCCTCCATTCTGACTTCACACACCTCCATTCTGACTTCACACAGCTCCATTCTATAAATTCACACATCTCCATTCTGTGAATTCACATACCACCTTTTTGACTTCACACACATCCATTCTGTGACTTCACACACCTCCATTCTGTGACTTCACACACCTCCGTTTTGACTTCACACACTTCCAATCTGTGACTTCACACACCTCCATTCTGTGACTTCTCACACCTCTATTGTTTCACTTCACACACCTCCATTCTTTGACTTCACACACCGCCATTCCATGACTTCACAAACCTACATTCTATGAGTTCACACACCTCCATTCTATGAGTTCACACACCTCCAATTTGACTTTACACACCTCCATTCTATGACTTCACACACCTTCATTCTTACTTCAGAAACATCCATTCTCTGACTTCACACACCTCCATTCTATGGCTTCACAAACCTCCATTCTGTGACTTCACACACCTCCATTCTGAGTTCACACACCTCCATTCTGTGACTTCACACACCTCCATTCGTTGACATCAAAAACCACCATTCTATGACTTCACACAACTCCATTTTAACTTCACACACCTCCATTCTATGAGTTCACACACCTCCATTCTTTGACTTCACACACCGCCATTCCATGACTTCACAAACCTCCATTCTATGAGTTCACACATCTCCATTCTATGAGTTCACACACCTCCAATTTGACTTCACACACCTCCTTTCTATGACTTCACACACTTCCATTCTATGACCTCACACACCTCCATTCTGTGACTTACACACCTTCATTCTGACTTCACACACCTCCATTCTGTGACTTCACACACCTCAATTCTGTGACTTCACACCCCTCCATTCTGACTTCACACACCTCCATTCTATGACTTCACACACCTACATTCTGAGATTTCACACACCTCCATTTTGTGACTTCACACACCTCCATTCTATGACTTCACACACCTCCATTGTGACTTCACACACCTCCATTCTATGAGTTCACACACCTCCATTCTGACTTCACACACCTCCATTCTATGACGTCACACACCTCCGTTCTGACTTCACACAGCTCCATTCTGTGACTTCACAAAACTCCATTCTGTGATTTCACACATCTCCATACTATGACTTCACACACCTCCATCTATGACTTCACACACCTCCATTCTGAGTTCACACACCTCCATTCTTTGACTTCACACACCTCCATTCTGACTTCACACACCTTCATTTTATGACTTCACAAACCTCCATTCTGTGACTTCTGACACCTCCATTCTATGACTTCACACACATCCATTGTGACGTCACACAACTCCATTCTATGAGTTCACACATCTCCATTCTATGATTTCACACACCACCATTCTGACTTCACACACCTCCATTTTATGACATCACAGACCTCGAATCTGTGACTTCACTCACCTCCACTCTATGACTAAACACTCCTCCATTCTATGATTTCCACACCTCCTTTCTATGACTACACCCACCTCAGTCTATGAGTTCACACACCTCCATTCTGACTTCACACACCTCCATTCTGTGACTACACACAACTCCATTCTATGACTTCACACACCTAAATTCTATGACTTCACACACCTCCATTCTATGACTTCACACCCCTCCATTCTGTGACTTCACACTCCTCCATTCGTTGACATCAAATACCACCATTCTATGACTTCACACAAGTCCATTTTGACTTCACACACCTCCATTCTATGAGTTCACACACCTCCATTTTATGACTTCACACACCTCCATTCTATGACTTCACACACCTCAATTCTTTGACTTCACACACCTCCATTCTATGACTTCACACACCTCCATTCTATGACTTCACACACCTCCATTCGTTGACATCAAAAACCACCATTCTATGACTTCACACAACTCCAATTTGACTTCACACACCTCCATTCTATGAGTTCAACACCTCCATTTTATGACTTCACACACCTCCATTCTATGAGTTCACACACCTCCATTCTGACTTCACACACCTCCATTCTATGACTTCACACACCTCCGATATGACTTCACACAGCTCCATTCTGTGACTTCACAAAACTCCATTCTGTGATTTCACACACCTCCATACTATGACTTCAAACACCTCCATCTATGACTTCACACACCTCAATTCTGTGACTCGACACACCTCCATTCTGACTTCACACACCTCCATTCTATGATTTCACACACCTCCATTCTATGACTTCACACACCTCCATTCTGTGACTTCACACACCTCCATGCTGACTTCACACCCATCCATTCTGACTTCACACACCTCCATTCTGACTTCACACAGCTCCATTGTATAAATTCACACACCTCCATTCTATGACTTCACACACCACCTTTTTGACTTCACACACCTCCATTCTCTGGCTTCACACACCTCCATTCTGTGACTTCAAACACCTCCGTTTTGACTTCACACACTTCCAATCTGTGACTTCACACACCTCCATTCTGAGACTTCACACACCTCTATTGTTTCACTTCACACACCTCCATTCTTTGACTTCACACACCGCCATTCCATGACTTCACAAACCTCCATTCTATGAGTTCACACACCTCCATTCTATGAGTTCACACACCTCCAATTTGACTTCACACACCTCCATTCTATGACTTCACACACCTTCATTCTTACTTCAGAAACATCCATTCTCTGACTTCACACACCTCCATTCTATGACTTCACAATCCTCCATTCTGTGACTTCACATACCTCCATTCTGAGTTCACACACCTCCTTTCTATGACTTCACACAACTCCATTCTATGACTTCACACACCTCCATTCGTTGACATCAAAACCACCATTCTATGAGTTCACACAACTCCATTTTGACTTCACAGACCTCCATTCTATGAGTTCACACACCTCCATTTTATGACTTCACACACCTCCATTCTATGACTTCACACACCTCAATTCTATGACTTCACACACCTCCATTCTATGACTTCACACACCTCCATTCTGTGACTTCACACACCTCCACTCTATGACTTCAAACACCTTCATTCTTGCTTCACAAACATCCATTCTGTGACTTCACACACCTCCATTCTGTGACTTCACACACCTTCATTCTGACTTCACACACATCCATTCTGTGACTTCACACACCTCAATTCTGTGACTATACACACCTCCATCCTGACTTCACACACCTCCATTCTATGACTTCACACACCTCCATTCTATGACTTCACACACCTCCATTCTATGACTTCACACACCTCCATTTTGTGACTTCACACACCTAAATTCTATGACTTCACACACCTCCATTGTGACTTCACATACCTCCATTCTATGAGTTCACACACCTCCATTCTGACTTCACACACCTCCATTCTATGACTTCACACACCTTCGTTATGACTTTACACAGCTCCATTCTGTGACTTCTCAAAACTCCATTCTGTGATTTCACACACCTCCATACTATGACTTCACACACCTCCATCTATGACTTCACACACCTCCATTCTGAGTTCACACACCTCCATTCTGTGACTTCACACACTTCCATTCTGACTTCACACACCTTCATTTTATGACTTCACAAACATCCATTCTGTGACTTCACACACATCCTTTCTGTGACTTCACACACCTCCATTCTGACTTCACCCACCTCATTCTCTGACTTCACACACCTCAATTCTGTGACTTGACACACATCCATTCTGACTTCACACACCTCCATTCTGTGACTTCACACACCTCCATTCTGAGTTCACACCCCTCCATTCTGACTTCACACACCTCCATTCTGACTTCACACAGCTCCATTCTATAAATTCACACATCTCCATTCTGTGAATTCACATACCACCTTTTTGACTTCACACACATCCATTCTGTGACTTCACACACCTCCATTCTGTGACTTCACACACCTCCGTTTTGACTTCACACACTTCCAATCTGTGACTTCACACACCTCCATTCTGTGACTTCTCACACCTCTATTGTTTCACTTCACACACCTCCATTCTTTGACTTCACACACCGCCATTCCATGACTTCACAAACCTACATTCTATGAGTTCACACACCTCCATTCTATGAGTTCACACACCTCCAATTTGACTTTACACACCTCCATTCTATGACTTCACACACCTTCATTCTTACTTCAGAAACATCCATTCTCTGACTTCACACACCTCCATTCTATGGCTTCACAAACCTCCATTCTGTGACTTCACACACCTCCATTCTGAGTTCACACACCTCCATTCTGTGACTTCACACACCTCCATTCGTTGACATCAAAAACCACCATTCTATGACTTCACACAACTCCATTTTAACTTCACACACCTCCATTCTATGAGTTCACACACCTCCATTCTTTGACTTCACACACCGCCATTCCATGACTTCACAAACCTCCATTCTATGAGTTCACACATCTCCATTCTATGAGTTCACACACCTCCAATTTGACTTCACACACCTCCTTTCTATGACTTCACACACTTCCATTCTATGACCTCACACACCTCCATTCTGTGACTTACACACCTTCATTCTGACTTCACACACCTCCATTCTGTGACTTCACACACCTCAATTCTGTGACTTCACACCCCTCCATTCTGACTTCACACACCTCCATTCTATGACTTCACACACCTACATTCTGAGATTTCACACACCTCCATTTTGTGACTTCACACACCTCCATTCTATGACTTCACACACCTCCATTGTGACTTCACACACCTCCATTCTATGAGTTCACACACCTCCATTCTGACTTCACACACCTCCATTCTATGACGTCACACACCTCCGTTCTGACTTCACACAGCTCCATTCTGTGACTTCACAAAACTCCATTCTGTGATTTCACACATCTCCATACTATGACTTCACACACCTCCATCTATGACTTCACACACCTCCATTCTGAGTTCACACACCTCCATTCTTTGACTTCACACACCTCCATTCTGACTTCACACACCTTCATTTTATGACTTCACAAACCTCCATTCTGTGACTTCTGACACCTCCATTCTATGACTTCACACACATCCATTGTGACGTCACACAACTCCATTCTATGAGTTCACACATCTCCATTCTATGATTTCACACACCACCATTCTGACTTCACACACCTCCATTTTATGACATCACAGACCTCGAATCTGTGACTTCACTCACCTCCACTCTATGACTTCACACTCCTCCATTCTATGATTTCCACACCTCCTTTCTATGACTACACCCACCTCAGTCTCTGAGTTCACACACCTCCATTCTGACTTCACACACCTCCATTCTGTGACTACACACAACTCCATTCTATGACTTCACACACCTAAATTCTATGACTTCACACACCTCCATTCTATGACTTCACACCCCTCCATTCTGTGACTTCACACTCCTCCATTCGTTGACATCAAATACCACCATTCTATGACTTCACACAAGTCCATTTTGACTTCACACACCTCCATTCTATGAGTTCACACACCTCCATTTTATGACTTCACACACCTCCATTCTATGACTTCACACACCTCAATTCTTTGACTTCACACACCTCCATTCTATGACTTCACACACCTCCATTCTATGACTTCACACACCTCCATTCGTTGACATCAAAAACCACCATTCTATGACTTCACACAACTCCAATTTGACTTCACACACCTCCATTCTATGAGTTCAACACCTTCATTTTATGACTTCACACACCTCCATTCTATGAGTTCACACACCTCCATTCTGACTTCACACACCTCCATTCTATGACTTCACACACCTCCGATATGACTTCACACAGCTCCATTCTGTGACTTCACAAAACTCCATTCTGTGATTTCACACACCTCCATACTATGACTTCAAACACCTCCATCTATGACTTCACACACCTCAATTCTGTGACTCGACACACCTCCATTCTGACTTCACACACCTCCATTCTATGATTTCACACACCTCCATTCTATGACTTCACACACCTCCATTCTGTGACTTCACACACCTCCATGCTGACTTCACACCCATCCATTCTGACTTCACACACCTCCATTCTGACTTCACACAGCTCCATTGTATAAATTCACACACCTCCATTCTATGACTTCACACACCACCTTTTTGACTTCACACACCTCCATTCTCTGGCTTCACACACCTCCATTCTGTGACTTCAAACACCTCCGTTTTGACTTCACACACTTCCAATCTGTGACTTCACACACCTCCATTCTGAGACTTCACACACCTCTATTGTTTCACTTCACACACCTCCATTCTTTGACTTCACACACCGCCATTCCATGACTTCACAAACCTCCATTCTATGAGTTCACACACCTCCATTCTATGAGTTCACACACCTCCAATTTGACTTCACACACCTCCATTCTATGACTTCACACACCTTCATTCTTACTTCAGAAACATCCATTCTCTGACTTCACACACCTCCATTCTATGACTTCACAATCCTCCATTCTGTGACTTCACATACCTCCATTCTGAGTTCACACACCTCCTTTCTATGACTTCACACAACTCCATTCTATGACTTCACACACCTCCATTCGTTGACATCAAAACCACCATTCTATGAGTTCACACAACTCCATTTTGACTTCACAGACCTCCATTCTATGAGTTCACACACCTCCATTTTATGACTTCACACACCTCCATTCTATGACTTCACACACCTCAATTCTATGACTTCACACACCTCCATTCTATGACTTCACACACCTCCATTCTGTGACTTCACACACCTCCACTCTATGACTTCAAACACCTTCATTCTTACTTCACAAACATCCATTCTGTGACTTCATACACCTCCATTCTGTGACTTCACACACCTTCATTCTGACTTCACACCCATCCATTCTGTGACTGCACACACCTCAATTCTGTGACTATATACACTTCCATTCTGACTTCACACACCTCCATTATATGACTTCACACACCTCCATTCTATGACTTCACACACCTCCATTTTGTGACTTCACACACCTAAATTCTATGACTTCACACACCTACATTGTGACTTCACACACCTCCTTTCTATGAGTTCACACACCTCCATTCTGACTTCACACACCTCCATTCTATGACTTCACACACCTCCGTTATGACTTCACACAGCTCCATTCTGTGACTTCACAAAACTCCATTCTGTGATTTCACACACCTCCATACTATGACTTCACACACCTCCATCTATGACTTCACACACCTCCATTCTGAGTTCACACACCTCCATTCTGTGACTTCACACACCTCCATTCTGACTTCACACACCTTCATTTTATGACTTCACAAACATCCATTCTGTGACTTCACACACCTCCTTTCTGTGACTTCACACACCTCCATTCTGACTTCACACACCTCCATTCTCTGACTTCACACACCTCAATTCTGTGACTCGACACACCTCCATTCTGACTTCACACACCTCCATTCTATGATTTCACACACCTCCATTCTATGACTTCACACACCTCCATTCTGTGACTTCACACACCTCCATGCTGACTTCACACCCATCCATTCTGACTTCACACACCTCCATTCTGACTTCACACAGCTCCATTCTATAAATTCACACACCTCCATTCTGTGACTTCACACACCACCCTTTTGACTTCACACACCTCCATTCTCTGACTTCACACACCTCCATTCTGTGACTTCACACACCTCCACTCTATGACTTCAAACACCTTCATTCTTACTTCACAAACATCCATTCTGTGAGTTCACACACCTCCATTATGTGACTTCACACACCTTCATTCTCACTTCACACACATCCATTCTGTGACTTCACACACCTCAATTCTGTGACTATACACACCTCCATCCTGACTTCACACACCTCAATTCTATGACTTCACACACCTCCATTCTATGACTTCACACACATCCATTCTATGACTTCACACACCTCCATTTTGTGACTTCACACACCTAAATTCTATGACTTCACACACCTCCATTGTGACTTCACACACCTCCATTCTGTGACTTCACACACCTCCATTCTGACTTCACACACCTTGATTTTATGACTTCACACACCTCCGTTATGACTTCACACAGCTCCATTCTGTGACTTCACAAAACTCCTTTCTGTGATTTCCCACACCTCCATACTATGACTTCACACACCTCCATCTATGACTTCACACACCTCCATTCTGAGTTCACACACCTCCATTCTGTGACTTCACACACCTCCATTCTGACTTCACACACCTTCATTTTATGACTTCACAAACCTCCATTCTGTGACGTCTGACACCTCCATTCTATGACTTCACACACATCCATTGTGACGTCACACAACTCCATTCTATGAGTTCACACATCTCCATTCTATGATTTCACACACCACCATTCTGACTTCACACACCTCCATTCTATGACATCACAGACCTCGAATCTGTGACTTCACTCACCTCCACTCTATGACTTCACACTCCTCTATTCTATGATTTCCTACACCTCCTTTCCATGACTTCACCCACCTCAGTCTATGAGTTCACACACCTCCATTCTGACTTCACACACCTCCATTCTGTGACTCCACACACCTCCATTCTATGACTTCACACACCTCCATTCTATGACATCACACACCTCTATTCTATGACTTCACACACCTGCATTCTGTGACTTCACACACCTCCATTCGTTGACATCAAAAACCACCATTCTATGACTTCACACAAGTCCATTCTGACTTCACACACCTCCATTCTATGAGTTCACACACCTCCATTTTATGACTTCACACACCTCCATTCTATGACTTCACACACCTCAATTCTATGACTTCACACACCTCCATTCTATGACTTCACACAACTATATTCTTTGACTTCACACACCTCCATTCATTGACATCAAAAACCACCATTCTATGAGTTCACACAACTCCATTTTGACTTCACAGTCCTCCATTCTATGAGATCGCACACCTCCATTTTATGACTTCACACACCTCCATTCTATGAGTTCACACACCTCCATTCTGACTTCACACACCTCCATTCTATGACTTCACACACCTCCGTTATGACTTCACACAGCTCCATTCTGTGACTTCACAAAACTCCATTCTGTGATTTCACACACCTCCATACTATGACTTCACACAGCTCCATCTATTACTTCACACACCTCCATTCTGAGTTCACACACCTCCATTCTGTGACTTCACACACCTCCATTCTGACTTCACACACCTTCATTTTATGACTTCACAAACATCCATTCTGTGACTTCACACACCTCCTTTCTGTGACTTCACACACCTCCATTCTGATTTCACACACCTCCATTCTCTGACTTCACACACCTCAATTCTGTGACTTGACACACCTCCATTCTGACTTCACACACCTCCATTCTATGATTTCACACACCTCCATTATATGACTTCACACACCTCCATTCTGTGACTTCACACACCTCCATTCTGACTTCACACCCCTCCATTCTGACTTCACACACCTCCATTCTGACTTCACACAGCTCCATTCTATAAATTCACACATGTCCATTCTGTGACTTCACACACCTCCATTCTGTGACTTCACACACCTCCGTTTTGACTTCACACACTTCCAATCTGTGACTTCACACACCTCCATTCTGTGACTTCACTCACCTCTTTTGTTTCACTTCACACACCTCCATTCTTTGACTTCACACACTGCCATTCCATGACTTCACAAACCTCCATTCTATGACTTCACACACCTCCATTCTGTGACTTCACACACCTCCATTCTGACTTCACACCACTCCATTCTGACTTCACACACCTGCATTCTGACTTCACACAGCTCCATTCTATAAATTCACACATCTCCATTCTGTGACTTCACACACCACCTTTTTGACTTCACACACATCCATTCTGTGACTTCACACACCTCCATTCTGTGACTTCACACACCTCCAATCTGACCTCACACACCTCCATTCTGTGACTCCACACACCTCCATTCTATGACTTCACACACCTCAATTCTATTACTTCACACACCTCCATTCTATGACTTCTCACAACTCCATTCTATGACTTCACACACCTCCATTCGTTGACATCAAAAACCACCATTCTATGACTTCACACAAGTCCATTTTGACTTTACACACCTCAATTCTATGAGTTCACACACCTCCATTTTATGACTTCACACACCTCAATTCTATGACGTCACACACCTCCATTCTATGACTTCACACAACTCCATTCTATGACTTCACACACCTCCATTCGTTGACATCAAAAACCACCATTCTATGAGTTCACACAACTCCATTTTGACTTCACACACCTCCATTCTATGAGTTCACACACCTCCATTATATGAATTCACACACCTCCATTCTATGACTTCACACACCTCAATTCTATGACTTCACACACCTCCATTCTATGACTTCACACACCTCCATTCTGTGACTTCACACACCTCCACTCTATGACTTCAAACACCTTCATTCTTACTTCACAAACATCCATTCTGTGACTTCACACACCTCCATTCTGTGACTTCACACACCTTCATTCTGACTTCACACACATCCATTCTGGGACTTCACACACCTCAATTCTGTGACTATATACACCTCCATTCTGACTTCACACACCTCCATTCTATGACTTCACACACCTCCATTCTATGACTTCACACACCTCCATTTTGTGACTTCACACACCTAAATTCTATGACTTCACACACCTCCATTGTGACTTCACACACCTCCATTCTATGAGTTCACACACCTCCATTCTGACTTCACACACCTCCATTCTATGACTTCACACACCTCCGTTATGACTTCACACAGCTCCATTCTGTGACTTCACAAAACTCCATTCTGTGATTTCACACACCTCCATACTATGACTTCACACACCTCCATCTATAACTTCACACACCTCCATTCTGAGTTCACACACCTCCATTCTGTGACTTCACACACCTCCATTCTGACTTCACACACCTTCATTTTATGACTTCACAAACATCCATTCTGTGACTTCACACACCTCCTTTCTGTGACTTCACACACCTTCATTCTGACTTCACACACCTCCATTCTCTGACTTCACACACCTCAATTCTGTGACTCGACACACCTCCATTCTGACTTCACACACCTCCATTCTATGATTTCACACACCTCCATTCTATGACTTCACACACCTCCATTCTGTGACTTCACACAACTCCATGCTGACTTCACACCCCTCCATTCTGACTTCACACACCTCCATTCTGACTTCACACAGCTCCATTCTATAAATTCACACACCTCCAATCTGTGATTTCACACACCTCCGTTTGGACTTCACACACTTCCAATCTGTGACTTCACACACCTCCATTCTGTGACTTCACAAACCTCTATTGTTTCACTTCACACACCTCCATTCTTTGACTTCACACACCGCCATTCCATGACTTCACAAACCTCCATTCTATGAGTTCACACACCTCCATTCTATGAGTTCACACACCTCCAATTTGACCTCACACACCTCCATTCTATGACTTCACACACCTTCATTCTTACTTCAGAAACATCCATTCTCTGACTTCACACACCTCCATTCTATGACTTCACAAACCTCCATTCTGTGACTTCACACACCTCCATTCTGAGTTCACACACCTCCTTTCTATGACTTCACACACTTCCATTCTATGACTTCACACACCTCCATTCTGTGGCTTCACACACCTACATTCTGAGTTCACACACCTCCATTCTGTGACTTCACACACCTCCATTCTGTGACTTCACACACCTCGATCCTATGATTTCACACACCTCCATTCTATGAATTAACACACCTCCATTCTGTGATTTCACAAACCTCCATTCTATGACTTCACACACCTCCATTCTGTGACTTCACACACCTCCATTCTATGACTTCACACAACTCCATTGTGACTTCACACACCTCAATTCTATGATTTCACACACCTCCATTCTGACTTCACACACCTCCATTCTATGACTTCACACACCTCCCTTCTGACTTCACAAAGCTCCATTCTGTGACTTCACAAAACTCCATTCTATGATTTGACACACCTCCATACTATGACTTCACACACCTCCATCTATGACTTCACACACCTCCATTCTGAGTTCACACACCTCCATTCTGTGACTTCACACACCTCCATTCTGTGACTTCACACACCTCGATCCTATGATTTCACACACCTCCATTCTATGAATTAACACACCTCCATTCTGTGATTTCACAAACCTCCATTCTATGACTTCACACACCTCCATTCTGTGACTTCACACACCTCCATTCTGAGGTCACACACCTTCTTTCTATGACTTCACACACTTCCATTCTATGACTTCACACACCTCCATTCTGTGGCTTCACACACCTACATTCTGAGTTCACACACCTCCATTCTGTGACTTCACACACCTCCATTCTGTAACTTCACACACCTCGATCCTATGACTTCACACACCTCCATTCTATGAATTAACACACCTCCTTTCTGTGATTTCACAAACCTCCATTCTATGACTTCACACACCTCCATTCTGTGACTTCACACACCTCCATACTGAGTTCACACACCTCCATTCTATGACTTCACAAACCTCCATTCTGAGTTCAGAGACCTCCATTCTATGACTTCACACACCTCCATTCTATGACTTCACTCACCTCCATTCTGACTTCACACACCTCCATTCTGACTTCACACACCTCAATTCTGTGACTTCACACACCTCCGTTCTATGATTAAACACACTTCCATTCTATGACTTCACACACCTCCATTTTGTGATTCACACGCCTCATTTCTGAGTTGACACACCTCAATTCTATAACTTCACACAACTCCATTCGTTGACGTCAAAAACCACCATTCTATGACTTCACACAACTCCATTTTGACTTCACACACCTCCATTCTATGAGTTCACAAACCTCCATTTTATGACTTCACACTCCTCCATTCTATGACTTCACAGAACTGAATTCTATGACTTCACACACCTCCACTCCATGACTTCACACACCTCAATTCTGTGTCTTCACAGACCTCCATTCTGTGACTTCACACACCTCCATTTTGACTTCACACACTTCAATTCTGTGACTTTACACACCCCCTGTTGTGAGCCAGAGTGGAATCAATCTGTACCTTGGTTTGCATCAGACGATGGCTTTATTGTCTTATTGCTTTCTGGCCCTATTCTATGTAAATGACCTGAGAATTACCATATGAATGTAACACCTGGAGGTTCCTGGGTCAGGAGGAGGGAAGAAGGGGGAGTGGAAAATAAACAGGCAGTCTCGGCCGTCTTTACCTGGACTGCGGACATCCCGGACCCTCTGTGTCTGTCTCTCTTCTCTTTCTTGCTAGTCCTTGCCCCCGATTTCAGGAACCCAAATCTGCGAACCCTGGTTTGCCGCCGGTTGGCCCCGGCAACCTCCATTCTGTGAATTCACACACCTCCATTCTTTGACTTCACACACCTCCATTCTTGGACTTCACATACCTCCATTCCATGACTTCACACACCTCAATTCTATGAGTTCACACACCTCCATTCTATGAGTTCACACACCTCCATTTTGACTTCACACACCTCCATTCTATGACTTCACACACCTTCATTCTTACTTTAGAAACATCCATTCTATGACTTCACACACCTCCATTGTATGACTTCACAAACCTCCATTCTGTGACTTCACACACCTCCATTCTGTGTTCACACACCTCAATTCTGTAACTTCACACATGTCCATTCTGACTTCACACACCTCCATTCTATGACTTCACACACCTCCATTCTATGACTTCACACACCTCCATTCTGACTTCACACACCTCCATTCTATGACTTCACACACCTCCGTTATGACTTTACACAGCTCCATTCTGTGACTTCACAAAACTCCATTC
Organism: Megascapheus bottae; assembly: GCA_024803745.1. NCBI lineage: Eukaryota > Metazoa > Chordata > Mammalia > Rodentia > Geomyidae > Megascapheus > Megascapheus bottae. The sequence goes on from JANJXV010000465.1 coordinate 297,620, forward strand.
TGTGATTTCACACACCTCCATACTATGACTTCACACACCTCCATCTATGACTTCACACACCTCCATTCTGAGTTCACACACCTCCATTCTGTGACTTCACACACTTCCATTCTGACTTCACACACCTTCATTTTATGACTTCACAAACATCCATTCTGTGACTTCACACACCTCCTTTCTGTGACTTCACACACCTCCATTCTGACTTCACCCACCTCATTCTCTGACTTCACACACCTCAATTCTGTGACTTGACACACCTCCATTCTGACTTCACACACCTCCACTCTATGATTTCACACACCTCCATTCTATGACTTCACACACCTCCATTCTGTGACTTCACACACCTCCATTCTGACTTCACACCCCTCCATTCTGACTTCACACACCTCCATTCTGACTTCACACAGCTCCATTCTATAAATTCACAGATCTCCATTCTGTGACTTCACATACCACCTTTTTGACTTCACACACATCCATTCTGTGACTTCACACACCTCCATTCTGTGACTTCACACACCTCCGTTTTGACTTCACACACTTCCAATCTGTGACTTCACACACCTCCATTCTGTGACTTCACACACCTCTATTGTTTCACTTCACACACCTCCATTCTTTGACTTCACACACCGCCATTCCATGACTTCACAAACCTCCATTCTATGAGTTCACACACCTCCATTCTACCAGTTCACACACCTCCAATTTGACTTTACACACCTCCATTCTATGACTTCACACACCTTCATTCTTACTTCAGAAACATCCATTCTCTGACTTCACACACCTCCATTCTATGGCTTCACAAACCTCCATTCTGTGACTTCACACACCTCCATTCTGAGTTCACACACCTCCATTCTCTGACTTCACACACCTCCATTCGTTGACATCAAAAACCACCATTCTATGACTTCACACAACTCCATTTTAACTTCACACACCTCCATTCTATGAGTTCACACACCTCCATTCTTTGACTTCACACAGCGCCATTCCATGACTTCACAAACCTCCATTCTATGAGTTCACACACCTCCATTCTATGAGTTTACACACCTCCAATTTGACTTTACACACCTCCATTCTATGACTTCACACACCTTCATTCTTACTTCAGAAACATCCATTCTCTGACTTCACACACCTCCATTCTATGACTTCACAAACCTCCATTCTGTGCTTCACACACCTCCATTCTGCGTTCACACACCTCCTTTCTATGACTTCACACACTTCCATTCTATGACTTCACACACCTCCATTCTGTGACTTCACACACCTTCATTCTGACTTCACACACCTCCATTCTGTGACTTCACACACCTCAATTCTGTGACTTCACACACCTCCATTCTGACTTCACACACCTCCATTCTATGACTTCACACACCTCCGTTATGACTTTACACAGCTCCATTCTGTGACTTCACAAAACTCCATTCTGTGATTTCACACACCTCCATACTATGACTTCACACACCTCCATCTATGACTTCACACACCTCCATTCTGAGTGCACACACCTCCATTCTGTGACTTCACACACTTCCATTCTGACTTCACACACCTTCATTTTATGACTTCACAAACATCCATTCTGTGACTTCACACACCTCCTTTCTGTGACTTCACACACCTCCATTCTGACTTCACCCACCTCATTCTCTGACTTCACACACCTCAATTCTGTGACTTGACACACCTCCATTCTGACTTCACACACCTCCATTCTATGATTTCACACACCTCCATTCTATGACTTCACACACCTCCATTCTGTGACTTCACACACCTCTATTGTTTCACTTCACACACCTCCATTCTTTGACTTCACACACCGCCATTCCATGACTTCACAAACCTCCATTCTATGAGTTCACACACCTCCATTCTACCAGTTCACACACCTCCAATTTGACTTTACACACCTCCATTCTATGACTTCACACACCTTCATTCTTACTTCAGAAACATCCATTCTCTGACTTCACACACCTCCATTCTATGGCTTCACAAACCTCCATTCTGTGACTTCACACACCTCCATTCTGAGTTCACACACCTCCATTCTCTGACTTCACACACCTCCATTCGTTGACATCAAAAACCACCATTCTATGACTTCACACAACTCCATTTTAACTTCACACACCTCCATTCTATGAGTTCACACACCTCCATTCTTTGACTTCACACAGCGCCATTCCATGACTTCACAAACCTCCATTCTATGAGTTCACACACCTCCATTCTATGAGTTTACACACCTCCAATTTGACTTTACACACCTCCATTCTATGACTTCACACACCTTCATTCTTACTTCAGAAACATCCATTCTCTGACTTCACACACCTCCATTCTATGACTTCACAAACCTCCATTCTGTGCTTCACACACCTCCATTCTGCGTTCACACACCTCCTTTCTATGACTTCACACACTTCCATTCTATGACTTCACACACCTCCATTCTGTGACTTCACACACCTTCATTCTGACTTCACACACCTCCATTCTGTGACTTCACACACCTCAATTCTGTGACTTCACACACCTCCATTCTGACTTCACACACCTCCATTCTATGACTTCACACACCTCCGTTATGACTTTACACAGCTCCATTCTGTGACTTCACAAAACTCCATTCTGTGATTTCACACACCTCCATACTATGACTTCACACACCTCCATCTATGACTTCACACACCTCCATTCTGAGTGCACACACCTCCATTCTGTGACTTCACACACTTCCATTCTGACTTCACACACCTTCATTTTATGACTTCACAAACATCCATTCTGTGACTTCACACACCTCCTTTCTGTGACTTCACACACCTCCATTCTGACTTCACCCACCTCATTCTCTGACTTCACACACCTCAATTCTGTGACTTGACACACCTCCATTCTGACTTCACACACCTCCATTCTATGATTTCACACACCTCCATTCTATGACTTCACACACCTCCATTCTGTGACTTCACACACCTCCATTCTGACTTCACACCCCTCCATTCTGACTTCACACACCTCCATTCTGACTTCACACAGCTCCATTCCATAAATTCACACATCTCCATTCTGTGACTTCACATACCACCTTTTTGACTTCACACACATCCATTCTGTGACTTCACACACCTCCATTCTGTGACTTCACACACCTCCGTTTTGACTTCACACACTTCCAATCTGTGACTTCACACACCTCCATTCTGTGACTTCACACACCTCTATTGTTTCACTGCACACACCTCCATTCTATGACTTCACACACCTTCATTCTTACTTCAGAAACATCCATTCTCTGACTTCACACACCTCCATTGTATGGCTTAACAAACCTCCATTCTGTGACTTCACACACCTCCATTCTGAGTTCACACACCTCCATTCTGTGACTTCACACACCTCCATTCGTTGACATCAAAAACCACCATTCTATGACTTCACACAAGTCCATTTTAACTTCACACACCTCCATTCTATGAGTTCACTCACCTCCATTCTTTGACTTCACACACCGCCATTCCATGACTTCACAAACCTCCATTCTATGAGTTCACACACCTCCATTCTATGAGTTCACACACCTCCAATTTGACTTCACACACCTCCATTCTATGACTTCACACACCTACATTCTTACTTCAGAAAAATCCATTCTCTGACTTCACACACCTCCATTCTATGACTTCACAAACCTCCATTCCGTGCTTCACACACCTCTATTGTGCGTTCACACACCTCCATTCTATGACTTCACACACCTCCGTCTGACTTCACACAGCTCCATTCTGTGACTTCACAAAACTCCATTCTGTGATTTCACACACCTCCATACTATGACTTCACATACCTCCATCTATGACTTCACACACCTCCATTCTGAGTTCACACACCTCCATTCTGTGACTTCACACACCTCCATTCTGACTTCACACACCTTCATTTTATGAATTCACAAACCTCCATTCTGTGACTTCTGACACCTCCATTCTATGACTTCACACACATCCATTGTGACGTCACACAACTCCATTCTATGAGATCACACATCTCCCTTCTATGATTTCACACACCACCATTCTGACTTCACACACCTCCTTTCTATGACATCACAGACCTCGAATCTGTGACTTCACTCACCTCCACTCTATGATTTCACACTCCTCTACACTATGATTTCCCACACCTTCTTTCTATGACTTCACCCACCTCAGTCTATGAGTTCACACACCTCCATTCTGACTTCACACACCTCCATTCTGTGACTCCACACACCTCCATTCTATGACTTCACACACCTAAATTCTATGACTTCACACACATCCATTCTATGACTTCACACCCCTCCATTCTGTGACTTCACACTCCTCCATTCGTTGACATCAAAAACCACCATTCTATGACTTCACACAAGTCCATTTTGACTTCACACACCTCCATTCTATGAGTTCACACACCTCCATTTTATGACTTCACACACCTCAATTCTATGACTTCACACACCTCAATTCTATGACTTCACACACCTCCATTCTATGACTTCACACAACTCCATTCTATGACTTCACACACCTCCATTCGTTGACATCAAAACCACCATTCTATGAGTTCACACAACTCCATTTTGACTTCACACACCTCCATTCTATGAGTTCACACACCTCCATTTTATGACTTCACACACCTCCATTCTATGAATTCACACACCTCAAATCTATGACTTCGCACACCTCCATTCTATGACTTCACACACCTCCATTCTGTGACTTCACACACCTCCACTCTATGACTTCAAACACCTTCATTCTTACTTCACAAACATCCATTCTGTGACTTCACACACCTCCATTCTGTGACTTCACACACCTTCATTCTGACTTCACACACATCCATTCTGTGACTTCACACACCTCAATTCTGTGACTATATACACTTCCATTCTGACTTCACACTCCTCCATTCTATGACTTCACACACCTCCATTCTTTGACTTCACACACCTCCATTTTGTGACTTCACACACCTAAATTCTATGACTTCACACACCTCCATTGTGACTTCACACACCTCCATTGTATGAGTTCACACACCTCCATTCTGACTTCACACACCTCCATTCTATGACTTCACACACCTCCGTTATGACTTCACACAGCTCCATTCTGTGACTTCACAAAACTCCATTCTGTGATTTCACACACCTCCATACTATGATTTCGCACACCTCCATCTATGACTTCACACACCTCCATTCTGATTTCACGCACCTCCATTCTGTGACTTCACACACCTCCATTCTGACTTCACACACCTTCATTTTATGACTTCACAAACATCCATTCTGTGACTTCACACACCTCCTTTCTGTGACTTCACACACCTCCATTCTGATTTCACGCACCTCCATTCTGTGACTTCACACACCTCCATTCTGACTTCACACACCTCCATTCTATGATTTCACACACCTCCATTCTATGACTTCACTCACCTCCATTCTGTGACTTCGCACACCTCCATGCTGACTTCACACCCATCCATTCTGACTTCACACACCTCCATTCTGACTTCACACAGCTCCATTCTATAAATTCACACACCTCCATTCTGTGACTTCACACACCACCCTTTTGACTTCACACACCTCCATTCTCTGACTTCACACACCTCCATTCTGTGACTTCACACACCTCCACTCTATGATTTCAAACACCGTCATTCTTACTTCACAAACATCCATTCTGTGACTTCACACACCTCCATTATGTGACTTCACACACCTTCATTCTCACTTCACACACATCCATTCTGTGACTTCACACACCTCAATTCTGTGACTATACACACCTCCATCCTGACTTCACACACCTCAATTCTATGACTTCACACACCTCCATTCTATGACTTCACACACATCCATTCTATGACTTCACACACCTCCATTTTGTGACTTCATAAACCTAAATTCTATGACTTCACACACCTCCATTGTGACTTCACACACCTCCATTCTATGAGTTCACACACCTCCATTCTGACTTCACACACCTCCACTCTATGACTTCAAACACCTTCATTCTTACTTCACAAACATCCATTCTGTGACTTCACACACCTCCATTATGTGACTTCACACCCCTTCATTCTGACTTCACACACCTCCATTCTGACTTCACACAGCTCCATTCTATAAATTAACACATCTCCATTCTGTGACTTCACATACCACCTTTTTGACTTCACACACATCCATTCTGTGACTTCACACACCTCCATTCTGTGACTTCACACACCTCCGTTTTGACTTCACACACTTCCAATCTGTGACTTCACACACCTCCATTCTCTGACTTCACACAATTCTATTGTTTCACTTCACACACTTCCATTCTTTGACTTCACACACCGCCATTCCAAGACTTCACAAACCTCCATTCTATGAGTTCACACACCTCCATTCTATGAGTTCACACACCTCCAATTTGACTTTGCACACTTCCATTCTATGACTTCACACACCTTCATTCTTACTTCAGAAACATCCATTCTCTGACTTCACACACCTCCATTCTATGACTTCACAAACCTCCATTCTGTGCTTCACACACCTCCATTCTGCGTTCACACACCTCCTTTCTATGACTTCACACACTTCCATTCTATGACTTCACACACCTCCATTCTGTGACTTCACACACCTTCATTCTGACTTCACACACCTCCATTCTGTGACTTCACACACCTCAATTCTGTGACTTCACACACCTCCATTCTGACTTCACACACCTCCATTCTATGACTTCACACAGCTCCATTCTGAGATTTCACACACCTCCATTTTGTGACTTCACACACCTCCATTCTATGACTTCACACACCTCCATTGTGACTTCACACACCTCCATTCTATGAGTTCACACACCTACATTCTGACTTCACACACCTCCATTCTATGACTTCATACACCTCCATTCTGACTTCACACAGCTCCATTCTGTGACTTCACAAAACTCCATTCTGTGATTTCCCACACCTCCATACTATGACTTCACACACCTCCATCTATGACTTCACACACCTCCATTCTGAGTTCACACACCTCCATTCTGTGACTTCACACACCTCCATTCTGACTTCACACACCTTCATTTTATGACTTCACAAACCTCCATTCTGTGACTTCTGACACCTCCATTCTATGACTTCACACACATCCATTGTGACGTCACACAACTCCATTCTATGAGTTCACACATCTCCATTCTATGATTTCACACACCACCATTCTGACTTCACACACCTCCATTCTATGACATCACAGACCTCGAATGTGTGACTTCACTCACCTCCACTCTATGACTTCACACTCCTCTATTCTATGATTTCCCACACCTCCTTTCCATGACTTCACCCACCTCAGTCTATGAGTTCACACACCTCCATTCTGACTTCACACACCTCCATTCTGTGACTCCACACACCTCCATTCTATGACTTCACACACCTCAATTCTATGACTTCACACACCTCCATTCTATGAATTCACACACCTGCATTCTGTGACTTCACACACCTCCATTCGTTGACATCAAAAACCACCATTTTATGACTTCACACAAGTCCATTCTGACTTCACACACCTCCATTCTATGAGTTCACACACCTCCATTTTATGACTTCACACACCTCCATTCTATGACTTCACACACCTCAATTCTATGACTTCACACACCTCCATTCTATGACTTCACACACCTCCGTTATGACTTCACACAGCTCCATTCTGTGACTTCACAAAACTCCATTCTGTGATTTCACACACCTCCATACTATGACTTCACACAGCTCCATCTATGACTTCACACACCTCCATTGTGAGTTCACACACCTCCATTCTGTGACTTCACACACCTCCATTCTGACTTCACACACCTTCATTTTATGACTTCACACACCTCAATTCTATGACGTCACACACCTCCATTCTATGACTTCACACAACTCCATTCTATGACTTCACACACCTCCATTCGTTGACATCAAAAACCACCATTCTATGAGTTCACACAACTCCATTTTGACTTCACACACCTCCATTCTATGAGTTCACACACCTCCATTCTATGGTTTCACACACCTCCATTCTATGACTTCACACACCTCCATTCTGTGACTTCACACACCTCCATTCTGACTTCACACCCCTCCATTCTGACTTCACACACCTCCATTCTGACTTCACACAGCTCCATTCTATAAATTCACACATGTCCATTCTGTGACTTCACACACCTCCATTCTGTGACTTCACACACCTCCGTTTTGACTTCACACACTTCCAGTCTGTGACTTCACACACCTCCATTCTGTGACTTCACTCACCTCTTTTGTTTCATTTCACACACCTCCATTCTTTGACTTCACACACTGCCATTCCATGACTTCACAAACCTCCATTCTATGACTTCACACACCTCCATTCTGTGACTTCACACACCTCCATTCTGACTTCACACCACTCCATTCTGACTTCACACACCTGCATTCTGACTTCACACAGCTCCATTCTATAAATTCACACATCTCCATTCTGTGACTTCACACACCACCTTTTTGACTTCACACACATCCATTCTGTGACTTCACACACCTCCATTCTGTGACTTCACACACCTCCAATCTGACCTCACACACCTCCATTCTGTGACTCCACACACCTCCATTCTATGACTTCACACACCTCAAGTCTATTAATTCACACACCTCCATTCTATGACTTCTCACAACTCCATTCTATGACTTCACACACCTCCATTCGTTGACATCAAAAACCACCATTCTATGACTTCACACAAGTCCATTTTGACTTTACACACCTCCATTCTATGAGTTCACACACCTCCATTTTATGACTTCACACACCTCAATTCTATGACGTCACACACCTCCATTCTATGACTTCACACAACTCCATTCTATGACTTCACACACTTCCATTCGTTGACATCAAAAACCACCATTCTATGAGTTCACACAACTCCATTTTGACTTCACACACCTCCATTCTATGAGTTCACACACCTCCATTATATGAATTCACACACCTCCATTCTATGACTTCACACACCTCAATTCTATGACTTCACACACCTCCATTCTATGACTTCACACACCTCCATTCTGTGACTTCACACACCTCCACTCTATGACTTCAAACACCTTCATTCTTACTTCACAAACATCCATTCTGTGACTTCACACACCTCCATTCTGTGACTTCACACACCTTCATTCTGACTTCACACACATCCATTCTGTGACTTCACACACCTCAATTCTGTGACTATATACACCTCCATTCTGACTTCACACACCTCCATTCTATGACTTCACACACCTCCATTCTATGACTTCACACACCTCCATTTTGTGACTTCACACACCTAAATTCTATGACTTCACACACCTCCATTGTGACTTCACACACCTCCATTCTATGAGTTCACACACCTCCATTCTGACTTCACACACCTCCATTCTATGACTTCACACACCTCCGTTATGACTTCACACAGCTCCATTCTGTGACTTCACAAAACTCCATTCTGTGATTTCACACACCTCCATACTATGACTTCACACACCTCCATCTATGACTTCACACACCTCCATTCTGAGTTCACACACCTCCATTCTGTGACTTCACACACCTCCATTCTGACTTCACACACCTTCATTTTATGACTTCACAAACATCCATTCTGTGACTTCACACACCTCCTTTCTGTGACCTCACACACCTTCATTCTGACTTCACACACCTCAATTCTCTGACTTCACACACCTCAATTCTGTGACTCGACACACCTCCATTCTGACTTCACACACCTCCATTCTATGATTTCACACACCTCCATTCTATGACTTCACACACCTCCATTCTGTGACTTCACACACCTCCATGCTGACTTCACACCCCTCCATTCTGACTTCACACACCTCCATTCTGACTTCACACAGCTCCATTCTATAAATTCACACACCTCCAATCTGTGACTTCACACACCTCCGTTTGGACTTCACACACTTCCAATCTGTGACTTCACACACCTCCATTCTGTGACTTCACAAACCTCTATTGTTTCACTTCACACACCTCCATTCTTTGACTTCACACACCGCCATTCCATGACTTCACAAACCTCCATTCTATGAGTTCACACACCTCCATTCTATGAGTTCACACACCTCCAATTTGACTTCACACACCTCCATTCTATGACTTCACACACCTTCATTCTTACTTCAGAAACATCCATTCTCTGACTTCACACACCTCCATTCTATGACTTCACAAACCTCCATTCTGTGACTTCACACACCTCCATTCTGAGTTCACACACCTCCTTTCTATGACTTCACACACTTCCATTCTATGACTTCACACACCTCCATTCTGTGGCTTCACACACCTACATTCTGAGTTCACACACCTCCATTCTGTGACTTCACACACCTCCATTCTGTGACTTCACACACCTCGATCCTATGATTTCACACACCTCCATTCTATGAATTAACACACCTCCATTCTGTGATTTCACAAACCTCCATTCTATGACTTCACACACCTCCATTCTGTGACTTCACACACCTCCATTCTGAGGTCACACACCTCCTTTCTATGACTTCACACACTTCCATTCTATGACTTCACACACCTCCATTCTGTGGCTTCACACACCTACATTCTGAGTTCACACACCTCCATTCTGTGACTTCACACACCTCCATTCTGTGACTTCACACACCTCGATCCTATGACTTCACACACCTCCATTCTATGAATTAACACACCTCCTTTCTGTGATTTCACAAACCTCCATTCTATGACTTCACACACCTCCATTCTGTGACTTCACACACCTCCATACTGAGTTCACACACCTCCATTCTATGACTTCACAAACCTCCATTCTGAGTTCAGAGACCTCCATTCTATGACTTCACACACCTCCATTCTATGACTTCACTCACCTCCATTCTGATTTCACACACCTCCATTCTGACTTCACACACCTCAATTCTGTGACTTCACACACCTCCGTTCTATGATTTCACACACTTCCATTCTATGACTTCACACACCTCCATTCTGTGATTCACACGCCTCATTTCTGAGTTGACACACCTCCATTCTATGACTTCCCACACCTCCATTCGTTGACATCAAAAACCACCATTCTATGACTTCACACAACTCCATTTTGACTTCACACACCTCCATTCTATGAGTTCACAAACCTCCATTTTATGACTTCACACACCTCCATTCTATGACTTCACAAAACTGAATTCTATGACTTCACACACCTCCACTCCATGACTTCACACACCTCAATTCTGTGTCTTCACAGACCTCCATTCTGTGACTTCACACACCTCCATTTTGACTTCACACACTTCAATTCTCTGACTTCACACACCCCCTGTTGTGAGCCAGAGTGGAATCAATCTGTACCTTGGTTTGCATCAGACGATGGCTTTATTGTCTTATTGTTTCTGGCCCTATTCTATGTAAATGACCTGAGAATTACCATATGAATGTAACACCTGGAGGTTCCTGGGTCAGGAGGAGGGAAGAAGGGGGAGTGGAAAATAAACAGGCAGTCTCGGCAGTCTTTACCTGGACTGCGGACATCCCGGACCCTCTGTGTCTGTCTCTCTTCTCTTTCTTGCTAGTCCTTGCCCCCGATATCAGGAACCCCAATCTGCGAACCCTGGTTTGCCGCCGGTTGGCCCCGGCAACCTCCATTCTGTGACTTCACACACCTCCATTCTTTGACTTCACACACCTCCATTCTTGGACTTCACATACCTCCATTTCATGACTTCACACACCTCAATTCTATGAGTTCACACACCTCCATTCTATGAGTTCACACACCTCCATTTTGACTTCACACACCTCCATTCTATGACTTCACACACCTTCATTCTTACTTTAGAAACATCCATTCTATGACTTCACACACCTCCATTGTATGACTTCACAAACCTCCATTCTGTGACTTCACACACCTCCATTCTGTGTTCACACACCTCAATTCTGTGATTTCACACATGTCCATTCTGACTTCACACACCTCCATTCTATGACTTCACACACCTCCATTCTTTGACTTCAAACACCTCAATTTTGAGTACACAAACCTCCATTAAGTGACTTCACACACCTCCATTCTATGAATTCACACACCTCCATTCTATGACTTCACACACCTCCATTCTATGATTTCACACACCTCCATTCTATGACTTCACACACCTCCATTCTGTGACTTCACCCACCTCCTTTCTGAGTTCACATACCTCCATTTGTGATTCACACACCTTCATTCTGTGACTTCACACACCTCCATTCTGTGACTTCACACACCTCCATTCTATGACTTCACACACCTCCATTCTGTGACTTCACCCACCTCCATTCTGAGTTCACACACCTCCATTCTATGACTTCACACACCTCCATTCTATGAATTCACACACCTACATTCTGTGACTTCACACACCTCCATTCTATGATTTCACACACCTCCATTCTATGACTTCACACACCTCCATTGTGACTTCACACACCTTGATTCTATGATATCACATACCTCCATTCTTACTTCACACACCTCCATTCTATGACTTCACACACCTCCATTCTATGACTTCACACAGCTCCATTGTGTGACTTCACAAAACTCCATTCTATGATTTCACACACCTCCATACTATGACTTCACACACCTCCATCTATGACTTCACACACCTCCATTCTGAGTTCACACACCTCCATTCTGTGACTTCACACACCTCCATTCTGACTTCACTCACCTCCAATGTATGACTTCACTCAGGTCCATTCTGTGACTACACACACCTCCATTCTATGACTTCACACACTTCAATTTTGACGTCACACACCTCCATTCTATGAATTCACAAATCTCCATTCTATGACTTCACACACCTCCATTCTGACTTTACACACCTCCATTCTATGACTTCACAGACCTCGAATCTGTGTCTTCAGTCACCTCCACTGTATGAATTCACACTCCTCCATTCTATGACTTCCCACACCTCCTTTCTATGACTTCACCCACCTCCCTTCTATGACCTCACACCTCCATTCGAGACTTCACACACCTCCATAGTGTGACTTCACACACCTCCTTTCTCTGACTTCACACACCTGCATTCTGTGTTCACACACCTCAATTCTGTGACTACACACACCTCCATTCTGACTTCACACACCTCCATTCTATGACTTCACAAACCTTCATTCTATGACTTCACACACATCCATTCTGTGACTTCACACACCTCCATTCTGAGTTGACACACCTCCATTCTGTGACTTCACACACCTCCATTCTGACTCCACACAGCTCCATTCTATGACTTCACACAACTCCATTCTGTGACGTCACACACCTCCATTCTATGACTTCACACACCTTCATTCTTATTTCACAAAAATCCATTCTATGACTTCACACACCTCCATTCTATGATTTCACACACCTCCATTTTTTGACTTCACACACCTCCATTCTAAGATTTCACACACCTCCATTGTGACTTCACACATCTCCATTCTAAGAGTTCACACACCTCCATTCTGACTTCACACAGCTCCATTCTGTGACTTCACAAAACTCCATTCTATGATTCCACACACCTCCATACTATGTCTTCACACACCTCCATCTATGACTTCACACACCTCCATTCTGAGTTCACACACCTCCATTCTGTGACTTCACACACCTCAATTCTGACTTCACACACCTTCATTGTATGACTTCAAACAACTCAATTCTATGACTTCACAGACCTCCATTCTATAACTTCACACACCTCCATTCTGTGACGTCACACACCTCCATCCTATGATTTCAAACACCTTCATTCTTACTTCACAAACATCCATTCTGTGACTTCACACACCTCCCTTCTGTGACTTCACACCTGTATTCTGTCTTCACACACCTCTATTCTGTGAATTCACACACCTCAATTCTGTGACTTCACACACCTCCATTCTGACTTCACACACCTCCATTCTATGTTTTCACACACCTCCATTCTATGACTTCACACACCTCCATTCTGTGACTTCGCAGACTTCCATTCTGACTTCACACACCTCCATTCTGATTTCACACAGCTCCATTCTATGACTTCACACACCTCCATTCTGTGACTTCACACACCTCCATTCTATGACTTCACACACCTCCACTGTGATTTCACACACCTCCATTCTACGAGTTCACGCACCTCCATTGTGACTTCACACACCTCAATTCTATGACTTCACACACCTCCATTCTGACTTCACACACCTCCATTCTGTGACTTCAAACACTTCCATTTTATGATTTCACACACCTCCATTCTATGAATTCACACACCTCCATTCTGTGACTTCACACACCTCCATTCTATGACTTCACACACATCCATTCTGTGACTTCACCCACCTCAATTCTGAGTTCACAAACCTCCATTCTGTGACTTCACACACCTTCATTCTGTGACTTCACACACCTCCATTCTATGACTTCCCACACCTCCATTCTGTGACTTTATACACCACTATTCTGTGACTTCACACACCTCCATTCTATGACTTCACACAACTCCATTGTGACTTCACACACCTCAATTCTATGATTTCACACACCTCCATTCTGACTTCACACACCTCCATTCTATGACTTCAAACACCTCCCTTCTGACTTCACACAGCTCCATTCTGTGACTTCACAAAACTCCATTCTATGATTTGACACACCTCCATACTATGACTTCACACACCTCCATCTATGACTTCACACACCTCCATTCTGAGTTCACACACCTCCTTTCTGTGACTTCACACACCTCCATTCTGTGACTTCACACACCTCCACTCTATGACTTCAAACACCTTCATTCTTACTTCACAAACATCCATTTTGTGACTTCACACACCTCCATTCTGTGACTTCACACACCTTCATTCTGACTTCACACACATCCATTCTGTTACTTCACACACCTCAATTCTGTGACTATATACACCTCCATTCTGACTTCACACACCTAGATTCTATGACTTCACACACCTCCATTCTATGACTTCACACACCTCCATTTTGTGACTTCACACACCTAAATTCTATGACTTCACACACCTCCATTGTGACTTCACACACGTCCATTTTATGAGTTCACACACCTCCATTCTGACTTCACACACCTCCATTCTATGACTTCACACACCTCCGTTATGACTTCACACAGCTCCATTCTGTGACTTCACAAAACTCCATTCTGTGATTTCACACACCTCCATACTATGACTTCACACACCTGTATCTATGACTTCACACACCTCCATTCTGAGTTCACACACCTCCATTCTGTGACTTCACACACCTCCATTCTGACTTCACTCACCTCCATTGTATGACTTCACTCACCTCCATTCTGTGACTTCACACACCTCAATTCTATGACTTCACACACTTCAATTTTGACGTCACACACCTCCATTCTATGAATTCACAAATCTCCATTCTATGACTTCACACACCTCCATTCTGACTTTACACACCTCCATTCTATGACTTCACAGACCTCGAACCTGTGTCTTCAGTCACCTCCACTGTATGACTTCACACTCCTCCATTCTATGACTTCCCACACCTCCTTTCTATGACTTCACCCACCTCCCTTCTATGACCGCACACCTCCATTCGAGACTTCACACACCTCCATAGTGTGACTTCACACACCTCCATTCTGTGACTTCACACACCTTCATTCTTTGACTTCACACACCTCTATTCTATGACTTCACACACCTTCATTCTTACTTCACAAACATCCATTCTATGACTTCACACACCTCCATTCGATGATTTCACACACCTCCATTCTGTAATTCACACACCTGCATTCTGTGTTCACACACCACAATTCTGTGACTTCACACACCTCCATTCTGACTTCACACACCTCCATTCTATGACTTCACACACCTCCATTCTATGACTTCACACACATCCATTCTGTGACTTCACACACCTCCATTCTGAGTTGACACACCTCCATTCTGTGACTTCACACACCTCCATTCTGACTTCACACAGCTCCATTCTATGACTTCACACAACTCCATTCTGTGACGTCACACACCTCCATTCTATGACTTCACACACCTCCATTTTTTGACTTCACACACCTCCATTCTAAGATTTCACACACCTCCATTGTGACTTCACACATCTCCATTCTAAGAGTTCTCACACCTCCATTCTGACTTCACACAGCTCCATTCTGTGACTTCACAAAACTCCATTCTATGATTCCACACACCTCCATACTATGTCTTCACACACCTCCATCTATGACTTCACACACCTCCATTCTGAATTCACACACCTCCATTCTGTGACTTCACACACCTCCATTCTGACTTCACACACCTTCATTGTATGACTTCACACACCTCAATTATATGACTTCACACACCTTCATTCTATAACTTCACACACCTCCATTCTGTGACGTCACACACCTCCATTCTATGATTTCAAACACCTTCATTCTTACTTCACAAACATCCATTCTGTGACTTCACACACCTCCCTTCTGTGACTTCACACCTGTATTCTGACTTCACACACCTCTATTCTGTGAATTCACACACCTCAATTCTGTGACTTCACACACCTCCATTCTGACTTCACACACCTCCATTCTATGTTTTCACACACCTCCATTCTATGACTTCACACACCTCCATTCTGTGACTTCACACACTTCCATTCTGACTTCACACACCTCCATTCTGACTTCACACAGCTCCATTCTACGACTTCACACACCTCCATTCTGTGACTTCACACACCTCCATTCTATGACTTCACACACCTCCACTGTGATATCACACACCTCCCTTCTATGAGTCCGCACACCTCCATTGTGACTTCGCACACCTCAATTCTATGACTTCACACACCTCCATTCTTACTTCACGCACCTCCATTCTGTGACTTCACACACCTCCATTCTGACTTCACACCCCTCCATTCTGACTTCACACACCTCCATTCTGACTTCACACACCTCCATTCTATGAGTTCACACACCTCCATTCTATGAGTTCACACACATCCAATTTGACTTCAAACACCTCCATTCTATGACTTCACACACCTTCATTCTTACTTCAGAAACATCCATTCTCTGACTTCAAACACCTCCATTCTATGACTTCACAAACCTCCATTCTGTGACTTCACACACCTCCATTCTGAGTTCACACACCTACATTCTGTGCCTTCACACACCACCTTTCGTTGAAATTAAAAACCACCATTCTATGACTTCACACAACTCCATTTTAACTTCACACACCTCCATTCTATGAGTTCACACACCTCCATTTTATGACTTCACACACCTCCATTCCATGACTTCACACACCTCAATTATATGACTTCACACACCTCCATTCTATGACTTCACACACCTCTATTCTGTGATTTCACACACCTTCACTCTATGACTTCAAACACCTTCATTCTTACTTCACAAACAGCCCTTCTGTGACTTCACACACCTCCATTCTGTGATTTCACACACCTTCATTCTGACTTCACACAGCTCCATTCTGTGACTTCACACACCTCAATTCTGTGACTTCACACACCTCCATTCTGACTTCACACACCTCCATTCTATGACTTCACACACCTCCATTCTATGACTTCACACACCTCCATTTTTTGACTTCACACACCTAAATTCTATGACTTCACACACCTCCATTGTGACTTCACACACCTCCATTCTATGAGTTCGCACACCTCCATTCTGACTTCACACACCTCCATTCTATGCCTTCACACACCTCCGTTCTGACTTCACACAGCTCCATTCTGTGACTTCACAAAACTCCATTCTGTGATTTCACACACCTCCATACTATGACTTCACCCTCCTCCATCTATGACTTCACACACCTCCATTCTGAGTTCACACACCTCCATTCTGTGACTTCACACACCTCCATTCTGACTTCACACACCTTCATTTTATGACTTCACACACCTCCATTCTGTGACTTCTCACACCTCCATTCTATGACTTCACACTCTTCCATAGTGTCGTCACACAACTCCATTCCCTGAGTTCACACATCTCCATTCTATGATTTCACACACCTCCATTCTAACTTCACACACCTCCATTCTATGACATCACAGACCTCGAATCTGTGACTTCACTCACCTCCACTCTATGACTTCACACTCCTCCATTCCATGACTTCCCACACCTCCTTTCTATGACTTCACCCACCTCAGTCTATGACTTCACACACTTCCATTCTGACTTCACACACCTCCATTCTGTGACTTCAGACACCTCCATTCTATGACTTCACACACCTCAATTCTATGACTTCACACACCTCCATTCTATGACTTCACACACCTCCATTTTGTGACTTCACACACCTCCATTCTATGACTTCAAACACCTTCATTCTTACTTCACAAACATCCATTCTGTGACTTCACACACCTCCTTTCTGTGACTTCACACACCTTCATTCTGACTTCACTCACCTCCATTCTCTGACATCACACACCTCAATTCTGTGACGTGACACACCTCCATTCTGACTTCACACACCTTCACTCTGTGATTTCACACACCTCCATTCTATGACTTCACACACCTCATTCTGTGCCTTCACACACCTCCGTTTTGACTTCACACACTTTCAATCTTTGACTTCACACACCTCCATTCTGTGACTTCACACACCTCTATTGTTTCACTTCACAAACCTCCATTCTTTGACTTCACACACCGCCATTCCATGACTTCACAAACCTCCATTCTATGAGTTCACACACCTCCATTCTATGACTTCACACACCTCCAATTTGACTTCACACATCTCCATTCTATGACTTCACACACCTTCATTCTTACTTCAGAAACATCCATTCTCTGACTTCACACACCTCCATTCTATGACTTCACAAACCTCCATTCTGTGATTTCACACACCTCCATTCTGAGTTCACACACCTACTTTCTATGACTTCACACACTTCCATTCTATAACTTCACATACCTCCATTCTCTGGCTTCACACACCTACATTCTGAGTTCATACACCTCCATTCTGTGACTTCACCACCTCCATTCTGTGACTTCACACACCTCAATTCTGTGACTTCACACACCTCGCTCCTATGACTTCACACACCTCCATTCAATGAATTAACACACCTCCATTCTGTGATTTCACAAACCTCCATTCTATGACTTCACACACCTCCATTCTGTGATTTCACACACCTCCATTCTGAATTCACACACCTCCATTCTATGACTTCACAAACCTCCATTCTGAGTTCACAGACCTCCATTCTATGACTTCACACATCTCCATTCTATGACTTCACTCACCTCCATTCTGACTTCACACACCTCCATTCTGACTTCACACACCTTAATTCTGTGACTTCACACACCTCCATTCTATGATTTCACACACTTCCATTCTATGACTTCACACACCTCCATTCTGTGGATTCACACACCTACATTCTGAGTTTACACACCTCCATTCTGTGACTTCACAGACCTCCATTCTGTGATTTCACACACCTCCAATCTGACTTCACACACCTCCATTCTATGACTTCACACACCTCCATTCGTTGACATCAAAAAACACCATTCTATGACTTCACACAACTCCATTTTGACTTCACACACCTCCATTCTATGACTTCACACAACTCCATTTTAACTTCACACACCTCAATTCTATGAGTTCACACACCTCCATTTTATGACTTCACACACCTCCATTCCATGACTTCACACACCTCAATTATATGACTTCACACACCTCCATTCTATGACTTCACACACCTCCATTCTGTGATTTCACACACCTCCAATCTATGACTTCAAACACCTTCATTCTTACTTCACAAACATCCATTCTGTGACTTCACACACCTCCATTCTGTGATTTCACACACCTTCATTCTGACTTCACACACCTCCATTCTGTGACTTCACACACCTAAATTCTGTGACTTCACACACCTCCATTCTGACTTCACACACCTCCATTCTATGACTTCACACACCTCCATTCTATGACTTCACACACCTCCATTTTATGACTTCACACACCTAAATTCTATGACTTCACACTCCTCCATTGTGACTTCACACACCTCCATTCTATGATTTCACAAAGCTCCATTCTGAGTGCACAGACCTCGATTCTATGACTTCATACACCTCCATTCTATGACTTCACTCACCTCCATTTTGACTTCACACACCTCCATTCTGACTTCACACACCTCAATTCTGTGACTTCACACACCTTCATTCGGACTTCACACACCTCCATTCTGTGACTTCACACACCTCAATTCTGTGACTTCACACACCTCCATTCTGACTTCACATACCTCCATTCTATGATTTCACACACCTCCATTCTGTGACTTCACACACCTCCATTCTGTGACTTCACACACCTCCGTTTTGACTTCACACACTTCCATTCTGTGACTTCACACACCTCCATTCTGTGACTTCACACACCTCTATTGTTTCACTTCACACACCTCCATTCTTTGACTTCACACACCTCCATTCCATGACTTCACACACCTCCATTCTATGAGTTCACACACCTCCATTCTATGAGTTCACACACATCCAATTTGACTTCAAACACCTCCATTCTATGACTTCACACACCTTCATTCTTACTTCAGAAACATCCATTCTCTGACTTCAAACACCTCCATTCTATGACTTCACAAACCTCCATTCTGTGACTTCACACACCTCCATTCTGAGTTCACACACCTACATTCTGTGCCTTCACACACCTCCATTCGTTGACATTAAAAACAACCATTCTATGACTTCACACAACTCCATTTTAACTTCACACACCTCCATTCTATGAGTTCACACACCTCCATTCTATGACTTCACACACCTCCATTCTGTGATTTCTCACACCTCCACTCTATGACTTCAAACACCTTCATTCTTACTTCACAAACATCCATTCTGTGACTTCACACACCTCAATTCTGTCATTTCACTCACCTTCATTCTGAGTTCACACAGCTCCATTCTGTGACTTCACACACCTCAATTCTGTGACTTCACACACCTCCATTCTGACTTCACACACCTCCATTCTATGACTTCACACACCTCCATTCTATGACTTCACACACCTCCATTTTGTGACTTCACACACCTAAATTCTATGACTTCACACACCTCCATTGTGACTTCACACACCTCCATTCTATGAGTTCGCACACCTCCATTCTGACTTCACACACCTCCATTCTATGCCTTCACACACCTGCGTTCTGACTTCACACAGCTCCATTCTGTGACTTCACAAAACTCCATTCTGTGATTTCACACACCTCCATTCTATGACTTCACCCACCTCCATCTATGACTTCACACACCTCCATTCTGAGTTCACACACCTCCATTCTGTGACTTCACACACCTCCATTCTGACTTCACACACCTTCATTTTATGACTTCACACACCTCCATTCTGTGACTTCTCACACCTCCATTCTATGACTTCACACTCTTCCATTGTGACGTCACACAACTCCATTCTCTGAGTTCACACATCTCCATTCTATGATTTCACACACCTCCATTCTAACTTCACACACCTCCATTCTATGACATCACAGACCTCGAATCTGTGACTTCACTCACCTCCACTCTATGACTTCACACTCCTCCATTCTATGACTTCCCACACCTCCTTTCTATGACTTCACCCACCTCAGTCTATGACTTCACACACCTCCATTCTGACTTCACACACCTCCATTCTGTGACTTCAGACACCTCCATTCTATGACTTCACACACCTCCATTCTATGACTTCAAACACCTTCATTCTTACTTCACAAACATCCATTCTGTGACTTCACACACCTCCTTTCTGTGACTTCACACACCTTCATTCTGACTTCACTCACCTCCATTCTCTGACTTCACACACCTCAATTCTGTGACGTGACACACCTCCATTCTGACTTCACACACCTTCATTCTATGATTTCACACACCTCCATTCTATGACTTCACACACCTCCATTCTGTGACTTCACACACCTCCATTCTGACTTCACACCCCTCCATTCTGACTTCACACACCTCCATTCTGACTTCACACAGCTCCATTCTATGAATTCACACGCCTCCATTCTGTGACTTCACACACCACCTTTTTGACTTCACACACCTCCATTCTCTGACTTCACACACCTCCAATCTGTGCCTTCACACACCTTCGTTTTGACTTCACACACTTTCAATCTTTGACTTCACACACCTCCATTCTGTGACTTCACAAACCTCTATTGTTTCACTTCACAAACCTCCATTCTTTGACTTCACACACCGCCATTCCATGACTTCACAAACCTCCATTCTATGAGTTCACACACCTCCATTCTATGAGTTCACACACCTCCAATTTGACTTCACACATCTCCATTCTATGACTTCACACACCTTCATTCTTACTTCAGAAACATCCATTCTCTGACCTCACACACCTCCATTCTATGACTTCACAAACCTCCATTCTGTGATTTCACACACCTCCATTCTGAGTTCACACACCTACTTTCTATGACTTCACACACTTCCATTCTATAACTTCACATACCTCCATTCTGTGGCTTCACACACCTAAATTCTGAGTTCATACACCTCCATTCTGTGACTTCACCACCTCCATTCTGTGACTTCACACACGTCCATTCTGTGACTTCACACACCTCGCTCCTATGACTTCACACACCTCCATTCAATGAATTAACACACCTCCATTCTGTGATTTCACAGACCTCCATTCTATGACTTCACACACCTCCATTCTGTGATTTCACTCACCTCCATTCTGTGTTCACACACCTCCATTCTATGACTTCACAAACCTCCATTCTGAGTTCACAGACCTCCATTCTATGACTTCACACACCTCCATTCTATGACTTCACTCACCTCCATTCTGACTTCACACACCTCCATTCTGACTTCACACACCTTAATTCTGTGTCTTCACACACCTCCATTCTATGATTTCACACACTTCCATTCTATGACTTCACACACCTCCATTCTGTGGATTCACACACCTACATTCTGAGTTTACACACCTCCATTCTGTGACTTCACACACCTCCATTCTGTGATTTCGCACACCTCCAATCTGACTTCACACACCTCCATTCTATGACTTCACACACCTCCATTCGTTGACATCAAAAAACACCATTCTATGACTTCACACAACTCCATTTTGACTTCACACACCTCCATTCTATGACTTCACACAACTCCATTTTAACTTCACACACCTCCATTCTATGACTTCACACACCTCCACTGTGATATCACACACCTCCCTTCTATGAGTCAACACACCTCCATTGTGACTTCACACACCTCAATTCTATGACTTCACACACCTCCATTCTTACTTCACGCACCTCCATTCTGTGACTTCAAACACTTCCATTCTATGACTTCACACACCTCCCTTCTGACTTCACACAGCTCCATTCTGGGACTTCACAAAACTCCATTCTATGATTTGACACACCTCCATACTATGACTTCACACACCTCCATCTATGACTTCACACACCTCCATTCTGAGTTCACACACCTCCATTCTGTGACTTCACACACCTCCATTCTGACTTCACACACCTCCATTGTATGACTTCACACACCTCCATTCTGTGACTTCACACACTTCCATTATGACGTCACACCCCTCCATTCTATGTGTTCACACATCTCCATTCTATGACTTCAAACACCTGCATTCTGACTTCACACATCTCCATTCTATGACTTCACAGACCTCGAATCCGTGACTTCACTCACCTCCACTCTATGACTTCACACTCCTCCATTCTATAACTTCCCACACCTCCTTTCTATGACTTCACCCATCCCCATTCTATGACTTCACACATCCATTCTGACTTCACACACCTCCATTCTGTGACTTCACACACCTCCATTCTGTGACTGAACACACCTCGATCCTATGACTTCACACCTCCATTCTATGAATTCACACACCTCCATTCTGTGATTTCACAAACCTATATTGTATGACTTCACACACCTCCATTCTGTGACTTCACACACATCCATTCTGAGTTCACACACCTCCATTCTGTGACTTCACAGACGTCCATTTTGTGACTTCACACACCTCCATTCTGAGTTCTCACACCTCCTTTCTATGACTTCACACACTTCCATTCTATGACTTCACACACCTCTATTCAGTGGCTTCACACACCTCCATTCTGAGTTCACACACCTCCATTCTGTGACTTCACACACCTCCATTCTGTGACTTAACACACCTCGATCCTATGACTTCACACCTCCATTCTATGAATTCACACACCTCCATTCTGTGATTTCACAAACCTCCATTCTATGACTTCACACACCTCCATTCTGTGACTTCACACACCTCCATTCTGAGTTCACACACCTCCATTCTATGACTTCACAAACCTCCATTCTGAGTTCGAAGTCCTCCATTCTATGACTTCACACATCTCCATTCTGTGACTTCGCACACCTCCATTCTGACTTCACACACCTCCATTCTGACTTCACACACCACAATTCTATGCCTTCCCAAACCTCCATTCTATGATTTCACACACTTCCATTCTATGACTTCACACACCTCCATTCTATGACTTCACACACCTCATTTCTGAGTTGACACACCGCCATTCTGTGATTTCACACACCTCCAATCTGACTTCACACACCTCCATTGTATGACTTCACACACCTCCATTCGTTGACATCAAAAACCACCATTCAAGGACTTCACACAACTCCATTTTGACTTCACACACCTCAATTCTATGACTTCACACACCTCCATTCTATGACTCCACACACCTCCATTCTGTGACTTCACACACCTCCACTCTATGACTTCAAACACCTTCATTCCTACTTCACAAACATCCATTCTGTGACTTCACACACCTCCCTTCTGTGACTTCAAACCTGCATTCTGACTTCACACACGTCTATTCTGTGAATTCACACACCGCAATTCTGTAACTTCACACACCTCCATTCTGACTTCACACACCTCCATTCTATGTTTTCACACAACTATATTCTATGACTTCACACACCTCCATTCTGGGACTTCACACACCTCCGTTTTGACTTCACACACTTCCATTCTGTGACTTCACACACCTCCATTCTGTGACTTCACACACCTCTATTGTTTCATTTCACACACCTCCATTCTTTGACTTCACTTACCTCCATTCCATGACTTCACACACCTCCATTCTATGAGTTCACACACCTCCATTGTGACTTCACACACCTCAGTTCTATGACTTCACACACCTTCATTCTGACTTCACACCCCTCCCTTCTGTGACTTCAAACACTTCCATTTTATGATTTCACACACCTCCATTCTATGACTTCACACACCTCCATTCTGTGACTTCACCCACCTCCATTCTGAGTTCACACACCTCCATTCTGTGACTTCACACACCTTCATTCTGTGACTTCACACACCTCCATTCTATGATTTCACACACCTCTATTCTGTGACTTCATACACCTCCATTCTGTGACTTCACACACCTCCATTCTATGATTTCACACAACTCCATTGTGACTTCACACACTTCAATTCTATGATTTCACACACCTCCATTCTGACTTCACACACCTCCATTATAAGACTTCACACACCTCCCTTCTGACTTCACACAGCTCCATTCTGGGACTTCACAAAACTCCATTCTATGATTTGACACACCTCCATACTATGACTTCACACACCTCCATCTATGACTTCACACACCTCCATTCGGAGTTCACACACCTCCATTCTATGACTTCACACACCTGCATTCTGACTTCACACACCTCCATTCTATGACTTCACAGACCTCGAATCTGTGACTTCACTCACCTCCACTCTATGATTTCACACTGCTCCATTCTATGACTTCCCACACATCCTTTCTATGACTTCACCCAACCCCATTCTATGACTTCACACCTCCATTCTGACTTCACACACTTCCATTCTGTGACTTCACACACCTTCATTCTTACTTCAGAAACATCCATTCTCTGACTTCACACATCTCCATTCTATGACTTCACAAACCTCCATTCTGTGACTTCACACACCTCCATTCTGAGTTCACACACCTCCTTTCTATGACTTCACACACCTCCATTCTGTGGCTTCACACACCTCCATTCTGTGACTTCACACACCTCCATTCTGTGACTTAACACACCTCGATCCTATGACTTCACACCTCCATTCTATGAATTCACACACCTCCATTCTGTGATTTCACAAACCTCCATTCTATGACTTCACACACCTCCATTCTGTGACTTCACACACCTCCATTCTGAGTTCACACACCTACATTCTATGACTTCACACATCTCCATTCTATGACTTCACTCACCTCCATTCTGACTTCACACACCTCCATTCTGCCTTCACACACCTCAATTCTGTGACTTCACACACCTCCATTCTATGATTTCACACACTTCCATTCTATGACTTCACACACCTCCATTCTATGACTTCACACACCTCATTTCTGAGTTCACACCTCCATTCTGTGATTTCACACACCTCCAATCTGACTTCACACACCTCCATTCTATGACTTCACACACCTCCATTCTATGACTTCACACACCTCAATTCTATGACTTCACACACCTCCATTCTATGACTTCACACACCTCCATTCTGTGACTTCACACACCTCCACTCTATGACTTCAAACACCTTAATTCTTACTTCACAAACATCCATTCTGTGACTTCACAAACATCCATTCTGTGACTTCACACACCTCCTTTCTGTGACTTCACACACCTTCATTCTGACTTCACACACCTCCATTCTCTGACTTCACACACCTCAATTCTGTGACGTGACACACCTCCATTCTGACTTCACACACCTTCATTCTATGATTTCCCACACCTCCATTCTATGACTTCACACACCTCCATTCTGTGACTTCACACACCTTCATTCTGACTTCACAAACATCCATTCTGACTTCACACACCTCCATTCTGACTTCACACAGCTCCATTCTATGAATTCACACACCTCCAATCTGTGACTTTACACACCACCTTTTTGACTTCACACACCTCCATTCTCTGACTTCACACACCTCCATTCTGTGACATCACACACCTCCGTTTTGACTTCACACACTTCCCATCTGTGACTTCACACACCTCCATTCTGTGACTTCACACACCTCTATTGTTTCACTTCACACACCACCATTCTTTGACTTCACACACCGCCATTCCATGACTTCACAAACCTCCATTCTATGAGTTCACACACCTCCATTCTATGAGTTCACACACCTCCAATTTTACTTCACACATCTCCATTCTATGACTTCACACACCTTCATTCTTACTTCAGAAACATCCATTCTCTGACTTCACACACCTCCATTCTATGACTTCACAAACCTCCATTCTGTGACTTCACAGACCTCCATTCTGAGTTCACACACCTACTTTCTATGACTTCGCACACTTCCATTCTATAACTTCACACACCTCCATTCTGTGGCTTCACACACCTCCATTCTGATCTCACAAACCTTCATTCTGTGACTTCACACACCTCCATTCGGTGACTTCACACACCTCCATTCTATGACTTCACACATCTCCATTCTATGACTTCACTCACCTCCATTCTGACTTCACACACCTCCATTCTGACTGCACATACCTCAATCCTTTGACTTCACACACCTCCATTCTATGATTTCACACACTTCCATTCTATGTCTTCACACACCTCCATTCTATGACTTCACACACCTCATTTCTGAGTTGACACACCTCCATTCTGTGATTTCACACACCTCCAATCTGACTTCACACACCTCCATTCTATGACTTCACACACCTCCATTCGTTGACATCAAAAACAACCATTCTGTGACTTCACACAACTCCATTGTGACTTCAAACACCTCCATTCTATGAATTCACACACCTCCATTTTATGACTTCACACACGTCAATTCTATGACTTCACACACCTCCATTCTGTGACTTCACACACCTCCATTCTATGATTTCACAAACCTCCATTCTGAGTTCACAGACCTCGATTCTATGACTTCATACACCTCCATTCTATGACTTCACTCACCTCCATTTTGACTTCACACACCTCCATTCTGACTTCACACACCTCCATTCTTTGACTTCACACACCTCAATTCTGTGACTTCACACACCTCCATTCTGACTTCACATACCTCCATTCTATGATTTCACACACCTCCATTCTGTGACTTCACACACCTCCATTCTTTGACTTCACACACCTCCGTTTTCACTTCACACATTTCCATTCTGTGACTTCACACACCTCTATTGTTTCACTTCACACACCTCCATTCTTCGACTTCACACACCTCCATTCCATGACTTCACACACCTCCATTCTATGAGTTCACACACCTCCATTCTATGAGTTCACACACATCCAATTTGACTTCAAACACCTCCATTCTATGACTTCACACACCTTCATTCTTACTTCAGAAACATCCATTCTCTGACTTCAAACACCTCCATTCTGTGACTTCACACACCTCCATTCTGAGTTCACACACCTACATTCTGTGCCTTCACACACCTCCATTCGTTGACATTAAAAACCACCGTTCTATGACTTCACACAACTCCATTTTAACTTCACACACCTCCATTCTATGAGTTCACACACCTCCATTTTATGACTTCACACACCTCCATTCCATGACTTCACACACCTCAATTATATGACTTCACACACCTCCATTCTATGACTTCACACACCTCCATTCTGTGATTTCACACACCTCCACTCTATGACTTCAAACACCTTCATTCTTACTTCACAAACATCCCTTCTGTGACTTCACACACGTCCATTCTGTGATTTCACACACCTTCATTCTGACTTCACACAGCTCCATTCTGTGACTTCACACACCTCAATTCTGTGACTTCACACACCTCAATTCTGACTTCACACACCTCCATTCTATGACTTCACACACCTCCATTCTATGACTTCACACACCTCCATTTTGTGACTTCACACACCTAAATTCTATGACTTCACACACCTCCATTGTGACTTCACACACCTCCATTCTATGAGTTCGCACACCTCCATTCTGACTTCACACACCTCCATTCTATGCCTTCACACACCTCCGTTCTGACTTCACACAGCTCCATTCTGTGACTTCACAAAACTCCATTCTGTGATTTCACACACTTCCATACTATGACTTCACCCACCTCCATCTATGACTTCACACACTTCCATTCTGAGTTCACACACCTCCATTCTGTGACTTCACACACCTCCATTCTGACTTCACACACCTTCATTTTATGACTTCACACACCTCCATTCTGTGACTTCTCACACCTCCATTCTATGACTTCACACTCTTCCATTGTGACGTCACACAACTCCATTCTCTGAGTTCACACATCTCCATTCTATGATTTCACACACCTCCATTCTAACTTCACACACCTCCATTCTATGACATCACAGACCTCGAATCTGTGACTTCACTCACCTCCACTCTATGACTTCACACTCCTCCATTCTATGACTTCCCACACCTCCTTTCTATGACTTCACCCACCTCAGAATATGACTTCACACACCTCCATTCTGACTTCACACACCTCCATTCTGTGACTTCAGACACCTCCATTCTATGACTTCACACACCTCAATTCTATGACTTCACACACCTCCATTCTATGACTTCACACACCTCCATTTTGTGACTTCACACACCTCCATTCTATGACTTCAAACACCTTCATTCTTACTTCACAAACATCCATTCTGTGACTACACACACCTCCTTTCTGTGACTTCACACACCTTCATTCTGACTTCACTCACCTCCATTCTCTGACATCACACACCTCAATTCTGTGACGTGACACACCTCCATTCTGACTTCACACACCTTCATTCTGTGATTTCACACACCTCCATTCTATGACTTCACACACCTCCATTCTGTGACTTCACACACCTCCATTCTGACTTCACACCCCTCCATTCTGACTTCACACACCTCCATTCTGACTTCACACAGCTCCATTCTATGAATTCACACGCCTCCATTCTGTGACTTCACACACCACCTTTTTGACTTCACACACCTCCATTCTCTGACTTCACACACCTCCATTCTGTGCCCTCACACAACTCCGTTTTGACTTCACACACTTTCAATCTTTGACTTCACACACCTCCATTCTGTGACTTCACACACCTCTATTGTTTCACTTCACAAACCTCCATTCTTTGACTTCACACACCGCCATTCCATGACTTCACAAACCTCCATTCTATGAGTTCACACACCTCCATTCTATGAGTTCACACACCTCCAATTTGACTTCACACATCTCCATTCTATGACTTCACACACCTTCATTCTTACTTCAGAAACATCCATTCTCTGACTTCACACACCTCCATTCTATGACTTCACAAACCTCCATTCTGTGATTTCACACACCTCCATTCTGAGTTCACACACCTACTTTCTATGACTTCACACACTTCCATTCTATAACTTCACATACCTCCATTCTGTGGCTTCACACACCTCCATTCTGAGTTCATACACCTCCATTCTGTGACTTCACACACCTTCATTCTTACTTCAGAAACATCCATTCTCTGACTTCACACACCTCAATTCTGTGACTTCACACACCTCGCTCCTATGACTTCACACACCTCCATTCAATGAATTAACACACCTCCATTCTGTGATTTCACAAACCTCCATTCTATGACTTCACACACCTCCATTCTGTGATTTCACACACCTCCATTCTGAATTCACACACCTCCATTCTATGACATCACAAACCTCCATTCTGAGTTCACAGACCTGCATTCTATGACTTCACACACCTCCATTCTATGACTTCCCTCACCTCCATTCTGACTTCACACACCTCCATTCTGACTTCACACACCTTAATTCTGTGACTTCACACACCTCCATTCTATGATTTCACACACTTCCATTCTATGACTTCACACACCTCCATTCTGTGGATTCACACACCTACATTCTGAGTTTACACACCTCCATTCTGTGACTTCACAGACCTCCATTCTGTGATTTCACACACCTCCAATCTGACTTCACACACCTCCATTCTATGACTTCACACACCTCCATTCGTTGACATCAAAAAACACCATTCTATGACTTCACACAACTCCATTTTGACTTCACACACCTCCATTCTATGACTTCACACAACTCCATTTTAACTTCACACACCTCAATTCTATGAGTTCACACACCTCCATTTTATGACTTCACACACCTCCATTCCATGACTTCACACACCTCAATTATATGACTTCACACACCTCCATTCTATGAATTCACAAACCTCCATTCTGTGATTTCACACACCTCCAATCTATGACTTCAAACACCTTCATTCTTACTTCACAAACATCCATTCTGTGACTTCACACACCTCCATTCTGTGATTTCACACACCTTCATTCTGACTTCACACACCTCCATTCTGTGACTTCACACACCTAAATTCTGTGACTTCACACACCTCCATTCTGACTTCACACACCTCCATTCTATGACTTCACACACCTCCATTCTACGACTTCACACACCTCCATTTTATGACTTCACACACCTAAATTCTATGACTTCACACACCTCCATTGTGACTTCACACACCTCCATTCTATGATTTCACAAACCTCCATTCTGAGTTCACAGACCTCGATTCTATGACTTCATACACCTCCATTCTATGACTTCACTCACCTCCATTTTGACTTCACACACCTCCATTCTGACTTCACACACCTCAATTCTGTGACTTCACACACCTTCATTCGGACTTCACACACCTCCATTCTGTGACTTCACACACCTCAATTCTGTGACGTGACACACCTCCATTCTGACTTCACATACCTCCATTCTATGATTTCACACACCTCCATTCTGTGACTTCACACACCTCCATTCTGTGACTTCACACACCTCCGTTTTGACTTCACACACTTCCATTCTGTGACTTCACACACCTCCATTCTGTGACTTCACACACCTCTAGTGTTTCACTTCACACACCTCCATTCTTTGACTTCACACACCTCCATTCCATGACTTCACACACCTCCATTCTATGAGTTCACACACCTCCATTCTATGAGTTCACACACATCCAATTTGACTTCAAACACCTCCATTCTATGACTTCACACACCTTCATTCTTACTTCAGAAACATCCATTCTCTGACTTCAAACACATCCATTCTATGACTTCACAAACCTCCATTCTGTGACTTCACACACCTCCATTCTGAGTTCACACACCTACATTCTGTGCCTTCACACACCTCCATTCGTTGACATTAAAAACCACCATTCTATGACTTCACTCAACTCCATTTTAACTTCACACACCTCCATTCTATGAGTTCACACACCTCCATTCTATGACTTCACACACCTCCATTCTGTGATTTCACACACCTCCACTCTATGACTTCAAACACCTTCATTCTTACTTCACAAACATCCATTCTGTGACTTCACACACCTCCATTCTGTGATTTCACACACGTCCATTCTGTGACTTCACACACCTCGCTCCTATAACTTCACACACCTCCATTCAATGAATTAACACACCTCCATTCTGTGATTTCACAAACCTCCATTCTATGACTTCACACACCTCCATTCTGTGATTTCACTCACCTCCATTCTGAGTTCACACACCTCCATTCTATGACTTCACAAACCTCCATTCTGAGTTCACAGACCTCCATTCTATGACTTCACACACCTCCATTCTATGACTTCACTCACCTCCATTCTGACTTCACACACCTCCATTCTGACTTCACACACCTTAATTCTGTGACTTCACACACCTCCATTCTATGATTACACACACTTCCATTCTATGACTTCACACACCTCCATTCTGTGGATTCACACACCTACATTCTGAGTTTACACACCTCCATTCTGTGACTTCACACACCTCCATTCTGTGATTTCACACACCTCCAATCTGACTTCACACACCTCCATTCTATGACTTCACACACCTCCATTCGTTGACATCAAAAAACACCATTCTATGACTTCACACAACTCCATTTTGACTTCACACACCTCCATTCTATGACTTCACACAACTCCATTTTAACTTCACACACCTCCATTCTATGAGTTCACACACCTCCATTCTATGACTTCACACACCTCCATTCTGTGATTTCACACACCTCCACTCTATGACTTCAATCACCTTCATTCTTACTTCACAAACATCCATTCTGTGACTTCACACACCTCCATTCTGTGATTTCACACATGTCCATTCTGTGACTTCACACACCTCGCTCCTATGACTTCACACACCTCCATTCAATGAATTAACACACCTCCATTCTGTGATTTCACAAACCTCCATTCTATGACTTCACACACCTCCATTCTGTGATTTCACTCACCTCCATTCTGAGTTCACACACCTCCATTCTATGACTTCACAAACCTCCATTCTGAGTTCACAGACCTCCATTCTATGACTTCACACACCTCCATTCTATGACTTCACTCACCTCCATTCTGACTTCACACACCTCCATTCTGACTTCACACACCTTAATTCTGTGACTTCACACACCTCCATTCTATGATTTCACACACTTCCATTCTATGACTTCACAAACCTCCATTCTGTGGATTCACACACCTACATTCTGAGTTTACACACCTCCATTCTGTGACTTCACACACCTCCATTCTGTGATTTCACACACCTCCAATCTGACTTCACACACCTCCATTCTATGACTTCACACACCTCCATTCGTTGACATCAAAAAACACCATTCTATGACTTCACACAATTCCATTTTGACTTCACACACCTCCATTCTATGACTTCACACAACTCCATTTTAACTTCACACACCTCAATTCTATGAGTTCACACACCTCCATTTTATGACTTCACACACCTCCATTCCATGACTTCACACACCTCAATTGTATGACTTCACACACCTCCATTCTTTGACTTCACACACCTCCATTCTGTGATTTCACACACCTCCAATCTATGACTTCAAACACCTTCATTCTTACTTCACAAACATCCTTTCTGTGACTTCACACACCTCCATTCTGTGATTTCACACACCTTCATTCTGACTTCACACACCTCCATTCTGTGTCTTCACACACCTCAATTCTGTGACTTCACACACCTCCATTCTGACTTCACACACCTCCATTCTATGACTTCACACACCTCCATTCTATGACTTCACACACCTCCATTTTATGACTTCACACACCTAAATTCTATGACTTCACACACCTCCATTATGACTTCACACACCTCCATTCTATGAGTTCGCACACCTCCATTCTGACTTCACACACCTCCATTCTATGCCTTCATACACCTCCGTTCTGACTTCACACAGCTCCATTCTGTGACTTTAAAAACTCCATTCTGTGATTTCACACACCTCCATACTATGACTTCACACACCTCCATCTATGACTTCACACACCTCCATTCTGAGTTCACTCCCCTCCATTCTGTGACTTCACACACCTCCATTCTGACTTCACACACCTTCATTTTATGACTTCACACACCTCCATTCTGTGACTTCTCACACCTCCATTCTATGACTTCACACTCTTCCATTGTGACGTCACACAACTCCATTCTCTGAGTTCACACATCTCCATTCTATGATTTCACACACCTCCATTCTAACTTCACACACCTCCATTCTATGACATCACAGACCTCGAATCTGTGACTTCACTCACCTCCACTCTATGACTTCACACTCCTCCATTCTATGACTTCCCACACCTCCTTTCTATGACTTCACCCACCTCAGTCTATGACTTCACACACCTCCATTCTGACTTCACACACCTCCATTTTGTGACTTCACACACCTCCATTCTATGACATCACACACCTCAATTCTATGACTTCACACACCTCCATTCTATGACTTCACACACCTCCATTTTGTGACTTCACACACCTCCATTCTATGACTTCAAACACCTTCATTCTTACTTCACAAACATACATTCTGTGACTTCACACACCTCCTTTCTGTGACTTCACACACCTTCATTCTGACTTCACACACCTCCATTCTCTGACTTCCCACATCTCAATTCTGTGACGTGACACACCTCCATTTTGACTTCACACACCTTCATTCTATGATTTCACACACCTCCATTCTATGACTTCACACACCTCCATTCTGTGACTTCACACACCTCCATTCTGACTTCACACCCCTCCATTTTGACTTCACACACCTCCATTCTGACTTCACACAGCTCAATTCTATGAATTCACACGCCTCCATTCTGTGATTTCACACACCACTTTTATGACTTCACACACCTCCATTCTCTGACTTCACACACCTCCATTCTGTGCCTTCACACACCTCCGTTTTGACTTCACACACTTTCAATCTTTGACTTCACACACCTCCATTCTGTGACTTCACACACCTCTATTGTTTCACTTCACAAACCTCCATTCTTTGACTTCACACACCGCCATTCCATGACTTCACAAACCTCCATTCTATGAGTTCACACACCTCCATTCTATGAGTTCACACACCTCCAATTTGACTTCACACATCTCCATTCTATGACTTCACACACCTTCATTCTTACTTCAGAACCATCCATTCTCTGACTTCACACACCTCCATTCTATGACTTCACAAACCTACATTCTGTGATTTCACACACCTCCATTCTGAGTTCACACACCTACTTTCTATGACTTCACACACTTCCATTCTATAACTTCACACGCCTCCATTCTGTGACTTCACCACCTCCATTGTGTGACTTCACACACCTCCATTCTGTGACTTCACACACCTCGCTCCTATGAATTCACACACCTCCATTCAATGAATTAACACACCTCCATTCTGTGATTTCACAAACCTCCATTCTATGACTTCACACACCTCCATTCTGTGATTTCACACACCTCCATTCTGAGTTCACACACCTCCATTCTATGACCTCACAAACCTCCATTCTGAGTTCACAGACCTCCATTCTATGACTTCACACACCTCCATTCTATGACTTCACTCACCTCCATTCTGACTTCACACACCTCCATTCTGAGTTCACACACCTCAATTCTGTGATTTCACACACCTCCAATCTGACTTCACACACCTCCATTCTATGACTTCACACACCTCCATTCGTAGACATCAAAAAACACCATTCTATGACTTCACACACCTCCATTCTGTGACTTCACTCACCTCCATTCTGACTTCACACACCTCCATTCTGATTCACACACCTCAATTCTTTGACTTCACACACATCCATTCTATGATTTCACACGCTTCCATTCTATGACTTCACACACCTCCATTCTATGACTTCACACACCTCATTTCTGAGTTGACACAACTCCATTCTGTGATTTCACACACCTCCAGTCTGACTTCACACACCTCCATTCAATGACTTCACACACCTCCATTAGTTGACATCAAAAACAACCATTCTATGCCTTAACACAACTCCATTGTGAGTTCACACACCTCCATTCTATGAATTCACACACCTCCATTTTATGACTTCACACACCTCCATTCTATGACTTCACACACCTCCATTCTGTGACTTCACACACCTCCATTCTATGACTTCACAAACTTCCATTCTGATTTCACAGACCTCCATTCTATGACTTCACACACCTCCATTCTATGAATTCACTCACTTCCATTCTGACTTCACACACCCCCATTCTGACTTCACACACCTCAATTCTGTGACTTCACACACCTCCATTCAATGATTTCACACACTTCTATTCTATGACTTCACACACCTCCATTCTGTGGCTTCACACACCTACATTCTGTGTTCACACACCTCCATTCTGTGATTTCACACACCTCCAATCTGACTTCACACACCTCCATTCTATGACTTCACACACCTCCATTCGTTGACATCAAAAAACACCATTCTATGACTTCACACAACTCCATTTTGACTTCACACACCTCCATTCTATGAGTTCACACACCTCCATTTTATGACTTCACACACTTCCATTCTATGACTTCAACACCTCCATTCTGTGGCTTCACACACCTACATTCTGAGTTTACACACCTCCATTCTGTGACTTCACACATCTCCATTCTGTGATTTCACACACCTCCAATCTGACTTCACACACCTCCATTCTATGACTTCACACACCTCCATTCGTTGACATCAAAAAACACCATTTTATGACTTCACACAACTCCATTTTGACTTCACACACCTCCATTCTATGAGTTCACACACATCCATTTTATGACTTCACACACCTCCATTCTATGACTTCACACACCTCCATTCTGTGACTTCACACACCTCCACTCTATGACTTCAAACACCTTAATTCTTACTTCACAAACATCCATTCTGTGACTTCACACACCTCCATTCTGTGAATTCACACACCTTCATTCTGACCTCACACACCTCCATTCTGTGACTCCACACACCTCAATTCTGTGACTTCACACACCTCCATTCTGACTTCACATACCTCCATTATATGATTTCACACACCTCCATTCTGTGACTTCACACACCTGCATTCTGTGACTTCACACACCTCCGTTTTGACTTCACACAATTCCAGTCTGTGACTTCACACACCTCCATCTGTGACTTCACACACCTCTATTGTTGCACTTCACACACCTCCATTCTTTGACTTCACACACCTCCATTCCATGAGTTCTCACACCTCCATTCTATGAGTTCACACACCTCCATTCTATGAGTTCACACACATCCAATTTGACTTCAAACACCTCCATTCTATGACTTCACACACCTTCATTCTTACTTCAGAAACATCCATTCTCTGACTTCACACACCTCCATTCTATGACTTCACAAACCTCCATTCTGTGACTTCACACACCTCCATTCTGAGTTCACACACCTACATTCTGTGCCCTCACACACCTCCATTCGTTGACATCGAAAACCACCATTCTATGACTTCACACAACTCCATTTTAACTTCACACACCTCCATTCTATGAGTTCACACACCTCCATTTTATGACTTCACACACCTTCATTCTGTGACTTCACACACCTCAATTCTGTGACTTCACACACCTCCATTCTATGACTTCACACACCTCCATTCTATGACTTCACACACCTCCATTTTGTGACTTCTCACACCTAAATTCTATGACTTCACACACCTCATTGTGACTTCACACACCTCCATTCTATGAATTCACACACCTCCATTTTGACTTCACACACCTCCATTCTATGCCTTCACACACCTCCGTTCTGACTTCACACAGCTCCATTCTGTGACTTCACAAAACTCCATTCTGTGATTTCACACACCTCCTTTCTATGACTTCACCCACCTCAGTCTATGACTTCACACACCTCCATTCTGACTTCACACACCTCCATTCTGTGACTTCTCACACCTCCATTCTGTGACTTCACACACCTCCATTCTATGACTTCACACACCTCAATTCTGTGACTTCACACACCTCCATTCTGTGACTTCACACACCTCCTTTCTGTGACTTCACACACCTTCATTCTGACTTCACACACCTCCATTCTCTGACTTCACACACCTCAATTCTGTGACGTGACACACCTCCATTCTGACTTCACACACCTTCATTCTATGATTTCACACACCTCCATTCTATGACTTCACACACCTCCATTCTGTGACTTCACACACCTCCATTCTGACTTCACACCCCTCCATTCTGACTTCACACACCTCCATTCTGACTTCACACAGATCCATTCTATGAATTCACACACCTCCATTCTGTGACTTCACACACCACCTTTTTGACTTCACACACCTCCATTCTCTGACTTCACACACCTCCATTCTGTGACTTCACACACCTCCGTTTTGACTTCACACACTTTCAATCTTTGACTTCACACACCTCCATTCTGTGACTTTACACACCTCTATTGTTTCACTTCACAAACCTCCATTCTTTGACTTCACACACCGCCATTCCATGACTTCACAAACCTCCATTCTATGAGTTCACACACCTCCATTCTATGAGTTCACACACCTCCAATTTGACTTCACACATCTCCATTCTATGACTTCACACACCTTCACTCTTACTTCAGAAACATCCATTCTCTGACTTCACACACCTCCATTCTATGACTTCACAAACCTCCATTCTGTGACTTCAAACACCTCCATTCTCAGTTCACACACCTACTTTCTATGACTTCACACACTTCCATTCTATAACTTCACACACCTCCATTCTGTGGCTTCCCACACCTACATTCTGAGTTCACACACCTCCATTCTGTGACTTCACCACCTCCATTCTGTGACTTCACACACCTCCATTCTGTGACTTCACACACCTCGCTCCTATGACTTCACACACCTCCATTCAATGAATTAACACACCTCCATTCTGTGATTTCACAGAACTCCATTCTATGACTTCACACACCTCCATTTTGTGACTTCACACATCCCCATTCTGAGTTCACACACCTCCATTCTATGACTTCACAAACCTCCATTCTGAGTTCACAGACCTCCATTATATGACTTCACACACCTCCATTATATGACTTCACTCACCTCCATTCTGACTTCACACACCTCCATTCTGACTTCACACACCTTAATTCTGTGACTTCACACACCTCCATTCTATCATTTCACACACTTCTATTCTATGACTTCACACACCTCCATTCTGTGGCTTCACACACCTACATTCTGAGTTTACACACCTCCATTCTGTGACTTCACACACCTCCATTCTGTGATTTCACACACCTCCAATCTAACTTCACACACCTCCATTCTATGACTTCACACACCTCCATTCGTTGACATCAGAAAACACCATTCTATGACTTCACACAACTCCATTTTGACTTCACACACCTCCATTCTATGACTTCACACACCTCAACTCTATGACTTCACACACCTCCATTCTATGACTTCACACACCTCCATTCTGTGACTTCACACATCTCCACTCTATGATTTCAAACACCTTAATTCTTACTTCACAAACATCCATTCTGTGACTTCACACACCTCCATTCTGTGAATTCACACACCTTCATTCTGACTTCACACACCTCCATTCTGTGACTGCACACACCTCAATTCTGTGACTTCACACACCTCCATTCTGACTTCACATACCTCCATTCTATGATTTCACACACCTCCATTCTGTGACTTCACACACCTCCATTCTGTGACTTCACACACCTCCGTTTTGACTTCACACACTTCCATTCTGTGACTTCACACACCTCCATTCTGTGACTTCACACACCTCTATTGTTTCACTTCACACACCTCCAATCTTTGACTTCACACACCTCCATTCCATGACTTCACACAC
The DNA here is from genome assembly GCA_024803745.1 of Megascapheus bottae. Classification (NCBI taxonomy): domain Eukaryota; kingdom Metazoa; phylum Chordata; class Mammalia; order Rodentia; family Geomyidae; genus Megascapheus; species Megascapheus bottae. The sequence continues at coordinate 338,530 of JANJXV010000465.1, forward strand.
CTCCATTCTATGAGTTCACACACCTCCATTCTATGAGTTCACACACATCCAATTTGACTTCAAACACCTCCATTCTATGACTTCACACACCTTCATTCTTACTTCAGAAACATCCATTCTCTGACTTCACACACCTCCATTCTATGACTTCACAAACCTCCATTCTGTGACTTCACACACCTCCATTCTGAGTTCACACACCTACATTCTGTGCCCTCACACACCTCCATTCGTTGACATCAAAAACCACCATTCTATGACTTCACACAACTCCATTTTAACTTCACACACCTCCATTCTATGAGTTCACACACCTCCATATTATGACTTCAAACACCTCCATTCTATGACTTCACACACCTCAATTCTATGACTTCACACACCTCCATTCTATGACTTCACACACCTCCATTCTGTGACTTCACACGCCTCCACTCTATGACTTCAAACACCTTCATTCTTTCTTCACAAACATCCATTCTGTGACTTCACACAACTCCATTCTGTGATTTCACACACCTTCATTCTGACTTCACACACCTCCATTCTGTGACTTCACACACCTCAATTCTGTGACTTCACACACCTCCATTCTGACTTCACACACCTCCATTCTATGACTTCACACACCTCCATTCTATGACTTCACACACCTCCATTTTGTGACTTCACACACCTAAATTCTATGACTTCACACACCTCCATTGTGACTTCACACACCTCCATTCTGTGACTTCACACACCTCGCTCCTATGACTTCACACACCTCCATTCAATGAATTAACACACCTCCATTCTGTGATTTCACAAACCTCCATTCTATGACTTCACACACCTCCATTCTGTGATTTCACACACCTCCATTCTGAGTACACACACCTCCATTCTATGACTTCACAAACCTCCATTCTGAGTTCACAGACCTCCATTCTATGACTTCACACACCTCCATTCTATGACTTCACTCACCTCCATTCTGACTTCACACACCTCCATTCTGAGTTCACACACCTCAATTCTGTGACTTCACACACCTCCATTCTATGATTTCACACACTTCCATTCTATGACTTCACACACCTCCATTCTGTGTCTTCACACACCTACATTCTGAGTTTACACACCTCCATTCTGTGACTTCACACACCTCCATTCTGTGATTTCACACACCTCCAATCTGACTTCACACACCTCCATTCTATGACTTCACACACCTCCATTCGTTGACATCAAAAAACACCATTCTATGACTTCACACACCTCCATTCTGTGACTTCACTCACCTCCATTCTGACTTCACACACCTCCATTCTGATTCACACACCTCAATTCTTTGACTTCACACACATCCATTCTATGATTTCACACGCTTCCATTCTATGACTTCACACACCTCCATTCTATGACTTCACACACCTCATTTCTGAGTTGACACAACTCCATTCTGTGATTTCACACACCTCCAATCTGACTTCACACACCTCCATTCAATGACTTAACACACCTCCATTAGTTGACATCAAAAACAACCATTCTATGCCTTAACACAACTCCATTGTGAGTTCACACACCTCCATTCTATGAATTCACACACCTCCATTTTATGACTTCACACACCTCCATTCTATGACTTCACACACCTCCATTCTGTGACTTCACACACCTCCATTCTATGACTTCACAAACTTCCATTCTGATTTCACAGACCTCCATTCTATGACTTCACACACCTCCATTCTATGAATTCACTCACTTCCATTCTGACTTCACACACCCCCATTCTGACTTCACACACCTCAATTCTGTGACTTCACACACCTCCATTCAATGATTTCACACACTTATATTCTATGACTTCACACACCTCCATTCTGTGGCTTCACACACCTACATTCTGTGTTCACACACCTCCATTCTGTGACTTCACACACCTCCATTCTGTGATTTCACACACCTCCAATCTGACTTCACACACCTCCATTCTATTACTTCACACACCTCCATTCGTTGACATCAAAAAACACCATTCTATGACTTCACACAACTCCATTTTGAATTCACACACCTCCATTCTATGAGTTCACACACCTCCATTTTATGACTTCACACACTTCCATTCTATGACTTCAACACCTCCATTCTGTGGCTTCACACACCTACATTCTGAGTTTACACACCTCCATTCTGTGACTTCACACACCTCCATTCTGTGATTTCACACACCTCCAATCTGACTTCACACACCTCCATTCTATGACTTCACACACCTCCATTCGTTGACATCAAAAAACACCATTCTATGACTTCACACAATTCCATTTTGACTTCACACACCTCCATTCTATGACTTCACACAACTTCATTTTAACTTCACACACCTCCATTCTATGAGTTCACACACCTCCATTTTATGACTTCACACACCTTCATTCTGTGACTTCACACACCTCAATTCTGTGACTTCACACACCTCCATTCTATGACTTCACACACCTCCATTTTGTGACTTCACACACCTAAATTCTATGACTTCACACACCTCCATTGTGACTTCACACACCTCCATTCTATGAGTTCACACACCTCCATTCTGACTTCACACACCTCCATTCTATGCCTTCACACACCTCCGTTCTGACTTCACACAGCTCCATTCTGTGACTTCACAAAACTCCATTCTGTGATTTCACACACCTCCTTTCTATGACTTCACCCACCTCAGTCTCTGACTTCACACACCTCCATTCTGACTTCACACACCTCCATTCTGTGACTTCACACACCTCCATTCTGTGACTTCACACACCTCCATTCTATGACTTCACACACCTCAATTCTGTGACTTCACACACCTCCATTCTGTGACTTCACACACCTCCTTTCTGTGACTTCACACACCTTCATTCTGACTTCACACACCTCCATTCTCTGACTTCACACACCTCAATTCTGTGACGTGACACACCTCCATTCTGACTTCACACACCTTCATTCTATGATTTCACACACCTCCATTCTATGACTTCACACACCTCCATTCTGTGACTTCACACACCTCCATTCTGACTTCACACCCCTCCATTCTGACTTCACACACCTCCATTCTGACTTCACACAGCTCCATTCTATGAATTCACACACCTCCATTCTGTGACTTCACACACCAACTTTTTGACTTCACACACCTCCATTCTCTGACTTCACACACCTTCATTCTGTGACTTCACACACCTCCGTTTTGACTTCACACACTTTCAATCTTTGACTTCACACACCTCCATTCTGTGACTTTACACACCTCTACTGTTTCACTTCACAAACCTCCATTCTTTGACTTCACACACCGCCATTCCATGACTTCACAAACCTCCATTCTATGAGTTCACACACCTCCATTCTGTGAGTTCACACACCTCCAATTTGACTTCACACATCTCCATTCTATGACTTCACACACCTTCACTCTTACTTCAGAAACATCCATTCTCTGACTTCACACACCTCCATTCTATGACTTCACAAACCTCCATTCTGTGACTTCAAACACCTCCATTCTCAGTTCACACACCTACTTTCTATGACTTCACACACTTCCATTCTATAACTTCACACACCTCCATTCTGTGGCTTCCCACACCTACATTCTGAGTTCACACACCTCCATTCTGTGACTTCACCACCTCCATTCTGTGACTTCACACACCTCCATTCTGTGACTTCACACACCTCGCTCCTATGACTTCACACACCTCCATTCAATGAATTAACACACCTCCATTCTGTGATTTCACAGAACTCCATTCTATGACTTCACACACCTCCATTTTGTGACTTCACACATCCCCATTCTGAGTTCACACACCTCCATTCTATGACTTCACAAACCTCCATTCTGAGTTCACAGACCTCCATTCTATGACTTCACACACCTCCATTATATGACTTCACTCACCTCCATTCTGACTTCACACACCTCCATTCTGACTTCACACACCTTAATTCTGTGACTTCACACACCTCCATTCTATCATTTCACACACTTCTATTCTATGACTTCACACACCTCCATTCTGTGGCTTCACACACCTACATTCTGAGTTTACACACCTCCATTCTGTGACTTCACACACCTCCATTCTGTGATTTCACACACCTCCAATCTAACTTCACACACCTCCATTCTATGACTTCACACACCTCCATTCGTTGACATCAGAAAACACCATTCTATGACTTCACACAACTCCATTTTGACTTCACACACCTCCATTCTATGCCTTCACACACCTCAACTCTATGACTTCACACACCTCCATTCTATGACTTCACACACCTCCATTCTGTGACTTCACACATCTCCACTCTATGATTTCAAACACCTTAATTCTTACTTCACAAACATCCATTCTGTGACTTCACACACCTCCATTCTGTGAATTCACACACCTTCATTCTGACTTCACACACCTCCATTCTGTGACTGCACACACCTCAATTCTGTGACTTCACACACCTCCATTCTGACTTCACATACCTCCATTCTATGATTTCACACACCTCCATTCTGTGACTTCACACACCTCCATTCTGTGATTTCACACACCTCCGTTTTGACTTCACACACTTCCATTCTGTGACTTCACACACCTCCATTCTGTGACTTCACACACCTCTATTGTTTCACTTCACACACCTCCAATCTTTGACTTCACACACCTCCATTCCATGACTTCACACACCTCCATTCTATGAGTTCACACACCTCCATTCTATGAGTTCACACACATCCAATTTGACTTCAAACACCTCCATTCTATGACTTCACACACCTTCATTCTTACTTCAGAAACATCCATTCTCTGACTTCACACACCTCCATTCTATGACTTCACAAACCTCCATTCTGTGACTTCACACACCTCCATTCTGAGTTCACACACCTACATTCTGTGCCCTCACACACCTCCATTCGTTGACATCAAAAACCACCATTCTATGACTTCACACAACTCCATTTTAACTTCACACACCTCCATTCTATGAGTTCACACACCTCCATTTTATGACTTCAAACACCTCCATTCTATGACTTCACACACCTCAATTCTATGACTTCACACACCTCCATTCTATGACTTCACACACCTCCATTCTGTGACTTCACACGCCTCCACTCTATGACTTCAAACACCTTCATTCTTTCTTCACAAACATCCATTCTGTGACTTCACACAACTCCATTCTGTGATTTCACACACCTTCATTCTGACTTCACACACCTCCATTCTGTGACTTCACACACCTCAATTCTGTGACTTCACACACCTCCATTCTGACTTCACACACCTCCATTCTATGACTTCACACACCTCCATTCTATGACTTCACACACCTCCATTTTGTGACTTCACACACCTAAATTCTATGACTTCACACACCTCCATTGTGACTTCACACACCTCCATTCTGTGACTTCACACACCTCGCTCCTATGACTTCACACACCTCCATTCAATGAATTAACACACCTCCATTCTGTGATTTCACAAACCTCCATTCTATGACTTCACACACCTCCATTCTGTGATTTCACACACCTCCATTCTGAGTTCACACACCTCCATTCTATGACTTCACAAACCTCCATTCTGAGTTCACAGACCTCCATTCTATGACTTCACACACCTCCATTCTATGACTTCACTCACCTCCATTCTGACTTCACACACCTCCATTCTGAGTTCACACACCTCAATTCTGTGACTTCACACACCTCCATTCTATGATTTCACACACTTCCATTCTATGACTTCACACACCTCCATTCTGTGTCTTCACACACCTACATTCTGAGTTTACACACCTCCATTCTGTGACTTCACACACCTCCATTCTGTGATTTCACACACCTCCAATCTGACTTCACACACCTCCATTCTATGACTTCACACACCTCCATTCGTTGACATCAAAAAACACCATTCTATGACTTCACACACCTCCATTCTGTGACTTCACTCACCTCCATTCTGACTTCACACACCTCCATTCTGATTCACACACCTCAATTCTTTGACTTCACACACATCCATTCTATGATTTCACACGCTTCCATTCTATGACTTCACACACCTCCATTCTATGACTTCACACACCTCATTTCTGAGTTGACACAACTCCATTCTGTGATTTCACACACCTCCATTCAATGACTTCACACACCTCCATTAGTTGACATCAAAAACAACCATTCTATGCCTTAACACAACTCCATTGTGAGTTCACACACCTCCATTCTATGAATTCACACACCTCCATTTTATGACTTCACACACCTCCATTCTGTGACTTCACACACCTCCATTCTGTGACTTCACACACCTCCATTCTATGACTTCACAAACTTCCATTCTGACTTCACACACCCCCATTCTGACTTCACACACCTCAATTCTGTGACTTCACACACCTCCATTCAATGATTTCACACACTTATATTCTATGACTTCACACACCTCCATTCTGTGGCTTCACACACCAACATTCTGTGTTCACACACCTCCATTCTGTGACTTCACACACCTCCATTCTGTGATTTCACACACCTCCAATCTGACTTCACACACCTCCATTCTATGACTTCACACACCTCCATTCGTTGACATCAAAAAACACCATTCTATGACTTCACACAACTCCATTTTGACTTCACACACCTCCATTCTATGAGTTCACACACCTCCATTTTATGACTTCACACACTTCCATTCTATGACTTCAACACCTCCATTCTGTGGCTTCACACACCTACATTCTGAGTTTACACACCTCCATTCTGTGACTTCACACACCTCCATTCTGTGATTTCACACACCTCCAATCTGACTTCACACACCTCCATTCTATGACTTCACACACCTCCATTCGTTGACATCAAAAAACACCATTCTATGACTTCACACAATTCCATTTTGACTTCACACACCTCCATTCTATGACTTCACACACCTCAACTCTATGACTTCACACACCTCCATTCTATGACTTCACACACCTCCATTCTGTGACTTCACACACCTCCACTCTATGACTTCAAACACCTTAATTCTTACTTCACAAACATCCATTCTGTGACTTCACACACCTCCATTCTGTGAATTCACACACCTTCATTCTGACTTCACACACCTCCATTCTGTGACTCCACACACCTCAATTCTGTGACTTCACACACCTCCATTCTGACTTCACATACCTCCATTATATGATTTCACACACCTCCATTCTGTGACTTCACACACCTCCATTCTGTGACTTCACACACCTTCATTCTTACTTCAGAAACATCCATTCTCTGACTTCACACACCTCCATTCTATGACTTCACAAACCTCCATTCTGTGACTTCACACACCTCCATTCTGAATTCACACACCTACATTCTGTGCCCTCACACACCTCCATTCGTTGACATCAAAAACCACCATTCTATGACTTCACACAACTCCATTTTAACTTCACACACCTCCATTCTATGAGTTCACACACCTCCATTTTATGACTTCACACACCTTCATTCTATGACTTCACATACATCCATTCTGTGACTTCACACACCTCAATTCTGTGACTTTACACACCTCCATTCTATGACTTCACACACCTCCATTCTATGACTTCACACACCTCCATTTTGTGACTTCACACACCTAAATTCTATGACTTCACACACCTCCATTGTGACTTCACACACCTCCATTCTATGAGTTCACACACCTCCATTCTGACTTCACACACCTCCATTCTATGCCTTCACACACCTCCGTTCTGACTTCACACAGCTCCATTCTGTGACTTCACAAAACTCCATTCTGTGATTTCACACTCCTCCTTTCTATGACTTCACCCACCTCAGTCTATGACTTCACACACCTCCATTCTAACTTCACACACCTCCATTCTGTGACTTCACACACCTCCATTCTATGACTTCACACACCTCAATTCTGTGACTTCACACACCTCCATTCTGTGACTTCACACACCTCCTTTCTGTGACTTCACACACCTTCATTCTGACTTCACACACCTCCATTCTCTGACTTCACACACCTCAATTCTGTGACGTGACACACCTCCATTCTGACTTCACACACCTTCATTCTATGATTTCACACACCTCCATTCTATGACTTCACACACCTCCATTCTGTGACTTCACACACCTCCATTCTGACTTCACACCCCTCCATTCTGACTTCACACACCTCCATTCTGACTTCACACAGCTCCATTCTATGAATTCACACACCTCCATTCTGTGACTTCACACACCACCTTTTTGACTTCACACACCTCCATTCTCTGACTTCACACACCTCCATTCTGTGACTTCACACACCTCCGTTTTGACTTCACACACTTTCAATCTTTGACTTCACACACCTCCATTCTGTGACTTCACACACCTCTATTGTTTCACTTCACAAACCTCCATTCTTTGACTTCACACACCGCCATTCCATGACTTCACAAACCTCCATTCTATGAGTTCACACACCTCCATTCTATGAGTTCACACACCTCCAATTTAACTTCACACATGTCCATTCTATGACTTCACACACCTTCATTCTTACTTCAGAAACATCCATTCTCTTACTTCACACACCTCCATTCTATAACTTCACACACCTCCATTCTGTGGCTTCACACACCTACATTCTGAGTTCACACACCTCCATTCTGTGACTTCACACACCTCCATTCGGTGACTTCACACACCTCCATTCTGTGACTTTACACACCTCCATTCTGAGTTCACACACCTCCATTCTATGACTTCACACATCTCCATTCTATGACTTCACTCACCTCCATTCTGACTCCACACACCTCCATTCTGACTCACACACCTCAATTCTTTGACTTCACACACCTCCATTCTATGATTTCACACACTTCCATTCTATGACTTCACACACCTCCATTCTATGACTTCACACACCTCATTTCTGAGTTGACACAACTCCATTCTGTGATTTGTCACACCTCCAATCTGACTTCACACACCTCCATTCAATGACTTCACACACCTCCATTCGTTGACAACAAAAACAACCATTCTATGACTTAACACAACTCCATTGTGAGTTCACACACCTCCATTCTATGAATTCACACAGCTCCATATTATGACTTCACACACCTCAATTCTATGACTTCACACACCTCCATTCTGTGACTTCACACACCTCCATTCTATGACTTCACAAACTTCCATTCTGAGTTCACAGACCTCCATTCTATGACTTCACACACCTCCATTCTATGAATTCACTCACTTCCATTCTGACTTCACACACCTCCATTTTGACTTCACACACCTCAATTCTGTGACTTCACACACCTCCATTCAATGATTTCACACACTTCTATTCTATGACTTCACACACCTCCATTCTGTGGCTTCACACACCTACATTCTGTGTTCACACACCTCCATTCTGTGACTTCACACACCTCCATTCTGTGATTTCACACACCTCCAATCTGACTTCACACACCTCCATTCTATGACTTCACACACCTCCATTCGTTGACATCAAAAAACACCATTCTATGACTTCACACAACTCCATTTTATGACTTCACACACCTCCATTCTATGACTTCACACACCTCAATTCTATGACTTCACACACCTCCATTCTATGACTTCACACACCTCCATTCTGTGACTTCAGACACCTCCACTCTATGACTTCAAACACCTTCATTCTTACTTCACAAAGATCCATTCTGTGACTTCACACACCTCTATTCTGTGACTTCACACACCTTCATTCTGACTTCACACACCTCCATTCTGTGACTTCAGACACCTCAATTCTGTGACTTCACACACCTCCATTCTGACTTCACATACCTCCATTCTATGATTTCACACACCTCCATTCTATGACTTCACACACCTCCATTCTGTGACTTCGCACACCACCTTTTTGACTTCACACACCTCCATTCTGTGATTTCACACACCTCCTTTCTGTGACTTCACACACCTCCGTTTTGACTTCACACACTTCCATTCTGTGACTTCACACACCTCCATTCTGTGACTTCACACACCTCTATTTTTTCACTTCACACACCTCCATTCTTTGAATTCACACACCTCCATTCCATGACTTCACACACCTCCATTCTATGAGTTCACACACCTCCATTCTATGAGTTCACACATCCAATTTGACTTCACACACCTCCATTCTATGACTTCACACACCTTCATTCTTACTTCAGAAACATCCATTCTCTGACTTCACACACCTCCATTCTATGGCTTCACAAACCTCCATTCTGTGACTTCACACACCTCCATTCTGAGTTCACACACCTCCATTCTGTGACTTGACACACCTCCATTCGTTGACATCAAAAACCACAATTCTATGACTTCACACAACTCCATTTTAACTTCACACACCTCCATTCTATGAGTTCACACACCTCCATTTTATGACTTCACACACCTCCATTCTATGACTTCACACACCTCCATTCTGTGACTTCACACACCTCCATTCTATGACTTCACAAACTTCCATTCTGATTTCACAGACCTCCATTCTATGACTTCACACACCTCCATTCTATGAATTCACTCACTTCCATTCTGACTTCACACACCCCCATTCTGACTTCACACACCTCAATTCTGTGACTTCACACACCTCCATTCAATGATTTCACACACTTATATTCTATGACTTCACACACCTCCATTCTGTGGCTTCACACACCAACATTCTGTGTTCACACACCTCCATTCTGTGACTTCACACACCTCCATTCTGTGATTTCACACACCTCCAATCTGACTTCACACACCTCCATTCTATGACTTCACACACCTCCATTCGTTGACATCAAAAAACACCATTCTATGACTTCACACAACTCCGTTTTGACTTCACACACCTCCATTCTATGAGTTCACACACCTCCATTTTATGACTTCACACACTTCCATTCTATGACTTCAACACCTCCATTCTGTGGCTTCACACACCTACATTCTGAGTTTACACACCTCCATTCTGTGACTTCACACACCTCCATTCTGTGATTTCACACACCTCCAATCTGACTTCACACACCTCCATTCTATGACTTCACACACCTCCATTCGTTGACATCAAAAAACACCATTCTATGACTTCACACAATTCCATTTTGACTTCACACACCTCCATTCTATGACTTCACACACCTCAACTCTATGACTTCACACACCTCCATTCTATGACTTCACACACCTCCATTCTGTGACTTCACACACCTCCACTCTATGACTTCAAACACCTTAATTCTTACTTCACAAACATCCATTCTGTGACTTCACACACCTCCATTCTGTGAATTCACACACCTTCATTCTGACTTCACACACCTCCATTCTGTGACTCCACACACCTCAATTCTGTGACTTCACACACCTCCATTCTGACTTCACATACCTCCATTATATGATTTCACACACCTCCATTCTGTGACTTCACACACCTCCATTCTGTGACTTCACACACCTTCATTCTTACTTCAGAAACATCCATTCTCTGACTTCACACACCTCCATTCTATGACTTCACAAACCTCCATTCTGTGACTTCACACACCTCCATTCTGAATTCACACACCTACATTCTGTGCCCTCACACACCTCCATTCGTTGACATCAAAAACCACCATTCTATGACTTCACACAACTCCATTTTAACTTCACACACCTCCATTCTATGAGTTCACACACCTCCATTTTATGACTTCACACACCTTCATTCTATGACTTCACATACATCCATTCTGTGACTTCACACACCTCCATTCTATGACTTCACACACCTCCATTCTATGACTTCACACACCTCCATTTTGTGACTTCACACACCTAAATTCTATGACTTCACACACCTCCATTGTGACTTCACACACCTCCATTCTATGAGTTCACACACCTCCATTCTGACTTCACACACCTCCATTCTATGCCTTCACACACCTCCGTTCTGACTTCACACAGCTCCATTCTGTGACTTCACAAAACTCCATTCTGTGATTTCACACTCCTCCTTTCTATGACTTCACCCACCTCAGTCTATGACTTCACACACCTCCATTCTAACTTCACACACCTCCATTCTGTGACTTCACACACCTCCATTCTATGACTTCACACACCTCAATTCTGTGACTTCACACACCTCCATTCTGTGACTTCACACACCTCCTTTCTGTGACTTCACACACCTTCATTCTGACTTCACACACCTCCATTCTCTGACTTCACACACCTCAATTCTGTGACGTGACACACCTCCATTCTGACTTCACACACCTTCATTCTATGATTTCACACACCTCCATTCTATGACTTCACACACCTCCATTCTGTGACTTCACACACCTCCATTCTGACTTCACACCCCTCCATTCTGACTTCACACACCTCCATTCTGACTTCACACAGCTCCATTCTATGAATTCACACACCTCCATTCTGTGACTTCACACACCACCTTTTTGACTTCACACACCTCCATTCTCTGACTTCACACACCTCCATTCTGTGACTTCACACACCTCCGTTTTGACTTCACACACTTTCAATCTTTGACTTCACACACCTCCATTCTGTGACTTCACACACCTCTATTGTTTCACTTCACAAACCTCCATTCTTTGACTTCACACACCGCCATTCCATGACTTCACAAACCTCCATTCTATGAGTTCACACACCTCCATTCTATGAGTTCACACACCTCCAATTTAACTTCACACATGTCCATTCTATGACTTCACACACCTTCATTCTTACTTCAGAAACATCCATTCTCTTACTTCACACACCTCCATTCTATAACTTCACACACCTCCATTCTGTGGCTTCACACACCTACATTCTGAGTTCACACACCTCCATTCTGTGACTTCACACACCTCCATTCGGTGACTTCACACACCTCCATTCTGTGACTTTACACACCTCCATTCTGAGTTCACACACCTCCATTCTATGACTTCACACATCTCCATTCTATGACTTCACTCACCTCCATTCTGACTCCACACACCTCCATTCTGACTCACACACCTCAATTCTTTGACTTCACACACCTCCATTCTATGATTTCACACACTTCCATTCTATGACTTCACACACCTCCATTCTATGACTTCACACACCTCATTTCTGAGTTGACACAACTCCATTCTGTGATTTGTCACACCTCCAATCTGACTTCACACACCTCCATTCAATGACTTCACACACCTCCATTCGTTGACAACAAAAACAACCATTCTATGACTTAACACAACTCCATTGTGAGTTCACACACCTCCATTCTATGAATTCACACAGCTCCATATTATGACTTCACACACCTCAATTCTATGACTTCACACACCTCCATTCTGTGACTTCACACACCTCCATTCTATGACTTCACAAACTTCCATTCTGAGTTCACAGACCTCCATTCTATGACTTCACACACCTCCATTCTATGAATTCACTCACTTCCATTCTGACTTCACACACCTCCATTTTGACTTCACACACCTCAATTCTGTGACTTCACACACCTCCATTCAATGATTTCACACACTTCTATTCTATGACTTCACACACCTCCATTCTGTGGCTTCACACACCTACATTCTGTGTTCACACACCTCCATTCTGTGACTTCACACACCTCCATTCAATGATTTCACACACTTCTATTCTATGACTTCACACACCTCCATTCTGTGGCTTCACACACCTACATTCTGTGTTCACACACCTCCATTCTGTGACTTCACACACCTCCATTCTGTGATTTCACACACCTCCAATCTGACTTCACACACCTCCATTCTATGACTTCACACACCTCCATTCGTTGACATCAAAAAACACCATTCTATGACTTCACACAACTCCATTTTATGACTTCACACACCTCCATTCTATGACTTCACACACCTCAATTCTATGACTTCACACACCTCCATTCTATGACTTCACACACCTCCATTCTGTGACTTCAGACACCTCCACTCTATGACTTCAAACACCTTCATTCTTACTTCACAAAGATCCATTCTGTGACTTCACACACCTCTATTCTGTGACTTCACACACCTTCATTCTGACTTCACACACCTCCATTCTGTGACTTCAGACACCTCAATTCTGTGACTTCACACACCTCCATTCTGACTTCACATACCTCCATTCTATGATTTCACACACCTCCATTCTATGACTTCACACACCTCCATTCTGTGACTTCGCACACCACCTTTTTGACTTCACACACCTCCATTCTGTGATTTCACACACCTCCTTTCTGTGACTTCACACAACTCCGTTTTGACTTCACACACTTCCATTCTGTGACTTCACACACCTCCATTCTGTGACTTCACACACCTCTATTTTTTCACTTCACACACCTCCATTCTTTGAATTCACACACCTCCATTCCATGACTTCACACACCTCCATTCTATGAGTTCACACACCTCCATTCTATGAGTTCACACATCCAATTTGACTTCACACACCTCCATTCTATGACTTCACACACCTTCATTCTTACTTCAGAAACATCCATTCTCTGACTTCACACACCTCCATTCTATGGCTTCACAAACCTCCATTCTGTGACTTCACACACCTCCATTCTGAGTTCACACACCTCCATTCTGTGACTTGACACACCTCCATTCGTTGACATCAAAAACCACAATTCTATGACTTCACACAACTCCATTTTAACTTCACACACCTCCATTCTATGAGTTCACACACCTCCATTTTATGACTTCACACACCTCCATTCTATGACTTCACACACCTTAATTCTATGACTTCACACACCTCCATTCTATGACTTCACACAACTCCATTCTATGTCTTTAAACACCTTCATTCTTACTTCACAAACATCCATTCTGTGACTTCACACACCTCCTTTCTGTGACTTCACACACCTTCATTCTGACTTCACACACCTCCATTCTCTGACTTCACACACCTCAATTCTGTGACGTGACACACCTCCATTCTGACTTCACACACCTTCATTCTATGATTTCACACACCTCCATTGTATGACTTCACACACCTCCATTTTGTGACTTCACACACCTCCATTCTGACTTCACACCCATCCATTCTGACTTCACACACCTCCATTCTGACTTCACACAGCTCCATTCTATGAATTCACACTCCTCCATTCTGTGACTTCACACACCACCTTTTTGACTTCACACACCTCCATTCTCTGACTTCACACACCTCTATTCTGTGACTTCACACACCTCCGTTTTGACTTCACACACTTCCAATCTGTGACTTTACACACCTCCATTCTGTGACTTCACACACCTCTATTGTTTTGCTTCACAGACCTCCATTTTTTGACTTCACACACCGCCATTCCATGACTTCACAAACCTCCATTCTATGAGTTCACACACCTCCATTCTATGAGTTCACACACCTCCAATTTAACTTCACACATCTCCATTCTATGACTTCACACACCTTCATTCTTACTTCAGAAACATCCATTCTCTTACTTCACACACCTCCATTCTATGCCTTCACAAACCTCCATTCTGTGACTTCACACACCTCCATTCTGAGTTCAGACACCTCCTTTCTATGACTTCACACACTTCCATTCTATAACTTCACACACCTCCATTCTGTGGCTTCACACACCTACATTCTGAGTTCACACACCTCCATTCTGTGACTTCACACACCTCCATTCGGTGACTTCACACACCTCCATTCTGTGACTTTACACACCTCCATTCTGAGTTCACACACCTCCATTCTATGACTTCACACATCTCCATTCTATGACTACACTCACCTCCATTCTGACTTCACACACCTCCATTCTGATTCACACACCTCAATTCTTTGACTTCACACACCTCCATTCTATGATTTCACACACTTCCATTCTATGACTTCACACACCTCCATTCTATGACTTCACACACCTCATTTCTGAGTTGACACAACTCCATTCTGTGATTTCTCACACCTCCAATCTGACTTCACACACCTCCATTCAATGACTTCTCACACCTC
The DNA here is from genome assembly GCA_024803745.1 of Megascapheus bottae. Taxonomy (NCBI): domain Eukaryota; kingdom Metazoa; phylum Chordata; class Mammalia; order Rodentia; family Geomyidae; genus Megascapheus; species Megascapheus bottae. Next base: position 354,701 of record JANJXV010000465.1, read on the forward strand.
CATTCGTTGACATCAAAAACAACCATTCTATGACTTAACACAACTCCATTGTGAGTTCACACACCTCCATTCTATGAATTCACACACCTCCATTTTATGACTTCACACACCTCAATTCTATGACTTCACACACCTCCATTCTGTGACTTCACACACCTCCATTCTATGACTTCACAAACTTCCATTCTGAGTTCACAGACCTCCATTCTATGACTTCACACACCTCCATTCTATGAATTCACTCACTTCCATTCTGACTTCACACACCTCCATTTTGACTTCACACACCTCAATTCTGTGACTTCACACACCTCCATTCAATGATTTCACACACTTCTATTCTATGACTTCACACACCTCCATTCTGTGGCTTCACACACCTACATTCTGTGTTCACACACCTCCATTCTGTGACTTCACACACCTCCATTCTGTGATTTCACACACCTACAATCTGACTTCACACACCTCCATTCTATCACTTCACACACCTCCATTCGTTGACATCAAAAAACACCATTCTATGACTTCACACAACTCCATTTTGACTTCACACACCTCCATTCTATGAGTTCACACACCTCCATTTTATGACTTCACACACCTCCATTCTATGACTTCACACACCTCAATTCTATGACTTCACACACCTCCATTCTATGACTTCACACACCTCCATTCTGTGACTTCAGACACCTCCACTCTATGACTTCAAACACCTTCATTCTTACTTCACAAACATCCATTCTGTGACTTCACACACCTCCATTCTGTGACTTCACACACCTTCATTCTGACATCACACACCTCCATTCTGTGACTTCAGACACCTCAATTCTGTGACTTCACACACCTCCATTCTGACTTCACATACCTCCATTCTATGATTTCACACACCTCCATTCTATGACTTCACACACCTCCATTCTGTGACTTCGCACACCACCTTTTTGACTTCACACACCTCCATTCTGTGATTTCACACACCTCCATTCTGTGACTTCACACACCCCCGTTTTGACTTCACACACTTCCATTCTGTGACTTCACACATCTCCATTCTGTGACTTCACACACCTCTATTTTTTCATTTCACACACCTCCATTCTTTGACTTCTCACACCTCCATTCCATGACTTCACACACCTCCATTCTATGAGTTCAGACACCTCCATTCTATGAGTTCACACATCCAATTTGACTTCACACACCTCCATTCTATGACTTCACACACCTTCATTCTTACTTCAGAAACATCCATTCTCTGACTTCACACACCTCCATTCTATGGCTTCACAAACCTCCATTCTGTGACTTCACACACCTCCATTCTGAGTTCACACACCTCCATTCTGTGACTTCACACACCTCCATTCGTTGACATCAAAAACCACAATTCTATGACTTCACACAACTCCATTTTAACTTCACACACCTCCATTCTATGAGTTCACACACCTCCATTTTATGACTTCACACACCTCCATTCTATGACTTCACACACCTTAATTCTATGACTTCACACACCTCCATTCTATGACTTCACACACCTCCATTCTGTGACTTCACACACCTCCACTCTATGACTTCAAACACCTTAATTCTTACTTCACAAACATCCATTCTGTGACTTCACACACCTCCATTCTGTGATTTCACACACCTTCATTCTGACTTCACACACCTCCATTCTGTGACTTCACACACCTCCATTCTGTGACTTCACACACCTCCATTCTGACTTCACACACCTCCATTCTATGACTTCACACACCTCCATTCTATGACTTCACACACCTCCATTTTGTGACTTCACACACCTAAATTCTATGACTTCACACACCTCCATTGTGACTTCACACACCTTCATTCTGACTTCACACACCTCCATTCTGTGATTTCACACACCTCCATACTATGACTTCACACACCTCCATCAATGACTTCACACACCTCCATTCTGAGTTCACACACCTCCATTCTGTGACTTCACACACCTCCATTCTGACTTCACACACCTTCATTTTATCACTTCACACACCTCCATTCTGTGACTTCTCACACCTCCATTCTATGACTTCACATTGTTCCATTGTGACGTCACACAACACCATTCTCTGAGTTCACACATGTCCATTCTATTATTTCACACACCTCCATTCTGACTTCACACACCTCCATTCTATGACATCACAGACCTCGAATCTGTGACTTCACTCACCTCCACTCTATGACTTCACACTCCTCCATTCTATGACTTCCCACACCTCCTTTCTATGACTTCACCCACCTCAGTCTATGACTTCACACACCTCCATTCTGACTTCACACACCTCCATTCTGTGACCTCACACACCTCCATTCTATGACTTCACACACCTCCATTCTATGACTTCACACACCTCCATTCTATGACTTCACACACCTCCATTCTGTGACTTCACACACCTCCATTCTATGACTTCAAACACCTTCATTCTTACTTCACAAACATCCATTCTGTGACTTCACACACCTCCTTTCTGTGACTTCACACATCTTCATTCTGACTTCACACACCTCCATTCTCTGACTTCACAAACCTCAATTCTGTGACGTGACACACCTCCATTCTGACTTCACACACTTTCATTCTATGATTTCACACACCTTCATTCTATGACTTCACACACCTCCATTCTGTGACTTCACACACCTCCATTCTGACTTCACACCCCTCCATTCTGACTTCACACACCTCCATTCTGTGACTTCACACACCTCCGTTTTCACTTCAAACACTTCCAATCTGTGACTTCACACACCTCCATTCTGTGACTTCACACACCTCTATTGTTTCGCTCCACAGACCTCCATTTTTTGACTTCACACACCGCCATTCCATGACTTCACAAACCTCCATTCTATGAGTTCACACACCTCCATTCTATGAGTTCACACACCTCCAATTTAACTTCACACATCTCCATTCTATGACTTCACACACCTTCATTCTTACTTCAGAAACATCCATTCTCTTACTTCACACACCTCCATTCTATGACTTCACAAACCTCCATTCTGTGACTTCACACACCTCCATTCTGAGTTCACACACCTCCATTCTATGACTTCACACATCTCCATTCTATGACTTCACTCACATCCATTCTGACTTCACACACCTCCATTCTGATTCACACACCTCAATTCTTTGACTTCACACACCTCCATTCTATGATTTCACACACTTCCATGCTATGACTTCACACACCTCCATTCTATGACTTCACACACCTCATTTCTGAGTTGACACACCTCCATTCTGTGATTTCACACACCTCCAATCTGACTTCACACACCTCCATTCTATGACTTCACACACCTCCATTCGTTGACATCAAAAACAACCATTCTATGACTTCACACAAATCCATTGTGAGGTCACACACCTCCATTCCATGAATTCACACACCTCCATTTTATGACCTCACACACCTCAATTCTATGACTTGACACACCTCCATTCTGTGACTTCACACACCTCCATTCTATGACTTCACAAACTTCCATTCTGAGTTCACAGACCTTCATTCTATGACTTCACACACCTCCATTCTATGACTTCACTCACTTCCATTCTGACTTCACACACCTCCATTCTGACTTCACACACCTCAATTCTGTGAATTCACACACCTCCATTCAGTGATTTCACACACTTCCATTCTATGACTTCACACACCTCCATTCTGTGGCTTCACACACCTACATTCTGTGTTCACACTCCTCCATTCTGTGACTTCACACACGTCCAGTCTGTGATTTCACACACCTCCAATCTGACTTAACACACCTCCATTCTATGACTTCACACACCTCCTTTCTTTGACATCAAAAAACACCATTCTATGACTTCACACAACTCCATTTTGACTTCACACACGTCAATTCTATGAGTTCACACACCTCCATTTTATGACTTCACACACCTCCATTCTATGACTTCACACACCTGAATTCTATGACTTCACACACCTCCATTCTATGACTTCACACACCTTCATTCTGTGACTTCAGACACCTCCACTCTATGACTTCAAACACCTTCATTGTTACTTCACAAACATCCATTCTGTGACTTCACACACCTCTATTCTGTGACTTCACACACCTTCATTCTGACTTCACAGACCTCCATTCTGTGACTTCACACAACTCAATTCTGTGACGTGACACACCTCATTTCTGACTTCACACACCTTCATTCTATGATTTCACACACCTTCATTCTATGACTTCACACACCTCCATTCTGTGACTTCACACACCTCCATTCTGACTTCACACCCCTCCATTCTGACTTCACACACCTCCATTCTGACTTCACACACCTCCATTCTATGAATTCACACACCTCCATTCTGTGACTTCACACACCACCTTTTTGACTTCACACACCTCCATTCTCTGACTTCACACACCTCCATTCTGTGACTTCACACACCTCCGTTTTCACTTCACACACTTCCAATCTGTGACTTCACAAGCCTCCATTCTGTGATTTCACACACCTCTATTGTTTCACTTCACACACCTCCATTCTTTGAATTCACACACCGCCATTCCATGACTTCACAAACCTCCATTCTATGAGTTCACACACCTCCATTCTATGAGTTCACCTCCAATTTGACTTCACACATCTCCATTCTATGACTTCACACACCTTCATTCTTACTTCAGAAACATCCATTCTCTTACTTCACACACCTCCATTCTATGACTTCACAAACCTCCATTCTGTGACTTCACACACCTCCATTCTGAGTTCACACACCTCCTTTCTATGACTTCACACATTTCCATTCTATAACTTCACACACCTCCATTCTGTGGCTTCACACACCTATATTCTGAGTTCACACACCTCCATTCCGTGACTTCACACACCTCCATTCTGTGACTTCACACACCTCCATTCTGTTACTTCACACACCTCGATCCTATGACTTCACACACCTCCATTCAATGAAATAACACACCTCCATTCTGTGATTTCAGAAACCTCCATTCTATGACTTCACACACCTCCATTCTGTGACTTCACACACCTCCATTCTGAGTTCACACACCTCCATTCTATGACATCACAAACCACGATTCTGAGTTCACAGTCCTCCATTCTGTGACTTCACACACCTCCATTCTGTGATTTCACACACCTCCAATCTGACTTCACACACCTCCATTCTATGACTTCACACACCTCCATTCGTTGACATCAAAAAACACCATTCTATGACTTCACACAACTCCATTTTGACTTCACACACCTCCATTCTATGAGTTCACACACCTCCATTTTATGACTTCACACACCTCCATTGTGTGACTTCACACACCTCAATTCTATGACTTCACACACCTCCATTCTATGACTTCACACACCTCTATTCTGTGACTTCAGACACCTCCACTCTATGACTTCAAACACCTTCATTCTTACTTCACAAACATCCATTCTGTGACTTCACACACCTCCATTCTGTGACTTCACACACCTTCATTCTGACTTCACACACCTCCATTCTGTGACTTCACACACCTCAATTCTGTGACTTCACACACCTCCATTCTGACTTCACATACCTCCATTCTATGATTTCGCACACCTCCATTCTATGACTTCACACACCTCCATTCTGTGACTTCACACACCACCTTTTTGACTTCACACACCTCCATTCTGTGATTTCACACACCTCCATTCTGTGACTTCACACACCTCCGTTTTGACTTCACACACTTCCATTCTGTGACTTCACACACCTCCATTCTGTGACTTCACACACCTCTATTGTTTCACTTCACACACCTCCATTCTTTGACTTCACACACCTCCATTCCATGACTTCACACACCTCCATTCTTTGAGTTCACACACCTCCATTCTATGAGTTCACACACATCCAATTTGACTTCACACACCTCAATTCTATGACTTCACACACCTTCATTCTTACTTCAGAAACATCCATTCTCTGACTTCACACACCTCCATTCTATGGCTTCACAAACCTCCATTCTGTGACTTCACACACCTCAATTCTGAGTTCACACACCTCCATTCTGTGACTTCACACACCTCCATTCGTTGACATCAAAAACCAACATACTATGACTTCACACAACTCCATTTTAACTTCACACACCTCCATTCTATGAGTTCACACACCTCCATTTTATGACTTCACACACCTCCATTCTATGACTTCACACACCTCAATTCTATGACTTCACACACCTCCATTCTGTGACTTCACACACCTCCACTCTATGACCTCAAACATCTTCATTCTTACTTCACAAACATCCATTCTGTGACTTCACACACCTCCATTCTGTGATTTCACACACCTTCATTCTGACTTCACACACCTCCATTCTGTGACTTCACACACCTCCATTCTGTGACTTCACACACCTCCATTCTGACTTCACACACCTCCATTCTATGACTTCACACACCTCCGCTCTATGACTTCACACACCTCCATTTTGTGACTTCACACACCTAAATTCTATGACTTCACTCAACTCCATTGTGACTTCACACACCTCCATTCTATGAGTTCACACACCTCCATTCTGACTTCACACACCTCCGTTCTATGACTTCACACACCTCCGTTCTCACTTCACACAGCTCCATTCTGTGACTTCACAAAACTCCATTCTGTGATTTCACACACCTTCATTCTGACTTCACACACTTCCATTCTAAGACTTCACACACCTCCATTCTGTGGCTTCACACACCTACAATCTGACTTTACACACCTTCATTCTATGATTTCACACACCTCCATTCTGTGATTTCACACACCTCCAATCTGACTTCACACACCTCCATTCCATGACTTCACACATCTCCATTCGTTGACATCAAAAAACACCATTCTATGACTTCACACAACTCCATTTTGACTTCACACACCTCCATTCTATGAGTTCACACACCTCCATTTTATGAATTCACACACCTCCATTCTATGACTTCACACACCTCAATTCTATGACTTCACACACCTCCATTCTATGACTTCACACACCTTCATTCTGTGACTTCAGACACCTCCACTCTATGACTTCAAACACCTTCATTGTTACTTCACAAACATCCATTCTGTGACTTCACACACCTCCATTCTGTGACTTCACACACCTTCATTCTGACTTCACACACCTCCATTCTGTGACTTCACACAACTCAATTTTGTGACTTCACACACCTCCATTCTGATTTCACATACCTCCATTCTATGATTTCACACACCTCCATTCTATGACTTCACACACCTCCATTCTGTGACTTCACACACCACCTTTTTGACTTCACACACCTCCATTCTGTGACTTCACAAAACTCCATTCTGTGATTTCACACACCTCCATACTATGACTTCACACACCTCCATCTATGACTTCACACACCTCCATTCTGAGTTCACACACCTCCATTCTGTGACTTCACACACTTCCATTCTGACTTCACACACCTTCATTTTATGACTTCACACACCGCCATTCTGTGACTTCTCACACCACCATTCTATGACTTCACACTCTTCCATTGTGACGTCACACAACTCCATTCTCTGAGTTCACACATCTCCATTCTATGATTTCACACACCTCCATTCTGACTTCACACACCTCCATTCTATGACATCACAGACCTCGAATCTGTGACTTCACTCACCTCCACTCTATGACTTCACACGCCTCCATTCTATGACTTCCCACACTTCCTTTCTATTACATCACCCACCTCAGTCTATGACTTCACCCACCTCCATTCTGACTTCACACACCTCCATTCTGGGACTTCACACACCTCCATTCTATGACTTCACACACCTCCCTTCTATGACTTCACACACCTCCATTCTATGACTTCACACACCTCCATTCTGTGACTTCAGACACCTCCACTCTATGACTTCAAACACCTTCATTCTTACTTCACAAACATCCATTCTGTGACTTCACACACCTCAATTCTGTGACTTCACACACCTTCATTCTGACTTCACACACTTCCATTCTAAGACTTCACACACCTCCATTCTGTGGCTTCACACACCTACAATCTGACTTTACACACCTTCATTCTATGATTTCACACACCTCCATTCTGTGATTTCACACACCTCCAATCTGACTTCACACACCTCCATTCCATGACTTCACACACCTCCATTCGTTGACATCAAAAAACACCATTCTATGACTTCACACAACTCCATTTTGACTTCACACACCTCCATTCTATGAGTTCACACACCTCCATTTTATGAATTCACACACCTCCATTCTATGACTTCACACACCTCAATTCTATGACTTCACACACCTCCATTCTATGACTTCACACACCTTCATTCTGTGACTTCAGACACCTCCACTCTATGACTTCAAACACCTTCATTGTTACTTCACAAACATCCATTCTGTGACTTCACACACCTCCATTCTGTGACTTCACACACCTTCATTCTGACTTCACACACCTTCATTCTGTGACTTCACACAACTCAATTTTGTGACTTCACACACCTCCATTCTGATTTCACATACCTCCATTCTATGATTTCACACACCTCCATTCTATGACTTCACACACCTCCATTCTGTGACTTCACACACCACCTTTTTGACTTTACACACCTCCATTCTGTGACTTCACACACCTCCATTCTGTGACTTCACACACCTCCGTTTTGACTTCACACACTTCCATTCTGTGACTTCACACACCTCCATTCTGTGACTTCACAAACCTCTATGCTGTGACTTCACACACCTCGTTTCTGACTTCACACACCTACTTTCTATGACTTCACACACTTCCATTCTATAACTTCACACACCTCCATTCTGTGGCTTCACACACCTACATTCTGAGTTCACACACCTCCATTCTGTGACTTCACCACCTCCATTCTCTGACTTCACACACCTCCATTCTGTGACTTCACACACCTCGCTCCTATGACTTCACACACCTCCATTCAATGAATAAACACACCTCCATTCTGTGATTTCACAAACCTCCATTCTATGACTTCACACACCTCCATTCTGAGACTTCACACACCTCCATTCTGAGTTCACACACCTCCATTCTATGACTTCACAAACCTCCATTCTGAGTTCAGAGACCTCCATTCTATGACTTCACACACCTCCATTCTATGACTTCACTCACCTCCATTGAGACTTCACACATCTCCATTCTGACTTCACACACCTTAATTCTGTGACTTCACACACCTCCATTCTATGATTTCACACACTTCCATTCTATGACTTGACACACCTCCATTCTGTGGCTTCACACACCTCCATTCGTTGACATCAAAAAACACCATTCTATGACTTCACACAACTCCATTTTGACTTCACACACCTCCATTCTATGAGTTCACACACCTCCATTTTATGACTTCACACACCTCCATTCTATGACTTCACACACCTCAATTCTATGACTTCACACACCTCCATTCTATGACTTCACAAACCTCCATTCTGTGCCTTCACACACCGCCACTCTATGACTACAATCACCTGCATTCTTACTTCACAAACATCCATCCTGTGACTTCACACACCTCCATTCTGTGATTTCACACACCTTCATTCTGACTTCACACACCTCCATTCTGTGACTTCACACACCTCAATTCTGTGACTTCACACACCTACATTCTGACTTCACACACCTCCATTCTATGACTTCACACACCTCCATTCTATGACTTCACACACCTCCATTTTGTGACTTCACACACCTAAATTCTATGACTTCACACACCTCCATTGTGACTTCACACACCTCCATTCTATGAGTTCACACACCTCCGTTCTGACTTCACACACCTCCATTCTATGAGTTCACACACCTCCGTTCTGACTTCTCACAGCTCCATTCTGTGACTTCACAAAACTCCATTCTGTGATTTCACACACCTCCATACTATGACTTCACACACCTCCATCTATGACTTCACACACCTCCATTCTGAGTTCACACACCTCCATTCTGTGACTTCACACACCTCCATTCTGACTTCACACACCTTCATTTTATGACTTCACACACCTCCATTCTGTGACTTCTCACACCTACCATTGTGACGTCACACAACTCCATTCTCTGAGTTCACACATCTCCATTCTATGATTTCACACACCTCCATTCTGACTTCACACACCTCCATTCTATGACTTCACACACCTCCATTCTATGACTTCACACACCTTCATTCTGTGACTTCAGACACCTCCACTCTATGACTTCAAACACCTTCATTGTTACTTCACAAACATCCATTCTGTGACTTCACACACCTCCATTCTGTGACTTCACACTCCTTCATTCTGACTTCACACACCTCCATTCTGTGACTTCACACAACTCAATTCTGTGACGTGACACACCTCCATTCTGACTTCACACACCTTCATTCTATGATTTCACACACCTTCATTCTATGACTTCACACACCTCCATTCTGTGACTTCACACACCTCCATTCTGACTTCACACCCCTCCATTCTGACTTCACACACCTCCATTCTGACTTCACACAGCTCCATTCTATGAATTCACACACCTCCATTCTGTGACTTCACACACCACCTTTTTGACTTCACACACCTCCATTCTCTGACTTCACACACCTCCATTCTGTGACTCCACACACCTCCGTTTTCACTTCACACACTTCCAATCTGTGACTTCACACACCTCCATTATGCGACTTCACACACCTCAATTCTGTGACTTCACACACCTCCATTCTGACTTCACACACCTCCATTCTATGACTTCACACACCTCCCTTCTATGACTTCACACACCTCCATTTTGTGACTTCACACACCTTAATTCTATGACTTCACACACCTCCATTGTGACTTCACACACCTCCATTCTATGAGTTCACACACCTCCATTCTGACTTCACACACCTCCATTCTATGAGTTCACACACCTCCGTTGTGACTTCTCACAGCTCCATTCTGTGACTTCACAAAACTCCATTCTGTGATTTCACACACCTCCATACTATGACTTCACACACCTCCATCTATGACTTCACACACCTCCATTCTGAGTTCACACACCTCCATTCTGTGACTTCACACTCCTCCATTCTGACTTAACACACCTTCATTTTATGACTTCACACACGTCCATTCTGTGACTTCTCACACCTCCATTCTGTGACTTCACACTCTACCATTGTGACGTCACACAACTCCATTCTCTGAGTTCACACATCTCCATTCTATGATTTCACACACCTCCATTCTGACTTCACACACCTCCATTCTATGACATCACAGACCTCGTATCTGTGACTTCACTCACCTCCACTCTATGACTTCACACTCCTCCATTCTACGACTTCCCACACCTCCTTTCTATGACTTCACCCACCTCAGTCTATGACTTCACACACCTCCAGTCTGACTTCACACACCTCCATTCTGTGACTTCACACACCTCCATTCTATGACTTCACACTCCTCCATTCTATGATTTCCCACACCTCCATTCTGTGACTTCACACACCTCCATTCTATGTCTTCAAACACCTTCATTCTTACTTCACAAACATCCATTCTGTGACTTCACACACCTCCTTTCTGTGACTTCACACACCTTCATTCTGACTTCACACACCTGCATTCTCTGACGTCACACACCTCAATTCTGTGACGTGACCCACACCTCCAATCTGACTTCACATACCTTCATTCTATGATTTTACACACCTCCATTGTATGACTTCACACACCTCCATTCTGTGATTTCACACACCTCCATTCTGACTTCACACCCCTCCATTCTGACTTCACACACCTCCATTCTGACTTCACACAGCTCCATTCTATGAATTCACACACCTCCATTATGTGACTTCACACACCACCTTTTTGACTTCACACACCTCCATTCTCTGACTTCACACACCTCCATTCTGTGACTTCACACACCTCCGTTTTGACTTCACACACTTCCAATCTGTGACTTCACACACCTCCATTCTGTGACTTCACGCACCTCTAATGTTTCGCTTCACAGACTTCCATTTTTTGACTTCACACACCGCCATTCCATGACTTCACAAACCTCCATTCTATGAGTTCACACACCTCCATTCTATGAGTTCACACACCTCCAATTTAACTTCACACATCTCCATTCTATGACTTCACACACCTTCATTCTTACTTCAGAAACATCCATTCTCTTACTTCACACACCTCCATTCTATGACTTCACAAACCTCCATTCTGTGACTTCACACAACTCCATTCTGAGTTCACACACCTCCATTCTATGACTTCACACATCTCCATTCTATGACTTCACTCACATCCATTCTGACTTCACACACCTCCATTCTGATTCAGACACCTCAATTCTTTGACTTCACACACCTCCATTCTATGATTTCACACACTTCCATTCTATGACTTCACACACCTCCATTCTATGACTTCAGACACCTCATTTCTGAGTTGACACTCCTCCATTCTCTGATTTCACACACCTCCAATCTGACTTCACACACCTCCATTCTATACCTTCACACACCTCCATTCGTTGACATCAAAAACAACCATTCTATGACTTCACACAACTCCATTGTGAGGTCACACACCTCCATTCTATGAATTCACACACCTCCATTTTATGACCTCACACACCTCAATTCTATGACTTCACACACCTCCATTCTGTGACTTCACACACCTCCATTCTATGACTTCACAAACTTCCATTCTGAGTTCACAGACCTTCATTCTATGACTTCACACACCTCCATTCTATGACTTCACTCACTTCCATTCTGACTTCACACCCCTCCATTCTGACTTCACACACCTCAATTCTGTGACTTCACACACCTCCATTCAATGGTTTCACACACTTCCATTCTATGACTTCACACACCTCCATTCTGTGACTTCACACACCTTCATTCTGACTTCACACACCTCCATTCTGTGACTTCACACAACTCAATTCTGTGACGTGACACACCTCCATTCTGACTTCACACACCTTCATTCTATGATTTCACACACCTTCATTCTATGACTTCACACACCTCCATTCTGTGACTTCACACTCCTCCATTCTGACTTCACACCCCTCCATTCTGACTTCACACACCTCCATTCTGACTTCACACAGCTCCATTCTATGAATTCACACACCTCCATTCTGTGACTTCACACACCACCTTTTTGACTTCACACACCTCCATTCTCTGACTTCACACACCTCCATTCTGTGACTTCACACACCTCCGTTTTCATTTCACACACTTCCAATCTGTGACTTCACACACCTCCATTCTGTGACTTCACACACCTCAATTCTGTGACTTCACACACCTCCATTCTGACTTCACACACCTCCATTCTATGACTTCACACACCTCCATTCTATGACTTCTCACACCTCCATTTTGTGACTTCACACACCTTAATTCTATGACTTCACACACCTCCATTGTGACTTCACACACCTCCATTCTATGAGTTCACACACCTCCATTCTGACTTCACACACCTCCATTCTATGACTTCACACACCTCCGTTCTGACTTCTCACAGCTCCATTCTGTGACTTCACAAAACTCCATTCTGTGATTTCACACACCTCCATACTATGACTTCACACACCTCCATCTATGACTTCACACACCTCCATTCTGAGTTCACACACCTCCATTCTGTGACTTCACACTCCTCCATTCTGACTTAAAACACCTTCATTTTATGACTTCACACACGTCCATTCTGTGACTTCTCACACCTCCATTCTGTGACTTCACACTCTACCATTGTGACGTCACACAACTCCATTCTCTGAGTTCACACATCTCCATTCTATGATTTCACACACCTCCATTCTGACTTCACACACCTCCATTCTATGACATCACAGACCTCGCATCTGTGACTTCACTCACCTCCACTCTATGACTTCACACTCCTCCATTCTACGACTTCCCACACCTCCTTTCTATGACTTCACCCACCTCAGTCTATGACTTCACACACCTCCAGTCTGACTTCACACACCTCCATTCTGTGACTTCACACACCTCCATTCTATGACTTCACACACCTCAATTCTATGACTTCACACACCTCCATTCTATGATTTCTCACACCTCCATTCTGTGACTTCACACACCTCCATTCTATGTCTTCAAACACCTTCATTCTTACTTCACAAACATCCATTCTGTGACTTCACACACCTCCTTTCTGTGACTTCACACACCTTCATTCTGACTTCACACACCTGCATTCTCTGACTTCACACACCTCAATTCTGTGACGTGACTCACACCTCCAATCTGACTTCACATACCTTCATTCTATGATTTTACACACCTCCATTCTATGACTTCACACACCTCCATTCTGTGACTTCACACACCTCCATTCTGACTTCACACCCCTCCATTCTGACTTCACACACCTCCATTCTGACTTCACACAGCTCCATTCTATGAATTCACACACCTCCATTATGTGATTTCACACACCACCTTTTTGAGTTCACACACCTCCATTCTCTGACTTCACACACCTCCATTCTGTGACTTCACACACCTCCGTTTTGACTTCACACACTTCCAATCTGTGACTTCACACACCTCCATTCTGTGACTTCACGCACCTCTAATGTTTCGCTTCACAGACCTCCATTTTTTGACTTCACACACCGCCATTCCATGACTTCACAAACCTCCATTCTATGAGTTCACACACCTCCATTCTATGAGTTCACACACCTCCAATTTAACTTCACACATCTCTATTCTATGACTTCACACACCTTCATTCTTACTTCCGAAACATCCATTCTCTTACTTCACACACCTCCATTCTATGACTTCACAAACCTCCATTCTGTGACTTCACACACCTCCATTCTGAGTTCACACACCTCCATTCTATGACTTCACACATCTCCATTCTATGACTTCACTCACATCCATTCTGACTTCACACACCTCCTTTCTGATTCAGACACCTCAATACTTTGACTTCACACACCTCCATTCTATGATTTCACACACTTCCATTCTATGACTTCACACACCTCCATTCTATGACTTCAGACACCTCATTTCTGAGTTGACACACCTCCATTCTCTGATTTCACACACCTCCAATCTGACTTCACACACCTCCATTCTATGACTTCACACACCTCCATTCGTTGACATCAAAAACAACCATTCTATGACTTCACACAACTCCATTGTGAGGCCACACACCTCCATTCTATGAATTCACACACCTCCATTTTATGACCTCACACACCTCAATTCTATGACTTCACACACCTCCATTCTGTGACTTCACACACCTCCATTCTATGACTTCACAAACTTCCATTCTGATTTCACAGACCTTCATTCTATGACTTCACACACCTCCATTCTATGACTTCACTCACTTCCATTCTGACTTCACACCCCTCCATTCTGACTTCACACACCTCAATTCTGTGACTTCACACACCTCCATTCAATGATTTCACACACTTCCATTCTATGACTTCACACACCTCCATTCTGTGGCTTCACACACCTACATTCTGTGTTCACACACCTCCATTCTGTAACTTCACACACCTCCATTCTGTGATTTCACACACCTCCAATCTGACTTCACACACCTCCATTCTATGACTTCCCACACCTCCATTCGTTGACATCGAAAAACACCATTCTATGACTTCACACAACTCCATTTTGACTTCACACACCTCCTTTCTGTGACTTCACACACCTTCATTCTGACTTCACACACCTGCATTCTCTGACGTCACACACCTCAATTCTGTGACGTGACCCACACCTCCAATCTGACTTCACATACCTTCATTCTATGATTTTACACACCTCCATTGTATGACTTCACACACCTCCATTCTGTGATTTCACACACCTCCATTCTGACTTCACACCCCTCCATTCTGACTTCACACACCTCCATTCTGACTTCACACAGCTCCATTCTATGAATTCACACACCTCCATTATGTGACTTCACACACCACCTTTTTGACTTCACACACCTCCATTCTCTGACTTCACACACCTCCATTCTGTGACTTCACACACCTCCGTTTTGACTTCACACACTTCCAATCTGTGACTTCACACACCTCCATTCTGTGACTTCACGCACCTCTAATGTTTCGCTTCACAGACTTCCATTTTTTGACTTCACACACCGCCATTCCATGACTTCACAAACCTCCATTCTATGAGTTCACACACCTCCATTCTATGAGTTCACACACCTCCAATTTAACTTCACACATCTCCATTCTATGACTTCACACACCTTCATTCTTACTTCAGAAACATCCATTCTCTTACTTCACACACCTCCATTCTATGACTTCACAAACCTCCATTCTGTGACTTCACACAACTCCATTCTGAGTTCACACACCTCCATTCTATGACTTCACACATCTCCATTCTATGACTTCACTCACATCCATTCTGACTTCACACACCTCCATTCTGATTCAGACACCTCAATTCTTTGACTTCACACACCTCCATTCTATGATTTCACACACTTCCATTCTATGACTTCACACACCTCCATTCTATGACTTCAGACACCTCATTTCTGAGTTGACACTCCTCCATTCTCTGATTTCACACACCTCCAATCTGACTTCACACACCTCCATTCTATACCTTCACACACCTCCATTCGTTGACATCAAAAACAACCATTCTATGACTTCACACAACTCCATTGTGAGGTCACACACCTCCATTCTATGAATTCACACACCTCCATTTTATGACCTCACACACCTCAATTCTATGACTTCACACACCTCCATTCTGTGACTTCACACACCTCCATTCTATGACTTCACAAACTTCCATTCTGAGTTCACAGACCTTCATTCTATGACTTCACACACCTCCATTCTATGACTTCACTCACTTCCATTCTGACTTCACACCCCTCCATTCTGACTTCACACACCTCAATTCTGTGACTTCACACACCTCCATTCAATGGTTTCACACACTTCCATTCTATGACTTCACACACCTCCATTCTGTGACTTCACACACCTTCATTCTGACTTCACACACCTCCATTCTGTGACTTCACACAACTCAATTCTGTGACGTGACACACCTCCATTCTGACTTCACACACCTTCATTCTATGATTTCACACACCTTCATTCTATGACTTCACACACCTCCATTCTGTGACTTCACACTCCTCCATTCTGACTTCACACCCCTCCATTCTGACTTCACACACCTCCATTCTGACTTCACACAGCTCCATTCTATGAATTCACACACCTCCATTCTGTGACTTCACACACCACCTTTTTGACTTCACACACCTCCATTCTCTGACTTCACACACCTCCATTCTGTGACTTCACACACCTCCGTTTTCATTTCACACACTTCCAATCTGTGACTTCACACACCTCCATTCTGTGACTTCACACACCTCAATTCTGTGACTTCACACACCTCCATTCTGACTTCACACACCTCCATTCTATGACTTCACACACCTCCATTCTATGACTTCTCACACCTCCATTTTGTGACTTCACACACCTTAATTCTATGACTTCACACACCTCCATTGTGACTTCACACACCTCCATTCTATGAGTTCACACACCTCCATTCTGACTTCACACACCTCCATTCTATGACTTCACACACCTCCGTTCTGACTTCTCACAGCTCCATTCTGTGACTTCACAAAACTCCATTCTGTGATTTCACACACCTCCATACTATGACTTCACACACCTCCATCTATGACTTCACACACCTCCATTCTGAGTTCACACACCTCCATTCTGTGACTTCACACTCCTCCATTCTGACTTAAAACACCTTCATTTTATGACTTCACACACGTCCATTCTGTGACTTCTCACACCTCCATTCTGTGACTTCACACTCTACCATTGTGACGTCACACAACTCCATTCTCTGAGTTCACACATCTCCATTCTATGATTTCACACACCTCCATTCTGACTTCACACACCTCCATTCTATGACATCACAGACCTCGCATCTGTGACTTCACTCACCTCCACTCTATGACTTCACACTCCTCCATTCTACGACTTCCCACACCTCCTTTCTATGACTTCACCCACCTCAGTCTATGACTTCACACACCTCCAGTCTGACTTCACACACCTCCATTCTGTGACTTCACACACCTCCATTCTATGACTTCACACACCTCAATTCTATGACTTCACACACCTCCATTCTATGATTTCTCACACCTCCATTCTGTGACTTCACACACCTCCATTCTATGTCTTCAAACACCTTCATTCTTACTTCACAAACATCCATTCTGTGACTTCACACACCTCCTTTCTGTGACTTCACACACCTTCATTCTGACTTCACACACCTGCATTCTCTGACTTCACACACCTCAATTCTGTGACGTGACTCACACCTCCAATCTGACTTCACATACCTTCATTCTATGATTTTACACACCTCCATTCTATGACTTCACACACCTCCATTCTGTGACTTCACACACCTCCATTCTGACTTCACACCCCTCCATTCTGACTTCACACACCTCCATTCTGACTTCACACAGCTCCATTCTATGAATTCACACACCTCCATTATGTGATTTCACACACCACCTTTTTGAGTTCACACACCTCCATTCTCTGACTTCACACACCTCCATTCTGTGACTTCACACACCTCCGTTTTGACTTCACACACTTCCAATCTGTGACTTCACACACCTCCATTCTGTGACTTCACGCACCTCTAATGTTTCGCTTCACAGACCTCCATTTTTTGACTTCACACACCGCAATTCCATGACTTCACAAACCTCCATTCTATGAGTTCACACACCTCCATTCTATGAGTTCACACACCTCCAATTTAACTTCACACATCTCTATTCTATGACTTCACACACCTTCATTCTTACTTCCGAAACATCCATTCTCTTACTTCACACACCTCCATTCTATGACTTCACAAACCTCCATTCTGTGACTTCACACACCTCCATTCTGAGTTCACACACCTCCATTCTATGACTTCACACATCTCCATTCTATGACTTCACTCACATCCATTCTGACTTCACACACCTCCTTTCTGATTCAGACACCTCAATACTTTGACTTCACACACCTCCATTCTATGATTTCACACACTTCCATTCTATGACTTCACACACCTCCATTCTATGACTTCAGACACCTCATTTCTGAGTTGACACACCTCCATTCTCTGATTTCACACACCTCCAATCTGACTTCACACACCTCCATTCTATGACTTCACACACCTCCATTCGTTGACATCAAAAACAACCATTCTATGACTTCACACAACTCCATTGTGAGGCCACACACCTCCATTCTATGAATTCACACACCTCCATTTTATGACCTCACACACCTCAATTCTATGACTTCACACACCTCCATTCTGTGACTTCACACACCTCCATTCTATGACTTCACAAACTTCCATTCTGATTTCACAGACCTTCATTCTATGACTTCACACACCTCCATTCTATGACTTCACTCACTTCCATTCTGACTTCACACCCCTCCATTCTGACTTCACACACCTCAATTCTGTGACTTCACACACCTCCATTCAATGATTTCACACACTTCCATTCTATGACTTCACACACCTCCATTCTGTGGCTTCACACACCTACATTCTGTGTTCACACACCTCCATTCTGTAACTTCACACACCTCCATTCTGTGATTTCACACACCTCCAATCTGACTTCACACACCTCCATTCTATGACTTCCCACACCTCCATTCGTTGACATCGAAAAACACCATTCTATGACTTCACACAACTCCATTTTGACTTCACACACCTCCATTCTATGAGTTCACACACCTCCATTTTATGACTTTGCACACCTCCATTCTATGACTTCACACACCTCAATTCTATGACTTCACACACCTCCATTCTATGACTTCACACACCTTCATTCTGTGACTTCAGACACCTCCACTCTATGACTTCAAACACCTTCATTGTTACTTCACAAACATCCATTCTGTGACTTCACACACCTCCATTCTGTGACTTCACACAACTCAATTCTGTGACGTGACACACCTCCATTCTGACTTCACACACCTTCATTATATGATTTCACACACCTTCATTCTATGACTTCACACACCTCCATTCTGTGACTTCACACACCTCCATTCTGACTTCACACCCCTCCATTCTGACTTCACACACCTCCATTCTGACTTCACACAGCTCCATTCTATGAATTCACACACCTCCATTCTGTGACTTCACACACCACCTTTTTGAGTTCACACACCTCCATTCTCTGACTTCACACACCTCCATTCTGTGACTTCACACACCTCCGTTTTCAATTCACACACTTCCAATCTGTTACTTCACTCACCTCCATTCTGTGACTTCACACACCTCTATTGTTTCACTTCACACACCTCCATTCTTTGACTTCACACACCGCCATTCCATGACTTCACAAACCTCCATTCTATGAGTTCACACACCTCCATTCTATGAGTTCACACACCTCCAATTTGACTTCACACATCTCCATTCTATGACTTCACACACCTTCATTCTTACTTCAGAAACATCCATTCTCTTACTTCACACACCTCCATTCTATGACTTCACAAACCTCCATTCTGTGACTTCACACACCTCCATTCTGAGTTCACACACCTCCTTTCTATGACTTCACACATTTCCATTCTATAACTTCACACACCTCCATTCTGTGGCTTCACACACCTATATTCTGAGTTCACACACCTCCATTCTGTGACTTCACACACCTCCATTCTGTGACTTCACACACGTGCATTCTCTGACTTCACACACCTCGATCCTATGACTTCACACACCTCCATTCAATGAAATAACACACCTCCATTCTGTGATTTCAGAAACCTCCATTCTATGACTTCACACACCTCCATTCTGTGACTTCACACACCTCCATTCTGAGTTCACACACCTCCATTCTATGACATCACAAACCTCGATTCTGTGTTCACAGACCTCCATTCTGTGACTTCACACACCTCCATTCTGTGATTTCACACACCTCCAATCTGACTTCACACACCTCCATTCTATGACTTCACACACCTCCATTCGTTGACATCAAAAAACACCATTCTATGACTTCACACACCTCCATTCTATGACTTCACACACCTCCATTCTGTGACTTCAGACACCTCCACTCTATGACTTCAAACACCTTCATTCTTACTTCACAAACATCCATTCTGTGACTTCACACACCTCCATTCTGTGACTTCACACACCTTCATTCTGACTTCACACACCTCCATTCTGTGACTTCACACACCTCAATTCTGTGACTTCCCACACCTCCATTCTGACTTCACATACCTCCATTCTATGATTTCGCACATTTCCATTCTATGACTTCACACACCTCCATTCTGTGACTTCACACACCACCTTTTTGACTTCACACACCTCCATTCTGTGATTTCACACACCTCCATTCTGTGACTTCACACACCTCTATTGTTTCACTTCACACACCTCCATTCTTTGACTTCACACACCTCCATTCCATGACTTCACACACCTCCATTCTATGAGTTCACACACCTCCATTCTATGAGTTCACACACATCCAATTTGACTTCAGACACCTCCATTCTATGACTTCACACACCTTCATTCTTACTTCAGAAACATCCATTCTCTGACTTCACACACCACCATTCTATGGATTCACAAACCTCCATTCTGTGACTTCACACACCTCCATTCTGAGTTCACACACCTCCATTCTGTGACTTCACACACCTCCATTCGTTGACATCAAAAACCATTATTCTATGACTTCACACAACTCCATTTTAACTTCACACATCTCCATTCTATGATTTCACACACCTCCATTTTATGACTTCACACACCTCCATTCTATGACTTCACACACCTCAATTCTATGACTTCACACACCTCCATTCTATGACTTCACACACCTCTATTCTGTGACTTCACACACCTCCACTCTATGACTTCAAACACCTTCATTCTTACTTCACAAACATCCATTTTTTGACTTCACACACCTCCATTCTGTGATTTCACACACCTTCATTCTGACTTCACACACCTCCATTCTGTGACTTCACACACCTCCATTCTGACTTCACACACCTTCAGTTTATGACTTCACACACCTCCATTCTGTGACTTCTCACACCTCCATTCTATGACTTCACACACTTCCATTGTGACGTCACACATCTCCATTCTCTGAGTTCACACATCTCCATTCTATGATTTCACACACCTCCATTCTGACTTCACACACCTCCATTCTATGACATCACAGACCTCGAATCTGTGACTTCACTCACCTCCACTCTATGACTTCACACTCCTCCATTCTATGACTTCCCACACCTCCTTTCTATGACTTCACCCACCTCAGTCTATGACTTCACACACCTCCATTCTGACTTCACACACCTCCATTCTGTGACTTCACACACCTCCATTCTATGACTTCACACACCTCAATTCTATGACTTCACACACCTCCATTCTATGACTTCACACACCTCCATTCTGTGACTTCACACACCTCCATTCTATGACTTCAAACACCTTCATTCTTACTTCACAAACATCCATTCTGTGACTTCACACACCTCCTTTCTGTGACTTCACACACCTTCATTCTGATTTCACACACCTCCATTCTCTGACTTCACACACCTCAATTCTGTGACGTGACACACCTCCAATCTGACTTCACATACCTTCATTCTATGATTTCACACACCTCCATTCTATGACTTCACACACCTCCATTCTGTGACTTCACACACCTCCATTCTGACTTCACACCCCTCCATTCTGTCTTCACACACCTCCATTCTGACTTCACACAGCTCCATTCTATGAATTCACACACCTCCATTCTGTGACTTCACACAACACCTTTTTGACTTCACACACCTCCATTCTCTGACTTCACACACCTCCATTCTGTGACTTCACACACCTCCGTTTTTTCTTCACACACTTCCAATCTGTGACTTCACACACCTCCATTCTGTGACTTCACACACCTCTATTGTTTCGCTTCACAGACCTCCATTTTTTGACTTCACACACCGCCATTCCATGACTTCACAAACCTCCATTCTATGAGTTCACACACCTCCATTCTATGAGTTCACACACCTCCAATTTAACTTCACACATCTCCATTCTATGACTTCACACACCTACATTCTTACTTCATAAACATCCATTCTCTTACTTCACACACCTCCATTCTATGAATTCACAAACCTCCATTCTGTGACTTCACACACCTCCATTCTGAGTTCACACACCTCCATTCTATGACTTCACACATCTCTATTCTATGACTTCACTCACATCCATTCTGACTTCACACACCTCCATTCTGATTCACACACCTCAATTCTTTGACTTCACACACCTCCATTCTATGATTTCACACACTTCCTTTCCATGACATCACACACCTCCATTCTATGACTTCACACACCTCATTTCTGAGTTGACACACCTCCATTCTCTGATTTCACACACTTCCAATCTGACTTCACACACCTCCATTCTATGACTTCACACACCTCCATTCGTTTACATCAAAAACAACCATTCTATGACTTCACACACCTCCATTGTGAGGTCACACACCTCCATTCTATGAATTCACACACCTCCATTTTATGACTTCACACACCTCAATTCTATGACTTCACACACCTCCATTCTGTGAGTTCACACACCTCCATTCTATGACTTCACAAACTTCCATTCTGAGTTCACAGACCTTCATTCTATGACTTCACACACCTCCATTCTATGACTTCACTCACTTCCATTCTGACTTCACACCCCTCCATTCTGACTTCACACACCTCAATTCTGTGACTTCACACACCTCCATTCAATGATTTCACACACTTCCATTCTATGACTTCACACACCTCCATTCTGTGGCTTCACACACCTACATTCTGTGTTCACACACCTCCATTCTGTAACTTCACACACCTCCATTCTGTGATTTCACACACCTCCAATCTGACTTCACACACCTCCATTCTATGACTTCCCACACCTCCATTCGTTGACATCGAAAAACACCATTCTATGACTTCACACAACTCCATTTTGACTTCACACACCTCCATTCTATGAGTTCACACACCTCCATTTTATGACTTTGCACACCTCCATTCTATGACTTCACACACCTCAATTCTATGACTTCACACACCTCCATTCTATGACTTCACACACCTTCATTCTGTGACTTCAGACACCTCCACTCTATGACTTCAAACACCTTCATTGTTACTTCACAAACATCCATTCTGTGACTTCACACACCTCCATTCTGTGACTTCACACAACTCAATTCTGTGACGTGACACACCTCCATTCTGACTTCACACACCTTCATTATATGATTTCACACACCTTCATTCTATGACTTCACACACCTCCATTCTGTGACTTCACACACCTCCATTCTGACTTCACACCCCTCCATTCTGACTTCACACACCTCCATTCTGACTTCACACAGCTCCATTCTATGAATTCACACACCTCCATTCTGTGACTTCACACACCACCTTTTTGAGTTCACACACCTCCATTCTCTGACTTCACACACCTCCATTCTGTGACTTCACACACCTCCGTTTTCAATTCACACACTTCCAATCTGTTACTTCACACACCTCCATTCTGTGACTTCACACACCTCTATTGTTTCACTTCACACACCTCCATTCTTTGACTTCACACACCGCCATTCCATGACTTCACAAACCTCCATTCTATGAGTTCACACACCTCCATTCTATGAGTTCACACACCTCCAATTTGACTTCACACATCTCCATTCTATGACTTCACACACCTTCATTCTTACTTCAGAAACATCCATTCTCTTACTTCACACACCTCCATTCGGTGACTTCACACACCTCCATTCTGTGACTTCACACACCTCCATTCTGAGTTCACACACCTCCTTTCTATGACTTCACACATTTCCATTCTATAACTTCACACACCTCCATTCTGTGGCTTCACACACCTATATTCTGAGTTCACACACCTCCATTCTGTGACTTCACACACCTCCATTCTGTGACTTCACACACGTGCATTCTCTGACTTCACACACCTCGATCCTATGACTTCACACACCTCCATTCAATGAAATAACACACCTCCATTCTGTGATTTCAGAAACCTCCATTCTATGACTTCACACACCTCCATTCTGTGACTTCACACACCTCCATTCTGAGTTCACACACCTCCATTCTATGACATCACAAACCTCGATTCTGTGTTCACAGACCTCCATTCTGTGACTTCACACACCTCCATTCTGTGATTTCACACACCTCCAATCTGACTTCACACACCTCCATTCTATGACTTCACACACCTCCATTCGTTGACATCAAAAAACACCATTCTATGACTTCACACACCTCCATTCTATGACTTCACACACCTCCATTCTGTGACTTCAGACACCTCCACTCTATGACTTCAAACACCTTCATTCTTACTTCACAAACATCCATTCTGTGACTTCACACACCTCCATTCTGTGACTTCACACACCTTCATTCTGACTTCACACACCTCCATTCTGTGACTTCACACACCTCAATTCTGTGACTTCACACACCTCCATTCTGACTTCACATACCTCCATTCTATGATTTCGCACATTTCCATTCTATGACTTCACACACCTCCATTCTGTGACTTCACACACCACCTTTTTGACTTCACACACCTCCATTCTGTGATTTCACACACCTCCATTCTGTGACTTCACACACCTCTATTGTTTCACTTCACACACCTCCATTCTTTGACTTCACACACCTCCATTCCATGACTTCACACACCTCCATTCTATGAGTTCACACACCTCCATTCTATGAGTTCACACACATCCAATTTGACTTCAGACACCTCCATTCTATGACTTCACACACCTTCATTCTTACTTCAGAAACATCCATTCTCTGACTTCACACACCACCATTCTATGGATTCACAAACCTCCATTCTGTGACTTCACACACCTCCATTCTGAGTTCACACACCTCCATTCTGTGACTTCACACACCTCCATTCGTTGACATCAAAAACCATTATTCTATGACTTCACACAACTCCATTTTAACTTCACACATCTCCATTCTATGATTTCACACACCTCCATTTTATGACTTCACACACCTCCATTCTATGACTTCACACACCTCAATTCTATGACTTCACACACCTCCATTCTATGACTTCACACACCTCTATTCTGTGACTTCACACACCTCCACTCTATGACTTCAAACACCTTCATTCTTACTTCACAAACATCCATTTTTTGACTTCACACACCTCCATTCTGTGATTTCACACACCTTCATTCTGACTTCACACACCTCCATTCTGTGACTTCACACACCTCCATTCTGACTTCACACACCTTCAGTTTATGACTTCACACACCTCCATTCTGTGACTTCTCACACCTCCATTCTATGACTTCACACACTTCCATTGTGACGTCACACATCTCCATTCTCTGAGTTCACACATCTCCATTCTATGATTTCACACACCTCCATTCTGACTTCACACACCTCCATTCTATGACATCACAGACCTCGGATCTGTGACTTCACTCACCTCCACTCTATGACTTCACACTCCTCCATTCTATGACTTCCCACACCTCCTTTCTATGACTTCACCCACCTCAGTCTATGACTTCACACACCTCCATTCTGACTTCACACACCTCCATTCTGTGACTTCACACACCTCCATTCTATGACTTCACACACCTCAATTCTATGACTTCACACACCTCCATTCTATGACTTCACACACCTCCATTCTGTGACTTCACACACCTCCATTCTATGACTTCAAACACCTTCATTCTTACTTCACAAACATCCATTCTGTGACTTCACACACCTCCTTTCTGTGACTTCACACACCTTCATTCTGATTTCACACACCTCCATTCTCTGACTTCACACACCTCAATTCTGTGACGTGACACACCTCCAATCTGACTTCACATACCTTCATTCTATGATTTCACACACCTCCATTCTATGACTTCACACACCTCCATTCTGTGACTTCACACACCTCCATTCTGACTTCACACCCCTCCATTCTGTCTTCACACACCTCCATTCTGACTTCACACAGCTCCATTCTATGAATTCACACACCTCCATTCTGTGACTTCACACAACACCTTTTTGACTTCACACACCTCCATTCTCTGACTTCACACACCTCCATTCTGTGACTTCACACACCTCCGTTTTTTCTTCACACACTTCCAATCTGTGACTTCACACACCTCCATTCTGTGACTTCACACACCTCTATTGTTTCGCTTCACAGACCTCCATTTTTTGACTTCACACACCGCCATTCCATGACTTCACAAACCTCCATTCTATGAGTTCACACACCTCCATTCTATGAGTTCACACACCTCCAATTTAACTTCACACATCTCCATTCTATGACTTCACACACCTACATTCTTACTTCATAAACATCCATTCTCTTACTTCACACACCTCCATTCTATGAATTCACAAACCTCCATTCTGTGACTTCACACACCTCCATTCTGAGTTCACACACCTCCATTCTATGACTTCACACATCTCTATTCTATGACTTCACTCACATCCATTCTGACTTCACACACCTCCATTCTGATTCACACACCTCAATTCTTTGACTTCACACACCTCCATTCTATGATTTCACACACTTCCTTTCCATGACATCACACACCTCCATTCTATGACTTCACACACCTCATTTCTGAGTTGACACACCTCCATTCTCTGATTTCACACACCTCCAATCTGACTTCACACACCTCCATTCTATGACTTCACACACCTCCATTCGTTTACATCAAAAACAACCATTCTATGACTTCACACACCTCCATTGTGAGGTCACACACCTCCATTCTATGAATTCACACACCTCCATTTTATGACTTCACACACCTCAATTCTATGACTTCACACACCTCCATTCTGTGACTTCAGACACCTCCATTCTATGACTTCACAAACTTCCATTCTGAGTTCACAGACCTTCATTCTATGACTCACACACCTCCATTCTATGACTTCACTCACTTCCATTCTGACTTCACACACCTCCATTCTGCCTTCACACACCTCAATTCTGTGACTTCACACACCTCCATTCAATGATTTCACACACTTCCATTCTATGACTTCACACACCTCCATTATGTGGCTGCACACACCTACATTCTGTGTTCACACACCTCCATTCTGTGACTTCACACACCTCCATTCTGTGATTTCACACACCTCCAATCTGACTTCACACACCTCCATTCTATGACTTCTCACACCTCCATTCGTTGACATCAAAAAACACCATTCTATGACTTCACACAACTCCATTTTGACTTCAAACACCTCCATTCTATGAGTTCACACATCTCCATTTTATGACTTCACACACCTCCATTCTATGACTTCACACACCTCCATTCTATGACTTCACACACCTTCATTCTGTGACTTCAGACACCTCCACTCTATGACTTCAAACACCTTCATTGTTACTTCACAAACATCCATTCTGTGACTTCACACACCTCCATTCTGTGACTTCACACACCTTCATTCTGACTTCACACACCTCCATTCTGTGACTTCACACAACTCAATTCTGTGATTCACACACCTCCATTCTGACTTCACATACCTCCATTCTATGATTTCACACACCTCCATTCTATGACTTCACACACCTCCATTCTGTGACTTCACACACCACCTTTTTGACTTCACACACCTCCATTCTGTGACTTCACACACCTCCATTCTGTGACTTCACACACCTCCGTTTTGACTTCACACACTTCCATTCTGTGACTTCACACACCTCCATTCTGTGACTTCACACACCTCTATTGTTTCACTTCACACACCTCCATTCTTTGACTTCACACACCTCCATTCCATGACTTCACACACCTCCATTCTATGAGTTCACACACCACCATTCTATGAGTTCACACACATCCAATTTGACTTCACACCCCTCCATTCTGTGACTTCACACACCTTCATTCTTACTTCAGAAACATCCATTCTCTGACTTCACACACCTCCAATCTATGGCTTCACAAACCTCCATTCTGTGACTTCACACACCTCCATTCTGAGTTCACACACCTCCATTCTGTGACTTCACACACCTCCATTCGTTGACATCAAAAAACACCATTCTATGACTTCACACAACTCCATTTTAACTTCACACACCTCCATTCTATGAGTTCACACACCTCCATTTTATGACTTCACACACCTCCATTCTATGACTTCACACACCTCAATTCCATGACTTCACACATCTCCATTCTATGACTTCACACACCTCCATTCTGTGACTTCACACACCTCCACTCTATGACTTCAAACACCTTCATTCTTACTTCACAAACATCCATTCTGTGACTTCACACACCTCCATTCTGTGACTTCACACACCTTCATTCTGACTTCACATACCTCCATTCTGTGACTTCAAACACCTCCATTCTTTGACTTCACACAGCTCCATTCTGTGACTTCACAAAACTCTATTCTGTGATTTCACACACCAACATACTATGACTTCACTCACCTCCATCTATGACTTCACACACCTCCATTCTGAGTTCACACACCTCCATTCTGTGACTTCACACACCTCCATTCTGACTTCACATACCTTCATTTTATGACTTCACACCTCCATTCTGTGACTTCTCACACCTCCATTCTATGACTTCACACTCTTCCATTGTGATGTCACACAACTCCATTCTCTGAGTTCACACATCTCCATTCTATGATTTCACACACCTCCATTCTGACTTCACACACCTCCATTCTATGACATCACAGACCTCGAATCTGTGACTTCACTCACCTCCACTCTATGACTTCACACTCCTACATTCTATGACTTCCCACACCTCCTTTCTATGACTTCACCCACCTCAGTCTATGACTTCACACACCTCCATTCTGACTTCACACACCTCCATTCTGTGACTTCACACACCTCCATTCTATGACTTCACACACCTCCATTCTATGACTTCACACACCTCCATTCTATGACTTCACAAACCTCCATTTTGTGACTTCACACACCTCCATTCTATGACTTCAAACACCTTCATTCTTACTTCACAAACATCCATTCTGTGACTTCACACACCTCCTTTCTGTGACTTCACACACCTTCATTCTGACTTCACACACCTGCATTCTCTGACTTCACACACCTCAATTCTGTGACGTGACACACCTCCATTCTGACTTCACACACCTTCATTCTATGATTTCACACACCTTCATTCTATGACTTCACACACCTCCATTCTGTGACTTCACACACCTCCATTCTGACTTCACACCCCTCCATTCTGACTTCACACACCTCCATTCTGACTTCACACAGCTCCATTCTATGAATTCACACACCTCCATTCTGTGACTTCACACACCACCTTTTTGACTTCACACACCTCCATTCTCTGACTTCACACACCTCCATTCTGTGACTTCACACACCTCCGTTTTCACTTCACACACTTCCAATCTGTGACTTCACACACCTCCAATCTGTGACTTCACACACCTCTATTGTTTCACTTCACACACCTCCATTCTTTGAATTCACAGACCGCCATTCCATGACTTCACAAACCTCCATTCTATGAGTTCACACACCTCCATTCTATGAGTTCACACACCTCCAATTTGACTTCACACATCTCCATTCTATGACTTCACACACCTTCATTCTTACTTCAGAAACATCCATTCTCTTACTTCACACACCTCCATTCTATGACTTTACAAACCTCCATTCTGTGACTTCACACACCTCCATTCTGAGTTCACACACCTCCTTTCTATGACTTCACACATTTCCATTCTATAACTTCACACACCTCCATTCTGTGGCTTCACACACCTATATTCTGAGTTCACACACCTCCATTCTGTGACTTCACACACCTCCATTCTGTGACTTCACACACCTCCATTCTGTGACTTCACACACCTCGATCCTATGACTTCACACACATCCATTCAATGAAATAACACACCTCCATTCTGTGATTTCAGAAACCTCCATTCTATGACTTCACACACCTCCATCCTGTGACTTCACACACCTCCATTCTATGACATCACAAACCTCGATTCTGAGTTCACAAACCTCCATTCTATGACTTCACACACCTCCATTCTATGACTTCACTCACCTCCATTCTGACTTCACACACCTTAATTCTGTGACTTCACACACCTCCATTCTATGATTTCACACACTTCCATTCTATGACTTCACACACCTCCATTCTGTGGCTTCACACACCTACATTCTGAGTTCACACACCTCCATTCTGTGACTTCACACACCTCCATTCTGTGACTTCACACACCTTCATTCTGACTTCACACACCTCCATTCTGTGACTTCACACAACTCAATTCTGTGACTTCACACACCTCCATTCTGACTTCACATACCTCCATTCTATGATTTCACACACCTCCATTCTTTGACTTCACACACCTCCATTCTGTGACTTCACACACCACCTTTTTGACTTCACACACCTCCATTCTGTGTCTTCACACACCTCCATTCTGTGACTTCACACACCTCCGTTTTGACTTCACACACTTACATTCTGTGATTTCACACACCTCCATTCTGTGACTTCACACACCTCTATTGTTTCACTTCACACACCTCCATTCGTTGACATCAAAAAACACCATTCTATGACTTCACACAACTCCATTCTGACTTCACATACCTCCATTCTATGATTTCACACACCTCCATTTTATGACTTCACACACCTCCATTCTATGACTTCACACACCTCAATTCTATGACTTCACACACCTCCATTCTATGACTTCACACACCTCCATTCTGTGACTTCACACACCTCCACTCTATGACTTCAAACACCTTCATTCTTACTTCACAAACATCTATTCTGTGACTTCACACACCTCCATTCAGTGACTTCACACACCTTCATTCTGACTTCACACACCTCCATTCTGTGACTTCAAACACCTCCATTCTATGACTTCACACAGCTCCATTCTGTGACTTCACAAAACTCCATTCTGTGATTTCACACACCTCCATACTATGACTTTACACACCTCCATCTATGACTTCACACACCTCCATTCTGAGTTCACACACCTCCATTCTGTGACTTCACACACCTCCATTCTGACTTCACACACCTTCATTTTATGACTTCACACCTGCATTCTGTGACTTCTCACATCTCCATTCTATGACTTCACACTCTTCCATTGTGACGTCACACAACTCCATTCTCTGAGTTCACACATCTCCAATCTATGACTTCACACTCCTCCATTCTATGACTTCCCACACCTCCTTTCTATGACTTCACCCACCTCAGTCTATGACTTCACACACCTCCATTCTGACTTCACACACCTCCATTCTATGACTTCACACACCTCCATTCTATGACTTCACACACCTCCATTCTGTGACTTCACACACCTCCATTCTATGACTTCAAACACCTTCATTCTTACTTCACAAACATCCATTCTTTGACTTCACACACCTCCTTTCTGTGACTTCACACACCTTCATTCTGACTTCACACACCTCCATTCTCTGACTTCACACACCTCAATTCTGTGACGTGACACACCTCCATTCTGACTTCACACAACTTCATTCTATGATTTCACACACCTTCATTCTATGACTTCACACACCTCCATTCTGTGACTTCACACACCTCCACTCTGACTTCACACCCCTCCATACTGACTTCACACACCTCCATTCTGACTTCACACAGCTCCATTCTATGAATTCCCACACCTCCATTCTGTGACTACACACACCACCTTTTTGACTTCACACACCTCCATTCTCTGACTTCACACACCTCCATTCTGTGACTTCACACACCTCCGTTTTCACTTCACACACTTCCAATCTGTGACTACACACACCTCCATTCTGTGACTTCACACACCTCTATTGTTTCACTTCACACACCTCCATTCTTTGAATTCACACACCGCCATTCCATGACTTCACAAACCTCCATTCTATGAGTTCACACACCTCCATTCTATGAGTTCCCACACCTCCAAATTGACTTCACACATCTCCATTCTATGACTTCACACACCTTCATTCTTACTTCAGAAACATCCATTCTCTTACTTCACACACCTCCATTCTATGACTTCACAAACCTCCATTCTGTGACTTCACACACCTCCATTCTGAGTTCACACACCTCCTTTCTATGACTTCACACATTTTCATTCTATAACTTCACACACCTCCATTCTGTGGCTTCACACACCTATATTCTGAGTTCGCACACCTCCATTCTGTGACTTCACACACCTCCATTCTGTGACTTCACACACCTCCATTCTGTGACTTCACACACCTCCATCCTATGATTCACACACCTCCATTCAATGAAATAACACAACTACATTCTGTGATTTCAGAAACCTCCATTCTGTGACTTCTCACACCTCCATTCTATGACTTCACACTCTTCCATTGTGACGT
Organism: Megascapheus bottae; assembly: GCA_024803745.1. Taxonomy (NCBI): domain Eukaryota; kingdom Metazoa; phylum Chordata; class Mammalia; order Rodentia; family Geomyidae; genus Megascapheus; species Megascapheus bottae. The sequence continues at coordinate 388,657 of JANJXV010000465.1, forward strand.
CACACAACTCCAGTCTCTGAGTTCACACATCTCCATTCTATGATTTCACACACCTCCATTCTGACTTCACACACCTCCATTCTATGACATCACAGACCTCGAATCTGTGACTTCACTCACCTCCACTCTATGACTTCACACTCCTCCATTCTATGACTTCCCACACCTCCTTTCTATGACTTCACCCACCTCAGTCTATGACTCCACACACCTCCATTCTGACTTCACACACCTCCATTCTGTGACTTCACACACCTCCATTCTTTGAATTCACACACCGCCATTCCATGACTTCACAAACCTCCATTCTATGAGTTCACACACCTCCATTCTATGAGTTCCCACACCTCCAAATTGACTTCACACATCTCCATTCTATGACTTCACACACCTTCATTCTTACTTCAGAAACATCCATTCTCTTACTTCACACACCTCCATTCTATGACTTCACAAACCTCCATTCTGTGACTTCACACACCTCCATTCTGAGTTCACACACCTCCTTTCTATGACTTCACACATTTTCATTCTATAACTTCACACACCTCCATTCTGTGGCTTCACACACCTATATTCTGAGTTCGCACACCTCCATTCTGTGACTTCACACACCTCCATTCTGTGACTTCACACACCTCCATTCTGTGACTTCACACACCTCCATTCTATGACTTCACACACCTCCATTCAATGAAATAACACAACTCCATTCTGTGATTTCAGAAACCTCCATTCTGTGACTTCTCACACCTCCATTCTATGACTTCACACTCTTCCATTGTGACGTCACACAACTCCAGTCTCTGAGTTCACACATCTCCATTCTATGATTTCACACACCTCCATTCTGACTTCACACACCTCCATTCTATGACATCACAGACCTCGAATCTGTGACTTCACTCACCTCCACTCTATGACTTCACACTCCTCCATTCTATGACTTCCCACACCTCCTTTCTATGACTTCACCCACCTCAGTCTATGACTCCACACACCTCCATTCTGACTTCACACACCTCCATTCTGTGACTTCACACACCTCCATTCTATGACTTCATACACCTCCATTCTATGACTTCACACACCTCCATTCTATGACTTCACACACCTCCATTCTGTGACTTCACACACCTCCATTCTATGACTTCAAACACCTTCATTCTTACTTCACAAACATCCATTCTGTGACTTCGCACACCTCATTTCTGTGACTTCACACACCTTCATTCTGACTTCACACACCTCCATTCTCTGACTTCACACACCTCAATTCTGTGACCTGATACACCTCCATTCTGACTTCACACACCTTCATTCTATGATTTCACAAACCTTCATTCTATGACTTCACACACCTCCATTCTGTGACTTCACACACCTCCATTCTGTGACTTCACACCCCTCCATTCTGACTTCACACACCTCCATTCTGACTTCACACAGCTCCATTCTATGAATTCACACACCTCCATTCTGTGACTTCACACACCACCTTTTTGACTTCACACACCTCCATTCTCTGACTTCACACACCTGCATTCTGTGACTTCACACACCTCCGTTTTCACTTCACACACTTCCAATCTGTGACTTCACACACCTCCATACTGTGACTTCACACACCTCTATTGTTTCACTTCACACACCTCCATTCTTTGACTTCACACACCGCCATTCCATGACTTCACAAACCTCCATTCTATGAGTTCACACACCTCCATTCTATGAGTTCACACACCTCCAATTTGACTTCACACATCTCCATTCTATGACTTCACACACCTTCATTCTTACTTCAGAAACATCCATTCTCTTACTTCACACACCTCCATTCTATGACTTCACAAACCTCCATTCTGTGACTTCACATACCTCCATTCTGAGTTCAGACACCTCCTTTCTATGACTTCACACATTTCCATTCTATAACTTCACACACCTCCATTCTGTGGCTTCACACACCTATATTCTGAGTTCACACACCTCCATTCTGTGACTTCACACACCTCCTTTCTGTGACTTCACACACCTCCATTCTGTGACTTCACACACCTCGATCCTATGACTTCACACACCTCCATTCAATGAAATAACACACCTCCATTCTGTGATTTCAGAAACCTCCATTCTATGACTTCACACACCTCCATTCTGTGACTTCACACACCTCCATTCTGAGTTCACAGACCTCCATTCTATGACATCACAAACCTCGATTCTGAGTTCACAGACCTCCATTCTATGACTTCACACACCTCCATTCTATGACTTCACTCACCTCCATTCTGACTTCACACACCTCCATTCTGACTTCAAACACCTTAATTCTGTGACTTCACACACCTCCATTCTATGATTTCACACACTTCCATTCTATGACTTCACACACCTCCATTCTGTGGCTTCACACACCTACATTCTGAGTTCACACACCTCAATTCTGTGACTTCACACACCTCCATTCTATGACTTCACACACCTCCATTCTGTGACTTCACACACCACCTTTTTGACTTCACACACCTCCATTCTGTGACTTCACACACCTCCGTTCTGTGACTTCACACACCTCCGTTTTGACTTCACACACTTCCATTCTGTGACTTCACACACCTCCATTCTGTGACTTCACACACCTCTATTGTTTCACTTCACACACCTCCATTCTTTGACTTCACACACCTCCATTCCATGACTTCACACACCTGCATTCTATGAGTTCACACACCTCCATTCTATGAGTTCACACACCTCCAAATTGACTTCACACACCTCCATTCTATGACTTCACACACCTTCATTCTTACTTCAGAAACATCCATACTCTGACTTCACACACCTCCATTCTATGATTTCACAAACCTCCATTCTGTGACTTCACACACCTCCATTCTGAGTTCACACACCTCCTTTCTATGACTTCACACACTTCCATTCTATGACTTCACACACCTCCATTCTGTGGCTTCACACACCTTCATTCTGAGTTCACACACTTCCATTATGTGACTTCACACACCTCCATTCTGTGACCTCACACACCTCCATTCTGTGACTTCACACACCTCGATCCTATGACTTCACACACCTCCATTCTATGAATTAACACACCTCCATTCTCTGAGTTCACAAACCTCCATTCTATGACTTCACACACCTCCATTCTGTGACTTCACACACCTCCATTCTGAGTTCACACACCTCCATTCTATGACTTCACAAACCTCCATTCTTTGTTCACAGACCTCCAATCTATGACTTCACACACCTCCATTCTATGACTTCACTCACCTCCATTCTGACTTCACACACCTCCATTCTGACTTCACACACCTCAATTCTGTGACTTCACACACCTCCATTCTATGATTTCACACACTTCCATTCTATGATTTCACACACCTCCATTCTGTGGCTTCACACACCTACATTCTGAGTTTACACACCTCCATTCTGTGACTTCACACACCTCCATTCTGTGATTTTACACACCTAGAATCTGACTTCACACACCTCCATTCTATGACTTCACACATCTCTATTCGTTGACATCAAAAAACACCATTCTATGACTTCATACAACTCCATTTTGACTTCACACACCTCCATTCTATGAGTTCACACACCTCCATTTTATGACTTCACACACCTCCATTCTATGACTTCACACACCTCCATTCTGTGACTTCACACACCTCCACTCTATGACTTCAAACACCTTCATTCTTACTTCACAAACATCCATTCTGTGACTTCACACACCTCCATTCTGTGACTTCACACACCTCCATTCTGACTTCACACACCTCCATTCTATGGTTTCACACACCTCCGTTCTATGACTTCACACAGCTCCATTCTGTGATTTCACACACCACCTTTTTGAGTTCACACACCTCCATTTTGTGACTTCACACACCTCCATTCTGTGACTTCACACACCTCCGTTTTGACTTCACACACTTCCATTCTGTGACTTCACACACCTCCATTCTGTGACTTCACACACCTCTATTGTTTCACTTCACACACCTCCATTCTTTGACTTCACACACCTCCATTCCATGACTTCACACACCTCCATTCTATGAGTTCACACACCTCCATTCTATGAGTTCACACACCTCCAATTTGACTTCACACACCTCCATTCTATGACTTCACACACCTTCATTCTTACTTCAGAAACATCCATTCTCTGACTTCACACACCTCCATTCTATGACTTCACAAACCTCCATTCTGTGACTTCACACACCTCCATTCTGAATTCACACACCTCCATTCTGTGACTTCACACACCTCCATTCTTCCTTCACACACCTCCATTCTATGACTTCACACACTTCCATTCTATGACTTCACACACCTTCATTCTGTGGCTTCTCACACGTCCATTCTGAGTTCACACACCTCCATTCTTTGACTTCACACACCTCCATTCTGTGACTTCACACACCTCCATTCTGTGACTTCACACACCTCGATCCTATGACTTCACACACCTCCATTCTATGAATTCACACACATCCATTCTGTGATTTCACACACCTACATTCTATGACTTCACACACATCCATCCTGTGACTTCACACACCTCCATTCTAAGTTCACACACCTCCATTCTATGGCTTCACACACTTCCATTTTATGACTTCACACACCTCCATTCTGACTTCACACACCTCCATTCTGTGACTTCACACACCTCCATTCTGAGTTCACAGACCTCCATTCTATGACATCACAAACCTCGATTCTGAGTTCACAGACCTCCATTCTATGACTTCACACACCTCCATTCTATGACTTCACGCACCTCCATTCTGACTTCACACACCTCCATTCTGACTTCACACACCTTAATTCTGTGACTTCACACACCTCCATTCTATGATTTCACACACTTCCATTCTATGACTTCACACACCTCCATTCTGTGGCTTCACACACCTACATTCTGAGTTCACACACCTCCATTCTGTGACTTCACACACCTCCATTTTATGACTTCACACACCTCCATTCTGTGACTTCACACACCACCTTTTTGACTTCACACACCTCCATTCTGTGACTTCACACACCTCCATTCTGTGAATTCACACACCTCCGTTTTGACTTCACACACTTCCATTCTGTGACTTCACACACCTCCATTCTGTGACTTCACACACCTCTATTGTTTCACTTCACACACCTCCATTCTTTGACTTCACCCACCTCCATTCCATGACTTCACACACCTGCATTCTATGAGTTCACACACCTCCATTCTATGAGTTCACACACCTCCAAATTGACTTCACACACCTCCATTCTATGACTTCACACACCTTCATTCTTACTTCAGAAACATCCATACTCTGACTTCACACACCTCCATTCTATGATTTCACAAACCTCCATTCTGTGGCTTCACACACCTCCATTCTGAGTTCACACACCTCCATTCTTTGACTTCACACACCTCCATTCTGTGACTTCACACACCTCCATTCTGTGACTTCACACACCTCGATCCTATGACTTCACACACCTCCATTCTATGAATTCACACACCTCCATTCTGTGATTTCACACACCTACATTCTATGATTTCACACACCTCCATCCTGTGACTTCACACACCTCCATTCTGAGTTCACACACCTCCATTCTTTGGCTTCACACACTTCCATTTTATGACTTCACACACCTCCATTCTGACTTCACACACCTCCATTCTGACTTCACACACCTCAATTCTTTGACTTCACACAACTCCATTCTATGATTTCACACAATTCCATTCTATGACTTCACACACCTCCATTCTATGACTTCACACACCTCATTTCTGAGTTGACACACCTCCATTCTGTGATTTCACACACCTCCAATCTGACTTCACACACCTCCATTCTATGACTTCACACACCACCATTCGTTGACATCAAAAACAACCATTCTATGACTTCACACAACTCCATTGTGACTTCACACACCTCCAATCTATGACTTCACACACCTCCATTCTGTGACTTCACACACCTCCATTCTATGACTTCACGAACCTCCATTCTGAGTTCACAGACCTCCATTCTATGACTTCACACACCTCCATTCTATGACTTCACTCACCTCCATTCTGACTTCACACACCTCCATTCAGATTTCACACACCTCAATTCTGTGACTTCACACACCTCCATTCAATGATTTCCCACACTTCCATTCTATGACTTCACACACCTCCATTCTGTGGCTTCACACACCTACATTCTGAGTTCACACACCTCCATTCTGTGACTTCACACACCTCCATTCTATGACTTCACACACCTCAATTCTATGAGTTCACACACCTCCATTCTAGGACCTCACACACCTCCATTCTGTGACTTCACACACCTCCACTCTATGACTTCAAACACCTTCATTCTTACTTCACAAACATCCATTCTGTGACTTCACACACCTCCATTTTGTGACTTCACACACCTTCATTCTGACTTCACACACCTCCATTCTGTGACTTCACACACCTCATTTCTGTGACTTCACACACCTCCATTCTGACTTCACATACCTCCATTCTATGATTTCACACACCTCAATTCTATGACTTCACACACCTCCATTCTGTGCCTTCACACACCACATTTTTGACTTCACACACCTCCATTCTGTGACTTCACACACCTCCATTCTGTGACTTCACACACCTCCGTTTTGCCTTCACACACTTCCAATCTGTGACCTCACACACCTCAATTCTGTGACTTCACACACCTCCATTCAATGATTTCACACACTTCCATTCTATGACTTCACACACCTCTATTCTGTGGCTTCACACACCTACATTCTGTGTTCACACACCTCCATTCTGTGACTTCACACACCTCCATTCTGTGATTTCACACACCTCCAATCTGACTTCACACACCTCCATTCTATGACTTCACACACCTCCATTCGTTCACATCAAAAAACACGATTCTATGACTTCACACAACTCCATTTTGACTTCACACACCTCCATTCTATGAGTTCACACACCTCCAATTTATGACTTCACACACCTCCATTCTATGACTTCACACACCTCAATTCTATGACTTCACACACCTCCATTCTGTGACTTCACACACCTCCACTCTATGACTTCAAACACCTTAATTCTTCCTTCACAAACATCCATTCTGTGACTTCACAAACATCCATTCTGTGACTTCACACACCTCCTTTCTGTGACTTCACACACCTTCCTTCTGACTTCACACACCTCCATTCTCTGACTTCACACACCTCCATTCTGTGACTTCACACACCTCCGTTTTCACTTCACACACTTCCAATCTGTGACTTCACACACCTCCATTCTGTGACTTCACACACCTCTATTGTTTCACTTCACACACCTCCATTCTTTGAATTCACACACCGCCATTCCATGACTTCACAAACCTCCATTCTATGAGTTCACACACCTCCATTCTATGAGTTCACACACATCCAATTTGACTTCACACATCTCCATTCTATGGCTTCACACACCTTCATTCTTACTTCAGAAACATCCATTCTCTTACTTCACACACCTCCATTCTATGACTTCACAAACCTCCATTCTGTGACTTCACACACCTCCATTCTGAGTTCACACACCTCCTTTCTATGACTTCACACATTTCCATTCTATAACTTCACACACCTCCATTCTGTGGCTTCACACACCTATGTTCTGAGTTCACACACCTCCATTCTGTGACTTCACACACCTCCATTCTGTGACGTCACACACCTCCATTCTGTGACTACACACACCTCGATCCTATGACTTCACACACCTCCATTCAATGAAATAACACAAATCCATTCTGTGATTTCAGAAACCTCCATTCTGTGACTTCTCACACCTCCATTCTATGACTTCACACTCTTCCATTGTGACGTCACACAACTCCAGTCTCTGAGTTCACACATCTCCATTCTATGATTTCACACACCTCCATTCTGACTTCACACACCTCCATTCTATGACATCACAGACCTCGAATCTGTGACTTCACTCACCTCCACTCTATGACTTCACACTCCTCCATTCTATGACTTCACACACCTCCATTCTATGACTTCACACACCTCCATTCTATGACTTCAAACACCTTCATTCTTACTTTACAAACATCCATTCTGTGACATCACACACCTCATTTCTGTGACTTCACACACCTTCATTCTGACTTCACACACCTGCATTCTCTGACTTCACACACCTCAATTCTGTGACGTGACACACCTCCATTCTGACTTCACACACCTTCATTCTATGATTTCACACACCTTCATTCTATGACTTCACACACCTCCATTCTGTGACTTCACACACCTCCATTCTGACTTCACACCCCTCCATTCTGACTTCACACACCTCCATTCTGACTTCACACAGCTCCATTCTATGAATTCACACACCTCCATTCTGTGACTTCACACACCACCTTTTTGACTTCACACACCTCCATTCTCTGACTTCACACACCTCCATTCTGTGACTTCACACACCTCCGTTTTCACTTCACACACTTCCAATCTGTGACTTCACACACCTCCATTCTGTGACTTCACACACCTCTATTGTTTCACTTCACACACCTCCATTCTTTGAATTCACACACCGCCATTCCATGACTTCACAAACCTCCATTCTATGAGTTCACACACCTCCATTCTATGAGTTCACACACCTCCAATTTGACTTCACACATCTCCATTCTATGACTTCACACACCTTCATTCTTACTTCAGAAACATCCATTCTCTTACTTCACACACCTCCATTCTATGACTTCACAAACCTCCATTCTGTGACTTCACACACCTCCATTCTGAGTTCACACACCTCCTTTCTATGACTTCACACATTTCCATTCTATAACTTCACACACCTCCATTCTGTGGCTTCACACACCTATATTCTGAGTTCACACACCTCCATTCTGTGACTTCACACACCTCCATTCTGTGACTTCACACACCTCCATTCTGTGACTTCACACACCTCGATCCTATGACTTCACACACCTCCATTCAATGAAATAACACACCTCCATTCTGTGATTTCAGAAACCTCCATTCTATGACTTCACACACCTCCATTCTGTGACTTCACCCACCTCCATTCTGAGTTCACAGACCTCCATTCTATGACATCAAAAACCTCGATTCTGAGTTCATAGACCTCCATTCTATGACTTCACACACCTCCATTCTATGACTTCACTCACCTCCATTCTGACTTCACACACCTCCATTCTGACTTCACACACCTTAATTCTGTGACTTCACACACCTCCATTCTATGATTTCACACACTTCCATTCTATGACTTCACACACCTCCATTCTGTGGCTTCACACACCTACATTCTGAGTTCACACACCTCCATTCTGTGACTTCACACACCTCCATTCTATGACTTCACACGCCTCCATTCTGTGACTTCACACACCACCTTTTTGACTTCACACACCTCCATTCTGTGACTTCACACACCTCCATTCTGTGACTTCACACACCTCCGTTTTGACTTCACACACTTCCATTCTGTGACTTCACACACCTCCATTCTGTGACTTCACACACCTCTATTGTTTCACTTCACACACCTCCATTCTTTGACTTCACACACCTCCATTCCATGACTTCACACACCTGCATTCTATGAGTTCACACACCTCCATTCTATGAGTTCACACACCTCCAAATTGACTTCACACACCTCCATTCTATGACTTCACACACCTTCATTCTTACTTCAGAAACATCCATACTCTGACTTCACACACCTCCATTCTATGATTTCACAAACCTCCATTCTGTGACTTCACACACCTCCATTCTGAGTTCACACACCTCCTTTCCATGACTTCACACACTTCCATTCTATGACTTCACACACCTCCATTCTGTGGCTTCACACACCTTCATTCTGAGTTCACACACCTCCATTCTGTGACTTCACACACCTCCATTCTGTGACCTCACACACCTCCATTCTCTGACTTCACACACCTCGATCCTATGACTTCACACACCTCCATTCTATGAATTAACACACCTCCATTCTGTGAGTTCACAAACCTCCATTCTATGACTTCACACACCTCCATTCTGTGACTTCACACACCTCCATTCTGAGTTCACACACCTCCATTCTATGACTTCACAAACCTCCATTCTTTGTTCACAGACCTCCAATCTATGACTTCACACACCTCCATTCTATGACTTCACTCACCTCCATTCTGACTTCACACACCTCCATTCTGACTTCACACACCTCAATTCTGTGACTTCACACACCTCCATTCTATGATTTCACACACTTCCATTCTATGATTTCACACACCTCCATTCTGTGGCTTCACACACCTACATTCTGAGTTTACACACCTCCATTCTGTGACTTCACACACCTGCATTCGGTGATTTTACACACCTAGAATCTGACTTCACACACCTCCATTCTATGACTTCACACATCTCTATTCGTTGACATCAAAAAACACCATTCTATGACTTCATACAACTCCATTTTGACTTCACACACCTCCATTCTATGAGTTCACACACCTCCATTTTATGACTTCACACACCTCCATTCTATGACTTCACACACCTCCATTCTGTGACTTCACACACCTCCACTCTATGACTTCAAACACCTTCATTCTTACTTCACAAACATCCATTCTGTGACTTCACACACCTCCATTCTGTGACTTCACACACCTCCATCCTGACTTCACACACCTCCATTCTATGGTTTCACACACCTCCGTTCTATGACTTCACACAGCTCCATTCTGTGACTTCACACACCACCTTTTTGAGTTCACACACCTCCATTTTGTGACTTCACACACCTCCATTCTGTGACTTCACACACCTCCGTTTTGACTTCACACACTTCCATTCTGTGACTTCACACACCTCCATTCTGTGACTTCACACACCTCTATTGTTTCACTTCACACACCTCCATTCTTTGACTTCACACACCTCCATTCCATGACTTCACACACCTCCATTCTATGAGTTCACACACCTCCATTCTATGAGTTCACACACCTCCAATTTGACTTCACACACCTCCATTCTATGACTTCACACACCTTCATTCTTACTTCAGAAACATCCATTCTCTGACTTCACACACCTCCATTCTATGACTTCACAAACCTCCATTCTGTGACTTCACACACCTCCATTCTGAATTCACACACCTCCATTCTGTGACTTCACACACCTCCATTCTTCCTTCACACATCTCCATTCTATGACTTCACACATTTCCATTCTATGACTTCACACACCTCCATTCTGTGGCTTCACACACCTCCATTCTGAGTTCACACACCTCCATTCTTTGACTTCACACACCTCCATTCTGTGACTTCACACACCTCCATTCTGTGACTTCACACACCTCGATCCTATGACTTCACACACCTCCATTCTATGAATTCACACACATCCATTCTGTGATTTCACACACCTACATTCTATGACTTCACACACATCCATCCTGTGACTTCACACACCTCCGTTGTAAGTTCACACACCTCCATTCTATGGCTTCACACACTTCCATTTTATGACTTCACACACCTCCATTCTGACTTCACACACCTCCATTCTGTGACTTCACACACCTCCATTCTATGATTTCACACACTTCCATTCTATGACTTCACACACCTCCATTCTGTGGCTTCACACACCTACATTCTGAGTTCACACACCTCCATTCTGTGACTTCACACACCTCCATTCTATGACTTCACACACCTCCATTCTGTGACTTCACACACCACCTTTTTGACTTCACACACCTCCATTCTGTGACTTCACACACCTCCATTCTGTGACTTCACACACCTCCGTTTTGACTTCACACACTTCCATTCTGTGACTTTACACACCTCCATTCTGTGACTTCACACACCTCTATTGTTTCACTTCACACACCTCCATTCTTTGACCTCACACACCTCCATTCCATGACTTCACACACCTGCATTCTATGAGTTCACACACCTCCATTCTATGAGTTCACACACCTCCAAATTGACTTCACACACCTCCATTCTATGACTTCACACACCTTCATTCGTACTTCAGAAACATCCATACTCTGACTTCACACACCTCCATTCTATGATTTCACAAACCTCCATTCTGTGACTTCACACACCTCCATTCTGCGTTCACACACCTCCTTTCTGTGACTTCACACACTTCCATTCTATGACTTCACACACCTCCATTCTGTGGCTTCACACACCTTCATTCTGAGTTCACACACCTCCATTATGTGACTTCACACACCTCCATTCTGTGACCTCACACACCTCCATTCTGTGACTTCACACACCTCGATCCTATGACTTCACACACCTCCATTCTATGAATTAACACACCTCCATTCTGTGAGTTCACAAACCTCCATTCTATGACTTCACACACCTCCATTCTGTGACTTCACACACCTCCATTCTGAGTTCACACACCTCCATTCTATGACTTCACAAACCTCCATTCTTTGTTCACAGACCTCCAATCTATGACTTCACACACCTCCATTCTATGACTTCACTCACCTCCATTCTGACTTCACACACCTCCATTCTGACTTCACACACCTCAATTCTGTGACTTCACACACCTCCATTCTATGATTTCACACACTTCCATTCTATGATTTCACACACCTCCATTCTGTGGCTTCACACACCTACATTCTGAGTTTACACACCTCCATTCTGTGACTTCACACACCTCCATTCTGTGATTTTACACACCTAGAATCTGACTTCACACACCTCCATTCTATGACTTCACACATCTCTATTCGTTGATATCAAAAAACACCATTCTATGACTTCATACAACTCCATTTTGACTTCACACACCTCCATTCTATGAGTTCACACAACTCCATTTTATGACTTCACACACCTCCATTCTATGACTTCACACACCTCCATTCTGTGACTTCACACACCTCCACTCTATGACTTCAAACACCTTCATTCTTACTTCACAAACATCCATTCTGTGACTTCACACACCTCCATTCTGTGACTTCACACACCTGCATTCTGACTTCACACACCTCCATTCTATGGTTTCACACACCTCCGTTCTATGACTTCACACAGCTCCATTCTGTGACTTCACACACCACCTTTTTGAGTTCACACACCTCCATTTTGTGACTTCACACACCTCCATTCTGTGACTTCACACACCTCCGTTTTGACTTCACACACTTCCATTCTGTGACTTCACACACCTCCATTCTGTGACTTCACACACCTCTATTGTTTCACTTCACACACCTCCATTCTTTGACTTCACACACCTCCATTCCATGACTTCACACACCTCCATTCTATGAGTTCACACACCTCCATTCTATGAGTTCACACACCTCCAATTTGACTTCACACACCTCCATTCTTTGACTTCACACACCTTCATTCTTACTTCAGAAACATCCATTCTCTGACTTCACACACCTCCATTCTATGACTTCACAAACCTCCATTCTGTGACTTCACACACCTCCATTCTGAATTCACACACCTCCATTCTGTGACTTCACACACCTCCATTCTTCCTTCACACACCTCCATTCTATGACTTCACACACTTCCATTCTATGACTTCACACACCTCCATTCTGTGGCTTCACACACCTCCATTCTGAGTTCACACACCTCCATTCTTTGACTTCACACACCTCCATTCTGTGACGTCACACACCTCCATTCTGTGACTTCACACACCTCGATCCTATGACTTCACACACCTCCATTCCATGACTTCACACACCTCCATTCTATGAGTTCACACACCTCCATTCTATGAGTTCACACACCTCCAATTTGACTTCACACACCTCCATTCTATGACTTCACACACCTTCATTCTTACTTCAGAAACATCCATTCTCTGACTTCACACACCTCCATTCTATGACTTCACAAACCTCCATTCTGTGACTTCACACACCTCCATTCTGAATTCACACACCTCCATTCTGTGACTTCACACACCTCCATTCTTCCTTCACACACCTCCATTCTATGACTTCACACATTTCCATTCTATGACTTCACACACCTCCATTCTGTGGCTTCACACACCTCCATTCTGAGTTCACACACCTCCATTCTTTGACTTCACACACCTCCATTCTGTGACTTCACACACCTCCATTCTGTGACTTCACACACCTCGATCCTATGACTTCACACACCTCCATTCTATGAATTCACACACATCCATTCTGTGATTTCACACACCTACATTCTATGACTTCACACACATCCATCCTGTGACTTCACACACCTCCGCTGTAAGTTCACACACCTCCATTCTATGGCTTCACACACTTCCATTTTATGACTTCACACACCTCCATTCTGACTTCACACACCTCCATTCTGTGACTTCACACACCTCCATTCTGAGTTCACAGACCTCCATTCTATGACATCACAAACCTCGATTCTGAGTTCACAGACCTCCATTCTATGACTTCACACACCTCCATTCTATGACTTCACTCACCTCCATTCTGACTTCACACACCTCCATTCTGACTTCACACACCTTAATTCTGTGACTTCACACACCTCCATTCTATGATTTCACACACTTCCATTCTATGACTTCACACACCTCCATTCTGTGGCTTCACACACCTACATTCTGAGTTCACACACCTCCATTCTGTGACTTCACACACCTCCATTCTATGACTTCACACACCTCCATTCTGTGACTTCACACACCACCTTTTTGACTTCACACACCTCCATTCTGTGACTTCACACACCTCCATTCTGTGACTTCACACACCTCCGTTTTGACTTCACACACTTCCATTCTGTGACTTTACACACCTCCATTCTGTGACTTCACACACCTCTATTGTTTCACTTCACACACCTCCATTCTTTGACCTCACACACCTCCATTCCATGACTTCACACACCTGCATTCTATGAGTTCACACACCTCCATTCTATGAGTTCACACACCTCCAAATTGACTTCACACACCTCCATTCTATGACTTCACACACCTTCATTCGTACTTCAGAAACATCCATACTCTGACTTCACACACCTCCATTCTATGATTTCACAAACCTCCATTCTGTGACTTCACACACCTCCATTCTGCGTTCACACACCTCCTTTCTATGACTTCACACACTTCCATTCTATGACTTCACACACCTCCATTCTGTGGCTTCACACACCTTCATTCTGAGTTCACACACCTCCATTATGTGACTTCACACACCTCCATTCTGTGACCTCACACACCTCCATTCTGTGACTTCACACACCTCGATCCTATGACTTCACACACCTCCATTCTATGAATTAACACACCTCCATTCTGTGAGTTCACAAACCTCCATTCTATGACTTCACACACCTCCATTCTGTGACCTCACACACCTCCATTCTGAGTTCACACACCTCCATTCTATGACTTCACAAACCTCCATTCTTTGTTCACAGACCTCCAATCTATGACTTCACACACCTCCATTCTATGACTTCACTCACCTCCATTCTGACTTCACACACCTCCATTCTGACTTCACACACCTCAATTCTGTGACTTCACACACCTCCATTCTATGATTTCACACACTTCCATTCTATGATTTCACACACCTCCATTCTGTGGCTTCACACACCTACATTCTGAGTTTACACACCTCCATTCTGTGACTTCACACACCTCCATTCTGTGATTTTACACACCTAGAATCTGACTTCACACACCTCCATTCTATGACTTCACACATCTCTATTCGTTGATATCAAAAAACACCATTCTATGACTTCATACAACTCCATTTGGACTTCACACACCTCCATTCTATGAGTTCACACAACTCCATTTTATGACTTCACACACCTCCATTCTATGACTTCACACACCTCCATTCTGTGACTTCACACACCTCCACTCTATGACTTCAAACACCTTCATTCTTACTTCACAAACATCCATTCTGTGACTTCACACACCTCCATTCTGTGACTTCACACACCTGCATTCTGACTTCACACACCTCCATTCTATGGTTTCACACACCTCCGTTCTATGACTTCACACAGCTCCATTCTGTGACTTCACACACCACCTTTTTGAGTTCACACACCTCCATTTTGTGACTTCACACACCTCCATTCTGTGACTTCACACACCTCCGTTTTGACTTCACACACTTCCATTCTGTGACTTCACACACCTCCATTCTGTGACTTCACACACCTCTATTGTTTCACTTCACACACCTCCATTCTTTGACTTCACACACCTCCATTCCATGACTTCACACACCTCCATTCTATGAGTTCACACACCTCCATTCTATGAGTTCACACACCTCCAATTTGACTTCACACACCTCCATTCTTTGACTTCACACACCTTCATTCTTACTTCAGAAACATCCATTCTCTGACTTCACACACCTCCATTCTATGACTTCACAAACCTCCATTCTGTGACTTCACACACCTCCATTCTGAATTCACACACCTCCATTCTGTGACTTCACACACCTCCATTCTTCCTTCACACACCTCCATTCTATGACTTCACACACTTCCATTCTATGACTTCACACACCTCCATTCTGTGGCTTCACACACCTCCATTCTGAGTTCACACACCTCCATTCTTTGACTTCACACACCTCCATTCTGTGACGTCACACACCTCCATTCTGTGACTTCACACACCTCGATCCTATGACTTCACACACCTCCATTCTATGAATTCACACACATCCATTCTGTGATTTCACACACCTACATTCTATGACTTCACACACATCCATCTTGTGACTTCACACACCTCCATTCTAAGTTCACACACCTCCATTCTATGGCTTCACACACTTCCATTTTATGACTTCACACACCTCCATTCTGACTTCACACACCTCCATTCTGACTTCACACACCTCAGTTCTTTGACTTCACACACCTCCATTCTATGATTTCACACAATTCCATTCTATGACTTCACAAACCTCCATTCTATGACTTCACACACCTCATTTCTGAGTTGACACACCTCCATTCTGTGATTTCACACACCTCCAATCTGACTTCACACACCTCCAATTTATGACTTCACACACCTCCATTCTATGACTTCACACACCTCAATTCTATGACTTCACACACCTCCATTCTGTGACTTCACACACCTCCACTCTATGACTTCAAACACCTTAATTCTTCCTTCACAAACATCCATTCTGTGACTTCACAAACATCCATTCTGTGACTTCACACACCTCCTTTCTGTGACTTCACACACCTTCCTTCTGACTTCACACACCTCCATTCTCTGACTTCACACACCTCAATTCTGTGACTTCACACACCTCCGTTTTCACTTCACACACTTCCAATCTGTGACTTCACACACCTCCATTCTTTGACTTCACACACCTCTATTGTTTCACTTCACACACCTCCATTCTTTGAATTCACACACCGCCATTCCATGACTTCACAAACCTCCATTCTATGAGTTCACACACCTCCATTCTATGAGTTCACACACATCCAATTTGACTTCACACATCTCCATTCTATGGCTTCACACACCTTCATTCTTACTTCAGAAACATCCATTCTCTTACTTCACACACCTCCATTCTATGACTTCACAAACCTCCATTCTGTGACTTCACACACCTCCATTCTGAGTTCACACACCTCCTTTCTATGACCTCACACATTTCCATTCTATAACTTCACACACCTCCATTCTGTGGCTTCACACACCTATGTTCTGAGTTCACACACCTCCATTCTGTGACTTCACACACCTCCATTCTGTGACTTCACACACCTCCACTCTATGACTTCAAACACCTTAATTCTTCCTTCACAAACATCCATTCTGTGACTTCACAAACATCCATTCTGTGACTTCACACACCTCCTTTCTGTGACTTCACACACCTTCCTTCTGACTTCACACACCTCCATTCTCTGACTTCACACACCTCAATTCTGTGACTTCACACACCTCCGTTTTCACTTCACACAC
Source organism: Megascapheus bottae (assembly GCA_024803745.1). Lineage (NCBI taxonomy): Eukaryota > Metazoa > Chordata > Mammalia > Rodentia > Geomyidae > Megascapheus > Megascapheus bottae. The sequence goes on from JANJXV010000465.1 coordinate 406,825, forward strand.
TTCCAATCTGTGACTTCACACACCTCCATTCTGTGACTTCACACACCTCTATTGTTTCACTTCACACACCTCCATTCTTTGAATTCACACACCGCCATTCCATGACTTCACAAACCTCCATTCTATGAGTTCACACACCTCCATTCTATGAGTTCACACACATCCAATTTGACTTCACACATCTCCATTCTATGGCTTCACACACCTTCATTCTTACTTCAGAAACATCCATTCTCTTACTTCACACACCTCCATTCTATGACTTCACAAACCTCCATTCTGTGACTTCACACACCTCCATTCTGAGTTCACACACCTCCTTTCTATGACTTCACACATTTCCATTCTATAACTTCACACACCTCCATTCTGTGGCTTCACACACCTATGTTCTGAGTTCACACACCTCCATTCTGTGACTTCACACACCTCCATTCTGTGACGTCACACACCTCCATTCTGTGACTACACACACCTCGATCCTATGACTTCACACACCTCCATTCAATGAAATAACACAACTCCATTCTGTGATTTCAGAAACCTCCATTCTGTGACTTCTCACACCTCCATTCTATGACTTCACACTCTTCCATTGTGACGTCACACAACTCCAGTCTCTGAGTTCACACATCTCCATTCTATGATTTCACACACCTCCATTCTGACTTCACACACCTCCATTCTATGACATCACAGACCTCGAATCTGTGACTTCACTCACCTCCACTCTATGACTTCACACTCCTCCATTCTATGACTTCACACACCTCCATTCTATGACTTCACACACCTCCATTCTGTGACTTCACACACCTCCATTCTATGACTTCAAACACCTTCATTCTTACTTTACAAACATCCATTCTGTGACTTCACACACCTCATTTCTGTGACTTCACACACCTTCATTCTGACTTCACACACCTCCATTCTCTGACTTCACACACCTCAATTCTGTGACGTGATACACCTCCATTCTGACTTCACACACCTTCATTCTATGATTTCACAAACCTTCATTCTATGACTTCACACACCTCCATTCTGTGACTTCACACACCTCCATTCTGACTTCACACAGCTCCATTCTATGAATTCACCCACCTCCATTCTGTGACTTCACACACCACCTTTTTGACTTCACACACCTCCATTCTCTGACTTCACACACCTCCATTCTGTGACTTCACACACCTCCGTTTTCACTTCACACACTTCCAATCTGTGACTTCACACACCTCCATTCTGTGACTTCACACACCTCTATTGTTTCACTTCACACACCTCCATTCTTTGAATTCACAGACCGCCATTCCATGACTTCACAAACCTCCATTCTATGAGTTCACACACCTCCATTCTATGAGTTCACACACCTCCAATTTGACTTCACACATCTCCATTCTATGACTTCACACACCTTCATTCTTACTTCAGAAACATCCATTCTCTTACTTCACACACCTCCATTCTATGACTTCACAAACCTCCATTCTGTGACTTCACACACCTCCATTCTGAGTTCACACACCTCCTTTCTATGACTTCACACATTTCCATTCTATAACTTCACACACCTCCATTCTGTGGCTTCACACACCTATATTCTGAGTTCACACACCTCCATTCTGTGACTTCACACACCTCCATTCTGTGACTTCACACACCTCCATTCTGTGACTTCACACACCTCGATCCTATGACTTCACACACCTCCATTCAATGAAATAACACACCTCCATTCTGTGATTTCAGAAACCTCCATTCTATGACTTCACACACCTCCATTCTGTGACTTCACACACCTCCATTCTGAGTTCACAGACCTCCATTCTATGACATCAAAAACCTCGATTCTGAGTTCACAGACCTCCATTCTATGACTTCACACACCTCCATTCTATGACTTCACTCACCTCCATTCTGACTTCACACACCTCCATTCTGACTTCACACACCTTAATTCTGTGACTTCACACACCTCCATTCTATGATTTCACACACTTCCATTCTATGACTTCACACACCTCCATTCTGTGGCTTCACACACCTACATTCTGAGTTCACACACCTCCATTCTGTGACTTCACACACCTCCATTCTATGACTTCACACGCCTCCATTCTGTGACTTCACACACCACCTTTTTGACTTCACACACCTCCATTCTGTGACTTCACACACCTCCATTCTGTGACTTCACACACCTCCGTTTTGACTTCACACACTTCCATTCTGTGACTTCACACACCTCCATTCTGTGACTTCACACACCTCTATTGTTTCACTTCACACACCTCCATTCTTTGACTTCACACACCTCCATTCCATGACTTCACACACCTGCATTCTATGAGTTCACACACCTCCATTCTATGAGTTCACACACCTCCAAATTGACTTCACACACCTCCATTCTATGACTTCACACACCTTCATTCTTACTTCAGAAACATCCATACTCTGACTTCACACACCTCCATTCTATGATTTCACAAACCTCCATTCTGTGACTTCACACACCTCCATTCTGAGTTCACACACCTCCTTTCCATGACTTCACACACTTCCATTCTATGACTTCACACACCTCCATTCTGTGGCTTCACACACCTTCATTCTGAGTTCACACACCTCCATTCTGTGACTTCACACACCTCCATTCTGTGACCTCACACACCTCCATTCTCTGACTTCACACACCTCGATCCTATGACTTCACACACCTCCATTCTATGAATTAACACACCTCCATTCTGTGAGTTCACAAACCTCCATTCTATGACTTCACACACCTCCATTCTGTGACTTCACACACCTCCATTCTGAGTTCACACACCTCCATTCTATGACTTCACAAACCTCCATTCTTTGTTCACAGACCTCCAATCTATGACTTCACACACCTCCATTCTATGACTTCACTCACCTCCATTCTGACTTCACACACCTCCATTCTGACTTCACACACCTCAATTCTGTGACTTCACACACCTCCATTCTATGATTTCACACACTTCCATTCTATGATTTCACACACCTCCATTCTGTGGCTTCACACACCTACATTCTGAGTTTACACACCTCCATTCTGTGACTTCACACACCTCCATTCGGTGATTTTACACACCTAGAATCTGACTTCACACACCTCCATTCTATGACTTCACACATCTCTATTCGTTGACATCAAAAAACACCATTCTATGACTTCATACAACTCCATTTTGACTTCACACACCTCCATTCTATGAGTTCACACACCTCCATTTTATGACTTCACACACCTCCATTCTATGACTTCACACACCTCCATTCTGTGACTTCACACACCTCCACTCTATGACTTCAAACACCTTCATTCTTACTTCACAAACATCCATTCTGTGACTTCACACACCTCCATTCTGTGACTTCACACACCTCCATCCTGACTTCACACACCTCCATTCTATGGTTTCACACACCTCCGTTCTATGACTTCACACAGCTCCATTCTGTGACTTCACACACCACCTTTTTGAGTTCACACACCTCCATTTTGTGACTTCACACACCTCCATTCTGTGACTTCACACACCTCCGTTTTGACTTCACACACTTCCATTCTGTGACTTCACACACCTCCATTCTGTGACTTCACACACCTCTATTGTTTCACTTCACACACCTCCATTCTTTGACTTCACACACCTCCATTCCATGACTTCACACACCTCCATTCTATGAGTTCACACACCTCCATTCTATGAGTTCACACACCTCCAATTTGACTTCACACACCTCCATTCTATGACTTCACACACCTTCATTCTTACTTCAGAAACATCCATTCTCTGACTTCACACACCTCCATTCTATGACTTCACAAACCTCCATTCTGTGAATTCACACACCTCCATTCTGAATTCACACACCTCCATTCTGTGACTTCACACACCTCCATTCTTCCTTCACACACCTCCATTCTATGACTTCACACATTTCCATTCTATGACTTCACACACCTCCATTCTGTGGCTTCACACACCTCCATTCTGAGTTCACACACCTCCATTCTTTGACTTCACACACCTCCATTCTGTGACTTCACACACCTCCATTCTGTGACTTCACACACCTCGATCCTATGACTTCACACACCTCCATTCTATGAATTCACACACATCCATTCTGTGATTTCACAGACCTACATTCTATGACTTCACACACATCCATCCTGTGACTTCACACACCTCCGTTGTAAGTTCACACACCTCCATTCTATGGCTTCACACACTTCCATTTTATGACTTCACACACCTCCATTCTGACTTCACACACCTCCATTCTGTGACTTCACACACCTCCATTCTGAGTTCACAGACCTCCATTCTATGACATCACAAACCTCGATTCTGAGTTCACAGACCTCCATTCTATGACTTCACACACCTCCATTCTATGACTTCACTCACCTCCATTCTGACTTCACACACCTCCATTCTGACTTCACACACCTTAATTCTGTGACTTCACACACCTCCATTCTATGATTTCACACACTTCCATTCTATGACTTCACACACCTCCATTCTGTGGCTTCACACACCTACATTCTGAGTTCACACACCTCCATTCTGTGACTTCACACACCTCCATTCTATGACTTCACACACCTCCATTCTGTGACTTCACACACCACCTTTTTGACTTCACACACCTCCATTCTGTGACTTCACACACCTCCATTCTGTGACTTCACACACCTCCGTTTTGACTTCACACACTTCCATTCTGTGACTTTACACACCTCCATTCTGTGACTTCACACACCTCTATTGTTTCACTTCACACACCTCCATTCTTTGACCTCACACACCTCCATTCCATGACTTCACACACCTGCATTCTATGAGTTCACACACCTCCATTCTATGAGTTCACACACCTCCAAATTGATTTCACACACCTCCATTCTATGACTTCACACACCTTCATTCGTACTTCAGAAACATCCATACTCTGACTTCACACACCTCCACTCTATGATTTCACAAACCTCCATTCTGTGACTTCACACACCTCCATTCTGCGTTCACACACCTCCTTTCTATGACTTCACACACTTCCATTCTATGACTTCACACACCTCCATTCTGTGGCTTCACACACCTTCATTCTGAGTTCACACACCTCCATTATGTGACTTCACACACCTCCATTCTGAGACCTCACACACCTCCATTCTGTGACTTCACACACCTCGATCCTATGACTTCACACACCTCCATTCTATGAATTAACACACCTCCATTCTGTGAGTTCACAAACCTCCATTCTATGACTTCACACACCTCCATTCTGTGACTTCACACACCTCCATTCTGAGTTCACACACCTCCATTCTATGACTTCACAAACCTCCATTCTTTGTTCACAGACCTCCAATCTATGACTTCAAACATCTCCATTCTATGACTTCACTCACCTCCATTCTGACTTCACACACCTCCATTCTGACTTCACACACCTCAATTCTGTGACTTCACACACCTCCATTCTATGATTTCACACACTTCCATTCTATGATTTCACACACCTCCATTCTGTGGCTTCACACACCGACATTCTGAGTTTACACACCTCCATTCTGTGACTTCACACACCTCCATTCTGTGATTTTACACACCTAGAATCTGACTTCACACACCTCCATTCTATGACTTCACACATCTCTATTCGTTGACATCAAAAAACACCATTCTATGACTTCATACAACTCCATTTTGACTTCACACACCTCCATTCTATGAGTTCACACAACTCCATTTTATGACTTCACACACCTCCATTCTATGACTTCACACACCTCCATTCTGTGACTTCACACACCTCCACTCTATGACTTCAAACACCTTCATTCTTACTTCACAAACATCCATTCTGTGACTTCACACACCTCCATTCTGTGACTTCACACACCTCCATTCTGACTTCACACACCTCCATTCTATGGTTTCACACACCTCCGTTCTATGACTTCACACAGCTCCATTCTGTGACTTCACACACCACCTTTTTGAGTTCACACACCTCCATTTTGTGACTTCACACACCTCCATTCTGTGACTTCACACACCTCCGTTTTGACTTCACACACTTCCATTCTGTGACTTCACACACCTCCATTCTGTGACTTCACACACCTCTATTGTTTCACTTCACACATCTCCATTCTTTGACTTCACACACCTCCATTCCATGACTTCACACACCTCCATTCTATGAGTTCACACACCTCCATTCTATGAGTTCACACACCACCAATTTGACTTCACACACCTCCATTCTTTGACTTCACACACCTTCATTCTTTCTTCAGAAACATCCATTCTCTGACTTCACACACCTCCATTCTATGACTTCACAAACCTCCATTCTGTGACTTCACACACCTCCATTCTGAATTCACACACCTCCATTCTGTGACTTCACACACCTCCATTCTTCCTTCACACACCTCCATTCTATGACTTCACACACTTCCATTCTATGACTTCATACACCTCCATTCTGTGGCTTCACACACCTCCATTCTGAGTTCACACACCTCCATTCTTTGACTTCACACACCTCCATTCTGTGACTTCACACACCTCCATTCTGTGACTTCACACACCTCGATCCTATGACTTCACACACCTCCATTCTATGAATTCACACACATCCATTCTGTGATTTCACACACCTACATTCTATGACTTCACACACATCCATCTTGTGACTTCACACACCTCCATTCTAAGTTCACACACCTCCATTCTATGGCTTCACACACTTCCATTTTATGACTTCACACACCTCCATTCTGACTTCACACACCTCCATTCTGACTTCACACACCTCAGTTCTTTGACTTCACACACCTCCATTCTATGATTTCACACAATTCCATTCTATGACTTCACAAACCTCCATTCTATGACTTCACACACCTCATTTCTGAGTTGACACACCTCCATTCTGTGATTTCACACACCTCCAATCTGACTTCACACACCTCCATTCTATGACTTCACACACCACCATTCGTTGACATCAAAAACAACCATTCTATGACTTCACACAACTCCATTGTGACTTCACACACCTCCATTCTATGAATTCACACACCTCAATTTTATGACTTCACACACCTCCATTCTATGACTTCACACACCTCCATTCTGTGACTTCACACACCTCCATTCTATGACTTCACGAACCTCCATTCTGAGTTCACATACCTCCATTCTATGACTTCACACACCTCCATTCTATGACTTCACTCACCTCCATTCGGACTTCACACACCTCCATTCAGACTTCACACACCTCAATTCTGTGACTTCACACACCTCCATTCAATGATTTCCCACACTTCCATTCTATGACTTCACACACCTCCATTCTGTGGCTTCACACACCTACATTCTGAGTTCACACACCTCCATTCTGTGACTTCACACACCTCCATTCTATGACTTCACACACCTCAATTCTATGAGTTCACACACCTCCATTCTAGGACCTCACACACCTCCATTCTGTGACTTCACACACCTCCACTCTATGATTTCAAACACCTTCATTCTTACTTCACAAACATCCATTCTGTGACTTCACCCACCTCCATTCTGTGACTTCACACACCTTCATTCTGACTTCACACACCTCCATTCTGTGACTTCACACACCTCATTTCTGTGACTTCACACACCTCCATTCTGACTTCACATACCTCCATTCTATGATTTCACACACCTCCATTCTATGACTTCACACACCTCCATTCTGTTACTTCACACACCACATTTTTGACTTCACACACCTCCATTCTGTGACTTCACACACCTCCATTCTGTGACTTCACACACCTCCGTTTTGCCTTCACACACTTCCAATCTGTGACTTCACACACCTCAATTCTGTGACTTCACACACCTCTATTCAATGATTTCACACACTTCTATTCTATGACTTCACACACCTCTATTCTGTGGCTTCACACACCTACGTTCTGTGTTCACACACCTCCATTCTGTGACTTCACACACCTCCATTCTGTGATTTCACACACCTCCAATCTGACTTCACACATCTCCATTCTATGACTTCACACACCTCCATACGTTGACATCAAAAAACACGATTCTATGACTTCACACAACTCCATTTTGACTTCACACACCTCAATTCTATGAGTTCACACACCTCCATTTTATGACTTCACACACCTCCATTCTATGACTTCACACACCTCAATTCTATGACTTCACACACCTCCATTCTGTGACTTCACACACCTCCACTCTATGACTTCAAACACCTTAATTCTTACTTCACAAACATCCATTCTGTGACTTCACAAACATCCATTCTGTGACTTCACACACCTCCTTTCTGTGACTTCACACACCTTCTTTCTGACTTCACACACCTCCATTGTCTGACTTCACACACCTCAATTCTGTGACGTGACACACCTCCATTCTGACTTCACACACCTTCATTCAATGATTTCACAGACCTCCATTCTATGACTTCACACACCTCCATTCTGTGACTTCACACACCTCCATTCTGATTTCACACCCTCCATTCTGACTTCACACACCTACATTCTGACTTCACACAGCTCCATTCTATGAATTCACACACCTCCGTTCTGTGACTTCACACACGACCTTTTTGACTTCACACACCTCCATTCTATGACTTCACACACCTCCATTCTGTGACTTCACACACCTTCGTTTTGACTTCAGACACTTCCAATCTCTGACTTCACACACCTCCATTCTGTGACTTCACACACCTCTATTGTTTCACTTCACACACCTCCATTCTTTGAATTCACACACCGCCATTCCATGACTTCATAAACCTCCATTCTATGAGTTCACACACCTCCATTCTATGAGTTCACACACCTCCAATTTGACTTCACACATCTCCATTCTATGACTTCACACACCTTCATTCTTACTTCAGAAACATCCATTCTCTTACTTCACACACCTCCATTCTATGACTTCACAAACCTCCATTCTGAGTTCACACACCTCCTTTCTATGACTTCACACACTTCCATTCTATAACTTCACACGCCTCCATTCTGTGGCTTCACACACCTACATTCTGAGTTCACACACCTCCATTCTGTGACTTCACACACCTCCATTCTGTGACTTCACACACCTCCATTCTGTGACTTCACACACCTCCATCCTGAGTTCACACACCTCCATTCTATGACTTCACACATCTCCATTCTATGACTTCACTCACCTCCATTCTGACTTCACACACCTCCATTCTGACTTCACACACCTCAATTCTTTGACTTCACACACCTCCATTCTATGATTTCACACACTTCCATTCTATGACTTCACACACCTCCATTCTATGACTTCACACACCTCATTTCTGAGTTGACACACCTCCATTCTCTGATTTCACACACCTCCAATCTGACTTCACACACCTCCATTCTATGACTTCACACACCTCCATTCGTTGACATCAAAAACAACCATTCTATGACTTCACACAACTCCATTGTGCGGTCACACACCTCCATTCTATGAATTCACACACCTCCATTTTATGACTTCACACACCTCAATTCTATGACTTCACAAACCTCCATTCTGTGACTTCACACACCTCCGTTTTGACTTCTCACACTTCCAATCTGTGACTTCACACACCTCCATTCTGTGTATTCACACACTCTATTGTTTCACTTCACACACCTCCATTCTTTGAATTCACACACCGCCATTCCATGACTTCACAAACCTCCATTCTATGAGTTCACACACCTCCATTCTATGAGTTCACACACCTCCAATTTGACTTCACACATCTCCATTCTATGACTTCACACACCTTCATTCTTACTTCAGAAACATCCATTCTCTTACTTCACACACCTCCATTCTATGACTTCACAAACCTCCATTCTGAGTTCACACACCTCCTTTCTATGACTTCACACACTTCCATTCTATAACTTCACACACCTCCATTCTGTGGCTTCACACACCTACATTCTGAGTTCACACACCTCCATTCTGTGACTTCACACACCTCCATTCTGTGACTTCACACACCTCCATTCTGTGACTTCACACACCTCCATTCTGAGTTCACACACCTCCATTCTATGACTTCACACATCTCCATTCTATGACTTCACTCACCTCCATTCTGACTTCACACACCTCCATTCTGATTTCACACACCTCAATTCTTTGACTTCACACACCTCCATTCTATGATTTCACACACTTCCATTCTATGACTTCACACATCTCCATTCTATGACTTCACACACCTCATTTCTGAGTTGACACACCTCCATTTTGTGATTTCACACACCTCCAATCTGACTTCACACACCTCCATTCTATGACTTCACACACCTCCATTCTGTGACTTCACACACCACCTTTTTGACTTCACACACCTCCATTCTGTGACTTCACACACCTCCATTCTGTGACTTCACACACCTCCGTTTTGACTTCACACACTTCCATTCTGTGACTTTACACACCTCCATTCTGTGACTTCACACACCTCTATTGTTTCACTTCACACACCTCCATTCTTTGACCTCACACACCTCCATTCCATGACTTCACACACCTGCATTCTATGAGTTCACACACCTCCATTCTATGAGTTCACACACCTCCAAATTGACTTCACACACCTCCATTCTATGACTTCACACACCTTCATTCGTACTTCAGAAACATCCATACTCTGACTTCACACACCTCCATTCTATGATTTCACAAACCTCCATTCTGTGACTTCACACACCTCCATTCTGTGTTCACACACCTCCTTTCTATGACTTCACACACTTCCATTCTATGACTTCACACACCTCCATTCTGTGGCTTCACACACCTTCATTCTGAGTTCACACACCTCCATTATGTGACTTCACACACCTCCATTCTGTGACCTCACACACCTCCATTCTGTGACTTCACACACCTCGATCCTATGACTTCACACACCTCCATTCTATGAATTAACACACCTCCATTCTGTGAGTTCACAAACCTCCATTCTATGACTTCACACACCTCCATTCTGTGACTTCACACACCTCCATTCTGAGTTCACACACCTCCATTCTATGACTTCACAAACCTCCATTCTTTGTTCACAGACCTCCAATCTATGACTTCACACACCTCCATTCTATGACTTCACTCACCTCCATTCTGACTTCACACACCTCCATTCTGACTTCACACACCTCAATTCTGTGACTTCACACACCTCCATTCTATGATTTCACACACTTCCATTCTATGATTTCACACACCTCCATTCTGTGGCTTCACACACCTACATTCTGAGTTTACACACCTCCATTCTGTGACTTCACACACCTCCATTCTGTGATTTTACACACCTAGAATCTGACTTCACACACCTCCATTCTATGACTTCACACATCTCTATTCGTTGACATCAAAAAACACCATTCTATGACTTCATACAACTCCATTTTGACTTCACACACCTCCATTCTATGAGTTCACACAACTCCATTTTATGACTTCACACACCTCCATTCTATGACTTCACACACCTCCATTCTGTGACTTCACACACCTCCACTCTATGACTTCAAACACCTTCATTCTTACTTCACAAACATCCATTCTGTGACTTCACACACCTCCATTCTGTGACTTCACACACCTCCATTCTATGGTTTCACACACCTCCGTTCTATGACTTCACACAGCTCCTTTCTGTGACTTCACACACCACCTTTTTGAGTTCACACACCTCCATTTTGTGACTTCACACACCTCCATTCTGTGACTTCACACACCTCCGTTTTGACTTCACACACTTCCATTCTGTGACTTCACACACCTCCATTCTGTGACTTCACACACCTCTATTGTTTCACTTCACACACCTCCATTCTTTGACTTCACACACCTCCATTCCATGACTTCACACACCTCCATTCTATGAGTTCACACACCTCCATTCTATGAGTTCACACACCTCCAATTTGACTTCACACACCTCCATTCTTTGACTTCACACACCTTCATTCTTACTTCAGAAACATCCATTCTCTGACTTCACACACCTCCATTCTATGACTTCACAAACCTCCATTCTGTGACTTCACACACCTCCATTCTTCCTTCACACACCTCCATTCTATGACTTCACACACTTCCATTCTATGACTTCACACACCTCCATTCTGTGGCTTCACACACCTCCATTCTGAGTTCACACACCTCCATTCTTTGACTTCACACACCTCCATTCTGTGACTTCACACACCTCCATTCTGTGACTTCACACACCTCGATCCTATGACTTCACACACCTCCATTCTATGAATTCACACACATCCATTCTGTGATTTCACACACCTACATTCTATGACTTCACACACATCCATCTTGTGACTTCACACACCTCCATTCTAAGTTCACACACCTCCATTCTATGGCTTCACACACTTCCATTTTATGACTTCACACACCTCCATTCTGACTTCACACACCTCCATTCTGACTTCACACACCTCAGTTCTTTGACTTCACACACCTCCATTCTATGATATCACACAATTCCATTCTATGACTTCACAAACCTCCATTCTATGACTTCACACACCTCATTTCTGAGTTGACACACCTCCATTCTGTGATTTCACACACCTCCAATCTGACTTCACACACCTCCATTCTATGACTTCACACACCACCATTCGTTGACATCAAAAACAACCATTCTATGACTTCACACAACTCCATTGTGACTTCACACACCTCCATTCTATGAATTCACACACCTCAATTTTATGACTTCACACACCTCCATTCTATGACTTCACACACCTCCATTCTGTGACTTCACACACCTCCATTCTATGACTTCACGAACCTCCATTCTGAGTTCACATACCTCCATTCTATGACTTCACACACCTCCATTCTATGACTTCACTCACCTCCATTCGGACTTCACACACCTCCATTCAGACTTCACACACCTCAATTCTGTGACTTCACACACCTCCATTCAATGATTTCCCACACTTCCATTCTATGACTTCACACACCTCCATTCTGTGGCTTCACACACCTACATTCTGAGTTCACACACCTCCATTCTGTGACTTCACACACCTCCATTCTATGACTTCACACACCTCAATTCTATGAGTTCACACACCTCTATTCTAGGACCTCACACACCTCCATTCTGTGACTTCACACACCTCCACTCTATGACTTCAAACACCTTCATTCTTACTTCACAAACATCCATTCTGTGACTTCACCCACCTCCATTCTGTGACTTCACACACCTTCATTCTGACTTCACACACCTCCATTCTGTGACTTCACACACCTCATTTCTGTGACTTCACACACCTCCATTCTGACTTCACATACCTCCATTCTATGATTTCACACACCTCGATTCTATGACTTCACACACCTCCATTCTGTTACTTCACACACCACATTTTTGACTTCACACACCTCCATTCTGTGACTTCACACACCTCCATTCTGTGACTTCACACACCTCCGTTTTGCCTTCACACACTTCCAATCTGTGACTTCACACACCTCAATTCTGTGACTTCACACACCTCTATTCAATGATTTCACACACTTCTATTCTATGACTTCACACACCTCTATTCTGTGGCTTCACACACCTACGTTCTGTGTTCACACACCTCCATTCTGTGACTTCACACACCTCCATTCTGTGATTTCACACACCTCCAATCTGACTTCACACATCTCCATTCTATGACTTCACACACCTCCATTCGTTGACATCAAAAAACACGATTCTATGACTTCACACAACTCCATTTTGACTTCACACACCTCAATTCTATGAGTTCACACACCTCCATTTTATGACTTCACACACCTCCATTCTATGACTTCACACACCTCAATTCTATGACTTCACACACCTCCATTCTGTGACTTCACACACCTCCACTCTATGACTTCAAACACCTTAATTCTTACTTCACAAACATCCATTCTGTGACTTCACAAACATCCATTCTGTGACTTCACACACCACCTTTCTGTGACTTCACACACCTTCTTTCTGACTTCACACACCTCCATTGTCTGACTTCACACACCTCAATTCTGTGACGTGACACACCTCCATTCTGACTTCACACACCTTCATTCTATGATTTCACAGACCTCCATTCTATGACTTCACACACCTCCATTCTGTGACTTCACACACCTCCATTCTGATTTCACACCCTCCATTCTGACTTCACACACCTACATTCTGACTTCACACAGCTCCATTCTATGAATTCACACACCTCCGTTCTGTGACTTCACACACGACCTTTTTGACTTCACACACCTCCATTCTATGACTTCACACACCTCCATTCTGTGACTTCACACACCTTCGTTTTGACTTCAGACACTTCCAATCTCTGACTTCAAACACCTCCATTCTGTGACTTCACACACCTCTATTGTTTCACTTCACACACCTCCATTCTTTGAATTCACACACCGCCATTCCATGACTTCACAAACCTCCATTCTATGAGTTCACACACCTCCATTCTATGAGTTCACACACCTCCAATTTGACTTCACACATCTCCATTCTATGACTTCACACACCTTCATTCTTACTTCAGAAACATCCATTCTCTTACTTCACACACCTCCATTCTATGACTTCACAAACCTCCATTCTGAGTTCACACACCTCCTTTCTATGACTTCACACACTTCCATTCTATAACTTCACACGCCTCCATTCTGTGGCTTCACACACCTACATTCTGAGTTCACACACCTCCATTCTGTGACTTCACACACCTCCATTCTGTGACTTCACACACCTCCATTCTGTGACTTCACACACCTCCATTCTGAGTTCACACACCTCCATTCTATGACTTCACACATCTCCATTCTATGACTTCACTCACCTCCATTCTGACTTCACACACCTCCATTCTGACTTCACACACCTCAATTCTTTGACTTCACACACCTCCATTCTATGATTTCACACACTTCCATTCTATGACTTCACACACCTCCATTCTATGACTTCACACACCTCATTTCTGAGTTGACACACCTCCATTCTCTGATTTCACACACCTCCAATCTGACTTCACACACCTCCATTCTATGACTTCACACACCTCCATTCGTTGACATCAAAAACAACCATTCTATGACTTCACACAACTCCATTGTGCGGTCACACACCTCCATTCTATGAATTCACACACCTCCATTTTATGACTTCACACACCTCAATTCTATGACTTCACAAACCTCCATTCTGTGACTTCACACACCTCCGTTTTGACTTCACACACTTCCAATCTGTGACTTCACACACCTCCATTCTGTGTATTCACACACTCTATTGTTTCACTTCACACACCTCCATTCTTTGAATTCACACACCGCCATTCCATGACTTCACAAACCTCCATTCTATGAGTTCACACACCTCCATTCTATGAGTTCACACACCTCCAATTTGACTTCACACATCTCCATTCTATGACTTCACACACCTTCATTCTTACTTCAGAAACATCCATTCTCTTACTTCACACACCTCCATTCTATGACTTCACAAACCTCCATTCTGAGTTCACACACCTCCTTTCTATGACTTCACACACTTCCATTCTATAACTTCACACACCTCCATTCTGTGGCTTCACACACCTACATTCTGAGTTCACACACCTCCATTCTGTGACTTCACACACCTCCATTCTGTGACTTCACACACCTCCATTCTGTGACTTCACACACCACCATTCTGAGTTCACACACCTCCATTCTATGACTTCACACATCTCCATTCTATGACTTCACTCACCTCCATTCTGACTTCACACACCTCCATTCTGATTTCACACACCTCAATTCTTTGACTTCACACACCTCCATTCTATGATTTCACACACTTCCATTCTATGACTTCACACATCTCCATTCTATGACTTCACACACCTCATTTCTGAGTTGACACACCTCCATTCTGTGATTTCACACACCTCCAATCTGACTTCACACACCTCCATTCTATGACTTCACACACCTCCATTCGTTGACATCAAAAACAACCACTCTATGACTTCACACAACTCCATTGTGACTTCACACACCTCCATTCTATGAATTCACACACCTCCATTTTATGACTTCACACACCTCAATTCTATGACTTCACACACCTCCATTCTGTGACTTCACACACCTCCATTCTATGACTTCACACACCTCCATTCTATGACTTCACTCACCTCCATTCTGACTTCACACACCTCCATTCTGACTTCACACACCTCAATTCTGTGACTTCACAAACCTCCATTCAATCATTTCACACACTTCCATTCTATGACTTCACACACCTCCATTCTGTGGCTTCACATACCTACATTCTGTGTTCACACACCTCCATTCTGTGACTTCACACACCTCCATTCTGTGATTTCACACACCTCCAATCTGACTTCACACACCTCCATTCTGTGACTTCACACACCTCCATTCTGACTTCACATACCTCCATTCTATGATTTCACACACCTCCATTCTATGACTTCACACACCTCCATTCTGTGACTTCACACACCACCTTTTTGACTTCACACACCTCCATTCTGTGACTTCACACACCTTCATTCTGACTTCACACACCTCCATTCTGTGACTTCATACACCTCAATTCTGTGACTTCACACACCTCCATTCTGACTTCACACACCTCCATTCTATGATTTCACACACCTCCGTTCTATGACTTCACACAGCTCCATTCTGTGACTTCACACACCACCTTTTTGACTTCACACACCTCCATTCTGTGACTTCACACACGTCCATTCTGTGACTTCACACAACTCTATTGTTTCACTTCACACACCTCCATTCTCTGACTTCACACACCTTCATTCTTACTTCAGAAACATCCATTCTCTGACTTCACACACCTCCATTCCAGGACTTCACAAACCTCCATTCTGTGACTTCACACACCTCCATTCTGAATTCACACACCTCCATTCTGTGACTTCACGCACCTCCATTCTTCCTTCACACACCTCCATTCTATGACTTCACACACTTCCATTCTATGACTTCACACACCTCCATTCTGTGGCTTCACACACCTCCATTCTGAGTTCACACACCTCCATTCTGTGACTTCACACACCTCAATTCTGTGACTTCACACACCTCCATTCTGTGACTTCACACACCTCGATCCTATGACTTCACACACCTCCATTCTATGAATTCACACACCTCCATTCTGTGATTTCACACACCTCCATCCTGTGACTTCACACACCTCCATTCTGACTTCACACACCTCAATTCTTTGATTTCACACACCTCCATTGTATGATTTCACACAATTCCATTGTATGACTTCACACACCTCCATTCTATGACTTCACACACCTCATTTCTGAATTGACACACCTCCATTCTGTGATTTCACACACCTCCAATCTGACTTCACACACCTCCATTCTAAGACTTCACACACCACCATTCGTTGACATCAAAAACAACCATTCTATGACTTCACACAACTCCATTGTGACTTCACACACCTCCATTCTATGAATTCACACACCTCAATTTTATGACTTCACATACCTCCATTCTATGACTTCACACACCTCCATTCTGTGACTTCACACACCTCCATTCTATGACTTCACGAACCTCAATTCTGAGTTCACAGACTTCCATTCTATGACTTCACACACCTCCATTCTATGACTTCACTCACCTCCATTCTGACTTCACACACCTCCATTCAGACTTCACACGCCTCAATTCTGTGACTTCACACACCTCCATTCAATGATTTCACACACTTCCATTCTATGACTTCACACACCTCCATTCTGTGGCTTCACACACCTACATTCTGAGTTCACACACCTCCATTCTGTGACTTCACACACCTCCATTCTATGACTTCACACACCTCAATTCTATGACTTCACACACCTCCATTCTATGACCTCACACACCTCCATTCTGTGACTTCACACACCTCCAATCTATGACTTCAAACACCTTCATTCTTACTTCACAAACATCCATTCTGTGACTTCACACACCTCCATTCTGTGACTTCACACACCTCCATTCTGTGACTTCACACACCTCCATTCTGTGACTTCACACACCTCGATCCTATGACTTCACACACCTCCATTCTATGAATTCACACACCTCCATTCTGTGATTTCACACACCTACATTCTATGACTTCACACACCTCCATCCTGTGACTTCACACACCTCCATTCTGAGTTCACACACCTCCATTCTATGACTTCACACACTTCCATTTTATGACTTCACACACCTCCATTCTGACTTCACACACCTCCATTCTGACTTCACACTCCTTAATTCTTTGATTTCACACACCTCCATTCTATGATTTCACACAATTGCATTCTATGACTTCACACACCTCCATTCTATGACTTCACACACCTCATTTCTGAATTGACACACCTCCATTCTGTGATTTCACACACCTCCAATCTGACTTCACACACCTCCATTCTATGACTTCACACACCTCCATTCTGTGGCTTCACACACCTACATTCTGAGTTCACACACCTCCATTCTGTGACTTCACACACCTCCATTCTATGACTTCACACACCTCAATACTATGACTTCACACACCTCCATTCTATGACCTCTCACACCTCCATTCTGTGACTTCACACAACTCCACTCTATGACTTCAAACACCTTCATTGTTACTTCACAAACATCCATTCTGTGACTTCACACACCTCCATTCTTTGACTTCACACACCTTCATTCTGACTTCACACACCTCCATTCTGTGACTTCACACACCTCAATTCTGTGACTTCACACACCTCCATTCTGACTCCACATACCTCCATTCTATGATTTCTCACACCTCCATTCTATGACTTCACACACCTCCATTCTGTGACTTCACACACCACCTTTTTGACTTCACACACCTCCATTCTGTGACTTCACACTCCTCCATTCGTGACTTCACACACCTCCGTTTTGCCTTCACACACTTCCAATCTGTGACTTCACACACCTCAATTCTGTGACTTCACACACCTCCATTCAATGATTTCACACGCTTCCATTCTATGACTTCACACACCTCTATTCTGTGGCTTCACACACCTACATTCTGTGTTCACAAACCTCCATTCTGTGACTTTACACACCTCCATTCTGTGATTTCCCACACCTCCAATCTGACTTCACACACCTCCATTCTATGACTTCACACACCTCCATTCGTTGACATCAAAAAACACGATCTATGATTTCACACAACTCCATTTTGACTTCACACACCTCCATTCTATGAGTTCACACACCTCCATTTTATGACTTCACACACCTCCATTCTATGACTTCACACACCTCAATTCTATGACTTCACACACCTCCATTCTATGACTTCACACACCTCCATTCTGTGACTTCACACACCTCCACTCTATGACTTCAAACACCTTAATTCTTACTTCACAAACATCCATTCTGTGACTTCACAAACATCCATTCTGTGACTTCACACACCTCCTTTCTGTGACTTCACACACCTTCCTTCTGACTTCACACACCTCCATTGTCTGACTTCACACACCTCAATTCTGTGACGTGACACACCTCCATTCTGACTTCACACCCCTCCATTCTGACTTCACACACCTCCATTCTGACTTCACACAGCTCCATTCTATGAATTCACACACCTCCATTCTGTGACTTCACACACGACCTTTTTGACTTCACACACCTCCATTCTATGACTTCACACACCTCCATTCTGTGACTTCACACACCTCCGTTTTGACTTCACACAATTCCAATCTGTGACTTCACACACCTCCATTCTGTGACTTCACACACCTCTATTGTTTCACTTCACACAACTCCATTCTTTGACTTCACACACCGCCATTCCATGACTTCACAAACCTCCATTCTATGACTTCACACACCTCCATTCTATGTGTTCACACACCTCCAATTTGACTTCACACATCTCCATTCTATGACTTCACACACCTTCATTCTTACTTCAGAAACATCCATTCTCTGACTTCAAACACCTCCATTCTATGACTTCACAAACCTCCATTCTGTGACTTCACACACTTCCATTCTGAGTTCACACACCCCCTTTCTATGACTTCACACACTTCCATTCTATAACTTCACACACCTCCATTCTGTGGCTTCACACACCTACATTCTGAGTTCACACACCTCCCTTCTGTGACTTCACACACCTCCATTCGGTGACTTCAGACACCTCCATTCTGTGACTTCACACACATCCATTCTGTGATTTCACACACCTACATTCTATGACTTCACACACCTCCATCCTGTGACTTCACACACCTCCATTCTGAGTTCACACACCTCCATTCTATGACTTCACACACTTCCATTTTAGGACTTCACACACCTACATTCTGACTTCACACACCTCCATTCTGACTTCACACACCTCAATTCTTTGATTTCACACACCTCCATTCTATGATTTCACACAATTCCATTCTATGTCTTCACACACCTCCATTCTATGACTTCACAGACCTCATTTCTGAATTGACACACCTCCATTCTGTGATTTCACACACCTCCAATCTGACTTCACACACCTCCATTCTAAGACTTCACACACCACCATTCGTTGACATCAAAAACAACCATTCTATGACTTCACACAACTCCATTGTGACTTCACACACCTCCATTCTATGACTTCACACACCTCCATTCTGTGACTTCACACACCTCCATTCTATGACTTCACGAACCTCCATTCTGAGTTCACAGACCTCCATTCTATGACTTCACACACCTCCATTCTATGACTTCACTCACCTCCATTCGGACTTCACACACCTCCATTCAGACTTCACACACCTCAATTCTGTGACTTCACACACCTCCATTCAATGATTTCCCACACTTCCATTCTATGACTTCACACACCTCCATTCTGTGGCTTCACACACCTACATTCTGAGTTCACACACCTCCATTCTGTGACTTCACACACCTCCATTCTATGACTTCACACACCTCAATTCTATGACTTCACACACCTCCATTCTATGACCTCACACACCTCCATTCTGTGACTTCACACACCTCCACTCTATGACTTCAAACACCTTCATTCTTATTTCACAAATATCCATTCTGTGACTTCACACACCTTCATTCTGACTTCACAATCCTCCATTGTGTGACTTCACACACCTCAATTCTGTGACTTCACACACCTCCATTCTGACTTCACATACCTCCATTCTATGATTTCACACACCTCCATTCTATGTCTTCACACACCTCCATTCTGTTACTTCACACACCACATTTTTTACTTCACACACCTCCATTCTGTGACTTCACACACCTCCATTCTGTGACTTCACACACCTCCGCTTTGCCTTCACACACTTCCAATCTGTGACTTCACACACCTCAATTCTGTGACTTCACACACCTCCATTCAATGATTTCACACACTTCCGTTCTATGACTTCACACACCTCTATTCTGTGGCTTCACACACCTACATTGTGTGTTCACAAACCTCCATTCTGTGACTTTACACACCTCCATTCTGTGATTTCCCACACCTCCAATCTGACTTCACACACCTCCATTCTATGACTTCACACACCTCCATTCGTTGACATCAAAAAACACGATTCTATGATTTCACACAACTCCATTTTGACTTCACACACCTCCATTCTATGTGTTCACACACCTCCATTTTATGACTTCACACACCTCCATTCTATGACTTCACACACCTCAATTCTATGACTTCACACACCTCCATTCTATGACCTCACACACCTCCATTCTGTGACTTCACACACCTCCACTCTATGACTTCAAACACCTTCATTCTTATTTCACAAATATCCATTCTGTGACTTCACACACCTCCATTCTGTGACTTCACACACCTTCATTCTGACTTCACAGACCTCCATTCTGTGACTTCACACACCTCAATTCTGTGACTTCACACACCTCCATTCTGACTTCACATACCTCCATTCTATGATTTCACACACCTCCATTCTATGACTTCACACACCTCCATTCTGTTACTTCACACACCACATTTTTGACTTCACACACCTCCATTCTGTGACTTCACACACCTCCATTCTGTGACTTCACACACCTCCGTTTTGCCTTCACACACTTCCAGTCTGTGACTTCACACACCTCAATTCTGTGACTTCACACACCTCCATTCAATGATTTCACACACTTCCGTTCTATGACTTCACACACCTCTATTCTGTGGCTTCACACACCTAAATTCTGTGTTCACAAACCTCCATTCTGTGACTTTACACACCTCCATTCTGTGATTTCCCACACCTCCAATCTGACTTCACACACCTCCATTCTATGACTTCACACACCTCCATTTTATGACTTCACACACCTCCATTCTATGACTTCACACACCTCAATTCTATGACTTCACACACCTCCATTCTATGACTTCACACACCTCCATTCTGTGACTTCACACACCTCCACTCTATGACTTCAAACACCTTAATTCTTACTTCACAAACATCCATTCTGTGACTTCACAAACATCCATTCTGTGACTTCACACACCTCAATTCTGTGACGTGACACACCTCCATTCTGACTTCACACCCCTCCAACTGACTTCACACACCTCCATTCTGACTTCACACAGCTCCATTCTATGAATTCACACACCTCCATTCTGTGACTTCACACACCACCTTTTTGACTTCACACACCTCCATTCTATGACTTCACACACCTCCATTCTGTGACTTCACACACCTCCGTTTTGACTTCACACACTTCCAATCTGTGACTTCACACACCTCCATTCTGTGACTTCACACACCTCTATTGTTTCACTTCACACACCTCCATTCTTTGACTTCACACACCGCCATTCCATGACTTCACAAACAACCATTTTATGAGTTCACACACCTCCATTCTATGAGTTCACACACCTCCAATTTGACTTCACACATCTCCATTCTGTGACTTCACACACCTTCATTCTTACTTCAGAAACATCCATTCTCTTACTTCAAACACCTCCATTCTGTGACTTCACACACCTCCATTCTGAGTACACACACCTCCTTTCTATGACTTCACACACTTCCATTCTATAACTTCACACACCTCCTTTCGGTGACTTCACACACCTCCTTTCGGTGACTTCACACACCTCCATTCTGTGACTTCACACACCTCCATTCTGAGTTCACAAACCTCCATTCTATGACTTCACACATCTCCATTCTATGACTTCACTCACCTCCATTCTGAGTTCACACACCTCCATTCTGTGACTTCACACATCTCCTTTCGGTGACTTCACACACCTCCATTCTGTGACTTCACACACCTCCATTCTGAGTTCACAAACCTCCATTCTATGACTTCACACATCTCCATTCTATGACTTCACTCACCTCCATTCTGACTTCACACACCTCAATTCTTTGATTTCACACAACTCCATTCTATGATTTCACACACTTCCATTCTATGACTTCACACACCTCCATTCTATGACTTCACACACCTCATTTCTGAGTTGACACACCTCCATTCTGTGATTTCACACACCTCCAATCTGACTTCACACAACTCCATTCTATGACTTCACACACCTCCATTCGTTGACATCAAAAACAACCATTCTATGACTTCACACAAATCCATTGTGACTTCACACACCTCCATTCTATGAATTCACACACCTCCATTTTATGACTTCACACACCTCAATTCTATGACTTCACACACCTCCATTCTGTGACTTGACACACCTCCATTCTATGACTTCACAAACCTCCATTCTGAGTTCACAGACCTCCATTCTATGACTTCACACACCTCCATTCTATGACTTCACTCACCTCCATTCTGACTTCACACACCTCAATTCTGTGACTTCACAAACCTCCATTCAATGATTTCACATACTTCCATTCTATGACTTCACACAGCTCCATTCTGTGGCTTCAGATACTTACATTCTGTGTTCACACACCTCCATTCTGTGACTTCACACACCTCCATTCTTTGATTTCACACACCTCCGATCTGACTTCACACACCTCCATTCTGTGACTTCACACACCTCCATTCTGTGATTTCACACACCTCCAATCTGACTTCACAAACCTCCATTCTGTGACTTCACACACCACCTTTTTGAATTCACACACCTCCATTCTGTGACTTCACACACCTCTATTGTTTCACTTCACACACCTACATTCTTTGACTTCACACACCTCCATTCCATGACTTCACACACCTCCATTCTATGAGTTCACACACCACCATTCTATGAGTTCACACACATCCAATTTGACTTCACACACTCCATTCTATGACTTCACACACCTTCATTCTTACTTCAGAAACATCCATTCTCTGACTTCACACACCTCCATTCTATGGCTTCACAAACCTCCATTCTGTGACTACACACACCTCCATTCTGAGTTCACACACCTCCATTCTGTGATTTCACACACCTCCATTCGTTGACATCAAAAACCACCATTCCATGACTTCACAAACCTCCATTCTGTGACTTCACACACCTCCATTCTGAGTTCACACACCTCCTTTCTATGACTTCACACACTTCCATTCTATGACTTCACACACCTCCATTCTGTGGCTTCACACACCTACATTCTGAGTTCACACACCTCCATTATGTGACTTCACACACCTCCATTCTCTGACCTCACACACCTCCATTCTGTGACTTCACACACCTCGATCCTATGACTTCACACACCTCCATTCTATGAATTAACACACCTCCATTCTGTGAGTTCACAAACCTCCATTCTATGACTTCACACACCTCCATTCTGTGACCTCACACACCTCCATTCTGAGTTCACACACCTCCATTCTATGACTTCACAAACCTCCATTCTGAGTTCACAGACCTCCAATCTATGACATCACACACCTCCATTCTATGACTTCAAAACCTCCATTCTGACTTCACACACCTCCATTCTGACTTCACACACCTCAATTCTGTGACTTCACACACCTCCATTCTATGATTTCACACACTTCCATTCTATGATTTCACACACCTCCATTCTGTGGCTTCACACACCTACATTCTGAGTTTACACACCTCCATTCTGTGACTTCACACACCTCCATTCTGTGATTTCACACACGTCCAATCTGACTTCACACACCTCCATTCTATGACTTCACACACCTCCATTCGTTGACATCAAAAAACACCATTCTATGACTTCATACAACTCCATTTTGACTTCACACACCTCCATTCTATGAGTTCACACACCTCCATTTTATGACTTCACACACCTCCATTCTATGACTTCACACACATCCATTCTGTGACTTCACACACCTCCACTCTATGACTTCAAACACCTTCATTCTTATTTCACAAACATCCATTCTGTGACTTCACACACCTCCATTCTTTGACTTCACACACCTTCATTCTGACTTCACACACCTCCATTCTGTGACTTCATACACCTCAATTCTGTGACTTCACACACCTCCATTCTGACTTCACACACCTCCATTGATGATTTCACACACCTCCGTTCTATGACTTCAAACAGCTCCATTCTGTGACTTCACACACCACCTTTTTGACTTCACACACCTCCATTCTGTGACTTCACACACCTCCATTCTGTGACTTCACACACCTCTGTTTTGACTTCACACACTTCCATTCTGTGACTTCACACACCTCTATTGTTTCACTTCACACACCTCCATTCTTTGACTTCACACACCTCCATTCCATGACTTCACACACCTTCATTCTTACTTCAGAAACATCCATTCTCTGACTTCACACACCTCCATTCTATTATTTCACACAATTCCATTCTATGACTTCACACACCTCCATTCTATGACTTCACACAACTCATTTCTGAGTTGACACACCTCCATTCTGTGATTTCACACACCTCCTATCTGACTTCACACACCTCCATTCTATGACTTCACACACCTCCATTCTGTGACTTCACACACCTCCATTCTTCCTTCACACACCTCCATTCTATGACTTCACACACTTCCCTTCTATGACTTCACACACCTCCATTCTGTGGCTTCACACACCTCCATTCTGAGTTCACACACCTGCATTCTGTGACTTCACACACCTCCATTCTGTGACTTCAAACACCTCCATTCTGTGACTTCACACACCTCGATCCTATGACTTCACACACCTGCATTCTATGAATTCACACACCTCCATTCTGTGATTTCACACACCTACATTCTATGACTTCACACACCTCCATCCTGTGACTTCACACACCTCCATTCTGAGTTCACACACCTCCATTCTATGACTTCACACACTTCCATTTTATGACTTCACACACCTCCATTCTGACTTCACACACCTCCATTCTATGACTTCGCACAACTCCATTCTATGACTTCACTCACCTCCATTCTGACTTCACACACCTCCATTCAGACTTCACACACCTCAACTCTGTGACTTCACACACCTCCATTCAATGGTTTCACACACTTCCATTCTATGACTTCACACACCTCCATTCTGTGGCTTCACACACCTACATTCTGAGTTCACACACCTCCATTCTGTGACTTCACACACCTCCATTCTATGACTTCACACACCTCAATTATATGACTTCACACACCTCCATTCTATGACTTCACACACCTCCATTCTGTGACTTCACACACCTACACTCTATGACTTCAAACACCTTCATTCTTACTTCACAAACATCCATTCTGTGACTTCACACACCTCCATTCTGTGACTTCACACACCTTCATTCTGACTTCACACACCTCCATTCTGTGACTTCACACACCTCAATTCTGTGACTTCACACACCTCCATTCTGACTTCACATACCTCCATTCTATGATTTCACACACCTCCATTCTATGACTTCACACACCTCCATTCTGTGACTTCACACACCACATATTTGACTTCACAAACCTCCATTCTGTGAATTCACACACCTCCATTCTGTGACTTCACACACCTCCGTTTTGCCTTCACACACTTCCAATCTGTGACTTCACACACCTCAATTCTGTGACTTCACACACCTCCATTCAATGATTTCACACACTTCCATTCTATGACTTCACACACCTCCATTCTGTGGCTTCACACACCTACATTCTGTGTTCACACACCTCCATTCTGTGACTTCACACACCTCCATTCTGTGATTTCACACACCTCCAATCTGACTTCACACAACACCATTCTATGACTTCACACAACTCCATTCGTTGACATCAAAAAACACGATTCTATGACTTCGCACAACTCCATTTTGACTTCACACACCTCCATTCTATGAGTTCACACACCTCCATTCTGTGACTTCACACACCTCCACTCTATGACTTCAAACACCTTAATTCTTACTTCACAAACATCCATTCTGTGACTTCACACACCTCCTTTCTGTGACTTCACACACCTTCCTTCTGACTTCACACACCTCCATTGTCTGACTTCACACACCTCAATTCTGTGACGTGACACACCTCCATTCTGACTTCACACACCTTCATTCTATGATTTCACAGATCTCCATTCTATGACTTCACACACCTCCATGCTGTGACTTCACACACCTCCATTCTGACTTCACACCCCTCCATTCTGACTTCACACACCTCCATTCTGACTTCACACAGCTCCATTCTATGAATTCACACACCTCCATTCTGTGACTTCACACACCACCTTTTTAACTTCACACACCTCCATTCTATGACTTCACACACCTCCATTCTGTGACTTCACACACCTCCGTTATGACTTCACACACTTCCAATCTGTCACTTCACACACCTCCATTCTGACTTCACACAGCTCCATTCTATGAATTCACACACCTCCATTCTGTGACTTCACACACCACCTTTTTGACATCACACACCTCCATTCTTTGACTTCACACACCGCCATTCCATGACTTCACAAACCTTCATTCTATGAGTTCACACACCTCCATTCTATGACTTCACACACCTCCATTCTGTGACTTCACACACCTCCACTCTATGACTTCAAACACCTTAATTCTTACTTCACAAACATCCATTCTGTGACTTCACAAACATCCATTCTGTGACTTCACACACCTCCTTTCTGTGACTTCACACACCTTCCTTCTGACTTCACACACCTCCATTCTATTATTTCACACAATTCCATTCTATGACTTCACACACCTCCATTCTATGACTTCACACACCTCATTTCTGAGTTGACACACCTCCATTCTGTGATTTCACACACCTCCTATCTGACTTCACACACCTCCATTCTATGACTTCACACACCTCCATTCTGTGACTTCACACACCTCCATTCTTCCTTCACACACCTCCATTCTATGACTTCACACACTTCCCTTCTATGACTTCACACACCTCCATTCTGTGGCTTCACACACCTCCATTCTGAGTTCACACACCTGCATTCTGTGACTTCACACACCTCCATTCTGTGACTTCAAACACCTCCATTCTGTGACTTCACACACCTAGATCCTATGACTTCACACACCTCCATTCTATGAATTCACACACCTCCATTCTGTGATTTCACACACCTACATTCTATGACTTCACACACCTCCATCCTGTGACTTCACACACCTCCATTCTGAGTTCACACACCTCCATTCTATGACTTCACACACTTCCATTTTATGACTTCACACACCTCCATTCTGACTTCACACACCTCCATTCTATGACTTCGCACAACTCCATTCTATGACTTCACTCACCTCCATTCTGACTTCACACACCTCCATTCAGACTTCACACACCTCAACTCTGTGACTTCACACACCTCCATTCAATGGTTTCACACACTTCCATTTTATGACTTCACACACCTCCATTCTGACTTCACACACCTCCATTCTATGACTTCGCACAACTCCATTCTATGACTTCACTCACCTCCATTCTGACTTCACACACCTCCATTCAGACTTCACACACCTCAACTCTGTGACTTCACACACCTCCATTCAATGGTTTCACACACTTCCATTCTATGACTTCACACACCTCCATTCTGTGACTTCACACACCTCCATTCTATGACTTCACACACCTCAATTATATGACTTCACACACCTCCATTCTATGACTTCACACACCTCCATTCTGTGACTTCACACACCTACACTCTATGACTTCAAACACCTTCATTCTTACTTCACAAACATCCATTCTGTGACTTCACACACCTCCATTCTGTGACTTCACACACCTTCATTCTGACTTCACACACCTCCATTCTGTGACTTCACACACCTCAATTCTGTGACTTCACACACCTCCATTCTGACTTCACATACCTCCATTCTATGATTTCACACACCTCCATTCTATGACTTCACACACCTCCATTCTGTGACTTCACACACCACATATTTGACTTCACAAACCTCCATTCTGTGAATTCACACACCTCCATTCTGTGACTTCACACACCTCCGTTTTGCCTTCACACACTTCCAATCTGTGACTTCACACACCTCAATTCTGTGACTTCACACACCTCCATTCAATGATTTCACACACTTCCATTCTATGACTTCACACACCTCCATTCTGTGGCTTCACACACCTACATTCTGTGTTCACACACCTCCATTCTGTGACTTCACACACCTCCATTCTGTGATTTCACACACCTCCAATCTGACTTCACACAACACCATTCTATGACTTCACACAACTCCATTCGTTGACATCAAAAAACACGATTCTATGACTTCGCACAACTCCATTTTGACTTCACACACCTCCATTCTATGAGTTCACACACCTCCATTCTGTGACTTCACACACCTCCACTCTATGACTTCAAACACCTTAATTCTTACTTCACAAACATCCATTCTGTGACTTCACACACCTCCTTTCTGTGACTTCACACACCTTCCTTCTGACTTCACACACCTCCATTGTCTGACTTCACACACCTCAATTCTGTGACGTGACACACCTCCATTCTGACTTCACACACCTTCATTCTATGATTTCACAGATCTCCATTCTATGACTTCACACACCTCCATGCTGTGACTTCACACACCTCCATTCTGACTTCACACCCCTCCATTCTGACTTCACACACCTCCATTCTGACTTCACACAGCTCCATTCTATGAATTCACAAACCTCCATTCTGTGACTTCACACACCACCTTTTTAACTTCACACACCTCCATTCTATGACTTCACACACCTCCATTCTGTGACTTCACACACCTCCGTTATGACTTCACACACTTCCAATCTGTCACTTCACACACCTCCATTCTGACTTCACACAGCTCCATTCTATGAATTCACACACCTCCATTCTGTGACTTCACACACCACCTTTTTGACATCACACACCTCCATTCTTTGACTTCACACACCGCCATTCCATGACTTCAGAAACCTTCATTCTATGAGTTCACACACCTCCATTCTATGACTTCACACACCTCCATTCTGTGACTTCACACACCTCCACTCTATGACTTCAAACACCTTAATTCTTACTTCACAAACATCCATTCTGTGACTTCACAAACATCCATTCTGTGACTTCACACACCTCCTTTCTGTGACTTCACACACCTTCCTTCTGACTTCACACACCTCCATTGTCTGACTTCACACACCTCAATTCTGTTACGTGACACACCTCCATTCTGACTTCACACACCTTCATTCTATGATTTCACAGATCTCCATTCTATGACTTCACACACCTCCATTCTGTGACTTCACACACCTCCATTCTGACTTCACACCCCTCCATTCTGACTTCACACACCTCCATTCTGACTTCTCACAGCTCCATTCTATGAATTCACACACCTCCATTCTGTGACTTCACACACCACCTTTTTGACTTCACACACCTCCATTCTATGACTTCACACACCTCCATTCTGTGACTTCACACACCTCCGTTATGACTTCACACACTTCCAATCTGTGACTTCACACACCTCCATTCTGACTTCACACAGCTCCATTCTATGAATTCAAACACCTCCATTCTGTGACTTCACACACCACCTTTTTGACTTCACACACCTCCATTCTTTGACTTCACACACCGCCATTCCATGACTTCACAAACCTCCATTCTATGAGTTCACACACCTCCATTCTATGAGTTCACACACCTCCAATTTGACTTCACACATCTCCATTGTATGACTTCACACACCTTCATTCTTACTTCAGAAACATCCATTCTCTTACTTCACACACCTCCGTTCTATGACTTCACAAACCTCCATTCTGTGACTTCACACACCTCCATTCTGAGTTCACACACCTCCTTTTTATGACTTCACACACTTCCATTCTATAAATTCACACACCTCCATTCTGTGGCTTCACACACCTACATTCTGAGTTCACACACCTCCATTCTGTGACTTCACACACCTCCATTCTGTGACTTCACACACCTCCATTCTGTGACTTCACACACCTCCATTCTGAGTTCACACACCTCCATTCTATGACTTCACACATCTCCATTCTATGACTTCACTCACCTCCATTCTGACTTCACACACCTCCATTCTGACTTCACACACCTCAATTCTTTGACTTCACACACCTCCATTCTATGATTTCACACACTTCCATTCTATGACTTCACACACCTCCATTCTATGACTTCACACACCTCATTTCTGAGTTGACACACCTCCATTCTGTGATTTCACACACCTCCAATCTGACTTCACACACCTCCATTCTATGACTTCACACACCTCCATTCGTTGACATCAAAAACAACCATTCTATGACTTCACACAACTCCATTGTGACTTCACACACCTCCATTCTGAGTTCACAGACCTCCATTCTATGACTTCACACATCCATTCTATGACTTCACTCACCTCCATTCTGAGTTCACACACCTCCATTCTGACTTCACACACCTCAATTCTGTGACTTCACACACCTCCATTCAATGATTTCACACACTTCCATTCTATGACTTCACACACCTCCATTCTGTGGCTTCACATACCTACATTCTGTGTTCACACACCTCCATTCTGTGACTTCACACACCTCCATTCTGTGATTTCACACACCTCCAATCTGACTTCACACACGTCCATTCTGTGACTTCACACATCTCCATTCTGACTTCACATACCTCCATTCTATGATTTCACACACCTCCATTCTATGACTTCACACACCTCCATTCTGTGACTTCACACACCAAATTTTTGACTTCACACACCTCCATTCTGTGACTTCACACACCTCCATTCTGTGACTTCACACACCTCCGTTTTGACTTCACACACTTCCATTCTGTGACTTCACACACCTCCAATCTGTGAGTTCACACACCTCTATTGTTTCACTTCACACACCTACATTCTTTGACTTCACACACCTCCATTCCATGACTTCACACACCTCCATTCTCTGACTTCACACACCTCCATTCTATGGCTTCACAAACCTCCATTCTGTGACTTCACACACCTCCATTCTGAGTTCACACACCTCCATTCTGTGACTTCACACACCTCCATTCGTTGACATCAAAAACCACCATTCTATGACTTCACACAACTCCATTTTAACTTCACACACCTCCATTCTATGAGTTCACACACCTCCATTTTATGACTTCACACACCTCCATTCTATGACTTCATACACCTCAATTCTATGACTTCACACACCTCCATTCTATGACTTCACACACCTCCATTCTGTGACTTCACACACCTCCACTCTATGACTTCAAACACCTTCATTCTTACTTCACAAACATCCATTCTGTGACTTCACACACCTTCATTCTGACTTCACACACCTCCATTCTGTGACTTCAAACACCTCCATTCTATGACTTCACACAGCTCCATTCTGTGACTTCACAAAACTCCATTCTGTGATTTCACACACCTCCATACTATGACTTCACACACCTCCATCTATGACTTCACACACCTCCATTCTGAGTTCACACACCTCCATTCTGTGACTTCACACACCTCCATTCTGACTTCACACACCTTCATTTTATGACTTCACACACCTCCATTCTGTGACTTCTCACACCTCCATTCTATGACTTCACACTCTTCCATTGTGACGTCACACAACTCCATTCTCTGTGTTCACACATCTCCATTCTATGATTTCACACACCTCCATTCTGACTTCACACACATCCATTCTATGACATCACAGACCTCGAATCTGTCACTTCACTCACCTCCATGCTATGACTTCACACTCCTCCATTCTATGACTTCCCACACCTCCTTTCTATTACTTCACCCAACTCAGTCTATGACTTCACACGCCTCCATTCTGACTTCACACACCTCCATTCTGTGACTTCACACACCTCCATTCTATGACTTCACACACCTCAATTCTATGACTTCACACACCTCCATTCTATGAGTTCACACACCTCCATTTTATGACTTCACACACCTCCATTCTATGACTTCACACACCTCCATTCTGTGACTTCACACACCTCCACTCTATGACTTCAAACACCTTCATTCTTACTTCACAAACATCCATTCTGTGACTTCACACACCTCCATTCTCTGACTTCACACACGTTCATTCTGACTTCACACACCTCCATTCTGTGACTTCATACACCTCAATTCTGTGACTTCACACACCTCCATTCTGAATTCACACACCTCCATTCTGTGACTTCACACACCTCCATTCTTCCTTCACACACCTCCATTCTATTACTTCACACACTTCCATTCTATGACTTCACACACCTCCATTCTGTGGCTTCACACACCTCCATTCTGAGTTCACACACCTCCATTCTGTGACTTTACACACCTCCATTCTGTGACTTCACACACCTCCATTCTGTGACTTCACACACCTCGATCCTATGACTTCACACAACTCCATTCTATGAATTCACACACCTCCATTCTGTGATTTCACACACCTACATTCTATGACTTCACACACCTCCATCGTGTGACTTCACACACCTCCATTCTGAGTTCACACACCTCCATTCTATTACTTCACAAACCCCCATCCTGAGTTCACAGACCTCCATTCTATGACTTCACACACTTCCATTTTATGACTTCACACACCTCCATTCTGACTTCACACACCTCCATTCTGACTTCACAAACCTCAATTATTTGACTTCACACACCTCCATTCTATGATTTCACACACTTCCATATCTATGACTTCAATCACCTCCATTCTATGACTTCACACACCTCATTTCTGAGTTGACACACCTCCATTCTGTGATTTCACACACCTCCAATCTGACTTCACACACCTCCATTCTATGACTTCACACACCACCATTCGTTGACATCAAAAACAACCATTCTATGACTTCACACAACTCCATTGTGACTTCACACACCTCCATTCTATGAATTCACACACCTCAATTTTATGACATCACACACCTCCATTCTATGACTTCACACACCTCCATTCTGTGACTTCACACACCACCATTCTATGACTTAACGAACCTCCATTCTGAGTTCACAGACCTCCATTCTATGACTTCACACACCTCCATTCTATGACTTCACTCACCTCCATTCTGACTTCACACACCTCCATTGTGACTTCACACACTTCCATTCTATGACTTCACACACCTACATTCTGTGGCTTCACACACCTACATTCTGAGTTCACACACCTCCATTCTGTGACTTCACACACCTCCATTCTATGACTTCACACACCTCAATTCTATGACTTCACACACCTCCATTCTATGACTTCACACACCTCCATTCTGTGACTTCACACACCTCCACTCTATGACTTCAAACACCTTCATTCTTACTTCACAAACATCCATTCTGTGACTTCACACACCTCCATTCTGTGACTTCACACACCTCCATTCTGTGACTGCACACACCTCAATTCTGTGACTTCACACACCTCCATTCTGACTTCACATACCTCCATTCTATGATTTCACACACCTCCATTCTATGACTTCACACACCTCCATTCTGTGAATTCACACACCACATTTTTGACTTCACACACCTCCATTCTGTGCCTTCACACACCTCCATTCTGTGACTTCACACACCTCCGTTTTGCCTTCACACACTTCCAATCTGTGACTTCACACACCTCAATTCTGTGACTTCACACACCTCCATTCAATGATTTCACACACTTCCATTCTATGACTTCACACACCTCCATTCTGTGGCTTCACACACCTACATTCTGTGTTTACACACCTCCATTCTGTGACTTCACACACCTCCATTCTGTGATTTCACACACCTCCAATCTGACTTCACACACCTCCATTCTATGACTTCACACACCTCCATTCGTTGACATCAAAAAACACCATTCTATGACTTCACACAACTCCATTTTGACTTCACACACCTCCATTCTATGAGTTCACACACCTCCATTTTATGACTTCACGAACCTCCATTCTGAGTTCACAGACCTCCATTCTATGACTTCACACACCTCCATTCTATGACTTCACTCACCTCCATTCTGACTTCACACACCTTCATTCTATGACTTCACGAACCTCCATTCTGAGTTCACAGACCTCCATTCTATGACTTCACACACCTCCATTCTATGACTTCACTCACCTCCATTCTGACTTCACACACCTCCATTCTGACTTCACACACCTCAATTCTGTGACTTCACACACCTCCATTCAATGATTTCACACACTTCCATTCTATGACTTCACACACCTCCATTCTATGACTTCACACACCTCCATTCTGTGACTTCACACACCTCCACTCCATGACTTCAAACACCTTAATTCTTACTTCACAAACATCCATTCTGTGACTTCACAAACATGCATTCTGTGACTTCACACACCTCCTTTCTTTGACTTCACACACCTTCCTTCTGACTTCACACACCTCCATTGTCTGACTTCACACACCTCAGTTCTGTGACGTGACACACCTCCATTCTGACTTCACACACCTTCATTCTATGATTTCACAGACCTCCATTCTATGACTTCACACACCTCCATTCTGTGACTTCACACACCTCCATTCTGACTTCACACCCCTCCATTCTGATTTCACACACCTCCATTATGACTTCACACAGCTCCATTCTATGAATTCACACACCTCCATTCTGTGACTTCACACACCACCTTTTTGACTTCACACACCTCCATTCTATGACTTCACACATCTCCATTCTGTGACTTCACACACCTCCGTTTTGACTTCACACACTTCCAATCTGTGACTTCACACACCTCCATTCTGTGACTTCACACACCTCTATTTTTTCACTTCACACACCTCCATTCTTTGACTTCACACACCGCCATTCCATGACTTCACAAACCTCCATTCTATTAGTTCACACACCTCCATTTTATGACTTCACACACCTCCATTCTATGACTTCACACACCTCCATTCTGTGACTTCACACACCTCCACTCTATGACTTCAAACACCTTCATTCTTACTTCACAAACATCCATTCTGTGACTTCACACACCTCCATTCTGTGGCTTCACACACCTTCATTCTGACTTCACACACCTCCATTCTGTGACTTCATACACCTCAATTCTGTGACTTCACACACCTCCATTCTGACTTCACACACCTCCATTCTATGATTTCACACACCTCCGTTCTATGACTTCACAGAGCTCCATTCTGTGACTTCACACACCACCTTTTTGACTTCACACACCTCCATTCTGTGACTTCACATACCTCCATTCTGTGACTTCACACACCTCCGTTTTGACTTCACACACTTCCATTCTGTGACTTCACACACCTCCATTCTGTGACTTCACACACCTCTATTGTTTCACTTCACACACCTCCATTCTTTGACTTCACACACCTCCATTCCATGACTTCACACACCTCCATTCTATGAGTTCACACACCTCCATTCTATGAGTTCACACACCTCCAATTTGACTTCACACACCTCCATTCTACGACTTCACACACCTTCATTCTTACTTCAGAAACATCCATTCTCTGACTTCACAAACCTCCATTCTATGACTTCACAAACCTCCATTCTGTGACTTCACACACCTCCATTCTGAATTCACACACCTCCATTCTGTGACTTCACACACCTCCATTCTTCCTTCTCAATCCTCCATTCTATGACTTCACACACTTCCATTCTATGACTTCACACACCTCCATTCTGTGGCTTCACACACCACCATTCTGAGTTCACACACCTCCATTCTGTGACTTGACACACCTCCATTCTGGGACTTCACACACCTCCATTCTGTGACTTCACACACCTCGCTCCTATGACTTCACACACCTCCATTCTATAAATTCACACACCTCCATTCTGTGATTTCACACACCTACATTCTTTGACTTCACACACCTCCATCCTGTGACTTCACACACCTCCATTCAGAGTTCACACACCACCATTCTATGACTTAACAAACCCCCATTCTGAGTTCACAGACCTCCATTCTATGACTTCACACACTTCCATTTTATGACTTCACACACCTCCATTCTGACTTCACACACCTCCATTCTGACTTCACACACCTCAATTCTTTGAATTCACACACCTCCATTCTATAATTTCACACACTTCCATTCTATGACTTCACACACCTCCATTCTATGACTTCACACACCTCATTTCTGAGTTGACACACCTCCATTCTGTGATTTCACACACCTCCAATCTGACTTCACACACCTCCATTCTATGACTTCACACACCACCATTCGTTGACATGAAAAACAACCATTCTATGAGTTCATACAACTCCATTGTGACTTCACACAACTCCATTCTACGAATTCACACACCTCAATTTTATGACTACACACACCTCCATTCTATGACTTCACACACCTCCATTCTGTGACTTCACATACCTCCATTCTATGACTTCACGAACCTCCATTCTGAGTTCACAGACCTCCATTCTATGACTTCACACACCTCCATTCTATGACTTCACTCACCTCCATTCTGACTTCACACACCTCCATTCTGAAATCACACACCTCAATTCTGTGACTTCACACACCTCCATTCAATGATTGCACACACTTCCATTCTATGACTTCACACACCTCCATTCTGTGGCTTCACACACCTACATTCTGAGTTCACACACCTCCATTCTGTGACTTCACACACCTCCATTCTATGACTTCACACACCTCAATTCTATGACTTCCCACACCTCCATTCTATGACTTCACACGCCTCCATTCTGTGACTTCACACACCTCCACTCTATGACTTCAAACACCTTCATTCTTACTTCACAAACATCCATTCTGTGACTTCACACACCTCCATTCTGTGACTTCACACACCTTCATTCTGACTTCACACACCTCCATTCTGTGACTTCATACACCTCAATTCTGTGACTTCACACACCTCCATTCTGACTTCACACACCTCCATTCTATGATTTCACACACCTCCGTTCTATGACTTCACACAGCTCCATTCTGTGACTTCACACACCACCTTTTTGACTTCACACACCTCCATTCTGTGACTTCACACACCTCCATTCTGTGACTTCACACACCTCCGTTTTGACTTCACACACTTCCATTCTGTGACTTCACACACCTCCATTCTGTGACTTCACACACCTCTATTGTTTCACTTCACACACCTCCATTCCATGACTTCACACACCTCCATTCTATGAGTTCACACACCTCCATTCTATGAGTTCACACACCTCCAATTTGACTTCACACACCTCCATTCTACGACTTCACACACCTTCATTCTTACTTCAGAAACATCCATTCTCTGGCTTCACACACCTCCATTCTATGACTTCACAAACCTCCATTCTGTGACTTAACACACCTCCATTCTGAATTCACACACCTCCATTCTGTGACTTCACACACCTCCATTCTTCCTTCACACACCTCCATTCTATGACTTCACACAATTCCATTCTATGACTTCACACACCTCCATTCTGTGGCTTCACACACCTCCATTCTGAGTTCACACACCTCTATTCTGTGACTTCACACACCTACATTCTATGACTTCACACACCTCTATCCTGTGACTTCACACACCCCCATTCTGCGTTCCCAGACCTCCATTCTATGACTTCACACACTTCCATTTTATGACTTCACACACCTCCATTCTGACTTCACACACCTCCATTCTGACTTCACACACCTCAATTCTTTGACTTCACACACCTCCATTCTATGATTTCACACACTTCCATTCTATGACTTCACACACCTCCATTCTATGACTTCACACACCTCATTTCTGAGTTGACACACCTCCATTCTGTGATTTCACACACCTCCAATCTGACTTCACACACCTCCATTCTATGACTTCACACACCACCATTCGTTGACATCAAAAACAACCATTCTATGACTTCATACAACTCCATTGTGACTTCACACAACTCCATTCTATGAATTCACACACCTCAATTTTATGACTTCACACACCTCCATTTTATGACTTCACACACCTCCATTCTGTGACTTCACACACCTCCATTCTATGACTTCACGAACCTCCATTCTGAGTTCACAGACCTCCATTCTATGACTTCACACACCTCCATTCTATGACTTCACTCACCTCCATTCTGACTTCACACACCTCCATTCTGACTTCACACACCTCAATTCTGTGACTTCACACACCTCCATTCAATGATTTCACACACTTCCATTCTATGACTTCACACACCTCCATTCTATGACTTCACACACCTCCATTCTGTGACTTCACACACCTCCACTCCATGACTTCAAACACCTTAATTCTTACTTCACAAACATCCATTCTGTGACTTCACAAACATCCATTCTGTGACTTCACACACCTCCTTTCTTTGACTTCACACACCTTCCTTCTGACTTCACACACCTCCATTGTCTGACTTCACACACCTCAGTTCTGTGACGTGACACACCTCCATTCTGACTTCACACACCTTCATTCTCTGATTTCACAGACCTCCATTCTATGACTTCACACACCTCCATTCTGTGACTTCACACACCTCCATTCTGACTTCACACCCCTCCATTCTGATTTCACACACCTCCATTATGACTTCACACAGCTCCATTCTATGAATTCACACACCTCCATTCTGTGACTTCACACACCACCTTTTTGACTTCACACACCTCCATTCTATGACTTCACACATCTCCATTCTGTGACTTCACACACCTCCG
The DNA here is from genome assembly GCA_024803745.1 of Megascapheus bottae. Taxonomy (NCBI): domain Eukaryota; kingdom Metazoa; phylum Chordata; class Mammalia; order Rodentia; family Geomyidae; genus Megascapheus; species Megascapheus bottae. The sequence continues at coordinate 447,428 of JANJXV010000465.1, forward strand.
TTTTGACTTCACACACTTCCAATCTGTGACTTCACACACCTCCATTCTGTGACTTCACACACCTCTATTTTTTCACTTCACACACCTCCATTCTTTGACTTCACACACCGCCATTCCATGACTTCACAAACCTCCATTCTATGAGTTCACACACCTCCATTTTATGACTTCACACACCTCCATTCTATGACTTCACACACCTCCATTCTGTGACTTCACACACCTCCACTCTATGACTTCAAACACCTTCATTCTTACTTCACAAACATCCATTCTGTGACTTCACACACCTCCATTCTGTGACTTCACACACCTTCATTCTGACTTCACACACCTCCATTCTGTGACTTCATACACCTCAATTCTGTGACTTCACACACCTCCATTCTTACTTCACACACCTCCATTCTATGATTTCACACACCTCCGTTCTATGACTTCACACAGCTCCATTCTGTGACTTCACACACCACCTTTTTGACTTCACACACCTCCATTCTGTGACTTCACATACCTCCATTCTGTGACTTCACACACCTCCGTTTTGACTTCACACACTTCCATTCTGTGACTTCACACACCTCCATTCTGTGACTTCACACACCTCTATTGTTTCACTTTACACACCTCCATTCTTTGACTTCACACACCTCCATTGCATGACTTCACACACCTCCATTCTGTGAGTTCACACACCTCCATTCTATGAGTTCACACACCTCCAATTTGACTTCACACACCTCCATTCTACGACTTCACACACCTTCATTCTTAAATCAGAAACATCCATTCTCTGACTTCACAAACCTCCATTCTATGACTTCACAAACCTCCATTCTGTGACTTCACACACCTCCATTCTGAATTCACACACCTCCATTCTGTGACTTCACACACCTCCATTCTTCCTTCACACACCTCCATTCTATGACTTCACAAACTTCCATTCTATGACTTCACACACCTCCATTCTGTGGCTTCACACACCACCATTCTGAGTTCACACACCTCCATTCTGTGACTTCACACACCTCCATTCTGGGACTTCACACACCTCCATTCTGTGACTTCACACACCTCGCTCCTATGACTTCACACACCTCCATTCTATAAATTCACACACCTCCATTCTGTGATTTCACACACCTACATTCTATGACTTCACACACCTCCATCCTGTGACTTCACACACCTCCATTCAGAGTTCACACACCACCATTCTATGACTTCACAAACCCCCATTCTGAGTTCACAGACCTCCATTCTATGACTTCACACACTTCCATTTTATGACTTCACACACCTCCATTCTGACTTCACACACCTCCATTCTGACTTCACACACCTCAATTCTTTGACTTCACACACCTCCATTCTATAATTTCACACACTTCCATTCTATGACTTCACACACCTCCATTCTATGACTTCACACACCTCATTTCTGAGTTGACACACCTCCATTCTGTGATTTCACACACCTCCAATCTGACTTCACATACCTCCATTCTATGACTTCACACACCACCATTCGTTGACATGAAAAACAACCATTCTTTGAGTTCATACAACTCCATTGTGACTTCACACAACTCCATTCTACGAATTCACACACCTCAATTTTATGACTTCACACACCTCCATTCTATGACTTCACACACCTCCATTCTGTGACTTCACATACCTCCATTCTATGACTTCAGGAACCTCCATTCTGAGTTCACAAACCTCCATTCTATGACTTCACACACCTCCATTCTATGACTTCACTCACCTCCATTCTGACTTCACACACCTCTATTCTGAATTCACACACCTCAATTCTGTGACTTCACACACCTCCATTCAATGATTGCACACACTTCCATTCTATGACTTCACACACCTCCATTCTGTGGCTTCACACACCTACATTCTGAGTTCACACACCTCCGTTCTGTGACTTCACACACCTCCATTCTATTACTTCACACACCTCAATTCTATGACTTCCCACACCTCCATTCTATGACTTCACACACCTCCATTCTGTGACTTCACACACCTCCACTCTATGACGTCAAACACCTTCATTCTTACTTCACAAACATCCATTCTGTGACTTCACACACCTCCATTCTGTGACTTCACACACCTTCATTCTGACTTCACACACCTCCATTCTGTGACTTCATACACCTCAATTCTGTGACTTCACACACCTCCATTCTGAGTTCACACACCTCCATTCTATGATTTCAAACACCTCCGTTCTATGACTTCACACAGCTCCATTCTGTGACTTCACACACCACCTTTTTGACTTCACACACCTCCATTCTGTGACTTCACACACCTCCATTCTGTGACTTCACACACATCCGTTTTGACTTCACACACTTCCATTCTGTGACTTCACACACCTCCATTGTGTGACTTCACACTCCTCTATTGTTTCACTTCATACACCTCCATTCCATGACTTCACACACCTCCATTCTATGAGTTCACACACCTCCATTCTATGAGTTCACACACCTCCAATTTGACTTCACACACCTCCATTCTACGACTTCACACACCTTCATTCTTACTTCAGAAACATCCATTCTCTGACTTCACACACCTCCATTCTATGACTTCACAAACCTCCATTCTGTGACTTCACACACCTCCATTCTGAATTCACACACCTCAATTCTGTGACTTCACACACCTCCATTCAATGATTTCACACACTTCCATTCTATGACTTCACCCACCTCCATTCTGTGGCTTCACACACCTACATTCTGAGTTCACACACCTCCATTCTGTGACTTCACACACCTCCATTCTATGACTTCACACACCTCAATTCTATGACTTCACACACCTCCATTCTATGACTTCACACACCTTCATTCTGTGACTTCACACACCTCCACTCTATGACTTCAAACACCTTCATTCTTACTTCACAAACATCCATTCTGTGACTTCACACACCTCCATTCTGTGACTTTACACACCTCCATTCTGTGACTTCACACACCTCAATTCTGTGATTTCACACACCTCCATTCTGACTTCACATACCTCCATTCTATGATTTCACACACCTCCATTCTATGACTTCACACACCTCCATTCTGTGACTTCACACACCCTTTTTTGACTTCACACACCTCCATTCTGTGACTTCACACACCTCCATTCTGTGACTTCACACACCTCCGTTTTGCCTTCACACACTTCCAATCTGTGACTTCACACAACTCAATTCTGTGACTTCACACACCTCCATTCAATGATTTCACACACTTCCATTCTATGATTTCACACACCTCCATTCTGTGGCTTCACACACCTACATTCTGTGTTCACACACCTCCATTCTGTGACTTCACACACCTCAATTCTGTGATTTCACACACCTCCAATCTGACTTCACACACCTCCATTCTATGACTTCACTCACCTCCATTCTGACTTCACACACCTCCATTCTGACTTCACACACCTCAATTCTGTGACTTCACACACCTCCATTCAATGATTTCACACACTTCCATTCTATGATTTCACACACCTCCATTCTGTGACTTCACACACCTTCATTCTGACTTCACACACCTCCATTCTGTGACTTCATACACCTCAATTCTGTGACTTCACACACCTCCATTCTGACTTCACACACCTCCATTCTATGATTTCACACACCTCCGTTCTATGACTTCACACAGCTCCATTCTGTGACTTCACACACCACCTTTTTGACTTCACACACCTCCATTCTGTGACTTCACATACCTCCATTCTGTGACTTCACACACCTCCGTTTTGACTTCACACACTTCCATTCTGTGACTTCACACACCTCCATTCTGTGACTTCACACACCTCTATTGTTTCACTTCACACACCTCCATTCTTTGACTTCACACACCTCCATTCCATGACTTCACACACCTCCATTCTATGAGTTCACACACCTCCATTCTATGAGTTCACACACCTCCAATTTGACTTCACACACCTCCATTCTACGACTTCACACACCTTCATTCTTAAATCAGAAACATCCATTCTCTGACTTCACAAACCTCCATTCTATGACTTCACAAACCTCCATTCTGTGACTTCACACACCTCCATTCTGAATTCACACACCTCCATTCTGTGACTTCACACACCTCCATTCTTCCTTCACACACCTCCATTCTATGACTTCACACACTTCCATTCTATGACTTCACACACCTCCATTCTGTGGCTTCACACACCACCATTCTGAGTTCACACACCTCCATTCTGTGACTTCACACACCTCCATTCTGGGACTTCACACACCTCCATTCTGTGACTTCACACACCTCGCTCCTATGACTTCACACACCTCCATTCTATAAATTCACACACCTCCATTCTGTGATTTCACACACCTACATTCTATGACTTCACACACCTCCATCCTGTGACTTCACACACCTCCATTCAGAGTTCACACACCACCATTCTATGACTTCACAAACCCCCATTCTGAGTTCACAGACCTCCATTCTATGACTTCACACACTTCCATTTTATGACTTCACACACCTCCATTCTGACTTCACACACCTCCATTCTGACTTCACACACCTCAATTCTTTGACTTCACACACCTCCATTCTATAATTTCACACACTTCCATTCTATGACTTCACACACCTCCATTCTATGACTTCACACACCTCATTTCTGAGTTGACACACCTCCATTCTGTGATTTCACACACCTCCAATCTGACTTCACACACCTCCATTCTATGACTTCACACACCACCATTCGTTGACATGAAAAACAACCATTCTTTGAGTTCATACAACTCCATTGTGACTTCACACAACTCCATTCTACGAATTCACACACCTCAATTTTATGACTTCACACACCTCCATTCTATGACTTCACACACCTCCATTCTGTGACTTCACATACCTCCATTCTTTGACTTCACGAACCTCCATTCTGAGTTCACAGACCTCCATTCTATGACTTCACACACCTCCATTCTATGACTTCACTCACCTCCATTCTGACTTCACACACCTCCATTCTGAATTCACACACCTCAATTCTGTGACTTCACACACCTCCATTCAATGATTGCACACACTTCCATTCTATGACTTCACACACCTCCATTCTGTGGCTTCACACACCTACATTCTGAGTTCACACACCTCCATTCTGTGACTTCACACACCTCCATTCTATGACTTCACACACCTCAATTCTATGACTTCCCACACCTCCATTCTATGACTTCACACACCTCCATTCTGTGACTTCACACACCTCCACTCTATGACGTCAAACACCTTCATTCTTACTTCACAAACATCCATTCTGTGACTTCACACACCTCCATTCTGTGACTTCACACACCTTCATTCTGACTTCACACACCTCCATTCTGTGACTTCATACACCTCAATTCTGTGACTTCACACACCTCCATTCTGAGTTCACACACCTCCATTCTATGATTTCACACACCTCCGTTCTATGACTTCACACAGCTCCATTCTGTGACTTCACACACCACCTTTTTGACTTCACACACCTCCATTCTGTGACTTCACACACCTCCATTCTATGACTTCACTCACCTCCATTCTGACTTCACACACCTCCATTCTATGACTTCACTCACCTCCATTCTGACTTCACACACCTCCATTCTGACTTCACACACCTCAATTCTGTGACTTCACACACCTCCATTCAATGATTTCACACACTTCCATTCTATGACTTCACCCACCTCCATTCTGTGGCTTCACACACCTACATTCTGAGTTCACACACCTCCATTCTGTGACTTCACACACCTCCATTCTATGACTTCACACAACTCAATTCTATGACTTCACACACCTCCATTCTATGACTTCACACACCTTCATTCTGTGACTTCACACACCTCCACTCTATGACTTCAAACACCTTCATTCTTACTTCACAAACATCCATTCTGTGACTTCACACACCTCCATTCTGTGACTTTACACACCTCCATTCTGTGACTTCACACACCTCAATTCTGTGATTTCACACACCTCCATTCTGACTTCACATACCTCCATTCTATGATTTCACACACCTCCATTCTATTACTTCACACACCTCCATTCTGTGACTTCACACACCACATTTTTGACTTCACACACCTCCATTCTGTGACTTCACACACCTCCATTCTGTGACTTCACACACCTCCGTTTTGCCTTCACACACTTCCAATCTGTGACTTCACACAACTCAATTCTGTGACTTCACACACCTCCATTCAATGATTTCACACACTTCCATTCTATGATTTCACACACCTCCATTCTGTGGCTTCACACACCTACATTCTGTGTTCACACACCTCCATTCTGTGACTTCACACACCTCAATTCTGTGATTTCACACACCTCCAATCTGACTTCACACACCTCCATTCTATGACTTCACTCACCTCCATTCTGACTTCACACACCTCCATTCTGACTTCACACACCTCAATTCTGTGACTTCACACACCTCCATTCAATGATTTCACACACTTCCATTCTATGATTTCACACACCTCCATTCTGTGACTTCACACACCTTCATTCTGACTTCACACACCTCCATTCTGTGACTTCATACACCTCAATTCTGTGACTTCACACACCTCCATTCTGACTTCACACACCTCCATTCTATGATTTCACACACCTCCGTTCTATGACTTCACACAGCTCCATTCTGTGACTTCACACACCACCTTTTTGACTTCACACACCTCCATTCTGTGACTTCACATACCTCCATTCTGTGACTTCACACACCTCCGTTTTGACTTCACACACTTCCATTCTGTGACTTCACACACCTCCATTCTGTGACTTCACACACCTCTATTGTTTCACTTCACACACCTCCATTCTTTGACTTCACACACCTCCATTCCATGACTTCACACACCTCCATTCTATGAGTTCACACACCTCCATTCTATGAGTTCACACACCTCCAATTTGACTTCACACACCTCCATTCTACGACTTCACACACCTTCATTCTTAAATCAGAAACATCCATTCTCTGACTTCACAAACCTCCATTCTATGACTTCACAAACCTCCATTCTGTGACTTCACACACCTCCATTCTGAATTCACACACCTCCATTCTGTGACTTCACACACCTCCATTCTTCCTTCACACACCTCCATTCTATGACTTCACACACTTCCATTCTATGACTTCACACACCTCCATTCTGTGGCTTCACACACCACCATTCTGAGTTCACACACCTCCATTCTGTGACTTCACACACCTCCATTCTGGGACTTCACACACCTCCATTCTGTGACTTCACACACCTCGCTCCTATGACTTCACACACCTCCATTCTATAAATTCACACACCTCCATTCTGTGATTTCACACACCTACATTCTATGACTTCACACACCTCCATCCTGTGACTTCACACACCTCCATTCAGAGTTCACACACCACCATTCTATGACTTCACAAACCCCCATTCTGAGTTCACAGACCTCCATTCTATGACTTCACACACTTCCATTTTATGACTTCACACACCTCCATTCTGACTTCACACACCTCCATTCTGACTTCACACACCTCAATTCTTTGACTTCACACACCTCCATTCTATAATTTCACACACTTCCATTCTATGACTTCACACACCTCCATTCTATGACTTCACACACCTCATTTCTGAGTTGACACACCTCCATTCTGTGATTTCACACACCTCCAATCTGACTTCACACACCTCCATTCTATGACTTCACACACCACCATTCGTTGACATGAAAAACAACCATTCTTTGAGTTCATACAACTCCATTGTGACTTCACACAACTCCATTCTACGAATTCACACACCTCAATTTTATGACTTCACACACCTCCATTCTATGACTTCACACACCTCCATTCTGTGACTTCACATACCTCCATTCTATGACTTCACGAACCTCCATTCTGAGTTCACAGACCTCCATTCTATGACTTCACACACCTCCATTCTATGACTTCACTCACCTCCATTCTGACTTCACACACCTCCATTCTGAATTCACACACCTCAATTCTGTGACTTCACACACCTCCATTCAATGATTGCACACACTTCCATTCTATGACTTCACACACCTCCATTCTGTGGCTTCACACACCTACATTCTGAGTTCACACACCTCCATTCTGTGACTTCACACACCTCCATTCTATGACTTCACACACCTCAATTCTATGACTTCCCACACCTCCATTCTATGACTTCACACACCTCCATTCTGTGACTTCACACACCTCCACTCTATGACGTCAAACACCTTCATTCTTACTTCACAAACATCCAATCTGTGACTTCACACACCTCCATTCTGTGACTTCACACACCTTCATTCTGACTTCACACACCTCCATTCTGTGACTTCATACACCTCAATTCTGTGACTTCACACACCTCCATTCTGAGTTCACACACCTCCATTCTATGATTTCACACACCTCCGTTCTATGACTTCACACAGCTCCATTCTGTGACTTCACACACCACCTTTTTGACTTCACACACCTCCATTCTGTGACTTCACACACCTCCATTCTGTGACTTCACACACATCCGTTTTGACTTCACACACTTCCATTCTGTGACTTCACACACCTCCATTGTGTGACTTCACACTCCTCTATTGTTTCACTTCACACACCTCCATTCCATGACTTCACACACCTCCATTCTATGAGTTCACACACCTCCATTCTATGAGTTCACACACCTCCAATTTGACTTCACACACCTCCATTCTACGACTTCACACACCTTCATTCTTACTTCAGAAACATCCATTCTCTGACTTCACACACCTCCATTCTATGACTTCACAAACCTCCATTCTGTGACTTCACACACCTCCATTCTGAATTCACACACCTCCATTCTGTGACTTCACACACCTCCATTCTATGACTTCACACAATTCCATTCTATGACTTCACACACCTCCATTCTGTGGCTTCACACACCTCCATTCTGAGTTCACACACCTCTATTCTGTGACTTCACACACCTACATTCTATGACTTCACACACCTCTATCCTGTGACTTCACACACCCCCATTCTGAGTTCACAGACCTCCATTCTATGACTTCACACACTTCCATTTTATGACTTCACACACCTCCATTCTGACTTCACACACCTCCATTCTGACTTCACACACCTCAATTCTTTGACTTCACACACCTCCATTCTATGATTTCACACACTTCCATTCTATGACTTCACACACCTCCATTCTATGACTTCACACACCTCATTTCTGAGTTGACACACCTCCATTCTGTGATTTCACACACCTCCAATCTGACTTCACACACCTCCATTCTATGACTTCACACACCACCATTCGTTGACATCAAAAACAACCATTCTATGACTTCATACAACTCCATTGTGACTTCACACAACTCCATTCTATGAATTCACACACCTCAATTTTATGACTTCACACACCTCCATTTTATGACTTCACACACCTCCATTCTGTGACTTCACACACCTCCATTCTATGACTTCACGAACCTCCATTCTGAGTTCACAGACCTCCATTCTATGACTTCACACACCTCCATTCTATGACTTCACTCACCTCCATTCTGACTTCACACACCTCCATTCTGACTTCACACACCTCAATTCTCTGACTTCACACACCTCCATTCAATGATTTCACACACTTCCATTCTATGACTTCACCCACCTCCATTCTGTGGCTTCACACACCTACATTCTGAGTTCACACACCTCAATTCTGTGACTTCACACACCTCCATTCTATGACTTCACACACCTCAATTCTATGACTTCACACACCTCCATTCTATGACTTCACACACCTCAATTCTATGACTTCACACACCTCAATTCTGTGACTTCACACACCTCCATTCTATGACTTCACACACCTCAATTCTATGACTTCACACACCTCCATTCTATGACTTCACACACCTTCATTCTGTGACTTCACACACCTCCACTCTATGACTTCAAACACCTTCATTCTTACTTCACAAACATCCATTCTGTGACTTCACACACCTCCATTCTGTGACTTTACACACCTCCATTCTGTGACTTCACACACCTCAATTCTGTGATTTCACACACCTCCATTCTGACTTCACATACCTCCATTCTATGATTTCACACACCTCCATTCTATGACTTCACACACCTCCATTCTGTGACTTCACACACCACATTTTTGACTTCACACACCTCCATTCTGTGACTTCACACACCTCCATTCTGTGACTTCACACACCTCCGTTTTGCCTTCACACACTTCCAATCTGTGACTTCACACACCTCAATTCTGTGACTTCACACACCTCCATTCAATGATTGCACACACTTCCATTCTATGACTTCACACACCTCCATTCTGTGGCTTCACACACCTACATTCTGAGTTCACACACCTCCATTCTGTGACTTCACACACCTCCATTCTATGACTTCACACACCTCAATTCTATGACTTCCCACACCTCCATTCTATGACTTCACACACCTCCATTCTGTGACTTCACACACCTCCACTCTATGACGTCAAACACCTTCATTCTTACTTCACAAACATCCATTCTGTGACTTCACACACCTCCATTCTTTGACTTCACACACCTTCATTCTGACTTCACACACCTCCATTCTGTGACTTCATACACCTCAATTCTGTGACTTCACACACCTCCATTCTGAGTTCACACACCTCCATTCTATGATTTCACACACCTCCGTTCTATGACTTCACACAGCTCCATTCTGTGACTTCACACACCACCTTTTCGACTTCACACACCTCCATTCTGTGACTTCACACACCTCCATTGTGTGACTTCACACTCCTCTATTGTTTCACTTCACACACCTCCATTCCATGACTTCACACACCTCCATTCTATGAGTTCACACACCTCCATTCTATGAGTTCACACACCTCCAATTTGACTTCACACACCTCCATTCTACGACTTCACACACCTTCATTCTTACTTCAGAAACATCCATTCTCTGACTTCACGCACCTCCATTCTATGACTTCACAAACCTCCATTCTGTGACTTCACACACCTCCATTCTGAATTCACACACCTCCATTCTGTGACTTCACACACCTCCATTCTATGACTTCACACAATTCCATTCTATGACTTCACACACCTCCATTCTGTGGCTTCACACACCTCCATTCTGAGTTCACACACCTCTATTCTGTGACTTCACACACCTACATTCTATGACTTCACACACCTCTATCCTGTGACTTCACACACCCCCATTCTGAGTTCACAGACCTCCATTCTATGACTTCACACACTTCCATTTTATGACTTCACACACCTCCATTCTGACTTCACACACCTCCATTCTGACTTCACACACCTCAATTCTTTGACTTCACACACCTCCATTCTATGATTTCACACACTTCCATTCTATGACTTCACACACCTCCATTCTATGACTTCACACACCTCATTTCTGAGTTGACACACCTCCATTCTGTGATTTCACACACCTCCAATCTGACTTCACACACCTCCATTCTATGACTTCACACACCACCATTCGTTGACATCAAAAACAACCATTCTATGACTTCATACAACTCCATTGTGACTTCACACAACTCCATTCTATGAATTCACACACCTCAATTTTATGACTTCACACACCTCCATTTTATGACTTCACACACCTCCATTCTGTGACTTCACACACCTCCATTCTATGACTTCACGAACCTCCATTCTGAGTTCACAGACCTCCATTCTATGACTTCACACACCTCCATTCTATGACTTCACTCACCTCCATTCTGACTTCACACACCTCCATTCTGACTTCACACACCTCAATTCTCTGACTTCACACACCTCCATTCAATGATTTCACACACTTCCATTCTATGACTTCACCCACCTCCATTCTGTGGCTTCACACACCTACATTCTGAGTTCACACACCTCCATTCTGTGACTTCACACACCTCCATTCTATGACTTCACACACCTCAATTCTATGACTTCACACACCTCCATTCTATGACTTCACACACCTTCATTCTGTGACTTCACACACCTCCACTCTATGACTTCAAACACCTTCATTCTTACTTCACAAACATCCATTCTGTGACTTCACACACCTCCATTCTGTGACTTTACACACCTCCATTCTGTGACTTCACACACCTCAATTCTGTGATTTCACACACCTCCATTCTGACTTCACATACCTCCATTCTATGATTTCACACACCTCCATTCTATGACTTCACACACCTCCATTCTGTGACTTCACACACCACATTTTTGACTTCACACACCTCCATTCTGTGACTTCACACACCTCCATTCTGTGACTTCACACACCTCCGTTTTGCCTTCACACACTTCCAATCTGTGACTTCACACAACTCAATTCTGTGACTTCACACACCTCCATTCAATGATTTCACACACTTCCATTCTATGATTTCACACACCTCCATTCTGTGGCTTCACACACCTACATTCTGTGTTCACACACCTCCATTCTGTGACTTCACACACCTCAATTCTGTGATTTCACACACCTCCAATCTGACTTCACACACCTCCATTCTATGACTTCACTCACCTCCATTCTGACTTCACACACCTCCATTCTGACTTCACACACCTCAATTCTGTGACTTCACACACCTCCATTCAATGATTTCACACACTTCCATTCTATGACTTCACACACCTCCATTCTGTGGCTTCACATACCTACATTCTGTGTTCACACACCTCCATTCTGTGACTTCACACACCTCCATTCTGTGATTTCACACACCTCCAATCTGACTTCACACACCTCCATTCTGTGACTTCACACACCTCCATTCTGACTTCACATACCTCCATTCTATGATTTCACACACCTCCATTCTATGACTTCACACACCTCCATTCTGTGACTTCACACACCAACTTTTTGACTTCACACACCTCCATTCTGTGACTTCACACACCTCCATTCTGTGACTTCACACACCTCTATTGTTTCACTTCACACACCTACATTCTTTGACTTCACACACCTCCATTCCATGACTTCACACACCTCCATTCTATGAGTTCACACACCACCATTCTCTGAGTTCACACACATCCAATTTGACTTCACACACCTCCATTCTATGACTTCACACACCTTCATTCTTACTTCAGAAACATCCATTCTCTGACTTCACACACCTCCATTCTATGACTTCACAAACCTCCATTCTGTGACTTCACACACCTCCATTCTGAGTTCACACACCTCCATTCTCTGACTTCACACACCTCCATTCGTTGACATCAAAAACCACCATTCTATGACTTCACACAAATCCATTTTAACTTCACACACCTCCATTCTATGAGTTCACACACCTCCATTTTATGACTTCACACACCTCCATTCTATGACTTCATACACCTGAATTCTATGACTTCACACACCTCCATTCTATGACTTCACACACCTCCATTCTGTGACTTCACACACCTCCACTCTATGACTTCAAACACCTTCATTCTTACTTCACAAACATCCATTCTGTGACTTCACACACCTCCATTCTGTGACTTTACACACCTCCATTCTGTGACTTCACACACCTCAATTCTGTGATTTCACACACCTCCATTCTGACTTCACATACCTCCATTCTATGATTTCACACACCTCCATTCTATGACTTCACACACCTCCATTCTGTGACTTCACACACCACATTTTTGACTTCACACACCTCCATTCTGTGACTTCACACACCTCCATTCTGTGACTTCACACACCTCCGTTTTGCCTTCACACACTTCCAATCTGTGACTTCACACACCTCAATTCTGTGACTTCTCACACCTCCATTCTATGACTTCACACTCTTCCATTGTGACGTCACACAACTCCATTCTCTGAGTTCACACATCTCCATTCTATGATTTAACAAACCTCCATTCTGACTTCACACACCTCCATTCTATGACATAACAGACCTCGAATCTGTGACTTCACTCACCTCCACTCTATGACTTCACACTCCTCCATTCTATGACTTCCCACACCTCCTTTCTATGACTTCACGCACCTCAGTCTATGACTTCACACACCTCCATTCTGATTTCACACACCTCCATTCTGTGACTTCACACACCTCAATTCTATGACTTCACACACCTCAATTATATGACTTCACACACCTCCATTCTATGAGTTCACACACCTCCATTTTATGACTTCACACACCTCCATTCTATGACTTCACACACCTCCATTCTGTGATTTTACACACCTCCACTCTATGACTTCAAACACCCTCAATCTTACTTCACAAACATCCATTCTGTGACTTCACACACCTCCATTCTGTGACTTCACACACCTTCATTCTGACTTCACACACCTCCATTCTGTGACTTCATACACCTCAATTCTGTGACTTCACACACCTCCATTCTGAATTCACACACCTCCATTCTGTGACTTCACACACCTCCATTCTTCCTTCACACACCTCCATTCTATGACTTCACACACTTCCATTCTATGACTTCACACACCTCCATTCTGTGACTTCACACACCTCAATTCTGAGTTCACACACCTCCATTCTGTGACTTCACACACCTCCATTCTGTGCCTTCACACACCTCCATTCTGTGACTTCACACACCTCGATCCTATGACTTCACACACCTCCATTCTATGAATTCACACACCTCCATTCTGTGATTTCACACACCTATATTCTATGACTTCACACACCTCCATCCTGTGACTTCAAACACCTCCATTCTGAGTTCACACACCTCCATTCTATTACTTCACAAACCCCCATTCTGAGTTCACAGACCTCCATTCTACGACTTCACACACTTCCATTTTATGACTTCACACACCTCCATTCTGACATCACACACCTCCATTCTGACTTCACACACCTCAATTCTGTGACTTCACACACCTCCATTCAATGATTTCACACACTTCCATTCTATGACTTCACACACCTCCATTCTGTGGCTTCACACACCTACATTCTGAGTTCACACACCTCCATTCTGTGACTTCACACACCTCCATTCTATGACTTCACACACCACAATTCTATGACTTCACACACCTCCATTCTATGACTTCACACACCTCCATTCTGTGACTTCACACACCTCCACTCTATGACTTCAAACACCTTCATTCTTACTTCACAAACATCCATTCTGTGACTTCACACACCTCCATTCTGTGACTTCACACACCTCCATTCTGTGACTTCACACACCTCAATTCTGTGACTTCACACACCTCCAATCTGACTTCACACACCTCCACTCTATGACTTCAAACACCTTCATTCTTACTTCACATACCTCCATTCTATGATTTCACACACCTCCATTCTCTGACTTCACACACCTCCATTCTGTGACTTCACACACCACATTTTTGACTTCACACACCTCCATTCTGTGACTTCACACACCTCCATTCTGTGACTTCACACACCTCCGTTTTGCCTTCACACACTTCCAATCTGTGACTTCACACAACTCAATTCTGTGACTTCATACACCTCCATTCAATGATTTCACACACTTCCATTCTATGACTTCACACACCTCCATTCTGTGGCTTCACACACCTACATTCTGTGTTCACACACCTCCATTCTGTGACTTCACACACCTCCATTCTGTGATTTCACACACCTCCAATCTGACTTCACACACATCCATTCTATGACTTCACACACCTCCATTCGTTGACATCAAAAAACACCATTCTATGACTTCACACAACTCCATTTTGACTTCACACACCTCCATTCTATGACTTCACACACCTCAATTCTATGACTTCACACACCTCCATTCTATGACTTCACACACCTCCATTCTGTGACTTCACACACCTCCACTCCATGACTTGAAACACCTTAATTCTTACTTCACAAACATCCATTCTGTGACTTCACAAACATCCATTCTGTGACTTCACACACCTCCTTTCTTTGACTTCACACACCTTCCTTCTGACTTCACACACCTCCATTGTCTGACTTCACACACCTCAATTCTGTGACGTGACACACCTCCATTCTGACTTCACACCCCTCCATTCTGACTTCACACACCACATTTTTGACTTCACACACCTCCATTCTATGACTTCACACACCTCCATTCTGTGACTTCACACACCTCTATTGTTTCACTTCACACACCTCCATTCTTTGACTTCACACACCGCCATTCCATGACTTCAGAAACCTCCATTCTATGAGTTCACACACCTCCATTCTATGAGTTCACACACCTCCACTCCATGACTTCACACACCTTCATTCTTACTTCAGAAACATCCATTCTCTTACTTCACACACCTCCATTCTATGACTTCACAAACCTCCATTCTGTGACTTCACACAACTCCATTCTGAGTTCACACACCTCCTTTCTATGACATCACACACTTCCATTCTATAACTTCACACACCTCCATTCTGTGGCTTCACACACCTACATTCTGAGTTCACACACCTCCATTCTGTGACTTCACACACCTCCATTCTTTGACTTCACACACCTCCATTCTGTGACTTCACACACCTCCATTCTGAGTTCACACACCTCAATTCTTTGACTTCACACACCTCCATTCTATGATTTCACACACTTCCATTCTACGACTTCACACACCTCCATTCTATGACTTCACACACCTCATTTCTGAGTTGACACACCTCCATTCTGTGATTTCACACACCTCGAATCTGACTTCACACACCTCCATTCTATGACTTCACACACCTCCATTCGTTGACATCAAAAACAACCATTCTATGACTTCAGACAACTCCATTGTGACTTCACACACCTCCATTCTATGAATTCACACACCTCCATTTTATGACTTCACACAACTCAATTCTATGACTTCACACACCTCCATTCTGTGACTTCACACACCTCCATTCTATGACTTTACAAACCTCCATTCTGAGTTCACAGACCTCCATTCTATGACTTCACACACCTCCATTCTGACTTCACACACCTCAATTCTGTGACTTCACACACCTTCATTCAATGATTTCACACACCTCCATTCTATGACTTCACACACCTCCATTCTGTGGCTTCACACACCTACATTCTGTGTTCACACACGTCCATTCTGTGAATTCACACACCTCCATTCTGTGATTTCACATACCTCCAATCTGACTTCACACACCTCCATTCTATGAGTTCACAAACCTCCATTCGTTGACATCAAAAAACACCATTCTATGACTTCACACAACTCCATTTTGACTTCACACACCTCCATTCTATGAGTTCACACACCTCCATTTTATGACTTCACACACCTCCATTCTATGACTTCACACACCTCCATTCGGTGACTTCACACACCTTCATTCTGACTTCACACTCCTCCATTCTGTGACTTCACAAACCTCAATACTGTGACTTCACACAACTCCATTCTGTGACTTCACACACCTCCGTTTTGACTTCACAAACTTCCATTCTGTGACTTCACACACCTCCATTCTGTGACTTCACACACCTCTAATGTTTCACTTCACACACCTCCATTCTTTGACTTCACACACTTCCATTCTATGACTTCACACACCTCCATTCTATGAGTTCACACACCTCCATTCTATGAGTTCACACACATGCAATTTGACTTCACACACCTCCATTCTATGACTTCACACACCTTCATTCTTACTTCAGAAACATCCATTCTCTGACTTCACACACCTCCATTCTATGACTTCACAAACATCCATTCTCTGACTTCACACACCTCTATTCTGAGTTCACACACCTCCATTCTGTGACTTCACACACCTCCATTCTGTGATTTCACACACCTCCAATCTGACTTCACACATCTCCATTCTATGACTTCACACACCTCCATTCGTTGACATCAAAAAACACCATTCTATGACTTCACACAACTCCATTTTGACTTCACACACCTCCATTCTATGAGTTCACACACCTCCATTTTATGACTTCACACACCTCCATTCTATGACTTCACACACCTCCATTCTGTGATTTCACACACCTCCAATCTATGACTTCAAACACCTTCATTCTTACTTCACAAACATCCATTCTGTGACTTCACACACCTCGATTCTGTGACTTCACACACCTTCATTCTGACTTCACACACTTCCATTCTGTGATTCATACACCTCAATTCTGTGACTTCACACACCTCCATTCTGACTTCACACACCTCCATTCTATGATTTCACACACCTCCGTTCTATGACTTCACACACCTCCATTCTGTGACTTCACACACCGCCTTTTGACTTCACACACCTCCATTCTCTGACTTCACACACCTCCATTCTTGACTTCACACACCTCCGTTTTGACTTCACACACTTCCATTCTGTGACTTCACACACCTCCTTTCTGTGACTTCACACACCTCTATTGTTTCACTTCACACACCTCCATTATTTGATTTCACACACCTCCATTCCATGACTTCACACACCTCCATTCTATGAGTTCACACACCTCCATTCTATGAGTTCACACACCTCCAATTTGACTTCACATTCCTCCATTCTATGACTTCACACACCTCCATCCTGTGACTTCACACACCTCCATTCTTAGTTCACACACCTCCATTCTATGACTTCTGAAACCCCCATTCTGAGTTCACAGACCTCCATTATATGACTTCATACACTTCCATTCTATGACTTCACACACTTCCATTCTATGACTTCACACACCTCCATTCTGTGACTTCACACACCTCATTTCTGAGTTGACACACCTCCATTCTGTGATTTCACACACCTCCAATCTGACTTCACACACCTCCATTCTGTGATTTCACACACCTCCAATCTGACTTCACACACCTCCATTCTATGATTTCACACACTTCCATACTATGACTTCACACACCTCCATTCTATGACTTCACACACCTCATTTCTGAGTTGACACACCTCCATTTTGTGATTTCACACACCTCCAATCTGACTTCACACACCTCCATTCTATGACTTCACACACCTCCACTCGTTGACATCAAAAACAACCATTCTACGACTTCACACAACTCCATTGTGACTTCACACTCCTCCATTCTATGAATTCACACACCTCCATTTTATGACTTCACACACCTCCATTCTATGACTTCACACACCTCCATTCTGTGACTTCACACACCTCCATTCTATGACTTCACAAACCTCCATTCTGAGTTCACAGACCTCCATTCTATGACTTCACACACCTCCATTCTGACTTCACACCCCTCCATTCTGACTTCACACACCTCCATTCTGACTTCACACAGCTCCATTCTATGAATTCACACACCTCCATTCTGTGACTTCACAAACCCCCATTCTGTGTTCACAGACCTCCATTCTATGACTTCACACACCTCCATTCTGTGACTTCACACACCTCCACTCTGTGACTTCACACACCTCTATTGTTTCACTTCACACACCTCCATTCTTTGACTTCACACACGGCCATTCCATGACTTCACAAACCTCCATTCTATGAGTTCACACACCTCCATTCTATGAGTTCACACACCTCCAATTTGACTTCACACATCTCCATTCTATGACTTCACACACCTTCATTCTTACTTCAGAAACATCCATTCTCTTACTTCACACACCTCCATTCTATGACTTCACAAACCTCCATTCTGTGACTTCACACACCTCCATTCTGTGGCTTCACACACCTATATTCTGAGTTCACACACCTCCATTCTGTGACTTCACACACCTCCATTCTGTGACTTCACACACCTCCATTCTGTTACTTCACACACCTCGATCCTATGACTTCACACACCTCCATTCAATGAATTAACACACCTCCATTCTGTGATTTCAGAAACCTCCATTCTATGACTTCAAACACCTCCATTCTGTGACTTCACACCCCTCCATTCTATGATTTCACACACTTCCATCTATGAATTCACACAACTCCATTGTATGACTTCACACACCTCATTTCTGAGTTGACACACCTCCATTCTGTGATTTCACACACCTCCAATCTGACTTCACACACCTCCATTCTATTACTTCACACACCTCCATTCTTTGACATCAAAAACCACCATTCTATGAAGTCACACAACTCCATTTTAACTTCACACACCTCCATTCTATGAGTTCACACACCTCCATTTTATGACTTCACACACCTCCATTCTATGACTTTACATACCTCAATTCTATGACTTCACACACCTCAATTCTATGACTTCACACACCTCCATTCCATGACTTCACACACCTCCATTCTGTGACTTCACACACCTCCACTCTATGACTTCAAACACCTTCATTCTTACTTCACAAACATCCATTCTGTGACTTCACACACCTCCATTCTGTGATTTCACACACCTTCATTCTGACGTCACACACCTCCATTCTGTGACTTCACACACCTCAATTCTGTGAGTTCACACACCTCCATTCTGACTTCACACACCTCCAATCTATGACTTCACACACCTCCATTCTATGACTTCATACACCTCCATTTTGTGACTTCACACACCTCCATTCTATGAGTTCACACACCTCCATTCTGACTTTACACACCTCCATTCTATGACTTCACACACCTCCGTTCTGACTTCACACAGCTCCATTCTGTGACTTCACAAAACTCCATTCTGTGATTTCACACCCCTCCATACTATGACTTCACACACCTCCATCTATGACTTCACACACCTCCATTCTGAGTTCACACACCTCCATTCTGTGACTTCACACACCTCCATTCTGACTTCACACACTTCATTTTATGACTTCACACACCTCCATTCTGTGACTTCTCACACCTCCATTCTATGACTTCACACTCTTCCATTGTGACTTCACACAACTCCATTCTCTGAGTTCACACATCTCCATTCTATGATTTCACACACCTCCATTCTGACTTCACACACCACCATTCTATGACATCACAGACCTCGAATCTGTGACTTCACTCACCTCCACTCTATGACTTCAGAATCCTCCATTCTATGACTTCCAACACCTCCTTTCTATGTCTTCACCCACCTCAATTCTGTGACTTCACACACCTCCATTCTGTGACTTCACACACCTCAATTCTGTGACTTCACACACCTCCAATCTGACTTCACACACCTCCACTCTATGACTTCAAACACCTTCATTCTTACTTCACATACCTCCATTCTATGATTTCACACACCTCCATTCTCTGACTTCACACACCTCCATTCTGTGACTTCACACACCACATTTTTGACTTCACACACCTCCATTCTGTGACTTCACACACCTCCATTCTGTGACTTCACACACCTCCGTTTTGCCTTCACACACTTCCAATCTGTGACTTCACACAACTCAGTTCTGTGACTTCATACACCTCCATTCAATGATTTCACACACTTCCATTCTATGACTTCACACACCTCCATTCTGTGGCTTCACACACCTACATTCTGTGTTCACACACCTCCATTCTGTGACTTCACACACCTCCATTCTGTGATTTCACACACCTCCAATCTGACTTCACACACCTCCATTCTATGACTTCACACACCTCCATTCGTTGACATCAAAAAACACCATTCTATGACTTCACACAACTCCATTTTGACTTCACACACCTCCATTCTATGACTTCACACACCTCAATTCTATGACTTCACACACCTCCATTCTATGACTTCACACACCTCCATTCTGTGACTTCACACACCTCCACTCCATGACTTGAAACACCTTAATTCTTACTTCACAAACATCCATTCTGTGACTTCACAAACATCCATTCTGTGACTTCACACACCTCCGTTCTTTGACTTCACACACCTTCCTTCTGACTTCACACACCTCCATTGTCTGACTTCACACACCTCAATTCTGTGACGTGACACACCTCCATTCTGACTTCACACCCCTCCATTCTGACTTCACACACCACCTTTTTGACTTCACACACCTCCATTCTATGACTTCACACACCTCCATTCTGTGACTTCACACACCTCTATTGTTTCACTTCACACACCTCCATTCTTTGACTTCACACACCGCCATTCCATGACTTCAGAAACCTCCATTCTATGAGTTCACACACCTCCATTCTATGAGTTCACACACCTCCACTCCATGACTTCACACACCTTCATTCTTACTTCAGAAACATCCATTCTCTTACTTCACACACCTCCATTCTATGACTTCACAAACCTCCATTCTGTGACTTCACACAACTCCATTCTGAGTTCACACACCTCCTTTCTATGACATCACACACTTCCATTCTATAACTTCACATACCTCCATTCTGTGGCTTCACACACCTACATTCTGAGTTCACACACCTCCATTCTGTGACTTCACACACCTCAATTCTGTGACTTCACACACCTCCATTCTGTGACTTCACACACCTCCATTCTGAGTTCACACACCTCAATTCTTTGACTTCACACACCTCCATTCTATGATTTCACACACTTCCATTCTACGACTTCACACACCTCCATTCTATGACTTCACACACCTCATTTCTGAGTTGACACACCTCCATTCTGTGATTTCACACACCTCGAATCTGACTTCACACACCTCCATTCTATGACTTCACACACCTCCATTCGTTGACATCAAAAACAACCATTCTATGACTTCACACAACTCCATTGTGACTTCACACACCTCCATTCTATGAATTCACACACCTCCATTTTATGACTTCACACAACTCAATTCTATGACTTCACACACCTCCATTCTGTGACTTCACACACCTCCATTCTATGACTTTACAAACCTCCATTCTGAGTTCACAGACCTCCATTCTATGACTTCACACACCTCCATTCTGACTTCACACACCTCAATTCTGTGACATCACACACCTTCATTCAATGATTTCACACACCTCCATTCTATGACTTCACACACCTCCATTCTGTGGCTTCACACACCTACATTCTGTGTTCACACACGTCCATTCTGTGAATTCACACACCTCCATTCTGTGATTTCACACACCTCCAATCTGACTTCACACACCTCCATTCTATGACTTCACACACCTCCATTCTTTGACATCAAAAACCACCATTCTATGAAGTCACACAACTCCATTTTAACTTCACACACCTCCATTCTATGAGTTCACACACCTCCATTTTATGACTTCACACACCTCCATTCTATGACTTTACATACCTCAATTCTATGACTTCACACACCTCAATTCTATGACTTCACACACCTCCATTCCATGACTTCACACACCTCCATTCTGTGACTTCACACACCTCCACTCTATGACTTCAAACACCTTCATTCTTACTTCACAAACATCCATTCTGTGACTTCACACACCTCCATTCTGTGATTTCACACACCTTCATTCTGACGTCACACACCTCCATTCTGTGACTTCACACACCTCAATTCTGTGAGTTCACACACCTCCATTCTGACTTCACACACCTCCAATCTATGACTTCACACACCTCCATTCTATGACTTCATACACCTCCATTTTGTGACTTCACACACCTAAATTCTATGACTTCACACACCTCCATTGTGACTTCACACACCTCCATTCTATGAGTTCACACACCTCCATTCTGACTTTACACACCTCCATTCTATGACTTCACACACCTCCGTTCTGACTTCACACAGCTCCATTCTGTGACTTCACAAAACTCCATTCTGTGATTTCACACCCCTCCATACTATGACTTCACACACCTCCATCTATGACTTCACACACCTCCATTCTGAGTTCACACACCTCCATTCTGTGACTTCACACACCTCCATTCTGACTTCACACACTTCATTTTATGACTTCACACACCTCCATTCTGTGACTTCTCACACCTCCATTCTATGACTTCACACTCTTCCATTGTGACTTCACACAACTCCATTTTCTGAGTTCACACATCTCCATTCTATGATTTCACACACCTCCATTCTGACTTCACACACCACCATTCTATGACATCACAGACCTCGAATCTGTGACTTCACTCACCTCCACTCTATGACTTCAGAATCCTCCATTCTATGACTTCCCACACCTCCTTTCTATGACTTCACCCACCTCAATTCTGTGACTTCACACACCTCCATTCTGTGACTTCACACACCTCCACTCTATGACTTCAAACACCTTCATTCTTACTTCACAAACATCCATTCTGTGACTTCACACACCTCCATTCTGTGATTTCACACACCTTCATTCTGACGTCACACACCTCCATTCTGTGACTTCACACACCTCAATTCTTTGACTTCACACACCTCCATTCTATGATTTCACACACTTCCATTCTATGACTTCACACACCTCCATTCTATGACTTCACACACCTCATTTCTGAGTTGACACACCTCCATTCTGTGATTTCACACACCTCCAATCTGACTTCACACACCTCCATTCTATGACTTCACACACCTCCATTCGTTGACATCAAAAACAACCATTCTATGACTTCACACAACTCCATTGTGACTTCACACACCTCCATTCTGAGTTCACAGACCTCCATTCTATGACTTCACACATCCATTCTATGACTTCACTCACCTCCATTCTGAGTTCACATACCTCCATTCTGACTTCACACACCTCAATTCTGTGACTTCACACACCTCCATTCAATGATTTCACACACTTCCATTCTATGACTTCACACACCTCCATTCTGTGGCTTCACATACCTACATTCTGTGTTCACACACCTCCATTCTGTGACTTCACACACCTCCATTCTGTGATTTCACACACCTCCAATCTGACTTCACACACCTCCATTCTGTGACTTCACACATCTCCATTCTGACTTCACATACCTCCATTCTATGATTTCATACACCTCCATTCTATGACTTCACACACCTCCATTTTGTGACTTCACACACCAAATTTTTGACTTCACACACCTCCATTCTGTGACTTCACACACCTCCATTCTGTGACTTAACACATCGTTTTTGACTTAAAACACTTCCATTCTGTGACTTCACACACCTCCAATCTGTGAGTTCACACACCTCTATTGTTTCACTTCACACAACTACATTCTTTGACTTCACACACCTCCATTCCATGACTTCACACACCTCCATTCTCTGACTTCACACACCTCTATTCTATGGCTTCACAAACCTCCATTCTGTGACTTCACACACCTCCATTCTGAGTTCACACACCTCCATTCTGTGACTTCACACACCTCCATTCGTTGACATCAAAAACCACCATTCTATGACTTCACACAACTCCATTTTAACTTCACACACCTCCATTCTATGAGTTCACACACCTCCATTTTATGACTTCACACACCTCCATTCTATGACTTCATACACCTCAATTCTAGGAGTTCACACACCTCCATTCTATGACTTCACACACTTCCATTCTGTGACTTCACACACCTCCACTCTATGACTTCAAACACCTTCATTCTTACTTCACAAACATCCATTCTGTGACTTCACACACCTCCATTCTGTGACTTCACACACCTTCATTCTGACTTCACACACCTCCATTCTGTGACTTCAAACACCTCCATTCTATGACTTCACACAGCTCCATTCTGTGACTTCACAAAACTCCATTCTGTGATTTCACACACCTCCATACTATGACTTCACACACCTCCATCTATGACTTCACACACCTCCATTCTGAGTTCACACACCTCCATTCTGTGACTTCACACACCTCCATTCTGACTTCACACACCTTCATTTTATGGCTTCACACACCTCCATTCTGTGACTTCTCACACCTCCATTCTATGATTTCACACTCTTCCATTGTGACGTCACACAACTCCATAATCTGAGTTCACACATCTCCATTCTATGATTTCACACACCTCCATTCTGACTTCACACACCTCCATTCTATGACATCACAGACCTCGAATCTGTCACTTCACTCACCTCCATGCTATGACTTCACACTCCTCCATTCTATGACTTCCCACACCTCCTTTCTATGACTTCACCCACCTCAGTCTATGACTTCACACGCCTCCATTCTGACTTCACACACCACCATTCTGTGACTTCACACACCTCCATTCTATGACTTCACACACCTCAATTCTATGACTTCACACACCTCCATTCTATGAGTTCACACACCTCCATTTTATGACTTCACACACCTCCATTCTATGACTTCACACACCTCCATTCTGTGACTTCACACACCTCCACTCTATGACTTCAAACACCTTCATTCTTACTTCACAAACATCCATTCTGTGACTTCACACACCTCCATTCTGTGACTTCACACACCTTCATTCTGACTTCACACACCTCCATTCTGTGACTTCATACACCTCAATTCTGTGACTTCACACACCTCCATTCTGAATTCACACACCTCCATTCTGTGACTTCACTCACCTCCATTCTTCCTTCACACACCTCCATTCTATGACTTCACACACTTCCATTCTATGACTTCACACACCTCCATTCTGTGGCTTCACACACCTCCATTCTGAGTTCACACACCTCCATTCTGTGACTTCACACACCTCCATTCTGTGACTTCACACACCTCCATTCTGTGACTTCACACACCTCGATCCTATGACTTCACACAACTCCATTCTATGAATTCACACACCTCCATTCTGTGATTTCACACACCTACATTCTATGACTTCACACACCTCCATCCTGTGACTTCACACACCTCCATTCTGAGTTCACACACCTCCATTCTATTACTTCACAAACCCCCATCCTGAGTTCACAGACCTCCATTCTATGACTTCACACACTTCCATTTTATGCCTTCACACACCTCCATTCTGACTTCACACACCTCCATTCTGACTTCACAAACCTCAATTATTTGACTTCACACACCTCCATTCTATGATTTCACACACTTCCATATCTATGACTTCAATCACCTCCATTCTATGACTTCACACACCTCATTTCTGAGTTGACACACCTCCATTCTGTGATTTCACACACCTCCAATCTGACTTCACACACCTCCATTCTATGACTTCACACACCACCATTCGTTGACATCAAAAACAACCATTCTATGACTTCACACAACTCCATTGTGACTTCACACACCTCCATTCTATGAATTCACACACCTCAATTTTATGACATCACACACCTCCATTCTATGACTTCACACACCTCCATTCTGTGACTTCACACACCTCCATTCTATGACTTAACGAACCTCCATTCTGAGTTCACAGACCTCCATTCTATGTTTTCACACACCTCAATTCTATGACTTCACTCACCTCCATTCTGACTTCACACACCTCCATTGTGACATCACACACCTCAATTCTGTGACTTCACACACCTCCATTCAATGATTTCACACACTTCCATTCTATGACTTCACACACCTCCATTCTATGACTTCACACACCTCCATTCTGTGACTTCACACACTTCCACTCTATGACTTCCAACACCTTCATTCTTACTTCACAAACATCCATTCTGTGACTTCACACACCTCCATTCTGTGACTTCACACACCTCCATTCTGTGACTTCACACACCTCAATTCTGTGACTTCACACACCTCCATTCTGACTTCACATACCTCCATTCTATGATTTCACACACCTCCATTCTATGACTTCACACACCTCCATTCTGTGACTTCACACACCATATTTTTGACTTCACACACCTCCATTCTGTGACTTCACACACCTCCATTCTGTGACTTCACACACCTCCGTTTTGCCTTCACACACTTCCAATCTGTGACTTCACACACCTCAATTCTGTGACTTCACACACCTCCATTCAATGATTTCACACACTTCCATTCTATGCCTTCACACACCTCCATTCTGTGGCTTCACACACCTACATTCTGTGTTCACACACCTCCATTCTGTGACTTCAAACACCTCCATTCTGTGATTTCACACACCTCCAATCTGACTTCACACACCTCCATTCTATGACTTCACACACCTCCATTCGTTGACATCAAAAAACACCATTCTATGACTTCACACAACTCCATTTTGACTTCACACACCTCCATTCTATGAGTTCACACACCTCCATTTTATGACTTCACACACCTCCATTCTATGACTTCACACACCTCAATTCTATGACTTCACACACCTCCATTCTATGACTTCACACACCTCCATTCAGTGACTTCACACACCTCCAGTCCATGACTTCAAACACCTTAATTCTTACTTCACAAACATCCATTCTGTGACTTCAAAAACATCCATTCTGTGACTTCACACACCTCCTTTCTTTGACTTCACACACCTTCCTTCTGACTTCACACACCTCCATTGTCTGACTTCACACACCTTAGTTCTGTGACGTGACACACCTCCATTCTGACTTCACACACCTTCGTTCTATGATTTCACAGACCTCCATTCTATGACTTCACACACCTCCATTCTGTGACTTCACACACCTCCATTCTGACTTCACACCCCTCCATTCGGACTTCACACACCTCCATTATGACTTCACACAGCTCCATTCTATGAATTCACACACCTCCATTCTGTGACTTCACACACCACTTTTTGACTTCACACACCTCCATTCTATGACTTCACACATCTCCATTCTGTGATTTCACACACCTCCGTTTTGACTTCACACACTTCCAATCTGTGACTTCACACACCTCCATTCTGTGACTTCACACACCTCTATTTTTACTTCACACACCTCCATTCTTTGACTTCACACACCGCCATTCCATGACTTCACAAACCTCCATTCTATGAGTTCACACACCTCCATTTTATGACTTCACACACCTCCATTCTATGACTTCACACACCTCCATGCTGTGACTTCACACACCTCCACTCTATGACTTCAAACACCTTCATTCTTACTTCACAAACATCCATTCTGTGACTTCACACACCTGAATTCTGTGACTTCACACACCTTCATTCTGACTTCACACACCTCCATTCTGTGACTTCATACACCTCAATTCTGTGACTTCACACACCTCCATTCTGACTTCACACACCTCCATTCTATGATTTCACACACCTCCGTTCTATGACTTCACACAGCTCCATTCTGTGACTTCACACACCACCTTTTTGAGTTCACACACCTCCATTCTGTGACTTCACATACCTCCATTCTGTGACTTCACAGACCTCCGTTTTGACTTCACACACTTCCATTCTGTGACTTCACACACCTCCATTCTGTGACTTCACACACCTCTATTGTTTCACTTCACACACCTCCATTCTTTGACTTCACACACCTCCATTCTATGACTTCACACACCTCCATTCTATGAGTTCACACACCTCCATTCTATGAGTTCACACACCTCCAATTTGACTTCACACACCTCCATTCTACGACTTCACACACCTTCATTCTTACTTCAGAAACATCCATTCTCTGACTTCACAAACCTCCATTCTATGACTTCACAAACCTCCATTCTGTGACTTCACACACCTCCATTCTGAATTCACACACCTCCATTCTGTGACTTCACACACCTCCATTCCTCCTTCACACACCTCCATTCTATGACTTCACACACTTCCATTCTATGACTTCACACACCTCCATTCTGTGGCTTCACACACCACCATTCTGAGTTCACACACCTCCATTCTGTGACTTCACACACCTCCATTCTGGGACTTCACACACCTCCATTCTGTGACTTCTCACACCTCGATCCTATGACTTCACACACCTCCATTCTATAAATTCACAAACCTCCATTCTGTGATTTCACACACCTACATTCTATGACTTCACACACCTCCATCCTGTGACTTCACACACCTCCATTCAGAGTTCACACACCACCATTCTATGACTTCACAAACCCCCATTCTGAGTTCACAGACCTCCATTCTATGACTTCACACACTTCCATTTTATGACTTCACACACCTCCATTCTGACTTCACACACCTCCATTCTGAATTCACACACCTCAATTCTTTGACTTCACACACCTCCATTCTATAATTTCACACACTTCCATTCTATGACTTCACACACCTCCATTCTATGACTTCACACACCTCATTTCTGAGTTGACACACCTCCATTCTGTGATTTCACACACCTCCAATCTGACTTCACACACCTCCATTCTATGACTTCACACACCACCATTCGTTGACATGAAAAACAACCATTCTATGAGTTCATACAACTCCATTGTGACTTCACACAACTCCATTCTACGAATTCACACACCTCAATTTTATGACTTCACACACCTCCATTCTATGACTTCACACACCTCCATTCTGTGACTTCACATACCTCCATTCTATGACTTCACGAACCTCCATTCTGAGTTCACAGACCTCCATTCTATGACTTCACACACCTCCATTCTATGACTTCACTCACCTCCATTCTGACTTCACACACCTCCATTCTGAATTCACACACCTCAATTCTGTGACTTCACACACCTCCATTCAATGATTGCACACACTTCCATTCTATGACTTCACACACCTCCATTCTGTGGCTTCACACACCTACATTCTGAGTTCACACACCTCCATTCTGTGACTTCACACACCTCCATTCTATGACTTCACACACCTCAATTCTATGACTTCCCACACCTCCATTCTATGACTTCACACACCTCCATTCTGTGACTTCACACACCTCCACTCTATGACTTCAAACACCTTCATTCTTACTTCACAAACATCCATTCTGTGACTTCACACACCTCCATTCTGTGACTTCACACACCTTCATTCTGACTTCACACACCTCCATTCTGTGACTTCATACACCTCAATTCTGTGACTTCACACACCTCCATTCTGACTTCACACACCTCCATTCAATGATTTCACACACCTCCGTTCTATGACTTCACACAGCTCCATTCTGTGACTTCACACACCACCTTTTTGACTTCACACACCTCCATTCTGTGACTTCACACACCTCCATTCTGTGACTTCACACACCTCCGTTTTGACTTCACACACTTCCATTCTGTGACTTCACACACCTCCATTCTGTGACTTCACACACCTCTATTGTTTCACTTCACACACCTCCATTCCATGACTTCACATACCTCCATTCTATGAGTTCACACACCTCCATTCTATGAGTTCACACACCTCCAATTTGACTTCACACACCTCCATTCTACGACTTCACACACCTTCATTCTTACTTCAGAAACATCCATTCTCTGACTTCACACACCTCCATTCTACGACTTCACAAACCTCCATTCTGTGACTTCACACACCTCCATTCTGAATTCACACAGCTCCATTCTGTGACTTCACACACCTCCATTCTTCCTTCACACACCTCCATTCTATGACTTCACACAATTCCATTCTATGACTTCACACACCTCCATTCTGTGGCTTCACACACCTCCATTCTGAGTTCACACACCTCCATTCTGTGACTTCACACACCTACATTCTATGACTTCACACACCTCCATCCTGTGACTTCACACACCCCCATTCTGAGTTCACAGACCTCCATTCTATGACTTCACACAAATCCATTTTATGACTTCACACACCTCCATTCTGACTTCACACACCTCCATTCTGACTTCACACACCTCAATTCTTTGACTTCACACACCTCCATTCTATGATTTCACACACTTCCATTCTATGACTTCACACACCTCCATTCTATGACTTCACACACCTCATTTCTGAGTTGACACACCTCCATTCTGTGATTTCACACACCTCCAATCTGACTTCACACACCTCCATTCTATGACTTCACACACCACCATTCTTTGACATCAAAAACAACCATTCTATGACTTCATACAACTCCATTGTGACTTCACACAACTCCATTCTATGAATTCACACACCTCAATTTTATGACTTCACACACCTCCATTTTATGACTTCACACACCTCCATTCTGTGACTTCACACACCTCCATTCTATGACTTCACGAACCTCCATTCTGAGTTCACAGACCTCCATTCTATGACTTCACACACCTCCATTCTATGACTTCACTCACCTCCATTCTGACTTCACACACCTCCATTCTGACTTCACACACCTCAATTCTGTGACTTCACACACCTCCATTCAATGATTTCACACACTTCCATTCTATGACTTCACACACCTCCATTCTGTGGCTTCACACACCTACATTCTGAGTTCACACACCTCCATTCTGTGACTTCACACACCTCCATTCTATGACTTCACACACCTCAATTCTATGACTTCACACACCTCCATTCTATGACTTCACACACCTCCATTCTGTGACTTCACACACCTCCACTCTATGACTTCAAACACCTTCATTCTTACTTCACAAACATCCATTCTGGGACTTCACACACCTCCATTCTGTGACTTTACACACCTCCATTCTGTGACATCACACACCTCAATTCTGTGACTTCACACACCTCCATTCTGACTTCACATACCTCCATTCTATCATTTCACACACCACCATTCTATGACTTCACACACCTCCATTCTGTGACTTCACACACCACATTTTTGACATCACACACCTCCATTCTGTGACTTCACACACCTCCATTCTGTGACTTCACACACCTCCGTTTTGCCTTCACACACTTCCAATCTGTGACTTCACACAACTCAATTCTGTGACTTCACACACCTCCATTCAATGATTTCACACACTTCCATTCTATGATTTCACACACCTCCATTCTGTGGCTTCACACACCTACATTCTGTGTTCACACACCTCCATTCTGTGACTTCACACACCTCCCTTCTGTGATTTCATACACCTCCAATCTGACTTCGCACACCTCCATTCTATGACTTCACTCACCTCCATTCTGACTTCACACACCTACATTCTGACTTCACACACCTCAATTCTGTGACTTCACACACCTCCATTCAATGATTTCACACACTTCCATTCTATGACTTCACACACCTCCATTCTGTGGCTTCACATACCTACATTCTGTGTTCACACACCTCCATTCTGTGACTTCACACACCTCCATTCTGTGATTTCACACACCTCCAATCTGACTTCACACACCTCCATTCTGTGACTTCACACACCTCCATTCTGACTTCACATACCTCCATTCTATGATTTCACACACCTCCATTCTATGACTTCACACACCTCCATTCTGTGACTTCACACACCAACTTTTTGACTTCACACACCTCCATTCTGTGACTTCACACACCTCCATTCTGTGACTTCACACACCTCCGTTTTGACTTCACACACTTCCATTCTGTGACTTCACACACATCCATTCTGTGATTTCACACACCTCTATTGTTTCACTTCACACACCTACATTCTTTGACTTCACACACCTCCATTCCATGACTTCACACACCTCCATTCTATGAGTTCACACACCACCATTCTCTGAGTTCACACACATCCAATTTGACTTCACACACCTCCACTCTATGACTTCAAACACCTTCATTCTTACTTCACAAACATCCATTCTGTGACTTCACACACCTCCATTCTGTGACTTCACACACCTCCATTCTGTGACTTCACACACCTCAATTCTGTGACTTCACACACCTCCAATCTGACTTCACACACCTCCACTCTATGACTTCAAACACCTTCATTCTTACTTCACATACCTCCATTCTATGATTTCACACACCTCCATTCTCTGACTTCACACACCTCCATTCTGTGACTTCACACACCACATTTTTGACTTCACACACCTCCATTCTGTGACTTCACACACCTCCATTCTGTGACTTCACACACCTCCGTTTTGCCTTCACACACTTCCAATCTGTGACTTCACACAACTCAATTCTGTGACTTCACACACCTCCATTCAATGATTTCACACACTTCCATTCTATGACTTCACACACCTCCATTCTGTGGCTTCACACACCTACATTCTGTGTTCACACACCTCCATTCTGTGACTTCACACACCTCCATTCGTTGACATCAAAATACACCATTCTATGACTTCACACAACTCCATTTTGACTTCACACACGTCCATTCTATGAGTTCACACACCTCCATTTTATGACTTCACACACCTCCATTCTATGACTTCACACACCTCAATTCTATGACTTCACACACCTCCATTCTATGATTTCACACACCTCCATTCTGTGACTTCACACACCTCCACTCCATGACTTCAAACACCTTAATTCTTACTTCACAAACATCCATTCTGTGACTTCACAAACATCCATTCTGTGACTTCACACACCTCCTTTCTTTGACTTCACACACCTTCCTTCTGACTTCACACACCTCCATTGTCTGACTTCACACACCTCAATTCTGTGACGTGACACACCTCCATTCTGACTTCACACACCTTCATTCTGTGATTTCACAGACCTCCATTCTATGACTTCACACACCTCCATTCTGTGACTTCACACACCTCCATTCTGACTTCACACCCCTCCATTCTGACTTCACACACCACCTTTTTGACTTCACACACCTCCATTCTATGACTTCACACACCTCTATTGTTTCACTTCACACACCTCCATTCTTTGACTTCACACACCGCCATTCCATGACTTCACACACCGCCATTCCATGACTTCAAAAACCTCCATTCTATGTGTTCACACACCTCCATTCTGTGAGTTCACACACCTCCACTCCATGACTCCACACACCTTCATTCTTACTTCAGAAACATCCATTCTCTTACTTCACACACCTCCATTCTATGACTTCACAAACCTCCATTCTGTGACTTCACACAACTCCATTCTGAGTTCACACACCTCCATTCTCACTTCACACACCTCAATTCTTTGACTTCACACACCTCCATTCTATGATTTCACACACTTCCATTCTATGACTTCACACACCTCCATTCTATGACTTCACACACCTCATTTCTGAGTTGACACACCTCCATTCTGTGATTTCACGCACCTCCAATCTGACTTCACACACCTCCATTCTATGACTTCACACACCCCCATTCGTTGACATCAAAAACAACCATTCTACGACTTCACACAACTCCATTGTGACTTCACACTCCTCCATTCTATGAATTCACACACCTCCATTTTATGACTTCACACACCTCCATTCTATGACTTCACACACCTCCATTCTGTGACTTCACACACCTCCATTCTATGACTTCACAAACCTCCATTCTGAGTTCACAGACCTCCATTCTATGACTTCACACACCTCCATTCTGACTTCACACCCCTCCATTCTGACTTCACACACCTCCATTCTGACTTCACACAGCTCCATTCTATGAATTCACCCACCTCCATTCTGTGACTTCACAAACCCCCATTCTGAGTTCACAGACTTCCATTCTATGACTTCACACATCTCCATTCTATGACTTCACACACCTCCATTCTGTGACTTCACACACCTCCCCTCTGTGACTTCACACACCTCTATTGTTTCACTTCACACACCTCCATTCTTTGACTTCACACACGGCCATTCCATGAATTCACAAACCTCCATTCTATGAGTTCACACACCTCCTTTCTATGAGTTCACACACCTCCAATTTGACTTCACACATCTCCATTCTATGACTTCACACACCTTCATTCTTACTTCAGAAACATCCATTCTCTTACTTCACACACCTCCATTCTATGACTTCACAAACCTCCATTCTGTGACTTCACACACCTCCATTCTGTGGCTTCACACACCTATATTCTGAGTTCACACACCTCCATTCTGTGACTTCACACACCTCCATTCTGTGACTTCACACACCTCCATTCTGTGACTTCACACACCTCGATCCTATGACTTCACACACCTCCATTCAATGAATTAACACACCTCCATTCTGTGATTTCAGAAACCTCCATTCTATGACTTCAAACACCTCCATTCTGTGACTTCACACACCTCCATTCTATGATTTCACACACTTCCATCTATGAATTCACACACCTCCATTGTATGACTTCACACACCTCATTTCTGAGTTGACACACCTCCATTCTGTGATTTCACACACCTCCAATCTGACTTCACACACCTCCATTCTATGACTTCACACACCTCCATTCTTTGACATCAAAAACCACCATTCTATGAAGTCACACAACTCCATTTTAACTTCACACACCTCCATTCTATGAGTTCACACACCTCCATTTTATGACTTCACACACCTCCATTCTATGACTTTACACACCTAAATTCTATGACTTCACACACCTCAATTCTATGACTTCACACACCTCCATTCCATGACTTCACACACCTCCATTCTGTGACTTCACACACCTCCACTCTATGACTTCAAACACCTTCATTCTTACTTCACAAACATCCATTCTGTGACTTCACACACCTCCATTCTGTGATTTCACACACCTTCATTCTGACGTCACACACCTCCATTCTGTGACTTCACACACCTCAATTCTGTGACTTCACACACCTCCATTCTGACTTCACACACCTCCAATCTATGACTTCATACACCTCCACTCTATGACTTCATACACCTCCATTTTGTGACTTCACACACCTAAATTCTATGACTTCACACACCTCCATTGTGACTTCACACACCTCCATTCTATGAGTTCACACACCTCCGTTCTGACTTCACACAGCTCCATTCTGTGACTTCACAAAACTTCATTCTGTGATTTCACACCCCTCCATACTATGACTTCACACACCTCCATCTATGACTTCACACACCTCCATTCTGAGTTCACACACCTCCATTCTGTGACTTCACACACCTCCATTCTGACTTCACACACTTCATTTTATGACTTCACACACCTCCATTCTGTGACTTCTCACACCTCCATTCTATGACTTCACACTCCTCCATTGTGACTTCACACAACTCCATTCTCTGAGTTCACACATCTCCATTCTATGATTTCACACACCTCCATTCTGACTTCACACACCACCATTCTATGACATCACAGACCTCGAATCTGTGACTTCACTCACCTCCACTCTATGACTTCACACTCCTCCATTCTATGACTTCCCACACCTCCTTTCTATGACTTCACGCACCTCAGTCTATGACTTCACACACCTCCATTCTGACTTCACACACCTCCATTCTGTGACTTCACACACCTCCATTCTATGACTTCACACACCTCAATTATATGAGTTCACACACCTCCATTTTATGACTTCACACACCTCCATTCTATGACTTCACACACCTCCGTTCTGTGATTTCACACACCTCCACTCTATGACTTCATACACCTTCAATCTTACTTCACAAACATCCATTATGTGATTTCACACACCTCCATTCTGTGACTTCACACACCTTCATTCTGACTTCACACACCTCCATTCTGTGACTTCATACACCTCAATTCTGTGACTTCACACACCTCCATTCTGAATTCACACACCTCCATTCTGTGACTTCACACACCTCCATTCTTCCTTCACACACCTCCATTCTATGACTTCACACACTTCCATTCTATGACTTCACACACCTCCATTCTGTGGCTTCACACACCTCCATTCTGAGTTCACACACCTCCATTCTGTGACTTCACACACCTCCATTCTGTGCCTTCACACACCTCCATTCTGTGACTTCACACACCTCGATCTTATGACTTCACACACCTCCATTCTATGAATTCACACACCTCCATTCTGTGATTTCACACACCTATATTCTATGACTTCACACACCTCCATCCTGTGACTTCAAACACCTGCATTCTGAGTTCACACACCTCCATTCTATTACTTCACAAACCCCCATTCTGAGTTCACAGACCTCCATTCTATGACTTCACACACTTCCATTTTATGACTTCACACACCTCCATTCTGACATCACACACCTCCATTCTGACTTCACACACCTCAATTCTGTGACTTCACACACCTCCATTCAATGATTTCACACACCTCCATTCTGTGGCTTCACACACCTACATTCTGAGTTCACACACCTCCATTCTGTGACTTCACACACCTCCATTCTATGACTTCACACACCACAATTCTATGACTTCACACACCTCCATTCTATGACTTCACACACCTCCATTCTGTGACTTCACACACCTCCACTCTATGACTTCAAACACCTTCATTCTTACTTCACAAACATCCATTCTATGACTTCACACACCTCCATTCTGTGACTTCACACACCTCCATTCTATGACTTCACACACCTCAATTCTGTGACTTCACACACCTCCAATCTGACTTCACACACCTCCACTCTATGACTTCAAACACCTTCATTCTTACTTCACATACCTCCATTCTATGATTTCACACACCTCCATTCTCTGACTTCACACACCTCCATTCTGTGACTTCACACACCACATTTTTGACTTCACACACCTCCATTCTGTGACTTCACACACCTCCATTCTGTGACTTCACACACCTCCGTTTTGCCTTCACACACTTCCAATCTGTGACTTCACACAACTCAATTCTGTGAATTCACCCACCTCCATTCAATGATTTCACACACTTCCATTCTATGACTTCACACACCTCCATTCTGTGGCTTCACACACCTACATTCTGTGTTCACACACCTCCATTCTGTGACTTCACACACCTCCATTCTGTGATTTCACACACCTCCAATCTGACTTCACACACCTCCATTCTATGACTTCACACACCTCCATTCGTTGACATCAAAAAACACCATTCTATGACTTCACACAACTCCATTTTGACTTCACACACCTCCATTCTATGAGTTCACACACCTCCATTTTATGACTTCACACACCTCCATTTTATGACTTCACACACCTCAATTCTATGACTTCACACACCTCCATTCTATGACTTCACACACCTCCATTCTGTGACTTCACACACCTCCACTCCATGACTTCAAACACCTTAATTCTTACTTCACAAACATCCATTCTGTGACTTCACAAACATCCATTCTGTGACTTCACACACCTCCTTTCTTTGACTTCACACACCTTCCTTCTGACTTCACACACCTCCATTGTCTGACTTCACACACCTCAATTCTGTGACGTGACACACCTCCATTCTGACTTCACACACCTTCATTCTGTGATTTCACAGACCTAATTCTATGACTTCACACACCTCCATTCTGTGACTTCACACACCTCCATTCTGACTTCACACCCCTCCATTCTGACTTCCCACACCACCTTTTTGACTTCACACACCTCCATTCTATGACTTCACACACCTCCATTCTGTGACTTCACACACCTCTATTGTTTCACTTCACACACCTCCATTCTTTGACTTCACACACCGCCATTCCATGACTTCACAAACCTCCATTCTATGAGTTCACACACCTCCATTCTATGAGTTCACACACCTCCACTCCATGATTTCACACACCTCCATTCTTACTTCAGAAACATCCATTCTCTTACTTCACACACCTCCATTCTATGACTTCACAAACCTCCATTCTGTGACTTCACACACCTCCATTCTGAGTTCATACACCTCCTTTCTATGACATCACACACTTCCATTCTATAACTTCACACACCTCCATTCTGTGGCTTCACACACCTACATTCTGAGTTCACACACCTCCATTCTGTGACTTCACACACCTCCATTCTGTGACTTCACACACCTCCATTCTGTGACTTCACACACCTCCATTCTGTGCCTTCACACACCTCCATTCTGTGACTTCACACACCTCGATCCTATGACTTCACACACCTCCATTCTATGAATTCACACACCTCCATTCTGTGATTTCACACACCTATATTCTATGACTTCACACACCTCCATCCTGTGACTTCAAACACCTCCATTCTGAGTTCACACACCTCCATTCTATTACTTCACAAACCCCCATCCTGAGTTCACAGACCTCCATTCTATGACTTCACACACTTCCATTTTATGACTTCACACACCTCCATTCTGACATCACACACCTCCATTCTGACTTCACACACCTCAATTCTGTGACTTCACACACCTCCATTCAATGATTTCACACACTTCCATTCTATGACTTCACACACCTCCATTCTGTGGCTTCACACACCTACATTCTGAGTTCACACACGTCCATTCTGTGACTTCACACACCTCCATTCTATGACTTCACACACCACAATTCTATGACTTCACACACCTCCATTCTATGACTTCACACACCTCCATTCTGTGACTTCACACACCTCCACTCTATGACTTCAAACACCTTCATTCTTACTTCACAAACATCCATTCTGTGACTTCACACACCTCCATTCTGTGACTTCACACACCTCCATTCTATGACTTCACACACCTCAATTCTGTGACTTCACACACCTCCAATCTGACTTCACACACCTCCACTCTATGACTTCAAACACCTTCATTCTTACTTCACATACCTCCATTCTATGATTTCACACACCTCCATTCTCTGACTTCACACACCTCCATTCTGTGACTTCACACAACACATTTTTGACTTCACACACCTCCATTCTGTGACTTCACACACCTCCGTTTTGCCTTCACACACTTCCAATCTGTGACTTCACACAACTCAATTCTGTGAATTCACACACCTCCATTCAATGATTTCACACACTTCCATTCTATGATTTCACACACCTCCATTCTGTGGCTTCACACACCTCCATTCTGTGATTTCACACACCTCCAATCTGACTTCACACACCTCCATTCTATGACTTCACACACCTCCATTCGTTGACATCAAAAAACACCATTCTATGACTTCACACAACTCCATTTTGACTTCACACACCTCCATTCTATGAGTTCACACACCTCCATTTTATGACTTCAC
The DNA here is from genome assembly GCA_024803745.1 of Megascapheus bottae. Lineage (NCBI taxonomy): Eukaryota > Metazoa > Chordata > Mammalia > Rodentia > Geomyidae > Megascapheus > Megascapheus bottae. The sequence continues at coordinate 488,528 of JANJXV010000465.1, forward strand.
ACACCTCCATTCTGTGACTTCACACACCTCCATTCTGTGATTTCACACACCTCCAATCTGACTTCACACACCTCCATTCTATGACTTCACACACCTCCATTCGTTGACATCAAAAAACACCATTCTATGACTTCACACAACTCCATTTTGACTTCACACACCTCCATTCTATGAGTTCACACACCTCCATTTTATGACTTCACACACCTCCATTCTATGACTTCACACACCTCAATTCTATGACTTCACACACCTCCATTCTATGACTTCACACACCTCCATTCTGTGACTTCACACACCTCCACTCCATGACTTCAAACACCTTAATTCTTACTTCACAAACATCCATTCTGTGACTTCACAAACATCCATTCTGTGACTTCACACACCTCCTTTCTTTGACTTCACACACCTTCCTTCTGACTTCACACACCTCCATTGTCTGACTTCACACACCTCAATTCTGTGACGTGACACACCTCCATTCTGACTTCACACACCTTCATTCTGTGATTTCACAGACCTCCATTCTATGACTTCACACACCTCCATTCTGTGACTTCACACACCTCCACTCTGACTTCACACCCCTCCATTCTGACTTCCCACACCACCTTTTTGACTTCACACACCTCCATTCTATGACTTCACACACCTCCATTCTGTGACTTCACACACCTCTATTGTTTCACTTCACACACCTCCATTCTTTGACTTCACACACCGCCATTCCATGACTTCACAAACCTCCATTCTATGAGTTCACACACCTCCATTCTATGAGTTCACACACCTCCACTCCATGATTTCACACACCTTCATTCTTACTTCAGAAACATCCATTCTCTTACTTCACACACCTCCATTCTATGACTTCACAAACCTCCATTCTGTGACTTCACACACCTCCATTCTGAGTTCACACACCTCCTTTCTATGACATCACACACTTCCATTCTATAACTTCACACACCTCCATTCTGTGGCTTCACACACCTACATTCTGAGTTCACACACCTCCATTCTGTGACTTCACACACCTCCATTCTGTGACTTCACACACCTCCATTCTGTGACTTCACACACCTCCATTCTGTGCCTTCACACACCTCCATTCTGTGACTTCACACACCTCGATCCTATGACTTCACACACCTCCATTCTATGAATTCACACACCTCCATTCTGTGATTTCACACACCTATATTCTATGACTTCACACACCTCCATCCTGTGACTTCAAACACCTCCATTCTGAGTTCACACACCTCCATTCTATTACTTCACAAACCCCCATCCTGAGTTCACAGACCTCCATTCTATGACTTCACACACTTCCATTTTATGACTTCACACACCTCCATTCTGACATCACACACCTCTATTCTGACTTCACACACCTGAATTCTGTGACTTCACACACCTCCATTCAATGATTTCACACACTTCCATTCTATGACTTCTCACACCTCCATTCTGTGGCTTCACACACCTACATTCTGAGTTCACACACCTCCATTCTGTGACTTCACACACCTCCATTCTATGACTTCACACACCACAATTCTATGACTTCACACACCTCCATTCTATGACTTCACACACCTCCATTCTGTGACTTCACACACCTCCACTCTATGACTTCAAACACCTTCATTCTTACTTCACAAACATCCATTCTGTGACTTCACACACCTCCATTCTGTGACTTCACACACCTCCATTCTATGACTTCACACACCTCAATTCTGTGACTTCACACACCTCCAATCTGACTTCACACACCTCCACTCTATGACTTCAAACACCTTCATTCTTACTTCACATACCTCCATTCTATGATTTCACACACCTCCATTCTCTGACTTCACACACCTCCATTCTGTGACTTCACACAACACATTTTTGACTTCACACACCTCCATTCTGTGACTTCACACACCTCCGTTTTGCCTTCACACACTTCCAATCTGTGACTTCACACAACTCAATTCTGTGAATTCACACACCTCCATTCAATGATTTCACACACTTCCATTCTATGATTTCACATACCTCCATTCTGTGGCTTCACACACCTCCATTCTGTGATTTCACACACCTCCAATCTGACTTCACACACCTCCATTCTATGACTTCACACACCTCCATTCGTTGACATCAAAAAACACCATTCTATGACTTCACACAACTCCATTTTGACTTCACACACCTCCATTCTATGAGTTCACACACCTCCATTTTATGACTTCACACACCTCCATTCTGTGACTTCACACACCTCCATTCTGTGATTTCACACACCTCCAATCTGACTTCACACACCTCCATTCTATGACTTCACACACCTCCATTCGTTGACATCAAAAAACACCATTCTATGACTTCACACAACTCCATTTTGACTTCACACACCTCCATTCTATGAGTTCACACACCTCCATTTTATGACTTCACACACCTCCATTCTATGACTTCACACACCTCAATTCTATGACTTCACACACCTCCATTCTATGACTTCACACACCTCCATTCTGTGACTTCACACACCTCCACTCCATGACTTCAAACACCTTAATTCTTACTTCACAAACATCCATTCTGTGACTTCACAAACATCCATTCTGTGACTTCACACACCTCCTTTCTTTGACTTCACACACCTTCCTTCTGACTTCACACACCTCCATTGTCTGACTTCACACACCTCAATTCTGTGACGTGACACACCTCCATTCTGACTTCACACACCTTCATTCTGTGATTTCACAGACCTCCATTCTATGACTTCACACACCTCCATTCTGTGACTTCACACACCTCCACTCTGACTTCACACCCCTCCATTCTGACTTCCCACACCACCTTTTTGACTTCACACACCTCCATTCTATGACTTCACACACCTCCATTCTGTGACTTCACACACCTCTATTGTTTCACTTCACACACCTCCATTCTTTGACTTCACACACCGCCATTCCATGACTTCACAAACCTCCATTCTATGAGTTCACACACCTCCATTCTATGAGTTCACAAACCTCCACTCCATGATTTCACACACCTTCATTCTTACTTCAGAAACATCCATTCTCTTACTTCACACACCTCCATTCTATGACTTCACAAACCTCCATTCTGTGACTTCACACACCTCCATTCTGAGTTCACACACCTCCTTTCTATGACATCACACACTTCCATTCTATAACTTCACACACCTCCATTCTGTGGCTTCACACACCTACATTCTGAGTTCACACACCTCCATTCTGTGACTTCACACACCTCCATTCTGTGACTTCACACACCTCCATTCTGTGACTTCACACACCTCCATTCTGTGCCTTCACACACCTCCATTCTGTGACTTCACACACCTCGATCCTATGACTTCACACACCTCCATTCTATGAATTCACACACCTCCATTCTGTGATTTCACACACCTATATTCTATGACTTCACACACCTCCATCCTGTGACTTCAAACACCTCCATTCTGAGTTCACACACCTCCATTCTATTACTTCACAAACCCCCATCCTGAGTTCACAGACCTCCATTCTATGACTTCACACACTTCCATTTTATGACTTCACACACCTCCATTCTGACATCACACACCTCTATTCTGACTTCACACACCTGAATTCTGTGACTTCACACACCTCCATTCAATGATTTCACACACTTCCATTCTATGACTTCACACACCTCCATTCTGTGGCTTCACACACCTACATTCTGAGTTCACACACCTCCATTCTGTGACTTCACACACCTCCATTCTATGACTTCACACACCACAATTCTATGACTTCACACACCTCCATTCTATGACTTCACACACCTCCATTCTGTGACTTCACACACCTCCACTCTATGACTTCAAACACCTTCATTCTTACTTCACAAACATCCATTCTGTGACTTCACACACCTCCATTCTGTGACTTCACACACCTCCATTCTATGACTTCACACACCTCAATTCTGTGACTTCACACACCTCCAATCTGACTTCACACACCTCCACTCTATGACTTCAAACACCTTCATTCTTACTTCACATACCTCCATTCTATGATTTCACACACCTCCTTTCTCTGACTTCACACACCTCCATTCTGTGACTTCACACACCACATTTTTGACTTCACACACCTCCATTCTGTGACTTCACACACCTCCATTCTGTGACTTCACACACCTCCGTTTTGCCTTCACACACTTCCAATCTGTGACTTCACACAACTCAATTCTGTGAATTCACACACCTCCATTCAATGATTTCACACACTTCCATTCTATGACTTCACACACCTCCATTCTGTGGCTTCACACACCTACATTCTGTGTTCACACACCTCCATTCTGTGACTTCACACACCTCCATTCTGTGATTTCACACACCTCCAATCTGACCTCACACACCTCCATTCTATGACTTCACACACCTCCATTCGTTGACATCAAAAAACACCATTCTATGACTTCACACAACTCCATTTTGACTTCACACACCTCCATTCTATGAGTTCACACACCTCCATTTTATGACTTCACACACCTCCATTCTATGACTTCACACACCTCAATTCTATGACTTCACACACCTCCATTCTATGCCTTCACACACCTCCATTCTGTGACTTCACACACCTCCACTCCGTGACTTCAAACACCTTAATTCTTACTTCACAAACATCCATTCTGTGACTTCACAAACATCCATTCTGTGACTTCACACACCTCCTTTCTTTGACTTCACACACCTTCCTTCTGACTTCACACACCTCCATTGTCTGATTCACACACCTCAATTCTGTGACGTGACACACCTCCATTCTGACTTCACACACCTTCATTCTGTGATTTCACAGACCTCCATTCTATGACTTCACACACCTCCATTCTGTGACTTCACACACCTCCACTCTGACTTCACACCCCTCCATTCTGACTTCCCACACCACCTTTTTGACTTCACACACCTCCATTCTATGACTTCACACACCTCCATTCTGTGACTTCACACACCTCTATTGTTTCACTTCACACACCTCCATTCTTTGACTTCACACACCGCCATTCCATGACTTCACAAACCTCCATTCTATGAGTTCACACACCTCCATTCTATGAGTTCACACACCTCCACTCCATGATTTCACACACCTTCATTCTTACTTCAGAAACATCCATTCTCTTACTTCACACACCTCCATTCTATGACTTCACAAACCTCCATTCTGTGACTTCACACACCTCCATTCTGAGTTCACACACCTCCTTTCTATGACATCACACACTTCCATTCTATAACTTCACACACCTCCATTCTGTGGCTTCACACACCTACATTCTGAGTTCACACACCTCCATTCTGTGACTTCACACACCTCCATTCTGTGACTTCACACACCTCCATTCTGTGACTTCACACACCTCCATTCTGAGTTCACACACCTCAATTCTTTGACTTCACACACCTCCATTCTATGATTTCACACACTTCCATTCTATGACTTCACACACCTCCATTCTATGACTTCACACACCTCATTTCTGAGTTGACACACCTCCATTCTGTGATTTCACACACCTCGAATCTGACTTCACACACCTCCATTCTATGACTTCACATACCTCCATTCGTTGACATCAAAAACAACCATTCTATGACTTGAGACAACTCCATTGTGACTTCACACACCTCCATTCTATGAATTTACACACCTCCATTTTATGACTTCACACATCTCAATTCTATGACTTCACACACCTCCATTCTGTGACTTCACACACCTCCATTCTATGACTTTACAAACCTCCATTCTGAGTTCACAGACCTCCATTCTATGACTTCACACACCTCCATTCTATGACTTCACTCACCTCCATTCTGACTTCACACACCTCCATTCTGACTTCACACACCTCAATTCTGTGACTTCACACACCTTCATTCAATGATTTCACACACTTCCATTCTATGACTTCACACACCTCCATTCTCTGAGTTCACACACCTCCATTCTATGAGTTCACACACATCCAATTTGACTTCACACACCTCCATTCTATGACTTCACACACCTTCATTCTTACTTCAGAAACATCCATTCTCTGACTTCACACACCTCCATTCTATGACTTCACAAACCTCCATTCTCTGACTTCACACACCTCTATTCTGAGTTCACACACCTCCATTCTGTGACTTCACACACCTCCATTCTGTGATTTCACACACCTCCAATCTGACTTCACACACCTCCATTCTATGACTTCACACACCTCCATTCGTTGACATCAAAAAACACCATTCTATGACTTCACACAACTCCATTTTGAGTTCACTGCACAGTGTCGGGCTAAAATTGAAACAAATAGGTCTAAGAACCTGCCTTACACTGTTGATCAGTTGTTAGGAGAGGGAACCTATAAAAACACCAAATGAGCCTTATCTAGAATTTTTGTCTCAATTAATGGAGACTGCAGACTGCCTAGTACAAGATGAGAATGCTAGGAACAGTATAGTTAGACACATAGCCTATGAAAATGCCAACGCCGCCTGTCAGGCGGCTATCAGACCCCATAGGAATAAGGGAGGAATCACGGACTTTATTTCACTGTGTGCTGATATTGGACCCTCCCATGTACAAGGCCTTACTTTAGCCGCCGCTCCTCAAGGAAAGACTGTTACTGAGTCTCTAAAATATAGAGGTCAGCGGCATTCTCGGGATGCTAGACCCCCAGGGCGTTGCTTCTCTTGTGGACAAATAGGACATTGGATGACGCAATGCCCATGCCAGGCCAGGCAAAAGAGAGAAAAATCACCTGGCACATGTCCACGCTGTGGTAAAGGGAAGCACTGGGCTAAAGATTGCAGGTCAAGAACAGATCGCAATGGCCGCCCGCTTTCGGGAAACTGGAGGAGGGGCCAGCCCCTGGCCCCGCAAAACCATGGGGCAGTCCCTCCCTCTTCTCGGCCACAAGTGCATCTTCTAACAACCCCCCAAGATCAGTCTCCGGCCTCCTCCGTGCCACCCCAGGAAGTGCAGGATTGGACCTCTGTTCCTCCACCTGCTCAGTATTGACCCCAGAGATGGGGACACAAGCTCTCCCCACGGGGGTCTTCGGCCCCCTTCCCCCGGGAGTGGCTGGATTGCTGTTAGGGCGAAGTAGCTCAGCCCTTAAAGGGATACAGATTACACCTGGCAAAATTGACCAGGATTTTACTGGAGAAATCAAAGTTATGGCCTCTGCCCCGAAACACGTGGTATCGATCCCAGCCGGTCAAAAATTAGCACAATTAATACTTGTGCCTTTACCTCCCGGGGAGACTGCTAATTCCCCATGTGGACAGAGAGGATTTAGATCTTCTGATATCTATTGGGTACAAAGCATAAAACAAGAGAGGCCTGAGATGACTATATTTATACAAGAAAAGCCCTTTAAAGGAATATTAGACACTGGAGCAGATGTGTCTGTGATATCTAAAAAACATTGGCCAGCCCAATGGCCCCTGACAACCTCTATGACTTCCCTACAGGGGGTTGGGCAAGCATCTGACCCACAGCAGAGCAGTGCGATCCTTGTTTGGAGAGATGAGGAAGGGCACTCTGGTCATTTTCAGCCATTTGTCTTGGATCATCTGCCAATTAATTTATGGGGTCGTGATATCATGGAAAAAATGGGAGTGTATATGTTTAGTCCTAGTGCTGCGGTCACTAAGCAGTTACTTGATCAAGGCCTCCTCCCCTTTAGGGGACTAGGCCGAGCAGCACAGGGGGAGCTAGAGCCACTCCAACCCCAGTCTCACCCTACGAGACAAGGATTGGGGTATCCCTTGACGGGAGCTGTCGTTTGCCCTCCCCCTCATGCTGATCCCATAAATTGGCTCTCTGAACGACCGGTATGGGTTGAACAGTGGCCTCTTTCACTAGAAAAGATCATTGCAGTACAGCAGCTGGTACAGGAGCAGCTGGATTTGGGGCATGTGGCCCCTTCTAACTCTCCATGGAATTCTCCAATTTTTGTTATAAAGAAAAAGTCAGGTAAATGGAGGCTGTTACAGGATTTGAGAAAAATAAATGCCACAATGGAACTGATGGGGGCCCTACAGCCTGGCTTGCCTTCACCCATGGCAATCCCAAAGGATACTTATAAGATTATTATAGATTTGAAGGATTGTTTCTATACTATACCTCTGGCGCCCGAACAGGGACCTGAAAATCTGGGACGAAGGTGGAGGACCCCTCCCTGTGGTGAGTAACACATCGTAGGACTATTAAGAGAGTATAGTCAGGAGTAAAAATTATGGGTCAAGCTAATAGCCATGGGTTGTTTCTACCGATCTTAACAGGCCTATTTGAAGCCCACGGAACGTGGGTGGAAAAAGGGGTGCTTCAGAGCTTCCTACAGTTTCTCGAGGAGGCATACCCGAGGTCTATAGAGGAGGAATTCCAAAAAGCCTGGCAGCGGATAGGAAAAAGAATTCTAGATTATTATGATGTATATGGCCCCGAAAAGACCCCAGTAGAGGCTGCTACTGTATGGAATTTAGTAAGTGAATACATAGATCCTCTACGTGAAAATGCTGAACTTAATCTTGAATTAAGGGAACTTTATGAGTTAAAGGACCCTTCTGAAGAACCTGAGGCTGAGCCATATGCCGCAGCCCAAGAGAGTCCAAGTGAGATCTTGAAAAGGGAACAACAACCAGTAGATATTGAGTATCAGAATTCAGGTTTGAATACCAAGGAGGAAAGTTATGATGAGTCATTGGAGGGCCGGGTGGCTACGATAGAGAAGAAGTTAGAAGAAATGCTACATCTTCTATCGAAAATGGGGACAGAGCAGAGAGCCCCCCCAGAAGTAGGAAAGAAAGATGACCCTCAGGCCACTATGATGTCTGATTCTAAACCTTACCCCTCACACCCACCGCCTCCAGCTGCAGCCTTACGGCCTCAATCCCTTTCTCAACCTTTAGGCAAGCCTAAAGGCCCTAGCAACAAGTCCCTGTTCAGGCGCCAGATGCCGGGGCCTCCCGGCAGCAAATTGGGGTTCCTGAAATAAGGGGCAGGGACTGGAAAAATTAGAAGAGAGACAAACACATCGGGTCCAGGAGGTCTGCAGCCCAAGCAAAAACTGCCTCCTCGTTTATTCTTAACACAAAGTTTTTTATCCCCTCCGGAGACCAGAGCCCTCCCAGCTGTTACATCCAGATCGTTAATCAGGGAGCTGTTGAGGGTTACATTCATATGGTAAATCTCAGATCAATTGAACAGGAGAAGGCCAAAAAACAATAAGACAATCAAGCAATTATCTGATGCAAATCAAAGTACAGTTTGTTTCCACTCTTGCTCCCGACAACACACCTCCATTCTATGAGTTCACACACCTCCATTTTATGACTTCACACACCTCCATTCTATGACTTCACACACCTCCATTCTGTGACTTCACACACCTCCAATCTATGACTTCAAACACCTTCATTCTTACTTCACAAACATCCATTCTGTGACTTCACACACCTCGATTCTGTGACTTCACACACCTTCATTCTGACTTCACACACTTCCATTCTGTGATTCATACACCTCAATTCTGTGACTTCACACACCTCCATTCTGACTTCACACACCTCCATTCTATGATTTCACACACCTCCGTTCTATGACTTCACACACCTCCATTCTGTGACTTCACACACCGCCTTTTGACTTCACAGACCTCCATTCTCTGACTTCACACACCTCCATTCTTGACTTCACACACCTCCGTTTTGACTTCACACACTTCCATTCTTTGATTTCACACACCTCCATTCCATGACTTCACACACCTCCATTCTATGAGTTCACACACCTCCATTCTATGAGTTCACACACCTCTAATTTGACTTCACATTTCTCCATTCTATGACTTCACACACCTCCATCCTGTGACTTCACACACCTCCATTCTTAGTTCACACACCTCCATTCTATGACTTCTCAAACCCCCATTCTGAGTTCACAGACCTCCATTATATGACTTCACACACTTCCATTCTATGACTTCACACACCTCCATTCTGACTTCACACACCTCCATTCTGACTTCACACACCTCAATTCTTTGACTTCACACACCTCCATTCTATGATTTCACACACTTCCATTCTATGACTTCACACACCTCCATTCTATGACTTCACACATCTCATTTCTGAGTTGACACACCTCCATTCTGTGATTTCACACACCTCCAATCTGACTTCACACACCTCCATTCTATGACTTCACACACCTCCATTCGTTGACATCAAAAACAACCATTCTACGACTTCACACAACTCCATTGTGACTTCACACTCCTCCATTCTATGAATTCACACACCTCCATTTTATGACTTCACACACCTCCATTCTATGACTTCACACACCTCCATTCTGTGACTTCACACACCTCCATTCTATGACTTCACAAACCTCCATTCTGAGTTCACAGACCTCCATTCTATGACTTCACACACCTCCATTCTGACTTCACACCCCTCCATTCTGACTTCACACACCTCCATTCTGACTTCACACAGCTCCATTCTATGAATTCACACACCTCCATTCTGTGACTTCACAAACCCCCATTCTGAGTTCACAGACCTCCATTCTATGACTTCACACACCTCCATTCTATGACTTCACACACCTCCATTCTGTGACTTCACACACCTCCACTCTGTGACTTCACACACCTCTATTGTTTTACTTCACACACCTCCATTCTTTGACTTCACACACGGCCATTCCATGACTTCACAAACCTCCATTCTATGAGTTCACACACCTCCATTCTATGAGTTCACACACCTCCAATTTGACTTCACACATCTCCATTCTATGACTTCACACACCTTCATTCTTACTTCAGAAACATCCATTCTCTTACTTCACACACCTCCATTCTATGACTTCACAAACCTCCATTCTGACTTCACACACCTCCATTCTGACTTCACACACCTCAATTCTGTGACTTCACACACTTTCATTCAATGATTTCACACACTTCCATTCTATGACTTCACACACCTCCATTCTGTGGCTTCACACACCTACATTCTGTGTTCACACACGTCCATTCTGTGAATTCACACACCTCCATTCTGTGATTTCACACACCTCCAATCTGACTTCACACACCTCCATTCTATGACTTCACAAACCTCCATTCGTTGACATCAAAAAACACCATTCTATGACTTCACACAACTCCATTTTGACTTCACACACCTCCATTCTATGAGTTCACACACCTCCATTTTATGACTTCACACACCTCCATTCGGTGACTTCACACACCTTCATTCTGACTTCACACACCTCCATTCTGTGACTTCACACACCTCAATTCTGTGACTTCACACACCTCCATTCTGTGACTTCACACACCTCCGTTTTGACTTCACAAACTTCCATTCTGTGACTTCACACACCTCCATTCTGTGACTTCACACACCTCTAATATTTCACTTCACACACCTCCATTCTTTGACTTCACACACTTCCATTCTATGACTTCACACACCTCCATTCTATGAGTTCACACACCTCCATTCTATGAGTTCACACACATCCAATTTGACTTCACACACCTCCATTCTATGACTTCACACACCTTCATTCTTACTTCAGAAACATCCATTCTCTGACTTCACACACCTCCATTCTATGACTTCACAAACCTCCATTCTCTGACTTCACACACCTCTATTCTGAGTTCACACACCTCCATTCTGTGACTTCAAACACCTCCATTCTGTGATTTCACACACCTCCAATCTGACTTCACACATCTCCATTCTATGACTTCACACACCTCCATTCGTTGACATCAAAAAACACCATTCTATGACTTCACACAACTCCATTTTGACTTCACACACCTCCATTCTATGAGTTCACACACCTCCATTTTATGACTTCACACACCTCCATTCTATGACTTCACACACCTCCATTCTGTGACTTCACACACCTCCAATCTATGACTTCAAACACCTTCATTCTTACTTCACAAACATCCATTCTGTGACTTCACACACCTCGATTCTGTGACTTCACACACCTTCATTCTGACTTCACACACTTCCATTCTGTGATTCATACACCTCAATTTTGTGACTTCACACACCTCCATTCTGACTTCACACACCTCCACTCTATGATTTCACACACCTCCGTTCTATGACTTCACACACCTCCATTCTGTGACTTCACACACCTCCAATCTGTGATTTCACACACCTCCAATCTGACTTCACACATCTCCATTCTATGACTTCACACACCTCCATTCGTTGACATCAAAAAACACCATTCTATGACTTCACACAACTCCATTTTGACTTCACACACCTCCATTCTATGAGTTCACACACCTCCATTTTATGACTTCACACACCTCCATTCTATGACTTCACACACCTCCATTCTGTGACTTCACACACCTCCAATCTATGACTTCAAACACCTTCATTCTTACTTCACAAACATCCATTCTGTGACTTCACACACCTCGATTCTGTGACTTCACACACCTTCATTCTGACTTCACACACTTCCATTCTGTGATTCATACACCTCAATTCTGTGACTTCACACACCTCCATTCTGACTTCACACACCTCCACTCTATGATTTCACACACCTCCGTTCTATGACTTCACACACCTCCATTCTCTGACTTCACACACCTCCATTCTTGACTTCACACACCTCCGTTTTGACTTCACACACTTCCATTCTGTGACTTCACACACCTCCATTCTGTGACTTCACACACCTCTATTGTTTCACTTCACACACCTCCATTCTTTGATTTCACACACCTCCATTCCATGACTTCACACACCTCCATTCTATGAGTTCACACACCTCCATTCTATGAGTTCACACACCTCCAATGTGACTTCACATTCCTCCATTCTATGACTTCACACACCTCCATCCTGTAACTTCACACACCTCCATTCTTAGTTCACACACCTCCATTCTATGACTTCTCAAACCCCCATTCTGAGTTCACACACCTCCATTATATGACTTCACACACTTCCATTCTGTGACTTCACACACCTCCATTCTGACTTCACACACCTCCATTCTGACTTCACACACCTCAATTCTTTGACTTCACACACCTCCATTCTATGATTTCACACACTTCCATTCTATGACTTCACACACCTCCATTCTATGACTTCACACACCTCATTTCTGAGTTGACACACCTCCATTCTATGACTTCACACACCTCCATTCGTTGACATCAAAAACAACCATTCTACGACTTCACACAACTCCATTGTGACTTCACACTCCTCCATTCTATGAATTCACACACCTCCATTTTATGACTTTACACACCTCCATTCTATGACTTCACACACTTCCATTCTGTGACTTCACACACCTCCATTCTATGACTTCACAAACCTCCATTCTGAGTTCACAGACCTCCATTCTATGACTTCACACACCTCCATTCTGACTTCACACACCTCCATTCTGACTTCACACAGCTCCATTCTATGAATTCACACACCTCCATTCTGTGACTTCACAAACCCCCATTCTGAGTTCACAGACCTCCATTCTATGACTTCACACACCTCCATTCTATGACTTCACACACCTCCATTCTGTGACTTCACACACCTCCACTCTGTGACTTCACACACCTCTATTGTTTCACTTCACACACCTCCATTCTTTGACTTCACACACGGCCATTCCATGACTTCACAAACCTCCATTCTATGAGTTCACACACCTCCATTCTATGAGTTCACACACCTCCAATTTGACTTCACACATCTCCATTCTATGACTTCACACACCTTCATTCTTACTTCAGAAACATCCATTCTCTTACTTCACACACCTCCATTCTATGACTTCACAAACCTCCATTCTGTGACTTCACACACCTCCATTCTGTGGCTTCACACACCTATATTCTGAGTTCACACACCTCCATTCTGTGACTTCACACACCTCCATTCTGTGATTTCACACACCTCCAATCTGACTTCACACATCTCCATTCTATGACTTCACACACCTCCATTCGTTGACATCAAAAAACACCATTCTATGACTTCACACAACTCCATTTTGACTTCACACACCTCCATTCTATGAGTTCACACACCTCCATTTTATGACTTCACACACCTCCATTCTATGACTTCACACACCTCCATTCTGTGACTTCACACACCTCCAATCTATGACTTCAAACACCTTCATTCTTACTTCACAAACATCCATTCTGTGACTTCACACACCTCGATTCTGTGACTTCACACACCTTCATTCTGACTTCACACACTTCCATTCTGTGATTCATACACCTCAATTCTGTGACTTCACACACCTCCATTCTGACTTCACACACCTCCACTCTATGATTTCACACACCTCCGTTCTATGACTTCACACACCTCCATTCTGTGACTTCACACACCTCCAATCTGTGATTTCACACACCTCCAATCTGACTTCACACATCTCCATTCTATGACTTCACACACCTCCATTCGTTGACATCAAAAAACACCATTCTATGACTTCACACAACTCCATTTTGACTTCACACACCTCCATTCTATGAGTTCACACACCTCCATTTTATGACTTCACACACCTCCATTCTATGACTTCACACACCTCCATTCTGTGACTTCACACACCTCCAATCTATGACTTCAAACACCTTCATTCTTACTTCACAAACATCCATTCTGTGACTTCACACACCTCGATTCTGTGACTTCACACACCTTCATTCTGACTTCACACACTTCCATTCTGTGATTCATACACCTCAATTCTGTGACTTCACACACCTCCATTCTGACTTCACACACCTCCACTCTATGATTTCACACACCTCCGTTCTATGACTTCACACACCTCCATTCTCTGACTTCACACACCTCCATTCTTGACTTCACACACCTCCGTTTTGACTTCACACACTTCCATTCTGTGACTTCACACACCTCCATTCTGTGACTTCACACACCTCTATTGTTTCACTTCACACACCTCCATTCTTTGATTTCACACACCTCCATTCCATGACTTCACACACCTCCATTCTATGAGTTCACACACCTCCATTCTATGAGTTCACACACCTCCAATGTGACTTCACATTCCTCCATTCTATGACGTCACACACCTCCATCCTGTGACTTCACACACCTCCATTCTTAGTTCACACACCTCCATTCTATGACTTCTCAAACCCCCATTCTGAGTTGACACACCTCCATTATATGACTTCACACACTTCCATTCTGTGACTTCACACACCTCCATTCTGACTTCACACACCTCCATTCTGACTTCACACACCTCAATTCTTTGACTTCACACACCTCCATTCTATGATTTCACACACTTCCATTCTATGACTTCACACACCTCCATTCTATGACTTCACACACCTCATTTCTGAGTTGACACACCTCCATTCTGTGATTTCACACACTTCCAATCTGACTTCACACACCTCCATTCTATGACTTCACACACCTCCATTCGTTGACATCAAAAACAACCATTCTACGACTTCACACAACTCCATTGTGACTTCACACTCCTCCATTCTATGTATTCACACACCTCCATTTTATGACTTTACACACCTCCATTCTATGACTTCACACACTTCCATTCTGTGACTTCACACACCTCCATTCTATGACTTCACAAACCTCCATTCTGAGTTCACAGACCTCCATTCTATGACTTCACACACCTCCATTCTGACTTCACACCCCTCCATTCTGACTTCACACACCTCCATTCTGACTTCACACAGCTCCATTCTATGAATTCACACACCTCCATTCTGTGACTTCACAAACCCCCATTCTGAGTTCACAGACCTCCATTCTATGACTTCACACACCTCCATTCTATGACTTCACACACCTCCATTCTGTGACTTCACACACCTCCACTCTGTGACTTCACACACCTCTATTGTTTCACTTCACACACCTCCATTCTTTGACTTCACACACGGCCATTCCATGACTTCACAAACCTCCATTCTATGAGTTCACACACCTCCATTCTATGAGTTCACACACCTCCAATTTGACTTCACACATCTCCATTCTATGACTTCACACACCTTCATTCTTACATCAGAAACATCCATTCTCTTACTTCACACACCTCCATTCTATGACTTCACAAACCTCCATTCTGTGACTTCACACACCTCCATTCTGTGGCTTCACACACCTATATTCTGAGTTCACACACCTCCATTCTGTGACTTCACACACCTCCATTCTGTGACTTCACACACCTCCATTCTGTGACTTCACACACCTCGATCCTATGACTTCGCACACCTCCATTCAATGAATTAACACACCTCCATTCTGTGATTTCAGAAACCTCCATTCTATGACTTCAAACACCTCCATTCTGGGACTTCACACACCTCCATTCTATGATTTCACACACTTCCATCTATGAATTCACACACCTCCATTGCATGACTTCACACACCTCATTTCTGAGTTGACACACCTCCATTCTGTGATTTCACACACCTCCAATCTGACTTCACACACCTCCATTCTATGACTTCACACACCTCCATTCTTTGACATCAAAAACCACCATTCTATGAAGTCACACAACTCCATTTTAACTTCACACACCTCCATTCTATGAGTTCACACACCTCCATTTTATGACTTCACACACCTCCATTCTATGACTTCACACACCTCAATTCTATGACTTCAGACACCTCAATTCTATGACTTCACACACCTCCATTCCATGACTTCACACACCTCCATTCTGTGACTTCACACACCTCCACTCTATGACTTCAAACACCTTCATTCTTACTTCACAAACATCCATTCTGTGACTTCACACACCTCCTTTCTGTGATTTCACACACCTTCATTCTGACGTCACACACCTCCATTCTGTGACTTCACACACCTCAATTCTGTGACTTCACACACCTCCATTCTGACTTCACACACCTCCAATCTATGACTTCACACACCTCCATTCTGTGACTTCATACACCTCCATTTTGTGACTTCACACACCTAAATTCTATGACTTCACACACCTCCATTGTGACTTCACACACCTCCATTCTATGAGTTCACACACCTCCATTCTGACTTCACATACCTCCATTCTATGACTTCACACACCTCCGTTCTGACTTCACACAGCTCCATTCTGTGACTTCACAAAACTCCATTCTGTGATTTCACACCCCTCCATACTATGACTTCACACACCTCCATCTATGACTTCACACACCTCCATTCTGAGTTCACACACCTCCATTCTGTGACTTCACACACCTCCATTCTGACTTCACACACTTCATTTTATGACTTCACACACCTCCATTCTGTGACTTCTCACACCTCCATTCTATGACTTCACACTCTTCCATTGTGACTTCACACAACTCCATTCTCTGAGTTCACACATCTCCATTCTATGATTTCACACACCTCCATTCTGACTTCACACACCACCATTCTATGACATCACAGACCTCGAATCTGTGACTTCAGTCACCTCCACTCTATGACTTCACACTCCTCCATTCTATGACTTCCCACACCTCCTTTCTATGACTTCACCCACCTCAGTCTATGACTTCACACACCTCCATTCTGACTTCGCACACCTCCATTCTGTGAGTTCACACACCTCAATTCTGTGACTTCACACACCTCCTTTCTGTGACTTCACACACCTTCATTCTGACTTCACACACCTCCATTCTCTGACTTCACACACCTCAATTCTGTGACGTGACACACCTCCATTCTGACTTCACTCACCTTCATTCTATGATTTCACACACCTCCATTCTATGACTTCACACACCTCCATTCTGTGACTTCACAGACCTCCATTCTGACTTCACACACCTCCATTCTATGATTTCACACACTTCCATTCTGTGACTTCACACACCTCCATTCTGTGGCTTCACACACCAACATTCTGAGTTCACACACCTCCATTCTGTGACTTCACACACCTCCATTCTGTGATTTCACACACCTCCAATCTGACTTCACACACCTCCATTCTATGACTTCACACACCTCCATTCGTTGATATCAAAAAACACCATTCTATGACTTCACACAACTCCATTTTGACTTCACACAACTCCATTCTATGAGTTCACACACCTCCATTTTATGACTTCACACACCTCCATTCTATGACTTCACACACCTCCATTCTGTGACTTCACACACCTCCACTCTATAACTTCAAACACCTTCATTCTTACTTCACAAACATCCATTCTGTGATTTCACACACCTCCATTCTGTGACTTCATACTTCTTCATTCTGGCTTCACACACCTCCATTCTGTGACTTCAAACACCTCCATTCTATGACTTCACACACTTCCATTCTGTGACTCCACAGACCTCCATTCTGTGACTTCACACACCCCTATTGTTTCACTTCACACACCTCCATTCTTTGACTTCACACACCTCCATTCAATGACTTCACACACCTCCATTCTATGAGTTCACACACCTCCATTCTATGAGTTCACACACCTCCAATTTGACTTCACACACCTCCATTCTATGACTTCACAAACCTCCATTCTGTGACTTCACACACCTCCATTCTGAGTTCACACACCTCCATTCTGTGACCTCACACACCTCCATTCTTCCTTCACACACCTCCGTTCTATGACTTCACACACTTCCATTCTATGACTTCACACACCTCCATTCTGTGGCTTCACACACCTCCATTCTTTGACTTCACACACCTCCATTCTGTGATTTCACACACCTCCATACTATGACTTCACACACCTCCATCTATGACTTCACACACCTCCATTCTGAGTTCACACACCTGCATTCTGTGACTTCACACACCTCCATTCTGACTTCACACACCTTCATTTTATGACTTCACACACCTCCATTCTGTGACTTCTCACACCTCCATTCGATGACTTCACACTCTTCCATTGTGACGTCACACAACTCCATTCTCTGAGTTCACACATCTCCATTCTATGATTTCACACACCTCCATTCTGACTTCACACACCTCCATTCTATGACATCACAGACCTCGAATCTGTGACTTCACTCACCTCCACTCTATGACTTCACACTCCTCCATTCTATGACTTCCCACACCTCCTTACTATGACTTCACCCACCTCAGTCTATGACTTCACACACCTCCATTCTGACTTCACACACCTCCATTTTATGAATTCACACACCTCCATTCTATGACTTCACACACCTCAATTCTATGATTTCACACACCTCCATTCTATTCCTTCACACACCTCCATTCTGTGACTTCACACACCTCCATTCTATGACTTCAAACACCTTCATTCTTACTTCAGAAACATCCATTCTGTGACTTCACACACCTCCTTTCTGTGACTTCACACAGCTTCATTCTGACTTCACACACCTCTATTCCCTGACATCACACACCTCAATTCTGTGACGTGACACACCTCCATTCTGACTTCACACACATTCTTTCTATGATTTCACACACCTCCATTCTATGACTTCACACAACTCCATTCTGTGACTTCACACACCTCCATTCTGACTTCACACACCTCCATTCTATGATTTCACACACTTCCATTCTGTGACTTCACACACCTCCATTCTGTGGCTTCACACATCTACCTTCTGAGTTCACACACCTCCATTCTGTGACTTCACACACCTCCATTCTGTGATTTCACACACCTCCAATCTGACTTCACACACCTCCATTCTATGACTTCACACACCTCCATTCTATGACTTCACACACCTCCATTCTGGGACTTCACACACCTCCACTCTATGACTTCACACACCTCAATTCTATGACTTCACACACCTCCATTCTATGACTTCACACACCTCCATTCTGTGACTTCACACACCTCCACTCTATGACTTCAAACACCTTCATTCTTACTTCACAAACATCCATTCTGTGACTTCACACACCTCCATTCTGTGACTTCACACACCTTCATTCTGACTTCACACACCTCCATTCTGTGACTTCAGACACCTCCATTCTATGACTTCACACACCTCCATTCTGCGACTTCACACACCACCTTTTTGACTTCACACACCTCCATTCTGTGACTTCCCACACCTCCATTCTGTGACTTCACACACCTCCGTTTTGACTTCACACACTTCCATTCCTTGACTTCACACACTTCCATTCTATGACTTCACACACCTCCATTCTGTGACTTCACACCCCTCCATTCTGTGACCTCACACACCTCCATTCTTCCTTCACACACCTCCATTCTATGACTTCACACACTTCCATTCTATGACTTCACACACCTCCATTCTGTGGCTTCACACACCTCCATTCTGAGTTCACACACCTCCATTCTGTGACTTCACACACCTCCATTCTGTGACTTCACACACCTCCATTCTGTGACGTCACACACCTCGATCCTATGACTTCACACACCTCCATTCTATGAATTCAAACACCTCCATTCTGTGATTTCACACACCTCCGTTCTATGACTTCCCAAACCTCCATTCTGTGAGTTCAAACACCTCCATTCTGAGTTCACACACCTCCATTCTATGACTTCACAAACACCCATTCTGAGTTCACAGACCTCCATTCTCTGACTTCACACACTTCCATTCTATGACTTTACACACCTCCATTCTGACTTCACACACCTCCATTCTGACTTCACACAATTCAATTCTTTGACTTCACACACCTCCATTCTATGATTTCACACACCTCCATTCTATGACTTCACACACCTCCATTCTATGACTTCACACACCTCATTTCTGAGTTGACACACCTCCATTCTGTGATTTCACACACCTCCAATCTGACTTCACACACCTCCATTCTATGACTTCACACACCTCCATTCGTTGACATCAAAAACAACCACTCTATGACTTCACACAACTCCATTGTGACTTCACACACCTCCATTGTATGAATTCACACACCTCCATTTTATGACTTCACACACCTCCATTCTATGACTTCACACACCTCCATTCTGTGACTTCACACACCTCCGTTCTATGACTTCACCAACCTCCATTCTTAGTTCACAGTCCTCCATTCTATGACTTCACACACCTCCATTCTGTGACTTCACACACCTCCATTCTATGACTTCACACACCTCCATTCTATGACTTCACACACCTGCAATTTTACTTCACACACCTTCATTCCATGAGTTCACACACCTGCGTTGTGGCTTCACACACCTCCATTCTAAGATTTCACACACCTCCATTCTGACTTCACACACCTCCATTCTGACTTCACACACCTCTATTCTGTGTCTTCACAGACCTCCATTCTGTGACTTCACACACCTCCATTTTGACTTCACACACTTCAATTCTGTGACTTCACACACCTCCTGTTGTGAGCCAGAGTGGAATCAAACTGTACCTTGGCTTGCATCAGACGATGGCTTTATTGTCTTATTGCTTTCTGGCCCTATTCTATGCAAATGACCTGAGAATTACCATATGAATGTAACACCTGGAGGTTCCCTGGGTCAGGAGGAGGTAAGAAGGGGGAGTGGAAAATAAACCGGAAGTCTCGGCAATCTTTACCTGGACTGCGGACATCCCAGACCCGCTGTGTCTGTCTCTCTTCTATTTCTTGCTAGTCCTTGCCCCCGATTTCAGGAACCCCAATCTGCGAACCCTGGTTTGCCGCCGGTTGGCCTCGGCAACCTCCATTCTGTGACTTCACACACCTCCATTCTTTGACTTCACACACCTCCATTCTTGGACTTCACACACCTCCATTCCATGACTTCACACACCTCAATTCTATGAGTTCACACACCTCCATTCTATGAGTTCACACACCTCCATTTTGACTTCACACACCTCCATTCTATGACTTCACACACCTTCATTCTTACTTTAGAAACATCCATTCTATGACTTCACACACCTCCATTGTATGACTTCACAAACCTCCATTCTGTGACTTCACAAACCTGCATTCTGGGTTCACACACCTCCATTCTATGACTTCACACACTTCCATTCTATGACTTCACACACCTCCATTCTTTGACTTCAAACACCTCCATTCTATGAATTCACACACCTCCATTCTGTGACTTCACACACCTCCATTCTATGAATTCACACACCTCCATTCTATGACTTCACACACCTCCATTCTATGACTTCACACACCTCCATTCTATGAATTCACACACCTCCATTCTGTGACTTCACACACCTCCATTCTATGACTTCACACACCTCCATTGTGACTTCACACACCTCCAGTCTATGAGTTCACACACCGCCATTCTGACTTCACACACCTCCATTCTATGACTTCACACACCTCCGTTCTGACTTCACACAGCTCCATTTTGTGACTTCACAAAACTCCATTCTGTGATTTCACACACCTCCATACTATGACTTCACAAACCTCCATCTATGACTTCACACACCTCCATTCTCAGTTCACACACCTCCATTGTGTGACGTCACACACCTCCATTCTGACTTCACACACCTTCATTTTATGACTTCACACACCTTCATTCTGTGACTTCTCACACCTCCATTTTATGACTTCACACACTTCAGTTGTGACGTCACACAACTCCATTCTATGTGTTCACACATCTCCATTCTATGATTTCAGACACCTCCATTCTGACTTCACACACCTCCATTCTATGACATCACAGACCTCGAATCTGTGACTTCACTCACCTCCACTCTATGACTTCACACTCCTCCATTCTATGACTTTCCAAACCTCCTTTCTATGACTTCACCCACCTCAGTCTATGACTTCACACACCTCCATTCTGACTTCACACACCTCCATTCTGTGACTTCACACACCTCCATTCTATGACTTCACACAGCTTAATTTTATGACTTCACACACCTCCATTCTATGACTTCACACACCTCCATTCCATGATTTCACACACCTCCATTCTATGACTTCACACACCTCCATTCTATGACTTCAAACACCTTCATTCTTACTTCACAAACATCCATTCTGTGACTTCACACACCTCCTTTCTGTGACTTCACACACCTTCATTCTGACTTCCCACACCTCCATTCTCTGACTTCACACACCTCAATTCTGTGACTTGACACACCTCCATTCTGACTTCACACACCTCCATTCCATGATTTCACACACCTCCATTCTATGACTTCACACACCTCCATTCTGTGACTTCAC
This sequence comes from Megascapheus bottae, assembly GCA_024803745.1. Lineage (NCBI taxonomy): Eukaryota > Metazoa > Chordata > Mammalia > Rodentia > Geomyidae > Megascapheus > Megascapheus bottae. The sequence continues at coordinate 511,909 of JANJXV010000465.1, forward strand.
ACACCTCCATTCTGACTTCACACCCCTCCATTCTGACTTCACACACCTCCATTCTGACTTCACACAGCTCCGTTCTATGAATTCACACACCTCAATTCTGTGACTTCACACACCACCTTTTTGACTTCACACACCTCCATTCTGTGACTTCACACACCTCCATTCTGTGTCTTCACACACCTCCGTTTTGCCTTCACACACTTACAATCTGTGACTTCACACACCTCCATTCTGTGACTTCAACACCTCTATTGTTTCACTTCACACACCTCCATTCTTTGACTTCACACACCGCCATTCTATGACTTCACAAACCTCCATTCTATGAGTTCACACACCTCCATTCTATGAGTTCACACACCTCCAATTTGACTTCACACATCTCCATTCTATGACTTCACACACCTTCATTCTTACTTCAGAAACATCCATTCTCTGACTTCACACACCTCCATTCTATGACTTCACAAACCTCCATTCTGTGACTTCACACACCTCCATTCTGAGTTCACACACCTCCTTTCTATGGCTTCACAAACTTCCATTCTATGACTTCACACACCTCCATTCTGTGGCTTCACACACCTACATTCTGAGTTCACACACATCCATTCTGTGACTTCACACACCTCCATTCTGTGACTTCACACACCTCGATCCTATGACTTCACACACCTCCATTCTGTGAGTTCACAAACCTCCATTCTATGACTTCACACAGCTCCATTCTGTGACTTCACACATCTCCATTCTGAGTTCACACACCTCCATTATATGACTTCACAATCCTCCCTTCTGAGTTCACAGACCTCCATTGTATGACTTCACACACCTCCATTCTATGACTTCACTCACCTCCATTCTGACTTCACACACCTCCATTGTGACTTCACACACCTCAATTCTGTGACTTCACACACCTCCATTCTATGATTTCACACACTTCCATTCTATGACTTCACACACCTCCATTCTGTGATTTCACACACCTCCAATCTCACTTCACAAACCTCCATTCTGTGACTTCACACACCTCCACTCTATGATTTCAAACACCATCATTCTTACTTCACAAACATCCATTCTGTGACTTCACACACCTCCATTCTGTGACTTCACACACCTTCATTCTGACTTCACACACCTCCATTCTGTGACTTCACACACCTCAATTCTGTGACTTCACACACCTCCATTCTGACTTCACACACCTCCATTCTATGATTTCACACACCTCCATTCTGTGAATTCACACACCTCCATTCTGTGACTTCCCACACCTCCATTCTGTGACTTCACACACCTCCATTCTGTGACTTCACAAACCTACATTCTGTGACTTCACACACCTCCGTTTTCACTTCACACACTTCCATTCTGTGACTTCACACACCTCCATTCTGTGACTTCACACACCTCTATTGTTTCACTTCACACACCTCCATTCTTTGACTTCACACACCTCCATTCCATCACTTCACACACCTCCATTCTATGAGTTCACACACCTCCATTCTATGAGTTCACACACCTCCAATTTGCCTTCACACACCTCCATTCTATGACTTAACACACCTTCATTCTTACTTCAGAAACATCCATTCTCTGACTTCATACACCTCCATTCTATGACTTCACAAACCTCCATTCTGTGACTTCACACACCTCCATTCTGAATTCACACACCTCCATTCTGTGACTTCACACACCTCCATTCTTCCTTCACACACCTCCATTCTATGACTTCACACACTTCCATTCTATGACTTAACACACCTCCATTCTGTGGCTTCACACACCTCCATTCTGAGTTCACACACCTCCATTCTGTGACTTCACACACCTCCATTCTCTGAGTTCACACACCTCGATCCTATGACTTCACACATCTCCATTCTATGAATTCACACACCTCCATTCTGTGATTTCACACACCTCATTTCTGAGTTGACACACCTCCATTCTGTGATTTCACACACCTCCAATCTGACTTCACACACATCCATTCTATGACTTCACACACCTCCATTCGTTGACATCAAAAACAACCATTCTATGACTTCACACAACGCCATTGTGACTTCACAAACCTCCATTCTGTGAATTCACACACCTCCATTTTATGACTTCACACACCTCCATTCTATGACTTCACTCACCTCCATTCTGACTTCACACACCTCCATTCTGACTTCACACACCTCAATTCTGTGACTTCACACACCTCCATTCAATGATTTCATACACTTCCATTCTATGACTTCACACAGCTCCATTCTGTGGTTTCACACACCTACATTCTGAGTTCACACACCTCCATTCTGTGACTTCACACACCTCCATTCTGTGATTTCACACACGTCCAATCTAACTTCACACACCTAATTCTATGACTTCACACACCTCAATTCGTTGACAACAAAAACACCATTCTATGACTTCACACAACTCCATTTTCACTTCACACACCTCCATTCTATGAGTTCACACACCTCCATTTTATGACTTCTCACACCTCCATTCTATGACTTCACACGCCTCAATTCTATGACTTCACACACCTCCATTCTATGACTTCACACACCTCCATTCTGTGACTTCACACACCTCCACTCCATGACATCAAACACCTTAATTCTTACTTCACAAAACTCCATTCTGTGATTTCACACATCTCCATACTATGTCTTCACACACCTCCATTCCATGACTTCACACACCTTCATTCTGAGTTCACACACCTCCATTCTTTGACTTCACACACCTCCATTCTGACTTCACACAGCTTCATTTTATGACTTCACACACGTCCATTCTGTGACTTCTCACACCTCCATTCTATGACTTCACAGTCTTCCATTGTGACGTCACACAACTCCATTGTATGAGTTCACACATCTCCATTCTATGATTCACACACCTCCATTCTGACTTCACACACCTCCATTCTATGACATCACAGCCCTCGAATCTGTGACTTCACTCACCTCCACTCTATGACTTCACACTCCTCCATTCTATGACTTCCCACACCAACTTTCTATGACTTCACCCACCTCAGTCTATGACTTCACACACCTCCATTCTGACTTCACACACCTCCATTCTGTGACTTCACACACCTCCATTCTGAGTTCACACACCTCCATTCTGTGACTTCACACACCTCCATTCTTTGACATCAAAAACCACCATTCTAAGACTTCACACAACTCCATTTTAACTTCACACACCTCCATTCTATGAGTTCACACACCTCCATTTTATGACTTCACACACCTCCATTCTATGACTTTACACACCTCAATTCTATGACTTCACACATCTTTATTCTCTGGCTTCACACACCAACACTCTATGACTTCAAACACCTTCATTCTTACTTCACAAACATCCATTCTGTGACTTCACACACCTCCATTCTGTGATTTCACACACCTTCATTCTGACTTCACACACCTACATTCTGTGACTTCACACACCTCAATTCTGTGACTTCACACTCCTCCATTCTGACATCACACACCTCCATTCTAGGACTTCACATACCTCCATTCTATGACTTCACACACCTCCCTTTTTTGACTTCACACACCTAAATTCTATGACTTTACACACCTCCATTGTGACTTCACACACCTCCATTCTATGAGTTCACACACCTCCATTCTGACTTCACACACCTCCATTCTATGACTTCACACACCTCCGTTCTGACTTCACACACCTCCATTCTGTGACTTCACAAAATTCCATTCTGTGATTTCACACACCTCCATACTAGGACTTCACACACCTCCATTCAATGACTTCACACACCTCCATTCTGAGTTCACACACCTACATTCTGTGACTTCACACACCTCAATTCTGACTTCACACACCTTCATTTTTTGACTTCACACACGTCCATTCTGTGACTTCTCACACCTCCATTCTATGACTTCACAGTCTTCCATTGTGACGTCACACAACTCCATTGTATGAGTTCACTCATCTCCATTCTATGATTTCACACACCTCCATTCTGACTTCACACACCTCCATTCTATGACATCACAGCCCTCGAATCTCTGACTTCACTCACCTCCACTCTATGACTTCACACTCCTCCATTCTATGACTTCCCACACCTCCTTTCTATGACTTCACCCACCTCAGTCTATGACTTCACACACCTCCATTCTGACTTCACACACCTCCATTCTGTGACTTCACACACCTCCATTCTATGACTTCACACACCTCAATTCTATGACTTCACACACCTCCATTCTATGACTTCACACACCTCCATTCTGTGACTTCACACACCTCCATTCTATGACTTCAAACACCTTCATTCTTACTTCACAAACATCCATTCTGTGACTTCACACACCTCCTTTCTGTGACTTCACACACCTTCATTCTGACTTCACACACCTCCATTCTCTGACTTCACACACCTCAATTCTGTGACTTGACACACCTCCATTCTGACTTCACACACCTCCATTCTATGATTTCACAAACCTCCATTCTATGACTTCACACACCTCCATTCTGTGACTTCACACACCTCCATTCTGACTTCACATCCCTCCATTCTGACTTCACACACCTCCATTCTGACTTCACACAGCTCCATTCTATGAATTCACACACCTCAATTCTGTGACTTCACACACCTCCATTCTATGATTTCACACAATTCCATTCTATGACTTCACAAACCTCCATTCTGTGGCTTCACACACCTACATTCTGAGTTTACACACCTCCATTCTGTGACTTCACACACCTCCATTCTGTGATTTCACACACCTACAATCTGACTTCACACACCTCCATTCTATGACTTCACACACCTCGATTCGTTGATATCAAAAAACACCATTCTATGACTTCACACAACTCCATTTTGACTTCACACACCTCCATTCTAAGAGTTCACACACCTCCATTTTACGACTTCACACACCTTCATTCTGTGACTTCACACACCTCCATTCTGTGATTTCACACACCTTCATTCTATGATTTCACACACCTCCATTCTATGACTTCACAAACCTCCAATCTGACTTTACACACCTCCATTCTGACTTCACACAGCTCCATTCTATGAATTCACACACCTCCATTCTGTGACTTCACACACCTCCGTTTTGCCTTCACACACTTCCAATCTGTGACTTCACACACCTCCATTCTGTGACTTCACACATCTCTATTGTTTCACTTCACACACCTCCATTCTTTGACTTCACACACCGCCATTCCATGACTTCAAAAACTTCCATTCTATGAGTTCACACACCTCCATTCTATGAGTTCACACACCTCCAATTTGACTTCACACATCTCCATTCTATGACTTCACACACCTTCATTCTTACCTCAAAAACATCCATTCTCTGACTTCACACACCTCCATTCTATGACTTCACAAACCTCCATTGTGTGACTTCACACACCTCCATTCTGAGTTCACACACCTCCTTTCTATGACTTCACACACTTCCATTCTATGACTTCACACACCTCCATTCTGTGGCTTCACACACCTACATTCTGAGTTCACACACCTCCATTTTATGACTTCACACACCTCCATTCTGTGACTTCACACACCTCCATTCTGTGACTTCACACACCTCGATCCTATGACTTCACGCACCTCCATTCTATGAATTAACACACCTCCATTCTCTGAGTTCACAAACCTTCATTCTATGACTTCACACACCTCCATTCTGTGACTTCACACACCTCCATTCTGAGTTCACACACCTCCATTCTATGACTTCACTCACCTCCATTCTGACTTTACACACCTCCATTCTGACTTCACACACCTCAATTCTGTGACTTCACACACCTCCATTCAATGATTTCACACACTTCCATTCTATGACTTCACACACCTCCATTCTGTGACTTCACACACCTCCATTCTGTGATTTCACACACCTCCAATCTGACTTCACACACCTCCATTCTATGACCTCACACACCTCCATTCGTTGACATCAAAAAACACCATTCTATGACTTCACACAGCTCCATTTTGACTTCACACACCTCCATTCTATGAGTTCACACACCTCCATTTTATGACTTCACACACCTCCATTCTATGACTTCACACACCTCAATTCTATGACTTCACACACCTCCACTCTATGACTTCAAACACCTTCATTCTTACTTCACAAACATCCATTCTGTGACTTCACACACCTCCATTCTGTGACTTCACACACCTTCATTCTGACTTCACATACCTCCATTCTGTGACTTCACACACCTCCATTCTGACTTCACATACCTCCATTCTATGATTTCACACACCTCCATTCTATGAGTTCACACACCTCCATTCTGTGACTTCACACACCTCCATTCTGTGACTTCACACACCTCCATTCTGTGACTTCACACACCTCCATTCTGTGACTTCACACACCTCCGTTTTGACTTCACACACTTCCATTCTGTGACTTCACACACCTCCATTCTGTGACTTCACACACCTCTATTGTTTCACTTCTCACTCCTCCATTCTTTGACTTCACACACCTCCATTCCATGACTTCACACACCTCCATTCTATGAGTTCACACACCTCCATTCTATGAGTTCACACACCTCCAATTTGACTTCATACACCTCCATTCTATGACTTCACACACATTCATTCTTACTTCAGAAACATCCATTCTCTGACTTCACACACCTCCATTCTATGACTTCACAAACCTCCATTCTGTGACTTCACACACCTCCATTCTGAGTTCACACACCTCCATTCTGTGACTTCACACACCTCCATTCGTTGACATCTAAAACCACCATTCTAAGACTTCACACAACTCCATTTTAACTTCACACACCTCCATTCTATGAGTTCACACACCTCCATTTTATGACTTCATACACCTCCATTCTATGACTTCAAACACCTGAATTCTATGACTTCACACACCTCCATTCTATGACTTCACACACCTCCACTCTACGACTTCAAACACCTTCATTCTTGCTTCACAAACATCCATTCTGTGACTTCACACACCTCCATTCTGTGATTTCACACACCTTCATTCTGACTTCACACACCTACATTCTGTGGCTTCACACACCTAAATTCTGTGAATTCACACACCTCCATTCTGACTTCACACACCTCCATTCTAGGACTTCACACACTTCCATTCTATGACTTCACACACCTCCCTTTTGTGACTTCAAACTCCTAAATTCTATGACTTCACACACCTCCATTGTGACTTCACACACCGCCATTCTATGAGTTCACACACCTCCATTATGACTTCACACACCTCCATTCTATGACTTCACACACCTCCGTTCTGACTTCACACACCTCCATTCTGTGACTTCACAAAACTCCATTCTGTGATTTCACACACCTCCATACTATGACTTCACACACCTCCATTCCATGACTTCACACACCTCCATTCTGAGTTCACACACCTCCATTCTGTGACTTCACACACCTCCATTCTGACTTCACACACCTTCATTTTATGACTTCACACACGTCCATTCTGTGACTTCTCACACCTCCATTCTATGACTTCACAGTCTTCCATTGTGACGTCACACAACTCCATTGTATGAGTTCACACATCTCCATTCTATGATTTCACACACCTCCATTCTGACTTCAAACACCTCCATTCTATGACATCACAGCCCTCGAATGTGTGACTTCACTCACCTCCACTCTATGACTTCACATTCCTCCCTTCTATAACTTTCCACACCTCCTTTCTATGACTTCACCCACCTCCATTCTATGACTTCACACACCTCCATTCTGACTTCACACACCTGCATTCTGTGACTTCACACACCTCCATTCTGAGTTCACACACCTCCATTCTGTGACTTCACACACCTCCATTCGTTGACAACAAAAACCACCATTCTAAGACTTCACACAACTCCATTTTATCTTCACACACCTCCATTCTATGACTTCACACACCTCCATTTTATGACTTCACACACCTCCATTCTATGACTTCACACACCTCCATTCTATGACTTCACACACCTCCATTCTATGACTTCACACACCTCCACTCTATGACTTCAAACACCTTCATTCTTACTTCACAAACATCCATTCTGAGACTCCACCCACCTCCATTCTGTGATTTCACACCCCTTCATTCTGACTTCACACACCTTCATTCTGTGACTTCACACACCTCACTTCTGTGACTGCACACACCTCCATTCTGACTTCACACACCTCCATTCTATGACTTCACACACCTCCATTCTATGACTTCACACACCTCCATTCTATGATTTCACACACCTCCATTCTATGACTTCACACACCTCCATTCTGTGACTTCACACACCTCCATTCTGACTTCACACCCCTCCATTCTGACTTCACACACCTCCATTCTGACTTCACACAGCTCCATTCTATGAGTTCACACACCTCCATTCTGTGACTTCACACACCTCCGTTTTGCCTTCACACACTTCGAATCTGTGACTTCACACACCTCCATTCTGTGACGTCACACATCTCCACTGTTTCACTTCACACACCTCCATTCTTTGACTTCACACACCGCCATTCCATGACTTCACAAAACTCCATTCTATGAATTCCCACACCTCTATTCTATGAGTTCACACACCTCCAATTTGACTTTACAAATCTCCATTCTATGACTTCACACACCTTCATTCTTACTTCAAAACATCCATTCTCTGACTTCACACACCTCCATTCTATGACTTCACAAACCTCCATTCTGTGACTTCACACACCTCCATTCTGAGTTCACACACCTCCTTTCTATGACTTCACACACTTCCATTCTATGACTTCACACACCTCCATTCTGTGGCTTCACACACCTACATTCTGAGTTCACACACCTCCATTCTGTGACTTCACACACCTCCATTCTGTGACTTCACACACCTCCATTCTGTGACTTCACACACCTCGATCCTATGACTTCACACACCTCCATTCTATGAATTAACACACTTCCATTCTGTGAGTTCACAAACCTCCATTCTATGACTTCACACACCTCCATTCTTTGACTTCACACACATCCATTCTGAGTTCACACACCTCCATTCTATGACTTCACAAACCTCCATTCTGAGTTCACAGACCTCCATTCTATGACTTCACACACCTCCATTCTATGACTTCACTCACCTCCATTCTGACTTCACACACCTCCATTCTGACTTCACACACCTCAATTCTGTGACTTCATACACCTCCATTCTATGATTTCACACACTTCCTTTCTATGACTTCACAAACCTCCATTCTGTGGCTTCACACACATACATTCTGAGTTTACACACCTCCATTCTGTGACTTCACACACCTCCATTCTGTGATTTCACACACCTCCAATCTGACTTCACACACCTCCATTCTATGACTTCACACACCTCCATTCGTTGATATCAAAAAACACCATTCTATGACTTCACACGTCTCCATTTTGACTTCACACACCTCCATTCTATGAGTACACACACCTCCATTTTATGACTTCACATACCTCCATTCTATGACTTCACACACCTCCATTCTGTGATTTCACACACCTCCAATCTGACTTCACACACCTCCATTCTGTGACTTCACACACCTCCACTCTATGACTTCAAACACCTTCATTCGTACTTCACAAGCATCCATTCTGTGACTTCACACACCTCCATTCTGTGACTTCACCCACCTTCATTCTGACTTCACACACCTCCATTCTGTGACTTCACACACCTCCATTCTGTGACTTCACACACCTTCATTCTGACTTCACACACCTCCATTCTCTGACTTCACATACCTCAATTCTGTGACTTCACACACCTCCATTCTGACATCACACACCTCCCTTCTATGATTTCACACACCTCCATTCTGTGACTTCACACACCTCCATTCTGTGACTTCACACACCTCCGTTTTGACTTCACACACTTCCATTCTGTGACTTCACAAACCACCATTCTGAGTTCACAGACCTCCATTCTATGACTTCACACACCTCCATTCTGACTTCACACACCTCAATTCTGTGACTTCATACACCTTCATTCTATGATTTCACACACTTCCATTCTATGATTTCACACACCTCCATTCTGTGACTTCACACACCTCCATTCTGTGACTTCACACACCTCCGTTTTGACTTCACACACTTCCATTCTGTGACTTCACACACCTCCATTCTATGACTTCACACACCTTCATTCTTACTTCAGAAACATCCATTCTCTGACTTCACACACCTCCATTCTATGACTTCACAAACCTCCATTCTGTGACTTCACACACCTCCATTCTGAATTCACACCCCTCCATTCTGTGACTTCACACACCTCCATTCTTCCTTCACACACCTCCATTCTATGACTTCACAAACCCCCATTCTGAGTTCACAGACCTCCATTCTATGACTTCACACACTTCCATTCTATGACTTCACACACCTCCATTCTGACTTCACACACCTCAGTTCTTTGACTTCACACACCTCCATTCTATGATTTCACAAACTTCCATTCTATGACTTCACACACCTCCATTCTATGACTTCACACACCTCATTTCTGAGTTGACACACCTCCATTCTGTGATTTCACACACCTCCAATCTGACTTCACACACCTCCATTCTATGACTTCACACACCTCATTTCTGAGTTGACACACCTCCATTCTATGATTTCACAAACTTCCATTCTATGACTTCACATACCTCCATTCTATGACTTCACACACCTCAGTTCTTTGACTTCACACACCTCCATTCTATGACTTCACAAACCTCAATTCTGTGACTTCACACACCTACATTCTGAGTTCACACACCTCCTTTCTATGACTTCACACACTTCCATTCTATGACTTCACACACCCCCATTCTGTGGCTTCACACACCTACATTCTGAGTTCACACACCTCCATTCTGTGACTTCACACACCTCCATTCTATGACTTCACACACCTCCATTCTGTGACTTCACACACCTCCATTCTGTGACTTCACACACCTCCGTTTTGCCTTCACACATTTCCAATCTGTGACTTCACACACATCCATTCTGAGTTCACACACCTCCATTCTATGACTTCACAAACCTCCATTCTGAGTTCACAGACCTCCATTCTATGACTTCACACACCTCCATTCTATGACTTCACTCACCTCCATTCTGACTTCACACACCTCCATTCTGACTTCACACACCTCAATTCTGTGACTTCATACACCTCCATTCTATGATTTCACACACTTCCTTTCTATGACTTCACAAACCTCCATTCTGTGGCTTCACACACATACATTCTGAGTTTACACACCTCCATTCTGTGACTTCACACACCTCCATTCTGTGATTTCACACACCTCCAATCTGACTTCACACACCTCCATTCTATGACTTCACACACCTCCATTCGTTGATATCAAAAAACACCATTCTATGACTTCACACATCTCCATTTTGACTTCACACACCTCCATTCTATGAGTACACACACCTCCATTTTATGACTTCACATACCTCCATTCTATGACTTCACACACCTCCATTCTGTGATTTCACACACCTCCAATCTGACTTCACACACCTCCATTCTGTGACTTCACACACCTCCACTCTATGACTTCAAACACCTTCATTCGTACTTCACAAGCATCCATTCTGTGACTTCACACACCTCCATTCTGTGACTTCACCCACCTTCATTCTGACTTCACACACCTCCATTCTGTGACTTCACACACCTCCATTCTGTGACTTCACACACCTTCATTCTGACTTCACACACCTCCATTCTCTGACTTCACATACCTCAATTCTGTGACTTCACACACCTCCATTCTGACTTCACACACCTCCCTTCTATGATTTCACACACCTCCATTCTGTGACTTCACACACCTCCATTCTGTGACTTCACACACCTCCGTTTTGACTTCACACACTTCCATTCTGTGACTTCACAAACCTCCATTCTGAGTTCACAGACCTCCATTCTATGACTTCACACACCTCCATTCTGACTTCACACACCTCAATTCTGTGACTTCATACACCTTCATTCTATGATTTCACACACTTCCATTCTATGATTTCACACACCTCCATTCTGTGACTTCACACACCTCCATTCTGTGACTTCACACACCTCCGTTTTGACTTCACACACTTCCATTCTGTGACTTCACACACCTCCATTCTATGACTTCACACACCTTCATTCTTACTTCAGAAACATCCATTCTCTGACTTCACACACCTCCATTCTATGACTTCACAAACCTCCATTCTGTGACTTCACACACCTCCATTCTGAATTCACACCCCTCCATTCTGTGACTTCACACACCTCCATTCTTCCTTCACACACCTCCATTGTATGACTTCACAAACCCCCATTCTGAGTTCACAGACCTCCATTCTATGACTTCACACACTTCCATTCTATGACTTCACACACCTCCATTCTGACTTCACACACCTCAGTTCTTTGACTTCACACACCTCCATTCTATGATTTCACAAACTTCCATTCTATGACTTCACACACCTCCATTCTATGACTTCACACACCTCATTTCTGAGTTGACACACCTCCATTCTGTGATTTCACACACCTCCAATCTGACTTCACACACCTCCATTCTATGACTTCACACACCTCATTTCTGAGTTGACACACCTCCATTCTATGATTTCACAAACTTCCATTCTATGACTTCACATACCTCCATTCTATGACTTCACACACCTCATTTCTGAGTTGACACACCTCCATTCTGTGATTTCACACACCTCCAATCTGACTTCACACACCTCAGTTCTTTGACTTCACACACCTCCATTCTATGACTTCACAAACCTCAATTCTGTGACTTCACACACCTACATTCTGAGTTCACACACCTCCTTTCTATGACTTCACACACTTCCATTCTATGACTTCACACACCCCCATTCTGTGGCTTCACACACCTACATTCTGAGTTCACACACCTCCATTCTGTGACTTCACACACCTCCATTCTATGACTTCACACACCTCCATTCTGTGACTTCACACACCTCCATTCTGTGACTTCACACACCTCCGTTTTGCCTTCACACATTTCCAATCTGTGACTTCACACACCTCCATTCTGTGACTTCACACACCTCTATTGTTTCACTTCACACACCTCCATTCTTTGACTTCACACACCGCCATTCCATGACTTCACAAACCTCCATTCTATGAGTTCACACACCTCCATTCTATGAGTTCACACACCTCCAATTTGACTTCACACATCTCCATTCTATGACTTCACACACCTTCTTACTTCAGAAACATCCATTCTCTGACTTCACACACCTCCATTCTCTGACTTCACAAACCTCCATTCTGTGACTTCACACACCTCCATTCTGAGTTCACACACCTCCTTTCTATGACTTCACACACTTCCATTCTATGACTTCACACACCTCCATTCTGTGGCTTCACACACCTACATTCTGAGTTCACACACCTCCATTCTGTGACTTCACACACCTCCATTCAGTGACTTCACACACCTCGATCCTATGACTTCACACACCTCCATTCTGTGAGTTCACAAACCTCCATTCTATGACTTCACACACCTCCATTCTGTGACTTCACACATCTCCATTCTGAGTTCACACACCTCCATTCTATGACTTCACAAACCTCCATTCTGAGTTCACAGACCTACATTGTATGACTTCACACACCTCCATTCTATGACTTCACTCACCTCCATTCTGACTTCACACACCTCCATTCTGACTTCACACACCTCAATTCTGTGACTTCACAAACCTCCATTCTATGATTTCACACACTTCCATTCTATTACTTCACACACCTCCATTCTGTGGCTTCACACACCTACATTCTGAGTTTTCACACCTCCATTCTGTGAATTCACACACCTCCATTTTATGACTTCACACACCTCCATTCTATGATTTCACTCACCTCCATTCTGACTTCACACACCTCCATTCTGACTTCACACACCTCAATTCTGTGACTTCACACACCTCCATTCAATGATTTCACACACTTCCATTCTATGACGTCACACAGCTCCATTCTGCGGTTTCACACACCTACATTCTGAGTTCACACACCTCCATTCTGTGAATTCACACTCCTCCATTCTGTGATTTCACACACCTCCAATCTGACTTCACACACCTAATTCTATGACTTCACACACCTCCATTCGTTGACATCAAAAACACCATTCTATGACTTCACACAATTCCATTTTGACTTCACACACCTCCATTCTATGAGTTCACACACCTCCATTTTATGACTTCACACACCTCCATTCTATGACTTCACACGCCTCAATTCTATGACTTCACACACCTCCATTCTATGACTTCACACACCTCCATTCTGTGACTTCACACACCTCCACTCCATGACATCAAACACCTTAATTCTTACTTCACAAAACTCCATTCTGTGATTTCACACACCTCCATACTATGTCTTCACACACCTCCATTCCATGACTTCACACACCTCCATTCTGAGTTCACACACCTCCATTCTGTGACTTCACACACCTCCATTCTTTGACCTCAAAAACCACCATTCTAAGACTTCACACATCTCCATTTTAACTTCACACACCTCCATTCTATGAGTTCACACACCTCCATTTTATGACTTCACACACCTCCATTCTATGACTTTACACACTTCAATTCTATGACTTCACACATCTCCATTCTCTGGCTTCACACACCTCCACTCTATGACTTCAAACACCTTCATTCTTACTTCACAAACATCCATTCTCTGACTTCACACACCTCCATTCTGTGATTTCACACAGCTTCATTCTGACTTCACACACCTACATTCTGTGACTTCACACACCTCAATTCTGTGACTTCACACACCTCCATTCTGACTTCACACACCTCCATTCTAGGACTTCACACACCTCCATTCTAGGACTTCACACACCTCCCTTTTTTGACTTCACACACGTAAATTCTATGACTTTACACACCTCCATTGTGACTTCACACACCTCCATTCTATGAGTTCACACACCTCCATTCTGACTTCACACACCTCCATTCTATGACTTCACACACCTCCGTTCTGACTTCACACACCTCCATTCTGTGACTTCACAAAATTCCATTCTGTGATTTCACACACCTCCATACTAGGACTTCACACACCTCCATTCAATGACTTCACACACCTCCATTCTGAGTTCACACACCTCCATTCTGTGACTTCACACACCTCCATTCTGACTTCACACACGTCCATTCTGTGACTTCTCACACCTCCATTCTATGACTTCACAGTCTTCCATTGTGACGTCACACAACTCCATTGTATGAGTTCAAACATCTCCATTCTATGATTTCACACACCTCCATTCTGACTTCACACACCTCCATTCTATGACATCACAGCCCTCGAATCTGTGACTTCACTCACCTCCACTCTATGACTTCACACTCCTCCATTCTATGACTTCCCACACCTCCTTTCTATGACTTCACCCACCTCAGTCTCTGACTTCACACACCTCCATTCTGACTTCACACACCTCCATTCTGTGACTTCACACACCTCCATTCTATGACTTCACACACCTCAATTCTATGACTTCACACAACTCCATTCTATGACTTCACACACCTCCATTCTGTGACTTCACACACCTCCATTCTATGACTTCAAACACCTTCATTCTTACTTCACAAACATCCATTCTGTGACTTCACACACCTCCTTTCTGTGACTTCACACACCTTCATTCTGACTTCACACACCTCCATTCTCTGACTTCACACACCTCAATTCTGTGACTTGACACACCTCCATTCTGACTTCACACACCTCCATTCTATGATTTCACAAACCTCCATTCTATGACTTCACACACCTCCATTCTGTGACTTCACACACCTCCATTCTGACTTCACACCCCTCCATTCTGACTTCACACACCTCCATTCTGACTTCACACAGCTCCATTCTATGAATTCACACACCTCCATTCTGTGACTTCACACACCTCCGTTTTTCCTTCACACACTTCCAATCTGTGACTTCACACACCTCAATTCTTTGACTTCACACATCTCTATTGTTTCACTTCACACACCTCCATTCTTTGACTTCACACACCGCCATTCCATGACTTCAAAAACTTCCATTCTATGATTTCACACACCTCCATTCTATGAGTTCACACACCTCCAATTTGACTTCACACATCTCCATTCTATGACTTCACACACCTTCATTCTTACCTCAAAAACATCCATTCTCTGACTTCACACACCTCCATTCTCTGACTTCACAAACCTCCATTCTGTGACTTCACACACCTCCATTCTGAGTTCACACACCTCCTTTCTATGACTTCACACACTTCCATTCTATGACTTCACACACCTCCATTCTGTGGCTTCACACACCTACATTCTGAGTTCACACACCTCCATTCTATGACTTCACACACCTCCATTCTGTGACTTCACACACCTCCATTCTGTGACTTCGCACACCTCGATCCTATGACTTCACACACCTCCATTCTATGAATTAACACACCTCCATTCTGTGAGTTCACAAACCTTCATTCTATGACTTCACACACCTCCATTCTGTGACTTCACACACCTCCATTCTGAGTTCACACACCTCCATTCTATGACTTCACACACCTCCATTCTGACTTCACACACCTCAGTTCTTTGACTTCACACACCTCCATTCTATGATTTCACAAACTTCCATTCTATGACTTCACACACCTCCATTCTATGACTTCACACACCTCATTTCTGAGTTGACACACCTCCATTCTGTGATTTCACACACCTCCAATCTGACTTCACACACCTCCATTCTATGACTTCACACACCTCATTTCTGAGTTGACACACCTCCATTCTATGATTTCACATACTTCCATTCTATGACTTCACACACCTCCATTCTATGACATCACACACCTCATTTCTGAGTTGACACACCTCCATTCTGTGATTTCACACACCTCCAATCTGACTTCACACACTTCAGTTCTTTGACTTCACACACCTCCATTCCATGACTTCACAAACCTCAATTCTGTGACTTCACACACCTCCATTCTGAGTTCACACACCTCCTTTCTATGACTTCACACACTTCCATTCTATGACTTCACACACCCCCATTCTGTGGCTTCACACACCTACATTCTGAGTTCACACACCTCCATTCTGTGACTTCACACACCTCCATTCTGTGACTTCACACACCTCCATTCTGTGACTTCACACACCTCCATTCTGTGACTTCACACACCTCCGTTTTGCCTTCACACATTTCCAATCTGTGACTTCACACACCTCCATTCTGTGACTTCACACACCTCTATTGTTTCACTTCACACACCTCCATTCTTTGACTTCACACACCGCCATTCCATGACTTCACAAACCTCCATTCTATGAGTTCACACACCTCCATTCTATGAGTTCACACACCTCCAATTTGACTTCACACATCTCCATTCTATGACTTCACAGACCTTCTTACTTACTTCAGAAACATCCATTCTCTGACTTCACACACCTCTATTCTATGACTTCACAAACCTCCATTCTGTGACTTCACACACCTCCATTCTGAGTTCACACACCTCCTTTCTATGACTTCACACACTTCCATTCTATGACTTCACACACCTCCATTCTGTGGCTTCACACACCTACATTC
Organism: Megascapheus bottae; assembly: GCA_024803745.1. NCBI lineage: Eukaryota > Metazoa > Chordata > Mammalia > Rodentia > Geomyidae > Megascapheus > Megascapheus bottae. The sequence goes on from JANJXV010000465.1 coordinate 529,747, forward strand.
TGAGTTCACACACCTCCATTCTGTGACTTCACACACCTCCATTCAGTGACTTCACACACCTCGATCCTATGACTTCACACACCTCCATTCTGTGAGTTCACAAACCTCCATTCTATGACTTCACACACCTCCATTCTGTGACTTCACACATCTCCATTCTGAGTTCACACACCTCCATTCTATGACTTCACAAACCTCCATTCTGAGTTCACAGAACTACATTGTATGACTTCACACACCTCCATTCTATGACTTCACTCACCTCCATTCTGACTTCACACACCTCCATTCTGACTTCACACACCTCAATTCTGTGACTTCACAAACCTCCATTCTATGATTTCACACACTTCCATTCTATGACTTCACACACCTCCATTCTGTGGCTTCACACACCTACATTCTGAGTTTACACACCTCCATTCTGTGAATTCACACACCTCCATTTTATGACTTCACACACCTCCATTCTATGATTTCACTCACCTCCATTCTGACTTCACACACCTCCATTCTGACTTCACACACCTCAATTCTGTGACTTCACACACCTTCATTCAATGATTTCACACACTTCCATTCTATGACGTCACACAGCTCCATTCTGCGGTTTCACACACCTACATTCTGAGTTCACACACCTCCATTCTGTGACTTCACACTCCTCCATTCTGTGATTTCACACACCTCCAATCTGACTTCACACACCTAATTCTATGACTTCACACACCTCCATTCGTTGACATCAAAAACACCATTCTATGACTTCACACAATTCCATTTTGACTTCACACACCTCCATTCTATGAGTTCACACAACTCCATTTTATGACTTCACACACCTCCATTCTATGACTTCACACGCCTCAATTCTATGACTTCACACACCTCCATTCTATGACTTCACACACCTCCATTCTGTGACTTCACACACCTCCACTCCATGACATCAAACACCTTAATTCTTACTTCACAAAACTCCATTCTGTGATTTCACACACCTCCATACTATGTCTTCACACACCTCCATTCCATGACTTCACACACATCCATTCTGAGTTCACACACCTCCATTCTGTGACTTCACACACCTCCATTCTGACTTCACACACCTTCATTTTATGACTTCACACACGTCCATTCTGTGACTTCTCACACCTCCATTCTATGACTTCACAGTCTTCCATTGTGACGTCACACAACTCCATTGTATGAGTTCACACATCTCCATTCTATGATTTCACACACCTCCGTTCTGACTTCACACACCTCCATTCTATGACATCACAGCCCTCGAATCTGTGACTTCACTCACCTCCACTCTATGACTTCACACTCCTCCATTCTATGACTTCCCACACCTCCTTTCTATGACTTCACCCACCTCAGTCTATGATTTCACACACTCCATTCTGACTTCACACACCTCCATTCTGTGACTTCACACACCTCCATTCTGAGTTCACACACCTCCATTCTGTGACTTCACACACCTCCATTCTTTGACATCAAAAACCACCATTCTAAGACTTCACACATCTCCATTTTAACTTCACACACCTCCATTCTATGAGTTCACACACCTCCATTTTATGACTTCACACACCTCCATTCTATGACTTTACACACTTCAATTCTATGACTTCACACATCTCCATTCTCTTGCTTCACACACCTCCACTCTATGACTTCAAACACCTTCATTCTTACTTCACAAACATCCATTCTCTGACTTCACACACCTCCATTCTGTGATTTCACACAGCTTCATTCTGACTTCACACACCTACATTCTGTGACTTCACACACCTCAATTCTGTGACTTCACACACCTCCATTCTGACTTCACACACCTCCATTCTAGGACTTCACACACCTCCATTCTATGACTTCACACACCTCCCTTTTTTGACTTCACACACGTAAATTCTATGACTTTACACACCTCCATTGTGACTTCACACACCTCCATTCTATGAGTTCACACACCTCCATTCTGACTTCACACACCTCCATTCTATGACTTCACACACCTCCGTTCTGACTTCACACACCTCCATTCTGTGACTTCACAAAATTCCATTCTGTGATTTCACACACCTCCATACTAGGACTTCACACACCTCCATTCAATGACTTCACACACCTCCATTCTGAGTTCACACACCTCCATTCTGTGACTTCACACACCTCCATTCTGACTTCACACACGTCCATTCTGTGCCTTCTCACACCTCCATTCTATGACTTCACAGTCTTCCATTGTGACGTCACACAACTCCATTGTATGAGTTCACACATCTCCATTCTATGATTTCACACACCTCCATTCTGACTTCACACACCTCCATTCTATGACATCACAGCCCTCGAATCTGTGACTTCACTCACCTCCACTCTATGACTTCACACTCCTCCATTCTATGACTTCCCACACCTCCTTTCTATGACTTCACCCACCTCAGTCTCTGACTTCACACACCTCCATTTTGACTTCACACACCTCCATTCTGTGACTTCACACACCTCCATTCTATGACTTCACACACCTCAATTCTATGACTTCACACACCTCCATTCTATGACTTCACACACCTCCATTCTGTGACTTCACACACCTCCATTCTATGACTTCAAACCCTTCATTCTTACTTCACAAACATCCATTCTGTGACTTCACACACCTCCTTTCTGTGACTTCACACACCTTCATTCTGACTTCACACACCTCCATTCTCTGACTTCACACACCTCAATTCTGTGACTTGACACACCTCCATTCTGACTTCACACACCTCCATTCTGTGACTTCACACACCTCCATTCTGATTTCACACCCCTCCATTCTGACTTCACACACCTCCATTCTGACTTCACACAGCTCCATTCTATGAATTCACACACCTCCATTCTGTGACTTCACACACCTCCGTTTTTCCTTCACACACTTCCAATCTGTGACTTCACACACGTCAATTCTGTGACTTCACACATCTCTATTGTTTCACTTCACACACCTCCATTCTTTGACTTCACACACCGCCATTCCATGACTTCAAAAACTTCCATTCTATGATTTCACACACCTCCATTCTATGAGTTCACACACCTCCAATTTGACTTCACACATCTCCATTCTATGACTTCACACACCTTCATTCTTACCTCAACAACATCCATTCTCTGACTTCACACACCTCCATTCTCTGACTTCACAAACCTCCATTCTGTGACTTCACACACCTCCATTCTGAGTTCACACACCTCCTTTCTATGACTTCACACACTTCCATTCTATGACTTCACACACCTCCATTCTGTGGCTTCACACACCTACATTCTGAGTTCACACACCTCCATTCTATGACTTCACACACCTCCATTCTGTGACTTCACACACCTCCATTCTGTGACTTCACACACCTCGATCCTATGACTTCACACACCTCCATTCTATGAATTAACACACCTCCATTCTGTGAGTTCACAAACCTTCATTCTATGACTTCACACACCTCCATTCTGTGACTTCACACACCTCCATTCTGAGTTCACACACCTCCATTCTATGATTTCACAAACCTCCATTCTGAGTTCACAGACCTCCATTCTATGACTTCACACACCTCCATTCTATGACTTCACTCACCTCCATTCTGACTTCACACACCTCCATTCTGACTTCACACACCTCAATTCTGTGACTTCACACACCTCCATTCTATGATTTCACACACTTCCATTCTATGACTTCACAAACCTCCATTCTGTGGCTTCACACACCTACATTCTGAGTTTACACACCTCCATTCTGTGACTTCACACACCTCCATTCTATGATTTCACACACCTCCAATCTGACTTCACACACCTCCATTCTATGACTTCACACACCTCCATTCGTTGATATCAAAAAACACCATTCTATGACTCCACACAACTCCATTTTGACTTCACACACCTCCATTCTAAGAGTTCACACACCTCCATTTTATGACTTCACACACCTTCATTCTGTGACTTCACACACCTCCATTCTGTGATTTCACACACCTTCATTCTATGATTTCACACACCTCCATTCTATGACTTCACAAACCTCCAATCTGACTTCACACACCTCCATTCTGTGACTTCACACACCTCCATTCTGAGTTCACTCACCTCCATTCTATGATTTCACAAACCTCCAATCTGACTTCACACACCTCCATTCTGTGACTTCACACACCTCCACTCTATGACTTCAAACACCTTTATTCTTACTTCACAAACATCCATTCTGTGACTTCACACACCTCCATTCTGTGACTTCACACACCTTCATTCTGACTTCACACACCTCCATTCTGTGACTTCACATACCTCCATTCTGTGACTTTACACACCTTCATTCTGACTTCACACACCTCCATTCTGTGACTTCACACACCTCAATTCTGTGACTTCACACACCTCCATTCTGACTTCACACACCTCCATTCTATGATTTCACACACCTCCATTCTGTGACTTCACACACCTCCATTCTGTGACTTTACACACCTCCATTTTGACTTCACACACTTCCATTCTGTGACTTCACACACCTCCATTCTATGACTTCACACACCTTCATTCTTACTTCAGAAACATCCATTCTCTGACTTCACACACCTCCATTCTATGACTTCACAAACCTCCATTCTGTGACTTCACACACCTCCATTCTGAATTCACACCCCTCCATTCTGTGACTTCACACACCTCCATTCTTCCTATACACACCTCCATTCTATGACTTCACAAACCCCCATTCTGAGTTCACAGACCTCCATTCTATGACTTCACACACTTCCATTCTATGACTTCACACACCTCCATTCTGACTTCACACACCTCAGTTCTTTGACTTCACACACCTCCATTCTATGATTTCACAAACTTCCATTCTATGACTTCACACACCTCCATTCTATGACTTCACACACCTCATTTCTGAGTTGACACACCTCCATTCTGTGATTTCACACACCTCCAATCTCACTTCACACACCTCCATTCTATGACTTCACACACCTCATTTCTGAGTTGACACACCTCCATTCTATGATTTCACAAACTTCCATTCTATGACTTCACATACCTCCATTCTATGACTTCACACACCTCATTTCTGAGTTGACACACCTCCATTCTGTGATTTCACACACCTCCAATCTGACTTCACACACCTCAGTTCTTTGACTTCACACACCTCCATTCTATGACTTCACAAACCTCCATTCTGAGTTCACAGAACTACATTGTATGACTTCACACACCTCCATTCTATGACTTCACTCACCTCCATTCTGACTTCACACACCTCCATTCTGACTTCACACACCTCAATTCTGTGACTTCACAAACCTCCATTCTATGATTTCACACACTTCCATTCTATGACTTCACACACCTCCATTCTGTGGCTTCACACACCTACATTCTGAGTTTACACACCTCCATTCTGTGAATTCACACACCTCCATTTTATGACTTCACACACCTCCATTCTATGATTTCACTCACCTCCATTCTGACTTCACACACCTCCATTCTGACTTCACACACCTCAATTCTGTGACTTCACACACCTCCATTCAATGATTTCACACACTTCCATTCTGTGACGTCACACAGCTCCATTCTGCGGTTTCACACACCTACATTCTGAGTTCACACACCTCCATTCTGTGACTTCACACTCCTCCATTCTGTGATTTCACACACCTCCAATCTGACTTCACACACCTAATTCTATGACTTCACACACCTCCATTCGTTGACATCAAAAACACCATTCTATGACTTCACACAATTCCATTTTGACTTCACACACCTCCATTCTATGAGTTCACACACCTCCATTTTATGACTTCACACACCTCCATTCTATGACTTCACACGCCTCAATTCTATGACTTCACACACCTCCATTCTATGACTTCACACACCTCCATTCTGTGACTTCACACACCTCCACTCCATGACATCAAACACCTTAATTCTTACTTCACAAAACTCCATTCTGTGATTTCACACACCTCCATACTATGTCTTCACACACCTCCATTCCATGACTTCACACACCTCCATTCTGAGTTCACACACCTCCATTCTGTGACTTCACACACCTCCATTCTGACTTCACACACCTTCATTTTATGACTTCACACACGTCCATTCTGTGACTTCTCACACCTCCATTCTATGACTTCACAGTCTTCCATTGTGACGTCACACAACTCCATTGTATGAGTTCACACATCTCCATTCTATGATTTCACCCACCTCCGTTCTGACTTCACACACCTCCATTCTATGACATCACAGCCCTCGAATCTGTGACTTCACTCACCTCCACTCTATGACTTCACACTCCTCCATTCTATGACTTCCCACACCTCCTTTCTATGACTTCACCCACCTCAGTCTATGATTTCACACACCTCCATTCTGACTTCACACACCTCCATTCTGTGACTTCACACACCTCCATTCTGAGTTCACACACCTCCATTCTGTGACTTCACACACCTCCATTCTTTGACATCAAAAACCACCATTCTAAGACTTCACACATCTCCATTTTAACTTCACACACCTCCATTCTATGAGTTCACACACCTCCATTTTATGACTTCACACACCTCCATTCTATGACTTTACACACTTCAATTCTATGACTTCACACATGTCCATTCTCTTGCTTCACACACCTCCACTCTATGACTTCAAACACCTTCATTCTTACTTCACAAACATCCATTCTCTGACTTCACACACCTCCATTCTGTGATTTCACACAGCTTCATTCTGACTTCACACACCTACATTCTGTGACTTCACACACCTCAATTCTGTGACTTCACACACCTCCATTCTGACTTCACACACCTCCATTCTAGGACTTCACACACCTCCATTCTATGACTTCACACACCTCCCTTTTTTGACTTCACACACGTAAATTCTATGACTTTACACACCTCCATTGTGACTTCACACACCTCCATTCTATGAGTTCACACACCTCCATTCTGACTTCACACACCTCCATTCTATGACTTCACACACCTCCGTTCTGACTTCACACACCTCCATTCTGTGACTTCACAAAATTCCATTCTGTGATTTCACACACCTCCATACTAGGACTTCACACACCTCCATTCAATGACTTCACACACCTCCATTCTGAGTTCACACACCTCCATTCTGTGACTTCACACACCTCCATTCTGACTTCACACACGTCCATTCTGTGACTTCTCACACCTCCATTCTATGACTTCACAGTCTTCCATTGTGACGTCACACAACTCCATTGTATGAGTTCACACATCTCCATTCTATGATTTCACACACCTCCATTCTGACTTCACACACCTCCATTCTATGACATCACAGCCCTCGAATCTGTGACTTCACTCACCTCCACTCTATGACTTCACACTCCTCCATTCTATGACTTCCCACACCTCCTTTCTATGACTTCACCCACCTCAGTCTCTGACTTCACACACCTCCATTCTAACTTCACACACCTCCATTCTGTGACTTCACACACCTCCATTCTATGACTTCACACACCTCAATTCTATGACTTCACACACCTCCATTCTATGACTTCACACACCTCCATTCTGTGACTTCACACACCTCCATTCTATGACTTCAAACACCTTCATTCTTACTTCACAAACATCCATTCTGTGACTTCACACACCTCCTATCTGTGACTTCACACACCTTCATTCTGACTTCACACACCTCCATTCTCTGACTTCACACACCTCAATTCTGTGACTTGACACACCTCCATTCTGACTTCACACACCTCCATTCTATGATTTCACAAACCTCCATTCTATGACTTCACACACCTCCATTCTGTGACTTCACACACCTCCATTCTGACTTCACACCCCTCCATTCTGACTTCACACACCTCCATTCTGACTTCACACAGCTCCATTCTATGAATTCACACACCTCCATTCTGTGACTTCACACACCTCCGTTTTTCCTTCACACACTTCCAATCTGTGACTTCACACACCTCAATTCTTTGACTTCACACATCTCTATTGTTTCACTTCACACACCTCCATTCTTTGACTTCACACACCGCCATTCCATGACTTCAAAAACTTCCATTCTATGATTTCACACACCTCCATTCTATGAGTTCACACACCTCCAATTTGACTTCACACATCTCCATTCTATGACTTCACACACCTTCATTCTTACCTCAAAAACATCCATTCTCTGACTTCACACACCTCCATTCTCTGACTTCACAAACCTCCATTCTGTGACTTCACACACCTCCATTCTGAGTTCACACACCTCCTTTCTATGACTTCACACACTTCCATTCTATGACTTCACACACCTCCATTCTGTGGCTTCACACACCTACATTCTGAGTTCACACACCTCCATTCTATGACTTCACACACCTCCATTCTGTGACTTCACACACCTCCATTCTGTGACTTCACACACCTCGATCCTATGACTTCACACACCTCCATTCTATGAATTAACACACCTCCATTCTGTGAGTTCACAAACCTTCATTCTATGACTTCACACACCTCCATTCTGTGACTTCACACACCTCCATTCTGAGTTCACACACCTCCATTCTATGACTTCACACACCTCCATTCTGACTTCACACACCTCAGTTCTTTGACGTCACACACCTCCATTCTATGATTTCACAAACTTCCATTCTATGACTTCACACACCTCCATTCTATGACTTCACACACCTCATTTCTGAGTTGACACACCTCCATTCTGTGATTTCACACACCTCCAATCTGACTTCACACACCTCCATTCTATGACTTCACACACCTCATTTCTGAGTTGACACACCTCCATTCTATGATTTCACAAACTTCCATTCTATGACTTCACATACCTCCATTCTATGACTTCACACACCTCATTTCTGAGTTGACACACCTCCATTCTGTGATTTCACACACCTCCAATCTGACTTCACACACCTCAGTTCTTTGACTTCACACACCTCCATTCTATGATTTCACAAACCTCAATTCCGTGACTTCACACACCTACATTCTGAGTTCACACACCTCCTTTCTATGACTTCACACACTTCCATTCTATGACTTCACACACCCCCATTCTGTGGCTTCACACACCTACATTCTGAGTTCACACACCTCCATTCTGTGACTTCACACACCTCCATTCTATGACTTCACACACCTCCATTCTGTGACTTCACACACCTCCATTCTGTGACTTCACACACCTCCGTTTTGCCTTCACACATTTCCAATCTGTGACTTCACACACCTCCATTCTGTGACTTCACACACCTCTATTGTTTCACTTCACACACCTCCATTCTTTGACTTCACACACCGCCATTCCATGACTTCACAAACCTCCATTCTATGAGTTCACACACCTCCATTCTATGAGTTCACACACCTCCAATTTGACTTCACACATCTCCATTCTATGACTTCACACACCTTCTTACTTACTTCAGAAACATCCATTCTCTGACTTCACACACCTCCATTCTATGACTTCACAAACCTCCATTATGTGACTTCACACACATCCATTCTGAGCTCACACACCTCCTTTCTATGACTTCTCACACTTCCATTCTATGACTTCACACACCTCCATTCTGTGGCTTCACACACCTACATTCTGAGTTCACACACCTCCATTCTGTGACTTCACACACCTCCATTCTTTGACTTCACACACCTCGATCCTATGACTTCACACACCTCCATTCTGTGAGTTCACAAACTTCCATTCTATGACTTCACACACCTCCATTCTGTGACTTCACACATCTCCATTCTGAGTTCACAGACCTCCATTGTATGACTTCACACACCTCCATTCTATGACTTCACTCACCTCCATTCTGACTTCAGACACCTCCATTCTGACTTCACACACCTCAATTCTGTGACTTCACAAACCTCCATTCTATGATTTCACACACTTCCATTCTATGACTTCACACACCTCCATTCTGACTTCACACACCTCAGTTCTTTGACTTCACACACCTCCATTCTATGATTTCACAAACTTCCATTCTATAACTTCACACACCTCCATTCTATGACTTCACACACCTCATTTCTGAGTTGACACACCTCCATTCTGTGATTTCACACACCTCCAATCAGACTTCACACACCTCCATTCTATGACTTCACACACCTCATTTCTGAGTTGACACACCTCCATTCTATGATTTCACAAACTTCCATTCTATGACTTCACACACCTCCATTCTATGACTTCACACACCTCATTTCTGAGTTGACACACCTCCATTCTGTGATTTCACACACCTCCAATCTGACTTCACACACCTCAGTTCTTTGACTTCACACACCTCCATTCTATGACTTCACAAACCTCAATTCTGTGACTTCACACACCTCCATTCTGAGATCACACACCTCCTTTCTATGACTTCACCCACTTCCATTCTATGACTTCACACACCCCCATTCTGTGGCTTCACACACCTACATTCTGAGTTCACACACCTCCATTCTGTGACTTCACACACCTCCATTCTGTGACTTCACACACCTCCATTCTGTGACTTCACACACCTCTATTGTTTCACTTCACACACCTCAATTCTTTGACTTCACACACCGCCATTCCATGACTTCACAAACCTCCATTCTATGAGTTCACACACCTCCATTCTATGAGTTCACACACCTCCAATTTGACTTCACACATCTCCATTCTATGACTTCACAGACCTTCTTACTTAATTCAGAAACATCCATTCTCTGACTTCACACACCTCCATTCTATGACTTCACAAACCTCCATTCTGTGACTTCACACACCTCCATTCTGAGTTCACACACCTCCTTTCTATGACTTCACACACTTCCATTCTATGACTTCACACACCTCCATTCTGTGGCTTCACACACCTACATTCTGAGTTCACACACCTCCATTCTGTGACTTCACACACCTCCATTCAGTGACTTCACACACCTCGATCCTATGACTTCACACACCTCCATTCTGTGAGTTCACAAACCTCCATTCTATGACTTCACACACCTCCATTCTGTGACTTCACATATCTCCATTCTGAGTTCACACACCTCCATTCTATGACTTCACAAACCTCCATTCTGAGTTCACAGACCTACATTGTATGACTTCACACACCTCCATTCTATGACTTCACTCACCTCCATTCTGACTTCACACACCTCCATTCTGACTTCACACACCTCAATTCTGTGACTTCACAAACCTCCATTCTATGATTTCACACACTTCCATTCTATGACTTCACACACCTCCATTCTGTGGCTTCACACACCTACATTCTGAGTTTACACACCTCCATTCTGTGAATTCACACACCTCCATTTTATGACTTCACACACCTCCATTCTATGATTTCACTCACCTCCATTCTGACTTCACACACCTCCATTCTGACTTCACACACCTCAATTCTGTGACTTCACACACCTCCATTCAATGATTTCACACACTTCCATTCTATGACGTCACACAGCTCCATTCTACGGTTTCACACACCTACATTCTGAGTTCACACACCTCCATTCTGTGACTTCACACTCCTCCATTCTGTGATTTCACACACCTCCAATCTGACTTCACACAACTAATTCTATGACTTCACACACCTCCATTCGTTGACATCAAAAACACCATTCTATGACTTCACACAATTCCATTTTGACTTCACACACCTCCATTCTATGAGTTCACACACCTCCATTTTATGACTTCACACACCTCCATTCTATGACTTCACACGCCTCAATTCTATGACTTCACACACCTCCATTCTATGACTTCACACACCTCCATTCTGTGACTTCACACACCTCCACTCCATGACATCAAACACCTTAATTCTTACTTCACAAAACTCCATTCTGTGATTTCACACACCTCCATACTATGTCTTCACACACCTCCATTCCATGACTTCACACACCTCCATTCTGAGTTCACACACCTCCATTCTGTGACTTCACACACCTCCATTCTGACTTCACACACCTTCATTTTATGACTTCACACACGTCCATTCTGTGACTTCTCACACCTCCATTCTATGACTTCACAGTCTTCCATTGTGACGTCACACAACTCCATTGTATGAGTTCACACATCTCCATTCTATGATTTCACACACCTCCGTTCTGACTTCACACACCTCCATTCTATGACATCACAGCCCTCGAATCTGTGACTTCACTCACCTCCACTCTATGACTTCACACTCCTCCATTCTATGACTTCCCACACCTCCTTTCTATGACTTCACCCACCTCAGTCTATGATTTCACACACCTCCATTCTGACTTCACACACCTCCATTCTGTGACTTCACATACCTCCATTCTGAGTTCACACACCTCCATTCTGTGACTTCACACACCTCCATTCTTTGACATCAAAAACCACCATTCTAAGACTTCACACATCTCCATTTTAACTTCACACACCTCCATTCTATGAGTTCACACACCTCCATTTTATGACTTCACACACCTCCATTCTATGACTTTACACACTTCAATTCTATGACTTCACACATCTCCATTCTCTTGCTTCACACACCTCCACTCTATGACTTCAAACACCTTCATTCTTACTTCACAAACATCCATTCTCTGACTTCACACACCTCCATTCTGTGATTTCACACAGCTTCATTCTGACTTCACACACCTACATTCTGTGACTTCACACACCTCAATTCTGTGACTTCACACACCTCCATTCTGACTTCACACAACTCCATTCTAGGACTTCACACACCTCCATTCTATGACTTCACACACCTCCCTTTTTTGACTTCACACACGTAAATTCTATGACTTTACACACCTCCATTGTGACTTCACACACCTCCATTCTATGAGTTCACACACCTCCATTCTGACTTCACACACCTCCATTCTATGACTTCACACACCTCCGTTCTGACTTCACACACCTCCATTCTGTGACTTCACAAAATTCCATTCTGTGATTTCACACACCTCCATACTAGGACTTCACACACCTCCATTCAATGACTTCACACACCTCCATTCTGAGTTCACACACCTCCATTCTGTGACTTCACACACCTCCATTCTGACTTCACACACGTCCATTCTGTGACTTCTCACACCTCCATTCTATGACTTCACAGTCTTCCATTGTGACGTCACACAACTCCATTGTATGAGTTCACACATCTCCATTCTATGATTTCACACACCTCCATTCTGACTTCACACACCTCCATTCTATGACATCACAGCCCTCGAATCTGTGACTTCACTCACCTCCACTCTATGACTTCACACTCCTCCATTCTATGACTTCCCACACCTCCTTTCTATGACTTCACCCACCTCAGTCTCTGACTTCACACACCTCCATTCTGACTTCACACACCTCCATTCTGTGACTTCACACACCTCCATTCTATGACTTCACACACCTCAATTCTATGACTTCACACACCTCCATTCTATGACTTCACACACCTCCATTCTGTGACTTCACACACCTCCATTCTATGACTTCAAACACCTTCATTCTTACTTCACAAACATCCATTCTGTGACTTCACACACCTCCTTTCTGTGACTTCACACACCTTCATTCTGACTTCACACACCTCCATTCTCTGACTTCACACACCTCAATTCTGTGACTTGACACACCTCCATTCTGACTTCACACACCTCCATTCTATGATTTCACAAACCTCCATTCTATGACTTCACACACCTCCATTCTGTGACTTCACACACCTCCATTCTGACTTCACACCCCTCCATTCTGACTTCACACACCTCCATTCTGACTTCACACAGCTCCATTCTATGAATTCACACACCTCCATTCTGTGACTTCACACACCTCCGTTTTTCCTTCACACACTTCCAATCTGTGACTTCACACACCTCAATTCTGTGACTTCACACATCTCTATTGTTTCACTTCACACACCTCCATTCTTTGACTTCACACACCGCCATTCCATGACTTCAAAAACTTCCATTCTATGATTTCACACACCTCCATTCTATGACTTCACACACCTTCATTCTTACCTCAAAAACATCCATTCTCTGACTTCACACACCTCCATTCTCTGACTTCACAAACCTCCATTCTGTGACTTCACACACCTCCATTCTGAGTTCACACAACTCCTTTCTATGACTTCACACACTTCCATTCTATGACTTCACACACCTCCATTCTGTGGCTTCACACACCTACATTCTGAGTTCACACACCTCCATTCTATGACTTCACACACCTCCATTCTGTGACTTCACACACCTCCATTCTGTGACTTCACACACCTCGATCCTATGACTTCACACACCTCCATTCTATGAATTAACACACCTCCATTCTGTGAGTTCACAAACCTTCATTCTATGACTTCACACACCTCCATTCTGTGACTTCACACACCTCCATTCTGAGTTCACACACCTCCATTCTATGACTTCACAAACCTCCATTCTGAGTTCACAGACCTCCATTCTATGACTTCACACACCTCCATTCTATGACTTCACTCACCTCCATTCTGACTTCACACACCTCCATTCTGACTTCACACACCTCAATTCTGTGACTTCACACACCTCCATTCTATGATTTCACACACTTCCATTCTATGACTTCACAAACCTCCATTCTGTGGCTTCACACACCTACATTCTGAGTTTACACACCTCCATTCTGTGACTTCACACACCTCCATTCTATGATTTCACACACCTCCAATCTGACTTCACACACCTCCATTCTATGACTTCACACACCTCCATTCGTTGATATCAAAAAACACCATTCTATGACTCCACACAACTCCATTTTGACTTCACACACCTCCATTCTAAGAGTTCACACACCTCCATTTTATGACTTCACACACCTTCATTCTGTGACTTCACACACCTCCATTCTGTGATTTCACACACCTTCATTCTATGATTTCACACACCTCCATTCTATGACTTCACAAACCTCCAATCTGACTTCACACACCTCCATTCTGTGACTTCACACACCTCCATTCTGAGTTCACTCACCTCCATTCTATGATTTCACAAACCTCCAATCTGACTTCACACACCTCCATTCTGTGACTTCACACACCTCCACTCTATGACTTCAAACACCTTTATTCTTACTTCACAAACATCCATTCTGTGACTTCACACACCTCCATTCTGTGACTTCACACACCTTCATTCTGACTTCACACACCTCCATTCTGTGACTTCACATACCTCCATTCTGTGACTTCACACACCTTCATTCTGACTTCACACACCTCCATTCTGTGACTTCACACACCTCAATTCTGTGACTTCACACACCTCCATTCTGACTTCACACACCTCCATTCTATGATTTCACACACCTCCATTCTGTGACTTCACACACCTCCATTCTGTGACTTTACACACCTCCATTTTGACTTCACACACTTCCATTCTGTGACTTCACACACCTCCATTCTATGACTTCACACACCTTCATTCTTACTTCAGAAACATCCATTCTCTGACTTCACACACCTCCATTCTATGACTTCACAAACCTCCATTCTGTGACTTCACACACCTCCATTCTGAATTCACACCCCTCCATTCTGTGACTTCACACACCTCCATTCTTCCTTCACACACCTCCATTCTATGACTTCACAAACCCCCATTCTGAGTTCACAGACCTCCATTCTATGACTTCACACACTTCCATTCTATGACTTCACACACCTCCATTCTGACTTCACACACCTCAGTTCTTTGACTTCACACACCTCCATTCTATGATTTCACAAACTTCCATTCTATGACTTCACACACCTCCATTCTATGACTTCACACACCTCATTTCTGAGTTGACACACCTCCATTCTGTGATTTCACACACCTCCAATCTGACTTCACACACCTCCATTCTATGACTTCACACACCTCATTTCTGAGTTGACACACCTCCATTCTATGATTTCACAAACTTCCATTCTATGACTTCACATACCTCCATTCTATGACTTCACACACCTCATTTCTGAGTTGACACACCTCCATTCTGTGATTTCACACACCTCCAATCTGACTTCACACACCTCAGTTCTTTGACTTCACACACCTCCATTCTATGACTTCACAAACCTCCATTCTGAGTTCACAGAACTACATTGTATGACTTCACACACCTCCATTCTATGACTTCACTCACCTCCATTCTGACTTCACACACCTCCATTCTGACTTCACACACCTCAATTCTGTGACTTCACAAACCTCCATTCTATGATTTCACACACTTCCATTCTATGACTTCACACACCTCCATTCTGTGGCTTCACACACCTACATTCTGAGTTTACACACCTCCATTCTGTGAATTCACACACCTCCATTTTATGACTTCACACACCTCCATTCTATGATTTCACTCACCTCCATTCTGACTTCACACACCTCCATTCTGACTTCACACACCTCAATTCTGTGACTTCACACACCTCCATTCAATGATTTCACACACTTCCATTCTGTGACGTCACACAGCTCCATTCTGCGGTTTCACACACCTACATTCTGAGTTCACACACCTCCATTCTGTGACTTCACACTCCTCCATTCTGTGATTTCACACACCTCCAATCTGACTTCACACACCTAATTCTATGACTTCACACACCTCCATTCGTTGACATCAAAAACACCATTCTATGACTTCACACAATTCCATTTTGACTTCACACACCTCCATTCTATGAGTTCACACACCTCCATTTTATGACTTCACACACCTCCATTCTATGACTTCACACGCCTCAATTCTATGACTTCACACACCTCCATTCTATGACTTCACACACCTCCATTCTGTGACTTCACACACCTCCACTCCATGACATCAAACACCTTAATTCTTACTTCACAAAACTCCATTCTGTGATTTCACACACCTCCATACTATGTCTTCACACACCTCCATTCCATGACTTCACACACATCCATTCTGAGTTCACACACCTCCATTCTGTGACTTCACACACCTCCATTCTGACTTCACACACCTTCATTTTATGACTTCACACACGTCCATTCTGTGACTTCTCACACCTCCATTCTATGACTTCACAGTCTTCCATTGTGACGTCACACAACTCCATTGTATGAGTTCACACATCTCCATTCTATGATTTCACACACCTCCGTTCTGACTTCACACACCTCCATTCTATGACATCACAGCCCTCGAATCTGTGACTTCACTCACCTCCACTCTATGACTTCACACTCCTCCATTCTATGACTTCCCACACCTCCTTTCTATGACTTCACCCACCTCAGTCTATGATTTCACACACCTCCATTCTGACTTCACACACCTCCATTCTGTGACTTCACACACCTCCATTCTGAGTTCACACACCTCCATTCTGTGACTTCACACACCTCCATTCTTTGACATCAAAAACCACCATTCTAAGACTTCACACATCTCCATTTTAACTTCACACACCTCCATTCTATGAGTTCACACACCTCCATTTTATGACTTCACACACCTCCATTCTATGACTTTACACACTTCAATTCTATGACTTCACACATCTCCATTCTCTTGCTTCACACACCTCCACTCTATGACTTCAAACACCTTCATTCTTACTTCACAAACATCCATTCTCTGACTTCACACACCTCCATTCTATGATTTCACACAGCTTCATTCTGACTTCACACACCTGCATTCTGTGACTTCACACACCTCAATTCTGTGACTTCACACACCTCCATTCTGACTTCACACACCTCCATTCTAGGACTTCACACACCTCCATTCTATGACTTCACACACCTCCCTTTTTTGACTTCACACACGTAAATTCTATGACTTTACACACCTCCATTGTGACTTCACACACCTCCATTCTATGAGTTCACACACCTCCATTCTGACTTTACACACCTCCATTCTATGACTTCACACACCTCCGTTCTGACTTCACACACCTCCATTCTGTGACTTCACAAAATTCCATTCTGTGATTTCACACACCTCCATACTAGGACTTCACACACCTCCATTCAATGACTTCACACACCTCCATTCTGAGTTCACACACCTCCATTCTGTGACTTCACACACCTCCATTCTGACTTCACACACGTCCATTCTGTGACTTCTCACACCTCCATTCTATGACTTCACAGTCTTCCATTGTGACGTCACACAACTCCATTGTATGAGTTCACACATCTCCATTCTATGATTTCACACACCTCCATTCTGACTTCACACACCTCCATTCTATGACATCACAGCCCTCGAATCTGTGACTTCACTCACCTCCACTCTATGACTTCACACTCCTCCATTCTATGACTTCCCACACCTCCTTTCTATGACTTCACCCACCTCAGTCTCTGACTTCACACACCTCCATTCTGACTTCACACACCTCCATTCTGTGACTTCACACACCTCCATTCTATGACTTCACACACCTCAATTCTATGACTTCACACACCTCCATTCTATGACTTCACACACCTCCATTCTGTGACTTCACACACCTCCATTCTATGACTTCAAACACCTTCATTCTTACTTCACAAACATCCATTCTGTGACTTCACACACCTCCTTTCTGTGACTTCACACACCTTCATTCTGACTTCACACACCTCCATTCTCTGACTTCACACACCTCAATTCTGTGACTTGACACACCTCCATTCTGACTTCACACACCTCCATTCTATGATTTCACAAACCTCCATTCTATGACTTCACACACCTCCATTCTGTGACTTCACACACCTCCATTCTGACTTCACACCCCTCCATTCTGACTTCACACACCTCCATTCTGACTTCACACAGCTCCATTCTATGAATTCACACACCTCCATTCTGTGACTTCACACACCTCCGTTTTTCCTTCACGCACTTCCAATCTGTGACTTCACACACCTCAATTCTGTGACTTCACACATCTCTATTGTTTCACTTCACACACCTCCATTCTTTGACTTCACACACCGCCATTCCATGACTTCAAAAACTTCCATTCTATGATTTCACACACCTCCATTCTATGAGTTCACACACCTCCAATTTGACTTCACACATCTCCATTCTATGACTTCACACACCTTCATTCTTACCTCAAAAACATCCATTCTCTGACTTCACACACCTCCATTCTCTGACTTCACAAACCTCCATTCTGTGACTTCACACACCTCCATTCTGAGTTCACACAACTCCTTTCTATGACTTCACACACTTCCATTCTATGACTTCACACACCTCCATTCTGTGGCTTCACACACCTACATTCTGAGTTCACACACCTCCATTCTATGACTTCACACACCTCCATTCTGTGACTTCACACACCTCCATTCTGTGACTTCACACACCTCGATCCTATGACTTCACACACCTCCATTCTATGAATTAACACACCTCCATTCTGTGAGTTCACAAACCTTCATTCTATGACTTCACACACCTCCATTCTGTGACTTCACACACCTCCATTCTGAGTTCACACACCTCCATTCTATAACTTCACAAACCTCCATTCTGAGTTCACAGACCTCCATTCTATGACTTCACACACCTCCATTCTATGACTTCACTCACCTCCATTCTGACTTCACACACCTCCATTCTGACTTCACACACCTCAATTCTGTGACTTCACACACCTCCATTCTATGATTTCACACACTTCCATTCTATGACTTCACAAACCTCCATTCTGTGGCTTCACACACCTACATTCTGAGTTTACACACCTCCATTCTGTGACTTCACACACCTCCATTCTATGATTTCACACACCTCCAATCTGACTTCACACACCTCCATTCTATGACTTCACACACCTCCATTGTTGATATCAAAAAACACCATTCTATGACTCCACACAACTCCATTTTGACTTCACACACCTCCATTCTAAGAGTTCACACACCTCCATTTTATGACTTCACACACCTTCATTCTGTGACTTCACACACCTCCATTCTGTGATTTCACACACCTTCATTCTATGATTTCACACACCTCCATTCTATGACTTCACAAACCTCCAATCTGACTTCACACACCTCCATTCTGTGACTTCACACACCTCCATTCTGAGTTCACTCACCTCCATTCTATGATTTCACAAACCTCCAATCTGACTTCACACACCTCCATTCTGTGACTTCACACACCTCCACTCTATGACTTCAAACACCTTTATTCTTACTTCACAAACATCCATTCTGTGACTTCACACACCTCCATTCTGTGACTTCACACACCTTCATTCTGACTTCACACACCTCCATTCTGTGACTTCACATACCTCCATTCTGTGACTTCACACACCTTCATTCTGACTTCACACACCTCCATTCTGTGACTTCACACACCTCAATTCTGTGACTTCACACACCTCCATTCTGACTTCACACACCTCCATTCTATGATTTCACACACCTCCATTCTGTGACTTCAAACACCTCCATTCTGTGACTTTACACACCTCCATTTTGACTTCACACACTTCCATTCTGTGACTTCACACACCTCCATTCTATGACTTCACACACCTTCATTCTTACTTCAGAAACATCCATTCTCTGACTTCACACACCTCCATTCTATGACTTCACAAACCTCCATTCTGTGACTTCACACACCTCCATTCTGAATTCACACCCCTCCATTCTGTGACTTCACACACCTCCATTCTTCCTTCACACACCTCCATTCTATGACTTCACAAACCCCCATTCTGAGTTCACAGACCTCCATTCTATGACTTCACACACTTCCATTCTATGACTTCACACACCTCCATTCTGACTTCACACACCTCAGTTCTTTGACTTCACACACCTCCATTCTATGATTTCACAAACTTCCATTCTATGACTTCACACACCTCCATTCTATGACTTCACACACCTCATTTCTGAGTTGACACACCTCCATTCTGTGATTTCACACACCTCCAATCTGACTTCACACACCTCCATTCTATGACTTCACACACCTCATTTCTGAGTTGACACACCTCCATTCTATGATTTCACAAACTTCCATTCTATGACTTCACATACCTCCATTCTATGACTTCACACACCTCATTTCTGAGTTGACACACCTCCATTCTGTGATTTCACACACCTCCAATCTGACTTCACACACCTCATTCTTTGACTTCACACACCTCCATTCTATGACTTCACAAACCTCAATTCTGTGACTTCACACACCTACATTCTGAGTTCAAACACCTCCTTTCTATGACTTCACACACTTCCATTCTATGACTTCACACACCCCCATTCTGTGGCTTCACACACCTACATTCTGAGTTCACACACCTCCATTCTGTGACTTCACACACCTCCATTCTATGACTTCACACACCTCCATTCTGTGACTTCACACACCTCCATTCTGTGACTTCACACACCTCCGTTTTGCCTTCACACATTTCCAATCTGTGACTTCACACACCTCCATTCTGTGACTTCACACACCTCTATTGTTTCACTTCACACACCTCAATTCTTTGACTTCACACACCGCCATTCCATGACTTCACAAACCTCCATTCTATGAGTTCACACACCTCCATTCTATGAGTTCACACACCTCCAATTTGACTTCACACATCTCCATTCTATGACTTCACACACCTTCTTACTTACTTCAGAAACATCCATTCTCTGACTTCACTCACCTCCATTCTATGACTTTACAAACCTCCATTTTGTGACTTCACACACCTCCATTCTGAGCTCACACACCTCCTTTCTATGACTTCACACACTTCCGTTCTATGACTTCACACACCTCCATTCTGTGGCTTCACACACCTACATTCTGAGTTCACACACCTCCATTCTGTGACTTCACACACCTCCATTCTGTGACTTTACACACCTCGATCCTATGACTTCACACACCTCCATTCTGTGAGTTCACAAACCTCCATTCTATGACTTCACACACCTCCATTCTGTGACTTCACACATCTCCATTCTGAGTTCACAGACCTCCATTGTATGACTTCACACACCTCCATTCTATGACTTCACTCACCTCCATTCTGACTTCACACACCTCCATTCTGACTTCACACACCTCAATTCTGTCACTTCACACACCTCCATTCTATGATTTCACACACTTCCATTCTATGATTTCACACACCTCCATTCTGACTTCACACACCTCAGTTCTGACTTCACACACCTCCATTCTATGATTTCACAAACTTCCATTCTATGACTTCACACACCTCCATTCTATGACTTCACACACCTCATTTCTGAGTTGACACACCTCCATTCTGTGATTTCACACACCTTCATTCTGATTTCACACACCTCCATTCTGCGACTTCACACACCTTCATTCTGACTTCACACACCTCCATTCTCTGACTTCACATACCTCAATTCTGTGACTTCACACACCTCCATTCTGACTTCACACACCTCCCTTCTATGATTTCACACACCTCCATTCTGTGACTTCACACACCTCCATTCTTTGACTTCACACACCTCCGTTTTGACTTCACACACTTCCATTCTGTGACTTCACAAACCTCCATTCTGAGTTCACAGACCTCCATTCTATGACTTCACACAACTCCATTCTATGACTTCACTCACCTCCATTCTGACTTCACACACCTCCATTCTGACTTCACACACCTCAATTCTGTGACTTCATACACCTCCATTCTATGATTTCACACACTTCCATTCTATGATTTCACACACCTCCATTCTGTGACTTCACACACCTCCATTCTGTGACTTCACACACCTCCGTTTTGACTTCACACACTTCCATTCTGTGACTTCACACACCTCCATTCTATGACTTCACACACCTTCATTCTTACTTCAGAAACATCCATTCTCTGACTTCACACACCTCCATTCTATGACTTCACAAACCTCCATTCTGTGACTTCACACACCTCCATTCTGAATTCACACCCCTCCATTCTGTGACTTCACACACCTCCATTCTTCCTTCACACACCTCCATTCTATGACTTCACAAACCCCCATTCTGAGTTCACAGACCTCCATTCTATGACTTCACACACTTCCATTCTATGACTTCACACACCTCCATTCTGACTTCACACACCTCAGTTCTTTGACTTCACACACCTCCATTCTATGATTTCACAAACTTCCATTCTATGACTTCACACACCTATATTCTATGACTTCACACACCTCATTTCTGAGTTGACACACCTCCATTCTGTGATTTCACACACCTCCAATCTGACTTCACACACCTCCATTCTATGACTTCACACACCTCATTTCTGAGTTGACACACCTCCATTCTATGATTTCACAAACTTCCATTCTATGACTTCACATACCTCCATTCTATGACTTCACACACCTCATTTCTGAGTTGACACACCTCCATTCTGTGATTTCACACACCTCCAATCTGACTTCACACACCTCAGTTCTTTGACTTCACACACCTCCATTCTATGATTTCACAAACTTCCATTCTATGACTTCACACACCTCCATTCTATGACTTCACACACCTCATTTCTGAGTTGACACACCTCCATTCTGTGATTTCACACACCTCCAATCTGACTTCACACACCTCCATTCTATGACTTCACACACCTCATTTCTGAGTTGACACACCTCCATTCTATGATTTCACAAACTTCCATTCTATGACTTCACATACCTCCATTCTATGACTTCACACACCTCATTTCTGAGTTGACACACCTCCATTCTGTGATTTCACACACCTCCAATCTGACTTCACACACCTCATTCTTTGACTTCACACACCTCCATTCTATGACTTCACAAACCTCAATTCTGTGACTTCACACACCTACATTCTGAGTTCAAACACCTCCTTTCTATGACTTCACACACTTCCATTCTATGACTTCACACACCCCCATTCTGTGGCTTCACACACCTACATTCTGAGTTCACACACCTCCATTCTGTGACTTCACACACCTCCATTCTATGACTTCACACACCTCCATTCTGTGACTTCACACACCTCCATTCTGTGACTTCACACACCTCCGTTTTGCCTTCACACATTTCCAATCTGTGACTTCACACACCTCCATTCTGTGACTTCACACACCTCTATTGTTTCACTTCACACACCTCAATTCTTTGACTTCACACACCGCCATTCCATGACTTCACAAACCTCCATTCTATGAGTTCACACACCTCCATTCTATGAGTTCACACACCTCCAATTTGACTTCACACATCTCCATTCTATGACTTCACACACCTTCTTACTTACTTCAGAAACATCCATTCTCTGACTTCACTCACCTCCATTCTATGACTTTACAAACCTCCATTTTGTGACTTCACACACCTCCATTCTGAGCTCACACACCTCCTTTCTATGACTTCACACACTTCCGTTCTATGACTTCACACACCTCCATTCTGTGGCTTCACACACCTACATTCTGAGTTCACACACCTCCATTCTGTGACTTCACACACCTCCATTCTGTGACTTTACACACCTCGATCCTATGACTTCACACACCTCCATTCTGTGAGTTCACAAACCTCCATTCTATGACTTCACACACCTCCATTCTGTGACTTCACACATCTCCATTCTGAGTTCACAGACCTCCATTGTATGACTTCACACACCTCCATTCTATGACTTCACTCACCTCCATTCTGACTTCACACACCTCCATTCTGACTTCACACACCTCAATTCTGTCACTTCACACACCTCCATTCTATGATTTCACACACTTCCATTCTATGATTTCACACACCTCCATTCTGACTTCACACACCTCAGTTCTGACTTCACACACCTCCATTCTATGATTTCACAAACTTCCATTCTATGACTTCACACACCTCCATTCTATGACTTCACACACCTCATTTCTGAGTTGACACACCTCCATTCTGTGATTTCACACACCTCCAATCTGACTTCACACACCTCAGTTCTTTGACTTCACACACCTCCATTCTATGACTTCACAAACCTCAATTCTGTGACTTCACACACCTACATTCTGAGTTCACACACCTCCTTTCTATGACTTCACACACTTCCATTCTGTGATTTCACACACCTCCATTCTATGACTTCACACACCTCCATTCTATGACTTCACACACCTACATTGTGACTTCAAACACCTACGTTCTATCAGTTCACACACCTGCATTGTGACTTCACACACCTCCATTCTATGACTTCACACACCTCCATTCTGAATTCACACACCTCCATTCTGACTTCACACACCTCAGTTCTGACTTCACACACCTCCATTCTATGATTTCACAAACTTCCATTCTATGACTTCACACACCTCCATTCTATGACTTCACACACCTCATTTCTGAGTTGACACACCTCCATTCTGTGATTTCACACACCTCCAATCTGACTTCACACACCTCCATTCTATGACTTCACACACCTCATTTCTGAGTTGACACACCTCCATTCTATGATTTCACAAACTTCCATTCTATGACTTCACATACCTCCATTCTATGACTTCACACACCTCATTTCTGAGTTGACACACCTCCATTCTGTGATTTCACACACCTCCAATCTGACTTCACACACCTCATTCTTTGACTTCACACACCTCCATTCTATGACTTCACAAACCTCAATTCTGTGACTTCACACACCTACATTCTGAGTTCAAACACCTCCTTTCTATGACTTCACACACTTCCATTCTATGACTTCACACACCCCCATTCTGTGGCTTCACACACCTACATTCTGAGTTCACACACCTCCATTCTGTGACTTCACACACCTCCATTCTATGACTTCACACACCTCCATTCTGTGACTTCACACACCTCCATTCTGTGACTTCACACACCTCCGTTTTGCCTTCACACATTTCCAATCTGTGACTTCACACACCTCCATTCTGTGACTTCACACACCTCTATTGTTTCACTTCACACACCTCAATTCTTTGACTTCACACACCGCCATTCCATGACTTCACAAACCTCCATTCTATGAGTTCACACACCTCCATTCTATGAGTTCACACACCTCCAATTTGACTTCACACATCTCCATTCTATGACTTCACACACCTTCTTACTTACTTCAGAAACATCCATTCTCTGACTTCACTCACCTCCATTCTATGACTTTACAAACCTCCATTTTGTGACTTCACACACCTCCATTCTGAGCTCACACACCTCCTTTCTATGACTTCACACACTTCCGTTCTATGACTTCACACACCTCCATTCTGTGGCTTCACACACCTACATTCTGAGTTCACACACCTCCATTCTGTGACTTCACACACCTCCATTCTGTGACTTTACACACCTCGATCCTATGACTTCACACACCTCCATTCTGTGAGTTCACAAACCTCCATTCTATGACTTCACACACCTCCATTCTGTGACTTCACACATCTCCATTCTGAGTTCACAGACCTCCATTGTATGACTTCACACACCTCCATTCTATGACTTCACTCACCTCCATTCTGACTTCACACACCTCCATTCTGACTTCACACACCTCAATTCTGTCACTTCACACACCTCCATTCTATGATTTCACACACTTCCATTCTATGATTTCACACACCTCCATTCTGACTTCACACACCTCAGTTCTGACTTCACACACCTCCATTCTATGATTTCACAAACTTCCATTCTATGACTTCACACACCTCCATTCTATGACTTCACACACCTCATTTCTGAGTTGACACACCTCCATTCTGTGATTTCACACACCTTCATTCTGATTTCACACACCTCCATTCTGCGACTTCACACACCTTCATTCTGACTTCACACACCTCCATTCTCTGACTTCACATACCTCAATTCTGTGACTTCACACACCTCCATTCTGACTTCACACACCTCCCTTCTATGATTTCACACACCTCCATTCTGTGACTTCACACACCTCCATTCTTTGACTTCACACACCTCCGTTTTGACTTCACACACTTCCATTCTGTGACTTCACAAACCTCCATTCTGAGTTCACAGACCTCCATTCTATGACTTCACACACCTCCATTCTATGACTTCACTCACCTCCATTCTGACTTCACACACCTCCATTCTGACTTCACACACCTCAATTCTGTGACTTCATACACCTCCATTCTATGATTTCACACACTTCCATTCTATGATTTCACACACCTCCATTCTGTGACTTCACACACCTCCATTCTGTGACTTCACACACCTCCGTTTTGACTTCACACACTTCCATTCTGTGACTTCACACACCTCCATTCTATGACTTCACACACCTTCATTCTTACTTCAGAAACATCCATTCTCTGACTTCACACACCTCCATTCTATGACTTCACAAACCTCCATTCTGTGACTTCACACACCTCCATTCTGAATTCACACCCCTCCATTCTGTGACTTCACACACCTCCATTCTTCCTTCACACACCTCCATTCTATGACTTCACAAACCCCCATTCTGAGTTCACAGACCTCCATTCTATGACTTCACACACTTCCATTCTATGACTTCACACACCTCCATTCTGACTTCACACACCTCAGTTCTTTGACTTCACACACCTCCATTCTATGATTTCACAAACTTCCATTCTATGACTTCACACACCTATATTCTATGACTTCACACACCTCATTTCTGAGTTGACACACCTCCATTCTGTGATTTCACACACCTCCAATCTGACTTCACACACCTCCATTCTATGACTTCACACACCTCATTTCTGAGTTGACACACCTCCATTCTATGATTTCACAAACTTCCATTCTATGACTTCACATACCTCCATTCTATGACTTCACACACCTCATTTCTGAGTTGACACACCTCCATTCTGTGATTTCACACACCTCCAATCTGACTTCACACACCTCAGTTCTTTGACTTCACACACCTCCATTCTATGACTTCACAAACCTCAATTCTGTGACTTCACACACCTACAATCTGAGTTAACACACCTCCTTTCTATGACTTCACACACTTCCATTCTATGACTTCACACACCCCCATTCTGTGGCTTCACACACCTACATTCTGAGTTCACACACCTCCATTCTGTGACTTCACACACCTCCATTCTATGACTTCACACACCTCCATTCTGTGACTTCACACACCTCCATTCTGTGACTTCACACACCTCCGTTTTGCCTTCACACATTTCCAATCTGTGACTTCACACACCTCCATTCTGTGACTTCACACACCTCTATTGTTTCACTTCACACACCTCCATTCTTTGACTACACACACCGCCATTCCATGACTTCACAAACCTCCATTCTATGAGTTCACACACCTCCATTCTATGAGATCACACACCTCCAATTTGACTTCACACATCTCCATTCTATGACTTCACACACCTTCTTACTTACTTCAGAAACATCCATTCTCTGACTTCACACACCTCCATTCTGACTTCACACACCTCCCTTCTATGATTTCACACACCTCCATTCTGTGACTTCACACACCTCCATTCTGTGACTTCACACACCTCCGTTTTGACTTCACACACTTCCATTCTGTGACTTCACAAACCTCCTTCTGAGTTCACAGACCTCCATTCTATGACTTCACACACCTCCATTCTATGACTTCACTCACCTCCATTCTGACTTCACACACCTCCATTCTGACTTCACACACCTCAATTCTGTGACTTCATACACCTCCATTCTATGATTTCACACACTTCCGTTCTATGATTTCACACACCTCCATTCTGTGACTTCACACACCTCCATTCTGTGACTTCACACACCTCCGTTTTGACTTCACACACTTCCATTCTGTGACTTCACACACCTCCATTCTATGACTTCACACACCTTCATTCTTACTTCAGAAACATCCATTCTCTGACTTCACACACCTCCATTCTATGACTTCACAAACCTCCATTCTGTGACTTCACACACCTCCATTCTGAATTCACACCCCTCCATTCTGTGACTTCATACACCTCCATTCTTCCTTCACACACCTCCATTCTATGACTTCACAAACCCCCATTCTGAGTTCACAGACCTCCATTCTATGACTTCACACACTTCCATTCTATGACTTCACACACCTCCATTCTGACTTCACACACCTCAGTTCTTTGACTTCACACACCTCCATTCTATGATTTCACAAACTTCCATTCTATGACTTCACACACCTCCATTCTATGACTTCACACACCTCATTTCTGAGTTGACACACCTCCATTCTGTGATTTCACACACCTCCAATCTGACTTCACACACCTCCATTCTATGACTTCACACACCTCATTTCTGAGTTGACACACCTCCATTCTATGATTTCACAAACTTCCATTCTATGACTTCACATACCTCCATTCTATGACTTCACACACCTCATTTCTGAGTTGACACACCTCCATTCTGTGATTTCACACACCTCCAATCTGACTTCACACACCTCAGTTCTTTGACTTCACACACCTCCATTCTATGACTTCACAAACCTCAATTCTGTGACTTCACACACCTACATTCTGAGTTCACACACCTCCTTTCTATGACTTCACACACTTCCATTCTATGACTTCACACACCCCCATTCTGTGGCTTCACAGACCTACATTCTGAGTTCACACACCTCCATTCTGTGACTTCACACACCTCCATTCTATGACTTCACACACCTCCATTCTGTGACTTCACACACCTCCATTCTGTGACTTCACACACCTCCGTTTTGCCTTCACACATTTCCAATCTGTGACTTCACACACCTCCATTCTGTGACTTCACACACCTCTAATGTTTCACTTCACACACCTCCATTCTTTGACTTCACACACCGCCATTCCATGACTTCACAAACCTCCATTCTATGAGTTCACACACCTCCATTCTATGAGTTCACACACCTCCAATTTGACTTCACACATCTCCATTCTATGACTTCACACACCTTCTTACTTACTTCAGAAACATCCATTCTCTGACTTCACACACCTCCATTCTATGACTTCACAAACCTCCATTCTGTGACTTCACACACCTCCATTCTGAGCTCACACACCTCCTTTCTATGACTTCACACACTTCCATTCTATGACTTCACACTCCTCCATTCTGTGGCTTCACACACCAACATTCTGAGTTCACACACCTCCATTCTGTGACTTCACACACCTCCATTCTGTGACTTTACACACCTCGATCCTATGACTTCACAAACCTCCATTCTGTGAGTTCACAAACCTCCATTCTCTGACTTCACACACCTCCATTCTGTGACTTCACACATCTCCATTCTGAGTTCACAGACCTCCATTGTATGACTTCACACACCTCCATTCTATGACTTCACTCACCTCCATTCTGACTTCACACACCTCCATTCTGACTTCACACACCTCAATTCTGTGACTTCACAAACCTCCATTCTATGATTTCACACACTTCCATTCTATGACTTCACACACCTCCATTCTGACTTCACACACCTCAGTTCTGACTTCACACACCTCCATTCTATGATTTCACAAACTTCCATTCTATGACTTCACACACCTCCATTCTATGACTTCACACACCTCATTTCTGAGTTGACACACCTCCATTCTGTGATTTCACACACCTCCAATCTGACTTCACACACCTCCATTCTATGACTTCACACACCTCATTTCTGAGTTGACACACCTCCATTCTATGATTTCACAAACTTCCATTCTATGACTTCACACACCTCCATTCTATGACTTCACACACCTCATTTCTGAGTTGACACACCTCCATTCTGTGATTTCACACACCTCCAATCTGACTTCACTGACCTCAGTTCTTTGACTTCACACACCTCCATTCTATGACTTCACAAACCTCAATTCTGTGACTTCACACACCTCCATTCTGAGTTCACACACCTCCTTTCTATGACTTCACACACTTCCATTCTATGACTTCACACACCCCCATTCTGTGGCTTCACACACCTACATTCTGAGTTCACAAACCTCCATTCTGTGACTTCACACACCTCCATTCTGTGACTTCACACACCTCCATTCTGTGACTTCACACACCTCCATTCTGTGACTTCACACACCTCCGTTTTGCCTTCACACATTTCCAATCTGTGACTTCACACACCTCCATTCTGTGACTTCACACACCTCTATTGTTTCACTTCACACACCTCCATTCTTTGACTTCACACACAGCCATTCCATGACTTCACAAACCTCCATTCTATGAGTTCACACACCTCCATTCTATGAGTTCACACACCTCCAATTTGACTTCACACATCTCCATTCTATGACTTCACACACCTTCTTACTTACTTCAGAAACATCCATTCTCTGACTTCACACACCTCCATTCTATGACTTCACAAACCTCCATTCTGTGACTTCACACACCTCCATTCTGTGGCTTCACACACCTACATTCTGAGTTCACACACCTCCATTCTGTGACTTCACACACCTCCATTCTGTGACTTTACACACCTCGATCCTATGACTTCACACACCTCCATTCTGTGAGTTCACAAACCTCCATTCTATGAATTCACACACCTCCATTCTGTGACTTCACACATCTCCATTCTGAGTTCACACACCTCCATTCTATGACTTCACACACCTCCATTCTGAGTTCACAGACCTCCATTGTATGACTTCACACACCTCCATTCTATGACTTCACTCACCTCCATTCTGACTTCACACACCTCCATTCTGACTTCACACACCTCAATTCTGTGACTTCACAAACTTCCATTCTATGATTTCACACACTTCCATTCTATGACTTCACACACCTCCATTCTGACTTCACACACCTCAGTTCTTTGACTTCACACACCTCCATTCTATGATTTCACAAACTTCCATTCTATGACTTCACACACCTCCATTCTATGACTTCACACACCTCATTTCTGAGTTGACACACCTCCATTCTGTGATTTCACACACCTCCAATCTGACTTCACACACCTCCATTCTATGACTTCACACACCTCATTTCTGAGTTGACACACCTCCATTCTATGATTTCACAAACTTCCATTCTATGACTTCACACACCTCCATTCTATGACTTCACACACCTCATTTCTGAGTTGACACACCTCCATTCTGTGATTTCACACACCTCCAATCTGACTTCACACACCTCAGTTCTTTGACTTCACACACCTCCATTCTATGACTTCACAAACCTCAATTCTGTGACTTCACACACCTCCATTCTGAGTTCACACACCTCCTTTCTATGACTTCACACACTTCCATTCTATGCCTTCACACACCTGAATTCTGTGACTTCACACGCCTCCATTATGACTTCACACACCGCCATTCTATGACTTCACACACCTCCATTCTATGACTTCACACACCTAGATTCTGTGACTTCACACACCTCCATTGTGAGTTTACACACCTCCATTCTATGACTTCACAAACCTCCATTCTGTGACTTCACACACCTCCATTCTGAGCTCACACACCTCCTTTCTATGACTTCACACACTTCCACTCTATGACTTCACACACCTCCATTCTGTGGCTTCACACACCTACATTCTGAGTTGACACACCTCCATTCTGTGACTTCACACACCTCCAATCTGTGACTTTACACACCTCGATCCTATGACTTCACACACCTCCATTCTGTGAGTTCACAAACCTCCATTCTCTGACTTCACACACCTCCATTCTGTGACTTCACACATCTCCATTCTGAGTTCACAGACCTCCATTGTATGACTTCACACAACTCCATTCTATGACTTCACTCACCTCCATTCTGACTTCACACACCTCCATTCTGACTTCACACACCTCAATTCTGTGACTTCACAAACCTCCATTCTATGATTTCACACACTTCCATTCTATGACTTCACACACCTCCATTCTGACTTCACACACCTCAGTTCTTTGACTTCACACACCTCCATTCTATGATTTCACACACCTCAGTTCTTTGACTTCACACACCTCCATTCTATGACTTCACACACCTCATTCCTGAGTTGACACACCTCCATTCTGTGATTTCACACACCTCCAATCTGACTTCACACACCTCCATTCTATGACTTCACACACCTCATTTCTGAGTTGACACACCTCCATTCTATGATTTCACAAACTTCCATTCTATGACTTCACACACCTCCATTCTATGACTTCACACACCTCATTTCTGAGTTGACACACCTCCATTCTGTGATTTCACACACCTCCAATCTGACTTCACACACCTCAGTTCTTTGACTTCACACACCTCCATTCTATGACTTCACAAACCTCAATTCTGTGACTTCACACACCTACATTCTGAGTTCACACACCTCCTTTCTATGATTTCACACACTTCCATTCTATGACTTCACACACCCCCATTCTGTGGCTTCACACACCTACATTCTGAGTTCACACACCTCCATTCTTTGACTTCACACACCTCCATTCTGTGACTTCACACACCTCCATTCTGTGACTTCACACACCTCCATTCTGTGACTTCACACACCTCGGTTTTGCCTTCACACATTTCCAATCTGTGACTTCACACACCTCCATTCTGTGACTTCACACACCTCTATTGTTTCACTTCACACACCTCCATTCTTTGACCTCACACGCCGCCATTCCATGACTTCACAAACCTCCATTCTATGAGTTCACACACCTACATTCTATGAGTTCTCACACCTCCAATTTGACTTCACACATCTCCATTCTATGACTTCACACACCTTCTTACTTACTTCAGAAACATCCATTCTCTGACTTCACACACCTCCATTCTATGACTTCACAAACCTCCATTCTGTGACTTCACACACCTCCATTCTGTGGCTTCACACACCTACATTCTGAGTTCACACACCTCCATTCTGTGACTTCACACACCTCCATTCTGTGACTTTACACACCTCGATCCTATGACTTCACACACCTCCATTCTGTGAGTTCACAAACCTCCATTCTATGACTTCACACACCTCCATTCTGTGACTTCACACATCTCCATTCTGAGTTCACACACCTCCATTCTATGACTTCACTAACCTCCATTCTGAGTTCACAGACCTCCATTCTATGACTTCACACACCTCCATTCTATGACTTCACTCACCTCCATTCTGACTTCACACACCTCCATTCTGACTTCACACACCTCAATTCTGTGACTTCACAAACCTCCATTCTATGATTTCACACACTTCCATTCTATGACTTCACACACCTCCATTCTGACTTCACACACCTCAGTTCTTTGACTTCACACACCTCCATTCTATGATTTCACAAACTTCCATTCTATGACTTCACACACCTCCATTCTATGACTTCACACACCTCATTTCTGAGTTGACACACCTCCATTCTGTGATTTCACACACCTCCAATCTGACTTCACACACCTCCATTCTATGACTTCACACACCTCATTTCTGAGTTGACACACCTCCATTCTATGATTTCACAAACTTCCATTCTATGACTTCACACACCTCCATTCTGAGTTCACACACCTCCTTTCTATGACTTCACACACTTCCATTCTATGCCTTCACACACCCCCATTCTGTGGCTTCACACACCTACATTCTGAGTTCACACACCTCCATTCTGTGACTTCACACACCTCCATTCTGTGACTTCACACACCTCCATTCTGTGACTTCAGACACCTCCATTCTGTGACTTCACACACCTCCGTTTTGCCTTCACACATTTCCAATCTGTGACTTCACACACCTCCATTCTGTGACTTCACACACC
Organism: Megascapheus bottae; assembly: GCA_024803745.1. NCBI lineage: Eukaryota > Metazoa > Chordata > Mammalia > Rodentia > Geomyidae > Megascapheus > Megascapheus bottae. Next base: position 564,788 of record JANJXV010000465.1, read on the forward strand.
TCTATTGTTTCACTTCACACACCTCCATTCTTTGACTTCACACACCGCCATTCCATGACTTCACAAACCTCCATTCTATGAGTTCACACACCTCCATTCTATGAGTTCACACACCTCCAATTTGACTTCACACATCTCCATTCTATGACTTCACAGACCTTCTTACTTACTTCAGAAACATCCATTCTCTGACTTCACACACCTCCATTCTATGACTTCACAAACCTCCATTCTGTGACTTCACACACCTCCCTTCTGAGTTCACACACCTTCTTTCTATGACTTCACACACTTCCATTCTATGACTTCACACACCTCCATTCTGTGGCTTCACACACCTACATTCTGAGTTCACACACCTCCATTCTGTGACTTCACACACCTCGATCCTATGACTTCACACACCTCCATTCTGTGAGTTCACAAACCTCCATTCTATGACTTCACACACCTCCATTCTGTGACTTCACACATCTCCATTCTGAGTTCACACACGTCCATTCTGTGAATTCACACACCTCCATTTTATGACTTCACACACCTCCATTCTATGATTTCACTCACCTCCATTCTGACTTCACACACCTCCATTCTGACTTCACACACCTCAATTCTGTGACTTCACACACCTCCATTCAATGATTTCACACACTTCCATTCTATGACGTCACACAGCTCCATTCTGTGGTTTCACACACCTACATTCTGAGTTCACACACCTCCATTCTGTGACTTCACACACCTCCATTCTGTGATTTCACACACCTCCAATCTGACTTCACACACCTAATTCTATGACTTCACACACCTCCATTCGTTGACATCAAAACACCATTCTATGACTTCACACAACTCCATTTTGACTTCACACACCTCCATTCTATGAGTTTACACACCTCCATTTTATGACTTCACACACCTCCATTCTATGACTTCACACGCCTCAATTCTATGACTTCACACACCTCCATTCTATGACTTCACACACCTCCATTCTGTGACTTCACACACCTCCACTCCATGACATCAAACACTTTAATTCTTACTTCACAAAACTCCATTCTGTGATTTCACACACCTCCATACTATGTCTTCACACACCTCCATTCCATGACTTCACACACCTCCATTCTGAGTTCACACACCTCCATTCTGTGACTTCACACACCTCCATTCTGACTTCACACACCTTCATTTTATGACTTCACACACGTCCATTCTGTGACTTCTCACACCTCCATTCTATGACTTCACAGTCTTCCATTGTGACGTCACACAACTCCATTGTATGAGTTCACACATCTCCATTCTATGATTTCACACACCTCCGTTCTGACTTCACACACCTCCATTCTATGACATCACAGCCCTCGAATCTGTGACTTCACTCACCTCCACTCTATGACTTCACACTCCTCCATTCTATGACTTCCCACACCTCCTTTCTATGACTTCACCCACCTCAGTCTATGATTTCACACACCTCCATTCTGACTTCACACACCTCCATTCTGTGACTTCACACACCTCCATTCTGAGTTCACACACCTCCATTCTGTGACTTCACACACCTCCATTCTTTGACATCAAAAACCACCATTCTAAGACTTCACACAACTCCATTTTAACTTCACACACCTCCATTCTATGAGTTCACACACCTCCATTTTATGACTTCACACACCTCCATTCTATGACTTTACACACTTCCATTCTATGACTTCACACATCTCCATTCTCTTGCTTCACACACCTCCACTCTATGACTTCAAACACCTTCATTCTTACTTCACAAACATCCATTCTCTGACTTCACACACCTCCATTCTGTGATTTCACACACCTTCATTCTGACTTCACACACCTACATTCTGTGACTTCACACACCTCAATTCTGTGACTTCACACAACTCCATTCTGACTTCACACACCTCCATTCTAGGACTTCACAAACCTCCATTCTATGACTTCACACACCTCCCTTTTTTGACTTCACACACGTAAATTCTATGACTTTACACACCTCCATTGTGACTTCACACACCTCCATTCTATGAGTTCACACACCTCCATTCTGACTTCACACACCTCCATTCTATGACTTCACACACCTCCGTTCTGACTTCACACACCTCCATTCTGTGACTTCACAAAATTCCATTCTGTGATTTCACACACCTCCATACTAGGACTTCACACACCTCCATTCAATGACTTCACACACCTCCATTCTGAGTTCACACACCTCCATTCTGTGACTTCACACACCTCCATTCTGACTTCACACACGTCCATTCTGTGACTTCTCACACCTCCATTCTATGACTTCACAGTCTTCCATTGTGACGTCACACAACTCCATTGTATGAGTTCACACATCTCCATTCTATGATTTCACACACCTCCATTCTGACTTCACACACCTCCATTCTATGACATCACAGCCCTCGAATCTGTGACTTCAATCACCTCCACTCTATGACTTCACACTCCTCCATTCTATGACTTCCCACACCTCCTTTCTATGACTTCACCCACCTCAGTCTCTGACTTCACACACCTCCATTCTGACTTCACACACCTCCATTCTGTGACTTCACACACCTCCATTCTATGACTTCACACACCTCAATTCTATGACTTCACACACCTCCATTCTATGACTTCACACACCTCCATTCTGTGTCTTCACACACCTCCATTCTATGACTTCAAACACCTTCATTCTTACTTCACAAACATCCATTCTGTGACTTCACACACCTCCTTTCTGTGACTTCACACACCTTCATTCTGACTTCACACACCTCAATTCTGTGACTTGACACACCTCCATTCTGACTTCACACACCTCCATTCTATGATTTCACAAACCTCCATTCTATGACTTCACACACCTCCATTCTGTGACTTCACACACCTCCATTCTGACTTCACACCCCTCCATTCTGTCTTCACACACCTCCATTCTGACTTCACACAGCTCCATTCTATGAATTCACACACCTCCATTCTGTGACTTCACACACCTCCGTTTTGCCTTCACACACTTCCAATCTGTGACTTCACACACCTCCATTCTGTGACTTCACACATCTCTATTGTTTCACTTCACACACCTCCATTCTTTGACTTCACACACCGCCATTCCATGACTTCAAAAACTTCCATTCTATGAGTTCACACACCTCCATTCTATGAGTTCACACACCTCCATTCTATGAGTTCACACACCTCCAATTTGACTTCACACATCTCCATTCTATGACTTCACACACCTTCATTCTTACCTCAAAAACATCCATTCTCTGACTTCACACACCTCCATTATATGACTTCACAAACCTCCATTCTGTGGCTTCACACACCTACATTCTGAGTTCACACACCTCCATTCTATGACTTCACACACCTCCATTCTGTGACTTCACACACCTCCACTCTGTGACTTCACACACCTCGATCCTATGACTTCACACACCTCCATTCTATGAATTAACACACCTCCATTCTGTGAGTTCACAAACCTTCATTCTATGACTTCACACACCTCCATTCTGGGACTTCACACACCTCCATTCTGAGTTCACACACCTCCATTCTATGACTTCACAAACCTCCATTCTGAGTTCACAGACCTCCATTCTATGACTTCACACACCTCCATTCTATGACTTCACTCACCTCCATTCTGACTTCACACACCTCCATTCTGACTTCACAAACCTCAATTCTGTGACTTCATACACCTCCATTCTATGATTTCACACACTTCCATTCTATGACTTCACAAACCTCCATTCTGTGGCTTCACACACCTACATTCTGAGTTTACACACCTCCATTCTGTGACTTCACACACCTCCATTCTGTGATTTCACACACCTCCAATCTGACTTCACACACCTCCATTCTATGACTTCACACACCTCCATTCGTTGATATCAAAAAACACTATTCTATGACTTCACACAACTCCATTTTGACTTCACACACCTCCATTCTAAGAGTTCACACACCTCCATTTTATGACTTCACACACCTTCATTCTGTGACTTCACACACCTCCATTCTGTGATTTCACACACCTTCATTCTATGATTTCACACACCTCCATTCTATGACTTCACAAACCTCCAATCTGAATTCACACACCTCCATTCTGTGACTTCACACACCTCCATTCTGAGTTCACTCACCTCCATTCTATGACTTCACAAACCTCCAATCTGACTTCACACACCTCCATTCTGTGACTTCACACACCTCCACTCTATGATTTCAAACACCTTTATTCTTACTTCACAAACATCCATTCTGTGACTTCACACACCTCCATTCTGTGACTTCACACACCTTCATTCTGACTTCACACACCTCCATTCTGTGACTTCACATACCTCCATTCTGTGACTTCACACACCTTCATTCTGACTTCACACACCTCCATTCTGTGACTTCACACACCTCAATTCTGTGACTTCACACAACTCCATTCTGACTTCACACACCTCCATTCTATGATTTCACACACCTCCATTCTGTGACTTCACACACCTACATTCTGTGACTTCACACACCTCCGTTTTGACTTCACACACTTCCATTCTGTGACTTCACACACCTCCATTCTGTGACTTCACACACCTCTATTGTTTCACTTCACACACCTCCATTTTTGACTTCACACACCTCCATTCCATCACTTCACAAACCTCCATTCTATGAGTTCACACACCTCCATTCTATGAGTTCACACACCTCCAATTTGACTTCACACACCTCCATTCTATGACTTCACAAACCTCCATTCTGTGACTTCACACACCTCCATTCTGAATTCACCCACCTCCATTCTGTGACTTCACACACCTCCATTCTTCCTTCACATACCTCCATTCTATGACTTCACACACTTCCATTCTATGACTTCACACACCTCCATTCTGTGGCTTCACACACCTCCATTCTGAGTTCACACACCTCCATTATGTGACTTCACACACCTCCATTCTGTGACTTCACACACCTCCATTCTGTGACTTCACACACCTCGATCCTATGACTTCACACACCTCCATTCTATGAATTCACACACCTCCATTCTGTGATTTCACACACCTCCATTCTATGACTTCACACAGGTCCATTCTGTGACTTCACACAGCTCCATTCTGAATTCACGCACCACCATTCTATGACTTCACAAACCCCCATTCTGAGTTCACAGACCTCCATTCTATGACTTCACACACCTCCATTCTTTGACTTAACTCACCTCCATTCTGACTTCACACACCTCCATTCTGACTTCACACACCTCAATTCTGTGACTTCACACACGTCATTTCAATGATTTCACACACTTCCATTCTATGACTTCACACACCTCCATTTTGTGGCTTCACACACCTACATTCTTCGTTCACACACCTCCATTCTGTGACTTCACACACCTCCATTCTGTGATTTCACACACCTCCAATCTGACTTCACACACCTCTATACTATAACTTCACACACCTCCATTCGTTGACATCAAAAAACAACATTCTATGACTTCACACAACTCCATTTAGACTTCACACACCTCCATTCTATGAGTTCACATACCTTCATTCTGTGATTTCACACACCTCCAATCTGACTTCACACACCTCCCTTCTATGACCTCACACACCTCCATTCGTTGACATCAAAAAACACCATTCTATGACTTCACACAGCTCCATTTTGACTTCACACACCTCCATTCTATGAGTTCACACACCTCCATTTTATGACTTCACACACCTCCATTCTATGACTTCACACACCTCAATTCTATGACGTCACACACCTCCACTATATGACTTCAAACACCTTCATTCTTACTTCACAAACATCCATTCTGTGACTTCACAAACCTCCATTCTGTGACTTCACACACCTTCATTTTGACTTCACATACCTCCATTCTGTGACTTCACACACCTCCATTCTTACTTCACATACCTCCATTCTATGATTTCACACACCTCCATTCTATGAGTTCACACACCTCCATTCTGTGACTTCACACACCTCCATTCTGTGACTTCACACACCTCCATTCTGTGACTTCACACACCTCCATTCTGTGACTTCACACACCTCCGTTTTGACTTCACACACTTCCATTCTATGACTTCACACACCTCCATTCTGTGGCTTCACACACCTCCATTCTGAGTTCACACACCTCCATTATGTGACTTCACACACCTCCATTCTGTGACTTCACACACCTCCATTCTGTGACTTCACACACCTCGATCCTATGACTTCACACACCTCCATTCTATGAATTCACACACCTCCATTCTGTGATTTCACACACCTCCATTCTATGACTTCACACAGGTCCATTCTGTGACTTCACACAGCTCCATTCTGAATTCACGCACCACCATTCTATGACTTCACAAACCCCCATTCTGAGTTCACAGACCTCCATTCTATGACTTCACACACCTCCATTCTTTGACTTAACTCACCTCCATTCTGACTTCACACACCTCCATTCTGACTTCACACACCTCAATTCTGTGACTTCACACACGTCATTTCAATGATTTCACACACTTCCATTCTATGACTTCACACACCTCCATTTTGTGGCTTCACACACCTACATTCTTCGTTCACACACCTCCATTCTGTGACTTCACACACCTCCATTCTGTGATTTCACACACCTCCAATCTGACTTCACACACCTCTATACTATAACTTCACACACCTCCATTCGTTGACATCAAAAAACAACATTCTATGACTTCACACAACTCCATTTAGACTTCACACACCTCCATTCTATGAGTTCACATACCTTCATTCTGTGATTTCACACACCTCCAATCTGACTTCACACACCTCCCTTCTATGACCTCACACACCTCCATTCGTTGACATCAAAAAACACCATTCTATGACTTCACACAGCTCCATTTTGACTTCACACACCTCCATTCTATGAGTTCACACACCTCCATTTTATGACTTCACACACCTCCATTCTATGACTTCACACACCTCAATTCTATGACGTCACACACCTCCACTATATGACTTCAAACACCTTCATTCTTACTTCACAAACATCCATTCTGTGACTTCACAAACCTCCATTCTGTGACTTCACACACCTTCATTTTGACTTCACATACCTCCATTCTGTGACTTCACACACCTCCATTCTTACTTCACATACCTCCATTCTATGATTTCACACACCTCCATTCTATGAGTTCACACACCTCCATTCTGTGACTTCACACACCTCCATTCTGTGACTTCACACACCTCCATTCTGTGACTTCACACACCTCCATTCTGTGACTTCACACACCTCCGTTTTGACTTCACACACTTCCATTCTGTGACTTCACACACCTCCATTCTGTGACTTCACACACCTCTATTGTTTCACTTCTCACTCCTCCATTCTTTGACTTCACACACCTCCATTCCATGACTTCACACACCTCCATTCTATGAGTTCACACACCTCCATTCTATGAGTTCACACACCTCCAATTTGACTTCATACACCTCCATTCTATGACTTCACAAACCTCCATTCTGTGACTTCACACACATCCATTCTGAGTTCACACACCTCCATTCTGTGACTTCACACACCTCCATTCGTTGACATCAAAAACCACCATTCTAAGACTTCACACAACTCCATTTTAACTTCACACACCTCCATTCTATGAGTTCACACACCTCCATTTTATGACTTCATACACCTCCATTCTATGACTTCACACACCTCAATTCTATGACTTCACACACCTCCATTCCATGACTTCACACACCTCCACTCTACGACTTCAAACACCTTCATTCTTACTTCACAAACATCCATTCTGTGACTTAACACACCTCCATTCTGTGATTTCACACACCTTCATTCTGACTTCACACACCTACATTCTGTGGCTTCACACACCTAAATTCTGTGAATTCACACACCTCCATTCTGACTTCACACACCTCCATTCTATGACTTCACACACCTCCATTCTATGACTTCACACACCTCCCTTTGTGACTTCACACTCCTAAATTCTATGACTTCACACACCTCCATTGTGACTTCACACACCCCCATTCTATGAGTTCACACACGTCCATTCTGACTTCACACACGTCCATTCTATGACTTCACACACCTCCGTTCTGACTTCACACACCTCCATTCTGTGACTTCACAAAACTCCATTCTGTGATTTCACACACCTCCATACTATGACTTCACACACCTCCATTCCATGAATTCACACACCTCCATTCTGAGTTCACACACCTCCATTCTGTGACTTCACACACCTCCATTCTGACTTCACACACCTTCATTTTATGACTTCACACACGTCCATTCTGTGACTTCTCACACCTCCATTCTATGACTTCACAGTCTTCCATTGTGACGTCACACAACTCCATTGTATGAGTTCACACATCTCCATTCTATGATTTCACACACCTCCATTCTGACTTCAAACACCTCCATTCTATGACATCACAGCCCTCGAATGTGTGACTTCACTCACCTCCAATCTATGACTTCACACTCCTCCATTCTATGACTTCCCACACCTCCTTTCTATGACTTCACCCACCTCAGTCTATGACTTCACACACCTCCATTCTGACTTCACACACCTCCATTCTGTGACTTCACACACCTCCATTCTGAGTTCACACACCTCCATTCTGTGACTTCACACACCTCCATTCGTTGACAACAAAAACCACCATTCTAAGACTTCACACAACTCCATTTTATCTCCACACACCTCCATTCTATGACTTCACACACCTCCATTTTATGACTTCACACACCTCCATTCTATGACTTCACACACCTCTATTCTATGACTTCACACACCTCCATTCTATGACTTCACACACCTCCACTCTATGACTTCAAACACCTTCATTCTTACTTCACAAACATCCATTCTGAGACTCCACACACCTCCATTCTGTGATTTCACACACCTTCATTCTGACTTCACACACCTTCATTCTGTGACTTCACACACCTCACTTCTGTGACTTCACACACCTCCATTCTGACTTCACACACCTCCATTCTATGACTTCACACACCTCCATTCTATTACTTCACACACCTCCATTCTATGATTTCACACACCTCCATTCTATGACTTCACACACCTCCATTCTGTGACTTCACACACCTCCATTCTGACTTCACACCCCTCCATTCGGACTTCACACACCTCCATTCTGACTTCACACAGCTCCATTCTATGAGTTCACACACCTCCATTTTGTGACTTCACACACCTCCGTTTTGCCTTCACACACCTCGTTTCTTTGATTTCACACACCGCCATTCCATGACTTCACAAACCTCCATTCTATGAGTTCCCACACCTCCATTCTATGAGTTCACACACCTCCAATTTGACTTTACACATCTCCATTCTATGACTTCACACACCTTCATTCTTACTTCAAAACATCCATTCTCTGACTTCACACACCTCCATTCTATGACTTCACAAACCTCAATTCTGTGACTTCACACACCTCCATTCTGAGTTCACACACCTCCTTTCTATGACTTCACACACTTCCATTCTATGACTTCACACACCTCCATTCTGTGGCTTCACACACCTACATTCTGAGTTCACACACCTCCATTCTGTGACTTCACACACCTCCATTCTGTGACTTCACACACCTCCATTCTGTGACTTCACACACCTCGATCCTATGACTTCACACACCTCCATTCTATGAATTAACACACGTCCATTCTTTGAGTTCACAAACCTCCATTCTATGACTTCACACACCTCCATTCTGTGACTTCACACACATCCATTCTGAGTTCACACACCTCCATTCTATGACTTCACAAACCTCCATTCTGAGTTCACAGATCTCCATTCTATGACTTCACACACCTCCATTCTATGACTTCACTCACCTCCATTCTGACTTCACACACCTCCATTCTGACTTCACACACCTCAATTCTGTGACTTCATACACCTCCATTCTATGATTTCACACACTTCCATTCTATGACTTCACAAACCTCCATTCTGAGTTCACAGATCTCCATTCTATGACTTCACACACCTCCATTCTATGACTTCACTCACCTCCATTCTGACTTCACACACCTCCATTCTGACTTCACACACCTCAATTCTGTGACTTCATACACCTCCATTCTATGATTTCACACACTTCCATTCTATGACTTCACAAACCTCCATTCTGTGGCTTCACACACATACATTCTGAGTTTACACACCTCCATTCTGTGACTTCACACACCTCCATTCTGTGATTTCACACACCTCCAATCTGACTTCACACACCTCCATTCTGTGACTTCACACACCTCCACTCTATGACTTCAAACACCTTCATTCTTACTTCACAAACATCCATTCTGTGACTTCACACACCTCCATTCTGTGACTTCACACACCTTCATTCTGACTTCACACACCTCCATTCTGTGACTTCACACACCTCCATTCTGTGACTTCACACACCTTCATTCTGACTTCACACACCTCCATTTTCTGACTTCACATACCTCAATTCTGTGACTTCACACACCTCCATTCTGACTTCACACACCTCCCTTCTATGATTTCACACACCTCCATTCTGTGACTTCACACACCTCCATTCTGTGACTTCACACACCTCCGTTTTGACTTCACACACTTCCATTCTGTGACTTCACACACCTCCATTCTGTGACTTCACATACCTCTATTGTTTCACTTCACACACCTCCATTCTTTGACTTCACACACCTCCATTCCATGACTTCACACACCTCCATTCTATGAGTTCACACACCTCCATTCTATGAGTTCACACACCTCCAATTTGACTTCACACACCTCCATTCTATGACTTCACACACCTTCATTCTTACTTCAGAAACATCCATTCTCTGACTTCACACACCTCCATTCTATGACTTCACAAACCTCCATTCTGTGACTTCACACACCTCCATTCTGAATTCACAGCCCTCCATTCTGTGACTTCACACACCTCCATTCTTCCTTCACACACCTCCATTCTATGACTTCACAAACCCCCATTCTGAGTTCACAGACCTCCATTCTATGACTTCAGACACTTCCATTCTATGACTTCACACACCTCCATTCTGACTTCACACACCTCAGTTCTTTGACTTCACACACCTCCATTCTATGATTTCACAAACTTCCATTCTATGACTTCACACACCTCCATTCTATGACTTCACACACCTCATTTCTGAGTTGACACACCTCCATTCTGTGATTTCACACACCTCCAATCTGACTTCACACACCTTCATTCTATGAATTCACACACCTCATTTCTGAGTTGACACACCTCCATTCTATGATTTCACAAACTTCCATTCTATGACTTCACACACCTCCATTCTATGACTTCACACACCTCATTTCTGAGTTGACACACCTCCATTCTGTGATTTCACACACCTCCAATCTGACTTCACACACCTCAGTTCTTTGACTTCACACACCTCCATTCTATGACTTCACAAACCTCAATTCTGTGACTTCACACACCTCCATTCTGAGTTCACACACCTCCTTTCTATGACTTCACACACTTCCATTCTATGACTTCACACACCCCCATTCTGTGGCTTCACACACCTACATTCTGAGTTCACACACCTCCATTCTGTGACTTCACACACCTCCATTCTATGACTTCACACACCTTCATTCTGTGACTTCACACACCTCCATTCTGTGACTTCACACACCTCCGTTTTGCCTTCACACATTTCCAATCTGTGACTTCACACACCTCCATTCTGTGACTTCACACACGTCTATTGTTTCACTTCACACACCTCCATTCTTTGACTTCACACACCGCCATTCCATGACTTCACAAACCTCCATTCTATGAGTTCACACACCTCCATTCTATGAGTTCACACACCTCCAATTTGACTTCACACATCTCCATTCTATGACTTCACACACCTTCTTACTTACTTCAGAAACATCCATTCTCTGACTTCACACACCTCCATTCTATGACTTCACAAACCTCCATTCTGTGACTTCACACACCTCCATTCTGAGCTCACACACCTCCTTTCTATGACTTCACACACTTCCATTCTATGACTTCACACACCTCCATTCTGTGGCTTCACACACCTACATTCTGAGTTCACACACCTCCATTCTGTGACTTCACACACCTCCATTCTGTGACTTCACACACCTCGATCCTATGACTTCACACACCTCCATTCTGTGAGTTCACGAACCTCCATTCTATGACTTCACACACCTCCATTCTGTGACTTCACACACCTCCATTCTGATTTCACACACCTCAATTCTGTGACTTCACACACCTCCATTCAATGATTTCACACACTTCCATTCTATGACGTCACACAGCTCCATTCTGGGGTTTCACACACCTACATTCTGAGTTCACACACCTCCATTCTGTGACTTCACACACCTCCATTCTGTGACTTCACACACCTCCATTCTGACTTCACACCCCTCCATTCTGACTTCACACACCTCCATTCTGACTTCACACAGCTCCATTCTATGAATTCACACACCTCCATTCTGTGACTTCACAAACCCCCATTCTGAGTTCACAGACCTCCATTCTATGACTTCACACATTTCCATTCTATGACTTCACACACTTCCATTCTGACTTCACACACCTCCATTCTGACTTCACACACCTCAATTCTTTGTCTTCACTCACCTCCATTTTAGGACTTCACACACCTCATTTCTGAGTTGACACACCTCCATTCTGTGATTTCACACACCTCCAATCTGACTTCACACACCTCCATTCTATGACTTCACACACCTCCATTCGTTGACATCAAAAACAACCATTCTATGACTTCACACAACTCCATTGTGACTTCACACACCTCCATTCTGTGAATTCACACACCTCCATTTTATGACTTCAAACACCTCCATTCTATGATTTCACTCACCTCCATTCTGACTTCACACACCTCCATTCTGACTTCACACACCTCAATTCTGTGACTTCACACACGTCCATTCAATGATTTCACACACTTCCATTCTATGACTTCACAAAGCTCCATTCTGTGGTTTCAAACACCTACATTCTGAGTTCACACACCTCCATACTGTGACTTCACACACCTCCATTCTGTAATTTCACACACCCCCAATCTGACTTCACACACCTAATTCTATGACTTCACACACCTCCATTCGTTGACATCAAAAACACCATTCTATGACTTCACACAACTCCATTTGGCTTCACACACCTCCATTCTATGAGTTCACACACCTCCATTTTATGACTTCACACACCTCCATTCTATGACTTCACACGCCTCAATTCTATGACTTCACACACCTCCATTCTGTGACTTCACACACCTCCACTCCATGACATCAAACACCTTAATTCTTACTTCACAAAACTCCATTCTGTGATTTCACACACATCCATACTATGTCTTCACACACCTCCATTCCATGACTTCACACACCTCCATTCTGAGTTCACACACCTCCATTCTGTGACTTCACACACCTCCATTCTGACTTCACACACCTTCATTTTATGACTTCACACACGTCCATTCTGTGACTTCTAACACCTCCATTCTATGACTTCACAGTCTTCCATTGTGACGTCACACAACTCCATTGTATGAGTTCACACATCTCCATTCTATGATTTCACACACCTCCATTCTGACTTCACACACCTTCATTATATGACATCACAGCCCTCGAATCTGTGACTTCACTCACCTCCACTCTATGACTTCACACTCCTCCATTCTATGACTTCCCACACCTCCTTTCTATGACTTCACCCACCTCAGTCTATGACTTCACACACCTCCATTCTGACTTCACACACCTCCATTCTGTGACTTCACACACCTCCATTCTGAGTTCACACACCTCCATTCTGTGACTTCACACACCTCCATTCTTTGACATCAAAAACCACCATTCTAAGACTTCACACAACTCCATTTTAACTTCACACACCTCCATTCTATGAGTTCACACACCTCCATTTTATGACTTCACACACCTCCATTCTATGACTTCACACACCTCAATTCTATGACTTCACACATCTCCATTCTCTGGCTTCACACACCTCCACTCTATGACTTCAAACACCTTCATTCTTACTTCACAAACATCCATTCTGTGACTTCACACACCTCCATTCTGTGATTTCACAAACTTTCATTCTGACTTCACACACCTACATTCTGTGACTTCACACACCTCAATTCTGTGACTTCACACAACTCCATTCTGACTTCACACACCTCCATTCTATGACTTCACACACCTCCATTCTATGACTTCACACACCTCCCTTTTTTGACTTCACACACGTAAATTCTATGACTTTACACACCTCCATTGTGACTTCACACAACTCCATTCTATGAGTTCACACACCTCCATTCTGACTTCACACACCTCCATTCTATGACTTCACACACCTCCGTTCTGACTTCACACACCTCCATTCTGTGACTTCACAAAATTCCATTCTGTGATTTCACACACCTCCATACTAGGACTTCACACACCTCCATTCAATGACTTCACACACCTCCATTCTGAGTTCACACACCTGCATTCTGTGACTTCACACACCTCCATTCTGGCTTCACACACGTCCATTCTGTGACTTCTCACACCTCCATTCTATGACTTCACAGTCTTCCATTGTGACGTCACACAACTCCATTGTATGAGTTCACACATCTCCATTCTATGATTTCACACACCTCCATTCTGACTTCACACACCTCCATTCTATGACATCACAGCCCTCGAATCTGTGACTTCACTCACCTCCACTCTATGACTTCACACTCCTCCATTCTATGACTTCCCACACCTCCTTTCTATGACTTTATCCACCTCAGTCTCTGACTTCACACACCTCCATTCTGACTTCACACACCTCCATTCTGTGACTTCACACACCTCCATTCTATGACTTCACACACCTCAATTCTATGACTTCACACACCTCCATTCTATGACTTCACACACCTCCATTCTGTGACTTCACACACCTCAATTCTATGACTTCAAACACCTTCATTCTTACTTCACAAACATCCATTCTGTGACTTCACACACCTCCTTTCTGTGACTTCACACACCTGCATTCTGACTTCACACACCTCCATTCTCTGACTTCACACACCACAATTCTGTGACTTGACACACATCCATTCTGACTTCACACACCTCCATTCTATGATTTCACACACCTCCATTCTATGACTTCACACACCTCCATTCTGTGACTTCACACACCTCCATTCTGACTTCACACCCCTCCATTCTGACTTCACACACCTCCTTTCTGACTTCACACAGCTCCATTCTATGAATTCACACACCTCCATTCTGTGACTTCACACACCTCCGTTTTTCCTTCACACACTTCCAATCTGTGACTTCACACACCTCCATTCTGTGACTTCACACATCTCTATTGTTTCACTTCACACACCTCCATTCTTTGACTTCACACACCGCCATTCCATGACTTCAAAAACCTCCATTCTATGAGTTCACACACCTCCATTCTATGAGTTCACACACCTCCAATTTGACTTCACACATCTCCATTCTATGACTTCACACACCTTCATTCTTACCTCAAAAACATCCATTCTCTGACTTCACACACCTCCATTCTATGATTTCACACACCTCCATTCTGTGACTTCACACACCTACATTCTGTGACTTCACACACCTCCGTTTTGACTTCACACACTTCCATTCTGTGACTTCACACACCTACATTCTGTGACTTCACACACCTCTATTGTTTCACTTCACACAGCTCCATTCTTTGACTTCACACACCTCCAATCCATCACTTCACACACCTCCATTCTATGAGTTCACACACCTCCATTCTATGAGTTCACACACCTCCAATTTGACTTCACACACCTCCATTCTATGACTTCACACACCTTAATTCTTACTTCAGAAACAATCATTCTCTGAATTCACACACCTCCATTCTATGACTTCACAAACCTCCATTCTGTGACTTCACACACCTCCGTTCTGAATTCACACACCTCCATTCTGTGACTTCACACACCTCCATTCTTCCTTCACACACCTCTATGCTATGACTTCACACACTTCAATTCTATGACTTCACACACCTCCATTCTGTGGCTTCACACACCTCCATTCTGAGTTCACACACCTCCATTCTGTGACTTCACACACCTCCATTCTGTGACTTCACACACCTCCATTCTGTGCCTTCACACACCTCGATCCTATGACTTCACACACCTCCATTCTATGAATTCACACACCTCAATTCTGTGATTTCACACTCCTCCATTCTATGGCTTCACACAGGTCCATTCTGTGACTTCACACAGCTCCATTCTGAGTTCACGCACCTCCATTCTATGACTTCACAAACCCCCATTCTGAGTTCACAGACCTCCATTCTATGACTTCACACACCTCCATACGTTGACATCAAAAACAACCATTCTATGGCTTCACACAACTCCATTGTGACTTCACACACATCCATTCTATGAATTCACACACCTCCATTTTATGACTTCACACACCTCCATTCTATGACTTCACACACTTCCATTCTATGACTTCACACACCTCCATTCTGTGGTTTCACTCACCTACATTCTGAGTTCACACACCTCCATTCTGTGACTTCACACACCTCCATTCTGTGATTTCACACACCTCCAATCTGACTTCACACACCTAATTCTATGACTTCACACACCTCCATTCGTTGACATCAAAAACACCATTCTATGACTTCACACAACTCCATTTTGACTTCACACACCTCCATTCTATGAGTTCACACACCTCCATTGTATGACTTCACACACCTCCATTCTATGACTTCACACGCCTCAATTCTATGACTTCACACTCCTCCATTCTATGACTTCACACGCCTCAATTCTATGACTTCACACACCTCCATTCTATGACTTCACACACCTCCATACTATGTCTTCACACACCTCCATTCCATGTCTTCACACACCTCCATTCTGAGTTCACACACCTCCATTCTGTGACTTCACACACCTCCATTCTGACTTCACACACCTTCATTTTATGACTTCACACACGTCCATTCTGTGACTTCTCACACCTCCATTCTATGACTTCACAGTCTTCCATTGTGACGTCACACAACTCCATTGTATGAGTCCACACATCTCCATTCTATGATTTCACACACCTCCATTCTGACTTCACACACCTCCATTCTATGACATCACAGCCCTCGAATCTGTGACTTCACTCACCTCCACTCTATGACTTCACACTCCTCCATTCTATGACTTCCCACACCTCCTTTCTATGACTTCACCCACCTCAGTCTATGACTTCACACACCTCCATTCTGACTTCACACACCTCCATTCTGTGACTTCACACACCTCCATTCTGAGATCACACACCTCCATTCCTTGACTTCACACACCTCCATTCTTTGACATCAAAAAACACCATTCTAAGACTTCACACAACTCCATTTAACCTTCACACACCTCCATTCTATGAGTTCACACACCTCCATTTTATGACTTCACACACCTCCATTCTATGACTTTACACACCTCAATTCTATGACTTCACACATCTCCATTCTCTGGCTTCACACACCTCCACTCTATGACTTCAAACACCTTCATTCTAACTTCACAAACATCCATTCTGTGACTTTACACACCTCCATTCTGTGATTTCACACACCTTCATTCTGACTTCACACACCTACATTCTGTGACTTCACACACCTCAATTCTGTGACTTAACACAACTCCATTCTGACTTCACACACCTCCATTCTAGGACTTCACACACCTCCATTCTATGACTTCACACACCTCCCTTTTTTGACTTCACACAGGTAAATTCTATGACTTTACACACCTCCATTTTGACTTCACACAACTCCATTCTATGAGTTCACACACCTCCATTCTGACTTCACACACCTCCATTCTATGACTTCACACACCTCCGTTCTGACTTCACACACCTCCATCCTGTGACTTCACAAAATGCCATTCTGTGATTTCACACACCGCCATACTAGGACTTCACACACCTCCATTCAATGACTTCACACACCTCCATTCTGAGTTCACACACCTGCATTCTGTGACTTCACACAGCCCCATTCTGACTTCACACACGTCCATTCTGTGACTTCTCACACCTCCATTCTATGACTTCACAGTCTTCCATTGTGACGTCACACAACTCCATTGTATGAGTTCACACATCTCCATTCTATGATTTCACACACCTCCATTCTGACTTCACACACCTCCATTCTATGACATCACAGCCCTCGAATCTGTGACTTCACTCACCTCCACTCTATGACTTCACACTCCTCCATTCTATGACTTCCCACACCTCCTTTCTATGACTTTACCCACCTCAGTCTCTGACTTCACACTCCTCCATTCTGACTTCACACACCTCCATTCTGTGACTTCACACACCTCCATTCTTACCTCAAAAACATCCATTCTCTGACTTCACACACCTCCATTCTATGATTTCACACACCTCCATTCTGTGACTTCACACACCTACATTCTGTGACTTCACACACCTCTATTGTCTCACTTCACACATCTCCATTCTTTGACTTCACACACCTCCATTCCATCACTTCACACACCTCCATTCTATGAGTTCACACACCTCCATTCTATGAGTTCACACACCTCCAATTTGACTTCACACACCTCCATTCTATGACTTCACACACCTTCATTCTTACTTCAGAAACACCCATTCTCTGACTTCACACACCTCCATTCTATGACTTCACAAACCTCCATTCTGTGACTTCACACACCTCCATTCTGAATTCACACACCTCCATTCTGTGACTTCACACACCTCCATTCTTCCTTCACACACCTCTATTCTATGACTTCACACACTTCCATTCTATGACTTCACACACCTCCATTCTGTGGCTTCACACACCTCCATTCTGAGTTCACACACCTCCATTCTGTGACTTCACACACCTCCATTCTGTGACTTCACACACCTCCATTCTGTGACTTCACACACCTCGATCCTATGACTTCACACACCTCCATTCTATGAATTCACACACCTCCATTCTGTGATTTCACACACCTCCATTCTATGGCTTCACACAGGTCCATTCTGTGACATCACACAGCTCCATTCTGAGTTCACGCACCTCCATTCTATGACTTCACAAACCCCCATTCTGAGTTCACAGACCTCCATTCTATGACTTCACACTCCTCCATACGTTGACATCAAAAACAACCATTCTATGGCTTCACACAACTCCATTGTGACTTCACACACATCCATTCTATGAATTCACAAACCTCCATTTTATGACTTCACACACCTCCATTCTATGACTTCACACACCTCCATTCTGTGACTTCACACACCTCCATTCTATGACTTCACTCACCTCCATTCTGACTTCACACACCTCCATTCTGACTTCACACACCTCAATTCTGTGACTTCACACACCTCCATTCAATGATTTCACACACTTCCATTCTATGACTTCACACACCTCCATTCTGTGGCTTCACACACCTACATTCTGAGTTCACACACCTCCATTCTGTGATTTCACACACCTCCATTCTTCCTTCACACACCTCCATTCTAAGACTTCACACACTTCCATTCTATGACTTCACACACCTCCATTCTGTGGCTTCACACACCTCCATTTTGAGTTCACACACCTCCATTCTGTGACTTCACACACCTCCATTCTGTGACTTCACACACCTCCATTCTGTGACTTCACACACCTCGATCCTATGACTTCACACACCTCCATTCTATGAATTCACACACCTCCATTCTCTGATTTCACACACCTCCATTCTATGAATTCACACACCTCCATTCTCTGATTTCACACACCTCCATTCTGACTTCACACACCTCCATTCTATGACATCACAGCCCTCGAATCTGTGACTTCACTCACCTCCACTCTATGACTTCACACTCCTCCATTCTATGACTTCCCACACCTCCTTTCTATGACTTCACCCACCTCAGTCTATGACTTCACACACCTCCATTCTGACTTCACACACCTCCATTCTGTGACTTCACACACCTCCGTTCTGAGTTCACACACCTCCATTCTGTGACTTCACACACCTCCATTCTTTGACATCAAAAACCACCATTCTAAGACTTCACACAACTCCATTTTAACTTCACACACCTCCATTCTATGAGTTCACACACCTCCATTTTATGACTTCACACACCTCCAGTCTATGACTTTACACACCTCAATTCTATGACTTTACACATCTCCATTTTATGGCTTCACACACCTCCACTCTATGACTTCAAACACCTTCATTCTTACTTCACAAACATCCATTCTGTGACTTCACACACCTCCTTTCTGTGACTTCACACACCTTCATTCTGACTTCAGACACCTCCATTCTCTGACTTCACACACCTAAATTCTGTGACTTGACACGTCCATTCTGACTTCACACACCTCCATTCTATGATTTCACACACCTCCATTCTATGACTTCACACACCTCCATTTTGTGACTTCACACACCTCCATTCTGACTTCACACCCCTCCATTCTGACTTCACACACCTCCATTCTGACTTCACACAGCTCCATTCTATGAATTCACACACCTCCATTCTGTGACTTCACACACCTCCGTTTTTCCTTCACACACTTCCAATCTGTGACTTCACACACCTCCATTCTGTGACTTCACACATCTCTATTGTTTCACTTCACACACCTCCATTCTTTGACTTCACACACCGCCATTCCATGACTTCAAAAACCTCAATTCTATGAGTTCACACACCTCCATTCTATGAGTTCACACACCTCCAATTTGACTTCACACATCTCCATTCTATGACTTCACACACCTTCATTCTTACCTCAAAAACATCCATTCTCTGACTTCACACACCTCCATTCTATGATTTCACACACCTCCATTCTGTGACTTCACAAACCTACATTCTGTGACTTCACACACCTCCGTTTTGACTTCACACACTTCCATTCTGTGACTTCACACACCTCCATTCTGTGACTTCACACACCTCTATTGTTTCACTTCACACAGCTCCATTCTTTGACTTCACAAACCTCCATTCCATCACTTCACACACCTCCATTCTATGAGTTCACACACCTCCATTCTATGAGTTCACACACCTCCAATTTGACTTCACACACCTCCATTCTATGACTTCACACACCTTCATTCTTACTTCAGAAACACCCATTCTCTGACTTCACACACCTCCATTCTATGACTTCACAAACCTCCATTCTGTGACTTCACACACCTCCATTCTGAATTCACACACCTCCATTCTGTGACTTCACACACCTCCATTCTTCCTTCACACACCTCTATTCTATGACTTCACACACTTCCATTCTATGACTTCACACACCTCCATTCTGTGGCTTCACACACCTCCATTCTGAGTTTACACACCTCCATTCGGTGACTTCACACACCTCCATTCTGTGACTTCACACACCTCCATTCTGTGACTTCACACACCTCGATCCTATGACTTCACACACCTCCATTCTATGAATTCACACACCTCCATTCTGTGATTTCACACACCTCCATTCTATGGCTTCACACAGGTCCATTCTGTGACTTCACACAGCTCCATTCTGAGTTCACGCACCTCCATTCTATGACTTCACAAACCCCCTTTCTGAGTTCACAGACCTCCATTCTATGACTTCACACACCTCCATACGTTGACATCAAAAACAACCATTCTATGGCTTCACACAACTCCATTGTGACTTCACACACATCCATTCTATGAATTCACACACCTCCATTTTATGACTTCACACACCTCCATTCTCTGATTTCACACACCTCCATTCTGACTTCACACACCTCAGTTCTTTGACTTCACACACATCCATTCTATGATTTCACAAACTTCCATTCTATGACTTCACAAACCTCCATTGTATGACTTCACACACCTCATTTCTGAGTTGACACACCCCATTCTGTGATTTCACACACCTCCAATATGACTTCACACACCTCCATTCTATGACTTCACAAACCTCCATTCGTTGACATCAAAAACAACCATTCTATGACTTCACACAACTCCATTGTGACTTCACACACCTCCATTCTATGAATTCACACACCTCCATTTTATGACTTCTCACACCTCCATTCTATGACTTCACACACCTCCATTCTGTGACTTCACACAGCTCCATTCTATGACTTCACAAACCTCCATTCTGAGTTCACAGACCTAAATTCTATGACTTCACACACCTCCATTCTATGACTTCACTCACCTCCATTCTGACTTCACACACCTCCATTCTGACTTCACACACCTCAATTCTGTGACTTCACACACCTCCATTCAATGATTTCACACACTTCCATACTATGACTTCACACACCTCCATTCTATGACTTCACACACCTCCATTCTGTGATTTCACACACCTCCAATCTGACTTCACACACCTCCATTCTTTGACCTCACACACCTCCATTCGTTGACATCAAAAAACAGCATTCTATGACTTCACACAGCTCCATTTTGAATTCACACACCTCCATTCTATGAGTTCACACACCTCCATTTTATGACTTCACACACTTCCATTCTATGACTTCACACACCTCAATTCTATGACTTCACACACCTCCATTCTATGACTTCACACACCTCCATTCTGTGACTTCACACACCTCCACTCTATGACTTCAAACACATTCATTCTTACTTCACAAACATCCATTCTGTGACTTCACACACCTCCATTCTGTGACTTCACACACCTTCATTCTGACTTCACACACCTCCATTCTGTGACTTCAAACACCTCCATTCTGACTTCACATACCTCCATTCTATGATTTCACACACCTCCATTCTATGAGTTCACACACCTCCATTCTGTGACTTCACACACCTCCATTCTGTGACTTCACACACCTCCATTCTGTGACTTCACACACCTCCATTCTGTGACTTCACACACCTCCGTTTTGACTTCACACACTTCCATTCTGTGACTTCACACACCTCCATTCTGTGACTTCACACACCTCTATTGTTTCACTTCTCACTCCTCCATTCTTTGACTTCACACACCTCCATTCCATGACTTCACACACCTCCATTCTATGAGTTCACACACCTCCATTCTATGAGTTCACACACCTCCAATTTGACTTCATACACCTCCATTCTATGACTTCACACACATTCATTCTTACTTCAGAAACATCCATTCTGTGACTTCACACACCTCCATTCTATGACTTCACAAACCTCCATTCTGTGACTTCACACACCTCCATTCTGAGTTCACACACCTCCATTCTGTGACTTCACACACCTCCATTCGTTGACATCAAAAACCTCCATTCTAAGACTTCACACAACTCCATTTTAACTTCACACACCTCCATTCTATGAGTTCACACACCTCCATTTTATGACTTCATACACCTCCATTCTATGACTTCACACACCTGAATTCTATGACTTCACACACCTCCATTCTATGACTTCACACACCTCCACTCTATGACTTCAAACACCTTCATTTTTACTTCACAAACATCCATTCTGTGACTTCACACACCTCCATTCTGTGATTTCACACACCTTCATTCTGACTTCACACACCTACATTCTGTGGCTTCACACACCTAAATTCTGTGACTTCACACACCTCCATTCTGACTTCACACACCTCCATTCTATGACTTCACACACCTCCATTCTATGACTTCACACACCTCCCTTTTGTGACTTCACACACCTAAATTCTATGACTTCACACACCTCCATTGTGACTTCACACACCGCCATTCTATGAGTTCACACACCTCCATTCTGACTTCACACACCTCCATTCTATGACTTCACACACCTCCGTTCTGACTTCACACACCTCCATTCTGTGACTTCACAAAACTCCATTCTGTGATTTCACATACCTCCATACTAGGACTTCACACACCTCCATTCCCTGACTGCACACACCTCCATTCTGAGTTCACACACCTCCATTCTGTGACTTCACACACCTCCATTCTGACTTCACACACCTTCATTTTATGACTTCACACACGTCCATTCTGTGACTTCTCACACCTCCATTCTATGACTTCACAGTCTTCCATTGTGACGTCACACAACTCCATTGTATGAGTTCACACATCTCCATTCTATGATTTCATACACCTCCATTCTGACTTCAAACACCTCCATTCTATGACATCACAGCCCTCGAATCTGTGACTTCACTCACCTCCACTCTATGACTTCACACTCCTCCATTCTAAGACTTCCCACACCTCCTTTCTATGACTTCACCCACCTCAGTCTATGACTTCACACACCTCCATTCTGACTTCACACACCTCCATTCTGTGACTTCACACACCTCCATTCTGAGTTCACAAACCTCCATTCTGTGACTTCACACACCTCCATTCGTTGACATCAGAAACCACCATTATAAGACTTCACACAACTCCATTTTAACTTCACACACCTCCATTCTATGAGTTCACACACCTCCATTTTATGACTTCACACACCTCCATTCTATGACTTCACACACCTCCATTCTATGACTTCACACACCTCCACTCTATGACTTCAAACACCTTCATTCTTACTTCACAAACATCCATTCTGGGACTCCACACACCTCCATTCTGTGATTTCACACACCTTCATTCTGACTTCACACACTTCCATTCTGTGACTTCACACATCTCACTTCTGTGACTTCACACACCTCCATTCTGTCTTCACACACCTCCATTCTATGACTTCACACACCTTCATTCTATGACTTCACACACCTCCCTTTTGTGACTTCACACACCTAAATTCTATGACTTCACACACCTCCATTGTGACTTCACACACCTCCATTCTATGAGTTCACACACCTCCATTCTGACTTCACACACCTCCATTCTATGACGTCACACACCTCCGTTCTGACTTCACACACCTCCATTCTGTGACTTCACAAAATTCCATTCTGTGATTTCACACACCTCCATACTAGGACTTCACACACCTCCATTCTGTGACTTCACACACCTCCATTCTGTGATTTCACACACCTCCAATCTGACTTCACACACCTCTATTCTATGACTTCACACACCTTCATTCGTTGACATCAAAAAACACCATTCTATGACTTCACACAACTCCATTTAGACTTCACACACCTCCATTCTATGAGTTCACACATCTCCATTTTATGACTTCACACACCTCCATTATATGACTTCACAAACCTCCATTCTGTGACTTCACACACCTCCATTCTGAGTTCACACACCTCCATTCTGTGACTTCACACACCTCCATTCTTCCTTCACACACCTCCATTCTATGACTTCACACACTTCCATTCTATGACTTCACACACCTCCATTCTGTGGCTTCACACACCTCCATTCTGAGTTCACACACCTCCATTCTGTGACTTCACACACCTCCATTCTGTGACTTCACACACCTCGATCCTATGACTTCACACACCTCCATTCTATGAATTCACACACCTCCATTCTCTGATTTCACACACCTCCATTCTATGACTTCACACACCTCCATTCTGTGACTTCACACACCTCCCTTCTGAGTTCACACACCTCCATTCTATGACTTCACAAACCCCCATTTGAGTTTACAGACCTCCATTCTATGACTTCACACACTTCCATTCTATGACTTCACACACCTCCATTCTGACTTCACACACCTCAGTTCTTTGACTTCACACACCTCCATTCTATGATTTCACAAACTTCCATTCTATGAGTTCACAAACCTCCATTGTATGACTTCACACACTGCATTTCTGAGTTGACATACCCCATTCTGTGATTTCACACACCTCCAATCTGACCTCACACCTCCATTCTATGACTTCACACACCTCCATTCGTTGACATCAAAAACAACCATTCTATGACTTCACACAACTCCATTGTGACTTCACACACCTCCATTCTATGAATTCACACACCTCCATTTTATGACTTCACACACCTCCATTCTATGACTTCACACACCTCTATTCTGTGACTTCACACACCTCCATTCTATGACTTCACAAACCTCCATTCTGAGTTCACAGACCTCCATTCTATGACTTCACACACCTCCATTCTATGACTTCACTCACCTCCATTCTGACTTCACACACCTCCATTCTGACTTCACACACCTCAATTCTGTGACTTCACACACCTCCATTCAATGATTTCACACACTTCCATTCTATGACTTCACACACCTCCATTCTGTGACTTCACACACCTCCATTCTGTGACTTCACACACCTCCATTCTGACTTCACACCCCTACATTCTGACTTCACACACCTCCATTCTGACTTCACACAGCTCCATTCTATGAGTTCACACACCTCCATTCTGTGACTTCACACATCTCCATTGTTTCACTTCACACACCTCCATTCTTTGACTTCACACACCGCCATTCCATGACTTCACAAACCTCCATTCTATGAGTTCCCACATATCAATTCTATGAGTTCACACACCTCTAATTTGACTTTACACATCTCCATTCTATGACTTCACACACCTTCATTCTTACTTCAAAACATCCATTCTCTGACTTCACACACCTCCATTCTATGACTTCACAAACCTACATTCTGTGACTTCACACACCTCCATTCTGACTTCACACACCTCCTTTCTATGACTTCACACACTTCCATTCTATGATTTCACACACCTCCATTCTGGGGCTTCACACACCTACATTCTGAGTTCACACACCTCCATTCTGTGACTTCACACACCTCCATTTTGTGACTTCACACACCTCCATTCTGTGACTTCACACACCTCACTCCTATGACTTCACACACCTCCATTCTATGAATTAACACACCTCCATTCTGTGAGTTCACCAACCTCCATTCTATGACTTCACACACCTCCATTCTGTCTTCACACACCTCCATTCTATGACTTCACACACCTCCATTCTATGACTTCACACACCTCCCTTTTGTGACTTCACACACCTAAATTCTATGACTTCACACACCTCCATTGTGACTTCACACACCTCCATTCTATGAGTTCACACACCTCCATTCTGACTTCACACACCTCCATTCTATGACGTCACACACCTCCGTTCTGACTTCACACACCTCCATTCTGTGACTTCACAAAATTCCATTCTGTGATTTCACACACCTCCATAGTAGGACTTCACACACCTCCATTCTGTGACTTCACACACCTCCATTCTGTGATTTCACACACCCCCAATCTGACTTCACACACCTCTATTCTATGACTTCACACACCTTCATTCGTTGACATCAAAAAACACCATTCTATGACTTCACACAACTCCATTTAGACTTCACACACCTCCATTCTATGAGTTCACACACCTCCATTTTATGACTTCACACACCTCCATTATATGACTTCACAAACCTCCATTCTGTGACTTCACACACCTCCATTCTGAGTTCACACACCTCCATTCTGTGACTTCACACACCTCCATTCTTCCTTCACACACCTCCATTCTATGACTTCACACACTTCCATTCTATGACTTCACACACCTCCATTCTGTGGCTTCACACAACTCCATTCTCAGTTCACACACCTCCATTCTGTGACTTCACACACCTCCATTCTGTGACTTCACACACCTCGATCCTATGACTTCACACACCTCCATTCTATGAATTCACACACCTCCATTCTCTGATTTCACACACCTCCATTCTATGACTTCACACACCTCCATTCTGTGACTTCACACACCTCCCTTCTGAGTTCACACACCTCCATTCTATGACTTCACAAACCCCCATTCTGAGTTCACAGACCTCCATTCTATGACTTCACACACTTCCATTCTATGACTTCACACACCTCCATTCTGACTTCACACACCTCAGTTCTTTGACTTCACACACCTCCATTCTATGATTTCACAAACTTCCATTCTATGAGTTCACAAACCTCCATTGTATGACTTCACACACTGCATTTCTGAGTTGACATACCCCATTCTGTGATTTCACACACCTCCAATCTGACCTCACACCTCCATTCTATGACTTCACACAGCTCCATTCGTTGACATCAAAAACAACCATTCTATGACTTCACACAACTCCATTGTGACTTCACACACCTCCATTCTATGAATTCACACACCTCCATTTTATGACTTCACACACCTCCATTCTATGACTTCACACACCTCTATTCTATGACTTCACACACCTCCATTCTATGACTTCACAAACCTCCATTCTGAGTTCACACACCTCAATTCTGTGACTTCACACACCTCCATTCAATGATTTCACACACTTCCATTCTATGACTTCACACACCTCCATTCTGTGACTTCACACACCTCCATTCTGTGACTTCACACACCTCCATTCTGACTTCACACCCCTCCATTCTGACTTCACACACCTCCATTCTGACTTCACACAGCTCCATTCTATGAGTTCACACACCTCCATTCTGTGACTTCACACATCTCCATTGTTTCACTTCACACACCTCCATTCTTTGACTTCACACACTGCCATTCCATGACTTCACAAACCTCCATTCTATGAGTTCCCACATATCAATTCTATGAGTTCACACACCTCCAATTTGACTTTACACATCTCCATTCTATGACTTCACACACCTTCATTCTTACTTCAAAACATCCATTCTCTGACTTCACACACCTCCATTCTATGACTTCACAAACCTACATTCTGTGACTTCACACACCTTCATTCTGACTTCACACACCTCCTTTCTATGTCTTCACACACTTCCATTCTATGACTTCACACACCTCCATTCTGGGGCTTCACACACCTACATTCTGAGTTCACACACCTCCATTCTGTGACTTCACACACCTCCATTCTGTGACTTCACACACCTCCATTCTGTGACTTCACACACCTCAATCCTATGACTTCACACACCTCCATTCTATGAATTAACACACCTCCATTCTGTGAGTTCACCAACCTCCATTTTATGACTTCACACACCTCCATTCTGTGACTTCACACAACTCCATTCTGAGTTCACACACCTCCATTCTATGACTTCACAAACCTCCATTCTGAGTTCACAGACCTCCATTCTATTACTTCACACACCTCCATTCTATGACTTCACTCACCTCCATTCTGACTTCACACACCTCCATTCTGACTTCACACACCTCAATTCTGTGACTTCATACACCTCCATTCTATGACTTCACACACCTCCATTCTGTGACTTCACACAACTCCATTCTGAGTTCACACACCTCCATTCTATGACTTCACAAACCTCCATTCTGAGTTCACAGACCTCCATTCTATTACTTCACACACCTCCATTCTATGACTTCACTCACCTCCATTCTGACTTCACACACCTCCATTCTGACTTCACACACCTCAATTCTGTGACTTCATACACCTCCATTCTATGATTTCACACACTTCCATTCTATGACTTCACAAACCTCCATTCTGTGGCTTCACACACATATATTCTGAGTTTACACACCTCCATTCTGTGACTTCACACACCTCCATTCTGTGATTTCACACACCTCCAATCTGACTTCACACACCTCCATTCTATGACTTCACACACCTCCATTCGTTGATATCAAAAAACACCATTCTATGACTTCACACAACTCCATTTTGACTTCACACACCTCCATTCTATGAGTACACACACCTCCATTTTATGACTTCACATACCTCCATTCTATGACTTCACACACCTCCATTCTGTGATTTCACAAACCTCCAATCTGACTTCACACACCTCCATTCTGTGACTTCACACACCTCCACTCTATGACTTCAAACACCTTCATTCTTACTTCACAAACATCCATTCTGTGACTTCACACACCTCCATTCTGTGACTTCACCCACCTTCATTCTGACTTCACACACCTCCATTCTGTGACTTCACACACCTCCATTCTGTGACTTCACACACCTTCATTCTGACTTCACACACCTCCATTCTCTGACTTCACATACCTCAATTCTGTGACTTCACACACCTCCATTCTGACTTCACACACCTCCCTTCTATGATTTCACACACCTCCATTCTGTGACTTCACACACCTCCATTCTGTGACTTCACACACCTCCGTTTTGACTTCACACACTTCCATTCTGTGACTTCACACACCTCCATTCTGTGACTTCACATACCTCTATTGTTTCACTTCACACACCTCCATTCTTTGACTTCACACACCTCCATTCCATGACTTCACACACCTCCATTCTATGAGTTCACACACCTCCATTCTATGAGTTCACACACCTCCAATTTGACTTCACACACCTCCATTCTATGACTTAACACACCTTCATTCTTACTTCAGAAACATCCATTCTCTGACTTCACACACCTCCATTCTATGACTTCACAAACCCCTATTCTGAGTTCACAGACCTCCATTCTATGTCTTCACACACTTCCATTCTATGGCTTCACACACCTCCATTCTGACTTTACACACCTCAGTTCTTTGACTTCACACACCTCCATTCTATGATTTCACAAACTTCCATTCTATGACTTCACACACCTCCATTCTATGACTTCACACACCTCATTTCTGAGTTGACACACCTGCATTCTGTGATTTCACACACCTCCAATCTGACTTCACACACCTTCATTCTATGACTTCACACACCTCATTTCTGAGTTGACACACCTCCATTCTATGATTTCACAAACTTCCATTCTATGACTTCACACACCTCCATTCTATGACTTCACAAACCTCATTTCTGAGTTGACACACCTCCATTCTGTGATTTCACACACCTCCAATCTGACTTCACACACCTCAGTTCTTTGACTTCACACACCTCCATTCTATGACTTCACAAACCCCGATTCTGTGGCTTCACACACCTCCATTCTATGAATTCACACACCTTCATTCTTACTTCAGAAACATCCATTCTCTGACTTCATACACCTCAATTCTATGACTTCACAAACCTCCATTCTGTAACTTCACACACCTCCATTCTGAATTCACACACCTCCATTCTGTGACTTCACACACCTCCATTCTGAGTTCACACACTTCCATTCTATGACTTCACAAACCCCCATTCTGAGTTCACAGACCTCCATTCTATGACTTCACACACTTCCATTCTATGACTTCACACACTTCCATTCTGACTTCACACACCTCCATTCTGACTTCACACACATCAATTCTTTGTCTTCACACACCTCCATTTTATGACTTCACACACCTCATTTCTGAGTTGACACACCTCCATTCTGTGATTTCACACACCTCCAATCTGTCTTCACACACCTCCATTCTATGACTTCACACACCTCCATTCGTTGACATCAAAAACAACCATTCTATGACTTCACACAACTCCATTGTGACTTCACACACCTCCATTCTATGAATTCACACACCTCCATTTTATGACTTCACACACCTCCATTCTATGACTTCACTCTCCTCCATTCTGACTTCACACACCTCCATTCTGACTTCACACACCTCAATTCTGTGACTTCACACACCTCCATTCAATGATTTCACACACTTCCATTCTATGACTTCACACAGCTCCATTCTGTGTTTTCACACACCTATATTCTGAGTTCACACACCTCCATTCTGTGACTTCACACACCTCCATTCTGTGATTTCACACACCTCCAATCTGACTTCACACACCTAATTCTATGACTTCACACACCTCAATTCGTTGACATCAAAAACAGCATTCTATGACTTCACACAACTCCATTTTGACTTCACACACCTGCATTCTATGAGTTCACACACCTCCATTTTATGACTTCACACACCTCCATTCTATGACTTCACACGCCTCAATTCTATGACTTCACACACCTCCATTCTATGACTTCACACCTCCATTCTGTGACTTCACACACCTCCACTCCATGACACCAAACACCTTAATTCTTACTTCACAAAACTCCATTCTGTGATTTCACACACCTCCATACTATGTCTTCACACACCTCCATTCCATGACTTCACACACCTCCATTCTGAGTTCACACACCTTCATTTTATGACTTCACACACGTCCATTCTGTGACTTCTCACACCTCCATTCTATGACTTCACAGTCTTCCATTGTGACGTCACACAACTCCATTGTATGAGTTCACACATCTCCATTCTATGATTTCACACACCTCCATTCTGACTTCACACACCTCCATTCTATGACATCACAGCCCTCGAATCTGTGACTTCACTCACCTCCACTCTATGACTTCCCACTCCTCCATTCTATGACTTCCCACACCTCCTTTCTATGACTTCACCCACCTCAGTCTATGACTTCACACACCTCCATTCTGACTTCACACACCTCCATTCTGTGACTTCACACACCTCCATTCTGAGTTCACACACCTCCATTCTGTGACTTCACACACCTCCATTCTTTGACATCAAAAACCACCATTCTAAGACTTCACACAATTCCATTTTAACTTCACACACCTCCATTCTATGAGTTCACACACCTCCATTTTATGACTTCACACACCTCCATTCTATGACTTTACACACCTCAATTCTATGACTTCACACATCTCCATTCTCTGGCTTCACACACCTCCACTCTATGACTTCAAACACCTTCATTCTTACTTCACAAACATCCATTCTGTGACTTCACACACCTCCATTCTGTGATTTCACACACCTTCATTCTGACTTCACACACCTACATTCTGTGACTTCACACACATCAATTCTGTGACTTCACATAACTCCATTCTGACTTCACACACCTCCATTCTAGGACTTCACACACCTCCATTCTATGACTTCACACACCTCCCTTTTTTGACTTCACACACGTAAATTCTATGACTTTACACACCTCCATTGTGACTTCACACACCTCCATTCTATGAGTTCACACACCTCCATTCTGACTTCAAACACCTCCATTCTATGACTTCACACACCTCCGTTCTGACTTCACACACCTCCATTCTGTGACTGCACAAAATTCCATTCTGTGATTTCACACACCTCCATACTAGGACTTCACACACCTCCATTCTGAGTACACACACCTCCATTCTGTGACTTCACACCCCTCCATTCTGACATCACACACGTCCATTCTGTGACTTCTCACACCTCCATTCTATGACTTCACAGTCTTCCATTGTGACTTCACACAACTCCATTGTATGAGTTCACACATCTCCATTCTATGATTTCACACACCTCCATTCTGACTTCACACACCTCCATTCTATGATATCACAGCCTGCGCATCTGTGACTTCACTCACCTCCACTCTATGACTTCACACTCCTCCATTCTATGACTTCCCACACCTCCTTTCTATGACTTCACCCACCTCAGTCTATGACTTCACACACCTCCATTCTGACTTCACACACCTCCATTCTGTGACTTCACACACCTCCATTCTATGACTTCACACACCTCCATTCTGTGACTTCACACACCTCCATTCTATGACTTCACACACCTCCATTCTGTGACTTCACACACCTCCTTTCTATGACTTCAAACACCTTCATTCTTACTTCACAAACATCCATTCTGTGACTTCACACACCTCCTTTCTGTGACTTCACACACCTTCATTCTGACTTCACACACCTCCATTCTCTGACTGCACACACCTCAATTCTGTGACTTGACACACCTCCATTCTGACTTCACACACCTCCATTCTATGATTTCACACACCTCCATTCTATGACTTCACACACCTCCATTCTGTGACTTCACACACCTCCATTCTGACTTCACACCCCTCCATTCTGACTTCACACACCTCCATTCTGACTTCACACAGCTCCATTCTATGAATTCACACACCTCCATTCTGTGACTTCACACACCTCCGTTTTGCCTTCACACACTTCCAATCTGTGACTTCACACACCTCCATTCTGTGACTTCACACATCTCTATTGTTTCACTTCACACACCTCCATTCTTTGACTTCACACACCGCCATTCCATGACTGCAAAAACCTCCATTCTATGAGTTCACACACCTCCATTCTATGAGTTCACACACCTCCAATTTGACTTCACATATCTCCATTCTATGACTTCACACACCTTCATTCTTACCTCAAAAACATCCATTCTCTGACTTCACACACCTCCATTCTATGACTTCACAAACCTTCATTCTGTGACTTCACACACCTCCATTCTGAGTTCACACACCTCCTTTCTATGACTTCACACACTTCCATTCTATGACTTCACACACCTCCATTCTGTGGCTTCACACACCTACATTCTGAGTTCACACACCTCCATTCTGTGACTTCACACACCTCCATTCTGTGACTTCACACACCTACATTCTGTGACTTCACACACCTCGATCCTATGACTTCACACACCTCCATTCTATGAATTAACACACCTCCATTCTGTGAGTTCACAAACCTCCATTCTATGACTTCACACACCTCCATTCTGTGACTTCACACACCTCCATTCTTAGTTCACACACCACCATTCTATGACTTCACGAACCTCCATTCTGAGTTCACAGACCTCCATTCTATGACTTCACACACCTCCATTCTATGACTTCACTCACCTCCATTCTGACTTCACACACCTCCATTCTGACTTCACGCACCTCAGTTCTGTGACTTCATACACCTCCATTCTATGATTTCACACACTTCCATTCTATGACTTCACAAACCTCCATTCTGTGGCTTCACACACCTACACTCTGAGTTTACACACCTCCATTCTGTGACTTCACACACCTCCATTCTGTGATTTAACACACCTCCAATCTGACTTCACACACCTCCATTCTATGACTTCACACACCTCCATTCGTTGATATCAAAAAACACCATTCTATGACTTCACACAACTCCATTTTGACTTCACACACCTCCATTCTATGAGTTCACACACCTCCATTTTATGACTTCACACACCTCCATTCTGTGACTTCACACACCTCCATTCTGTGATTTCACACACCTTCATTCTATGATTTCACACACCTCCATTCTATGACTTCACAAACCTCCAATCTGACTTCACAAACCTCCATTCTGTGACTTCACACACCTCCATTCTGAGTTCACACACCTCCATTCTATGACTTCACAAACCTCCATTCTGAGTTCACAGACCTCCATTCTATGACTTCAGACACCTCCATTCTATGACTTCACTCACCTCCATTCTGACTTCACACACCTCCATTCTGACTTCACACACCTCCATTCTATGACTTCGCACAACTCCATTCTATGACTTCACACACCTCCATTCTGACTTCACACACCTCCATTCTATGATTTCACACTCCTCCATTCTGTGACTTCACACACCTACATTCTGTGACTTCACACACCCCCGTTTTGACTGCACACACTTCCATTCTGTGACTTCACACACTTCCATTCTATGACTTCACACACCTCCATTCTGTGGCTTCAAACACCTCCATTCTGAGTTCACACACCTCCATTCTGTGACATCACACACCTCCATTCTGTGACTTCACACACCTCCATTCTGTGACTTCACACACCTCGATCCTATGACTTCACACACCTCCATTCTATGAATTCACACACCTCCATTTTGTAATTTCACACACCTCCATTCTATGACTTCACACAGGTCCATTCTGTGACTTCACACAGCTCCATTCTGAGTTCATGCACCTCCATTCTATGACTTCACAAACCCCCATTCTGAGTTCACAGACCTCCATTCTATCACTTCCCACACCTCCATACGTTGACATCAAAAACAACCATTCTATGGCTTCACACAACTCCATTGTGACTTCACACACATCCATTCTATGAATTCACACACCTCCATTTTATGACTTCACACACCTCCATTCTATGACTTCACACACCTCCATTCTTTGATTTCACACACCTCCATTGTATGACTTCACAAATCTCCATTCTGAGTTCACAGACCTCCATTCTATGACTTCACACACCTCCATTCTATGACTTCACTCACCTCCATTCTGACTTCACACACCTCCATTCTGACTTCACACACCTCAATTCTGTGACTTCACACACCTCCATTCAATGATTTCACACACTTCCATTCTATGACTTCACACACCTCCATTCTTTGGTTTCACACACCTCCATTCTGACTTCACACACCTCAATTCTGTGACTTCACACACCTCCATTCAATGATTTCACACACTTCCATTCTGTGACTTCACACACCTCCATTCTGTGATTTCACACACCTCCAATCTGACTTCACACACCTCTATACTATAACTTCACACACCTCCATTCGTTGACATCAAAAACACCATTCTATGACTTCACACAAATCCATTTAGACTTCACACACCTCCGTTCTATGAGTTCACACACCTCCTTTTTATGACTTCACACACCTCCATTATATGACTTCACAAACCTCCATTCTGTGACTTCACACACCTCCATTCTGAGTTCACACACCTCCATTCTGTGACTTCACACACCTCCATTCTTCCTTCACACACCTCCATTCTATGACTTCACACCCTTCCATTCTATGACTTCACACACCACCATTCTGTGGCTTCACACACCTCCATTCTGAGTTTACACACCTCAATTCTGTGACTTCACACACCTCCATTCTGTGACTTCACACACCTCCATTCTGTGACTTCACACACCTCGATCCTATGACTTCACACACCTCCATTCTATGAATTCACACACCTCCATTCTGTGATTTCACACACCTCCATTCTATGACTTCACACACGTCCATTCTGTGACTTCACACACCTCCCTTCTGAGTTCACACACCTCCATTCTATGACTTCACAAACCCCCATTCTGAGTGCACAGACCTCCATTCTATGACTTCACACACTTCCATTCTATGACTTCACACACCTCCATTCTGACTTCACACACCTCAGTTCTTTGACTTCACACACCTCCATTCTATGATTTCACAAACTTCCATTCTATGACTTCACAAACCTCCATTCTATGACTTCACACACCTCATTTCTGAGTTGACACACCCCATTCTGTGATTTCACACACCTCCAATCTGACTTCACACACCTCCATTCTATGACTTCACACACCTCCATTCGTTGACATCAAAAACAACCATTCTATGACTTCACACAACTCCATTGTGACTTCACACACCTCCATTCTGTGACTTCACACACCTCCACTCTATGATTTCAAATGCCTTCATTCTTACTTCACAAACATCCATTCTGTGACTTCACACACCTCCATTCTGTGACTTCACACACCTTCATTCTGACTTCACACACCTCCATTCTGTGACTTCACACACCTCCATTCTGACTTCATATACCTCCATTCTATGATTTCACACACCTCCATTCTATGAGTTCACACACCTCCATTCTGTGACTTCACACACCTCCATTCTGTGACTTCACACAGCTCAATTCTGTGACTTCACACACCTCCATTCTGTGACTTCACACACCTCCATTCTATGACTTCACAAACCTCCATTCTGAGTTCACAGACCTCCATTCTATGACTTCAGACACCTCCATTCTATGACTTCACACACCTCCATTCTGACTTCACACACCTCCATTCTGACTTCACACACCTCAATTCTGTGACTTCACACACCTCCATTCAATGCTTTCACACACCTCCATTGTGACTTCACGCACCTCAGTTCTGTGACTTCATACACCTCCATTCTATGATTTCACACACTTCCATTCTATGACTTCACAAACCTCCATTCTGTGGCTTCACACACATACACTCTGAGTTTACACACCTCCATTCTGTGACTTCACACACCTCCATTCTGTGATTTCACACACCTCCAATCTGACTTCACACACCTCCATTCTGTGACTTCACACACCTCCATTCGTTGATATCAAAAAAACACCATTCTATGACTTCACACAACTCCATTTTGACTTCACACACCTCCATTCTATGAGTTCACACACCTCCATTTTATGACTTCACACACGTCCATTCTGTGACTTCACACACCTCCATTCTGTGATTTCACACACCTTCATTCTATGATTTCACACACCTCCATTCTATGATTTCACAAACCGCCAATCTGACTTCACAAACCTCCATTCTGTGACTTCACACACCTCCATTCTGAGTTCACACACCTCCATTCTATGACTTCACAAACCTCCAATCTGACTTCACACACCTCCATTCTGTGACTTCACACACCTCCACTCTATGACTTCAAACACCTTCATTCTTACTTCACAAACATCCATTCTGTGACTTCACACACCTCCATTTTGTGACTTCACACACCGTCATTCTGACTTCACACACCTCCATTCTGTGACTTCACACACCTCCATTCTGTGACTTCACACACCTTCATTCTGACTTCACACACCTCCATTCTCTGACTTCACACACCTCAATTCTGTGACTTCACACACCTCCATTCTGACTTCACACACCTCCATTCTATGATTTCACACACCTCCATTCTGTGACTTCACACACCTACATTCTGTGACTTCACACACCCCCGTTTTGACTGCACACACCTCCATTCTGTGACTTCACACACCTACATTCTGTGACTTCACACACCTCGATCCTATGACTTCACACACCTCCATTCTATGAATTAACACACCTCCATTCTGTGAGTTCACAAACCTCCATTCTATGACTTCACACACCTCCATTCTGTGACTTCACACACCTCCATTCTTAGTTCACACACCACCATTCTATGACTTCACGAACCTCCATTCTGAGTTCACAGACCTCCATTCTATGACTTCACACACCTCCATTCTATGACTTCACTCACCTCCATTCTGACTTCACACACCTCCATTCTGACTTCACGCACCTCAGTTCTGTGACTTCATACACCTCCATTCTATGATTTCACACACTTCCATTCTATGACTTCACAAACCTCCATTCTGTGGCTTCACACACCTACACTCTGAGTTTACACACCTCCATTCTGTGACTTCACACACCTCCATTCTGTGATTTAACACACCTCCAATCTGACTTCACACACCTCCATTCTATGACTTCACACACCTCCATTCGTTGATATCAAAAAACACCATTCTATGACTTCACACAACTCCATTTTGACTTCAGACACCTCCATTCTATGAGTTCACACACCTCCATTTTATGACTTCACACACCTCCATTCTGTGACTTCACACACCTCCATTCTGTGATTTCACACACCTTCATTCTATGATTTCACACACCTCTATTCTATGATTTCACAAACCTCCAATCTGACTTCACAAACCTCCATTCTGTGACTTCACACACCTCCATTCTGAGTTCACACACCTCCATTCTATGACTTCACAAACCTCCAATCTGACTTCACACACCTCCATTCTGTGACTTCACGCACCTCCACTCTATGACTTCAAACACCTTCATTCTTACTTCACAAACATCCATTCTGTGACTTCACACACCTCCATTTTGTGACTTCACACACCGTCATTCTGACTTCACACACCTCCATTCTGTGACTTCACACACCTCCATTCTGTGACTTCACACACCTTCATTCTGACTTCACACACCTCCATTCTCTGACTTCACACACCTCAATTCTGTGACTTCACACACCTCCATTCTGTCTTCACACACCTCCATTCTATGATTTCACACACCTCCATTCTGTGACTTCACACACCTACATTCTGTGACTTCACACACCCCCGTTTTGACTGCACACACTTCCATTCTGTGACTTCACACACCTCCATTCTGTGACTTCACACACCTCTATTGTTTCACTTCACACACCTCCATTCTTTGACTTCACACACCTCCATTCCATCACTTCAAACACCTCCATTCTATGAGTTCACACAACTTCATTCTATGAGTTCACACACCTCCAATTTGATTTCACACACCTCCATTCTATGACTTCACACACCTTCATTCTTACTTCAGAAACATCCATTCTCTGACTTCACACACCTCCATTCTATGACTTCACAAACCTCCATTCTGTGACTTCACACACCTCCATTCTGAATTCACACACCTCCATTCTGTGACTTGACACACCTCCATTCTTCCTTCACACACCTCCATTCTATGACTTCACACACTTCCATTCTATGACTTCACACACCTCCATTCTGTGACTTCACACACCTCCATTCTGTGACTTCACACAGCTCAATTCTGTGACTTCACACACCTCCATTCTGTGACTTCACACACCTCCATTCTATGACTTCACAAACCTCCATTCTGAGTTCACAGACCTCCATTCTATGACTTCAGACACCTCCATTCTATGACTTCACTCACCTCCATTCTGACTTCACACACCTCCATTCTGACTTCACACACCTCAATTCTGTGACTTCACACACCTTCATTCTGACTTCACACACCTCCATTCTGTGACTTCACACACCTCCATTCTGACTTCACATACCTCCATTCTATGATTTCACACACCTCCATTCTATGAGTTCACACACCTCCATTCTGTGACTTCACACACCTCCATTCTGTGACTTCACACAGCTCAATTCTGTGACTTCACACACCTCCATTCTGTGACTTCACACACCTCCATTCTATGACTTCACAAACCTCCATTCTGAGTTCACAGACCTCCATTCTATGACTTCAGACACCTCCATTCTATGACTTCACTCACCTCCATTCTGACTTCACACACCTCCATTCTGACTTCACACAGCTCAATTCTGTGACTTCACACACCTCCATTCAATGATTTCACACACCTCCAATCTGACTTCACACACCTCCATTCTATGACCTCACACACCTCCATTCGTTGACATCAAAAAACACCATTCTATGACTTCACACAGCTCCATTTTGACTTCACACACCTCCATTCTATGAGTTCACACACCTCCATTTTATGACTTCACATACCTCCATTCTATGAGTTCACACACCTCAATTCTATGACTTCACACACCTCCATTCTATGACTTCACACACCTCAATTCTGTGACTTCACACACCTCCACTCTATGACTTCAAACACCTTCATTCTTACTTCACAAACATCCATTCTGTGACTTCACACACCTCCATTCTGTGACTTCACCCACCTTCATTCTGACTTCACACACCTCCATTCTTTGACTTCACACACCTCCATTCTGACTACACATACCTCCATTCTATGATTTCACACACCTCCATTCTATGAGTTCACACACCTCCATTCTGTGACTTCACACACCTCCATTCTGTGACTTCACACACCTCCGTTTTGACTTCACACACTTCTATTCTGTGACTTCACACACCTCCATTCTGTGACTTCACACACCTCTATTGTTTCACTTCTCACACCTCCATTCTTTGACTTCACACACCTCCATTCCATGACTTCACACACCTCCATTCTATGAGTTCACACACCTCCATTCTATGAGTTCACAAACCTCCAATTTGATTCATAAACCGCCATTCTATGACTTCACACACATTCATTCTTACTTTAGAAACATCCACTCTATGACTTCACAAACCTCCATTCTGTGACTTCACACACCTCCATTCTGAGTTCACACACCTCCATTCTGTGACTTCACACACCTCCATTCGTTGACATCAAAAACCACCATTCTAAGACTTCACACAACTCCATTTTAACTTCACACACCTCCATTCTGTGAGTTCACACACCTCCATTTTATGACTTCATACACCTCCATTCTATGACTTCACACACCTCAATTCTATGACTTCACACACCTCCATTCTATGACTTCACACACCTCCACTCTATGACTTCAAACACCTTCATTCTTACTTCACAAACATCCATTCTGTGACTTCACACACCTCCATTCTGTGATTTCACACATCTTCATTCTGACTTCACACACCTACATTCTGTGGCTTCACACACCTCCATTCTGTGACTTCACACACCTCCATTCTGAGTTCACACTCCTCCATTCTATGACTTCACAAACCTCCATTCTGAGTTCACAGACCTCCATTCTATGACTTCACATACCTCCATTCTATGACTTCACTCACCTCCATTCTGACTTCACACACCTCCATTCTGACTTCACACACCTCAATTCTGTGACTTCATACACCTCCATTCTATGATTTCACACACTTCCATTCTATGACTTCACAAACCTCCATTCTGTGGCTTCACACACCTACACTCTGAGTTTACACACCTCCATTCTGTGACTTCACACACCTCCATTCTGAGTTCACAGACCTCCATTGTATGACTTCACACACCTCCATACTATGACTTCACTCACCTCCATTCTGACTTCACACACCTCCATTCTGACTTCACACACCTCAATTCTGTGACTTCACACACCTCCATTCTGTGATTTCACACACTTCCATTCTATGACTTCACACACCTCCATTCTGTGGCTTCACACACCTACATTCTGAGTTTACACACCTCCATTCTGTGACTTCACACACCTCCATTCTGTGATTTCACACACCTCCAATCTGACTTCACACACCTCCATTCTATGACTTCACACACCTCCATTCTGTGACTTCACACACCTCCATTCTGAGTTCACACACCTCCATTCTGTGACTTCACACACCTCCATTCTTTGACATCAAAAACCACCATTCTAAGACTTCACACAACTCCATTTTAACTTCACGCACCTCCATTCTATGAGTTTACACACCTCCATTTTATGACTTCACACACCTCCATTCTATGACTTTACACACCTCAATTCTATGACTTCACACATCTCCATTCTCTGGCTTCACAAACCTCCACTCTATGACTTCAAACACCTTCATTCTTACTTCACAAACATCCATTCTGTGACTTCACACACCTCCATTCTGTGATTTCACAGACCTTCATTCTGACTTCACACACCTACATTCTGTGACTTCACACACATCAATTCTGTGACTTCACACAACTCCATTCTGACTTCACACACCTCCATTCTAGGACTTCACCCACCTCCATTCTATGACTTCACACACCTCCCTTTTTTGACTTCACACACGTAAATTCTATGACTTTACACACCTCCATTGTGACTTCACACACCTCCATTCTATGAGTTCACACACCTCCATTCTGACTTCAAACACCTCCATTCTATGACTTCACACACCTCTGTTGTGACTTCATACACCTCCATTCTGTGACTTCACAAAATTCCATTCTGTGATTTCACACACCTCCATACTAGGACTTCACACACCTCCATTCAATGACTTCACACACCTCCATTCTGAGTTCACACACCTCCATTCTGTGACTTCACACCCCTCCATTCTGACATCACACACGTCCATTCTGTGACTTCTCACACCTCCATTCTATGACTTCACAGTCTTCCATTGTGACATCACACAACTCCATTGTATGAGTTCACACATCTCCATTCTATGATTTCACACAACTCCATTCTGACTTCACACACCTCCATTCTATGACATCACAGCCCTCGCATCTGTGACTTCACTCACCTCCACTCTATGACTTCACACTCCTCCATTCTATGACTTCCCACACCTCCTTTCTATGACTTCACCCACCTCAGTCTATGACTTCACACACCTCCATTCTGACTTCACACACCTCCATTCTGTGACTTCACACACCTCCATTCTATGACTTCACACACCTCAATTCTATGACTTCACACACCTCCATTCTATGACTTCACACACCTCCATTCTGTGACTTCACACACCTCCATTCTATGACTTCAAACACCTTCATTCTTACTTCACAAACATCCATTCTGTGACTTCACACACCTCCTTTCTGTGACTTCACACACCTTCATTCTGACTTCACACACCTCCATTCTCTGACTTCACACACCTCAATTCTGTGACT
Source organism: Megascapheus bottae (assembly GCA_024803745.1). Classification (NCBI taxonomy): domain Eukaryota; kingdom Metazoa; phylum Chordata; class Mammalia; order Rodentia; family Geomyidae; genus Megascapheus; species Megascapheus bottae. The sequence goes on from JANJXV010000465.1 coordinate 609,058, forward strand.
TGACACACCTCCATTCTGACTTCACACACCTCCATTCTATGATTTCACACACCTCCATTCTGTGACTTCACACACCTCCATTCTGACTTCACACCCCTCCATTGTGACTTCACACACCTCCATTCTGACTTCACACAGCTCCATTCTATGAATTCACACACCTCCATTCTGTGACTTCACACACCTCCGTTTTGCCTTCACACACTTCCAATCTGTGACTTCACACACCTCCATTCTGTGACTTCACACATCTCTATTGTTTCACTTCACACACCTCCATTCTTTGACTTCACACACCGCCATTCCATGACTTCAAAACCTCCATTCTATGAGTTCACACACCTCCATTCTATGAGTTCACACACCTCCAATTTGACTTCACACATCTCCATTCTATGACTTCACACACCTTCATTCTTACCTCAAAAACATCCATTCTCTGACTTCACACACCTCCATTCTATGACTTCACAAACCTCCATTCTGTGACTTCACACACCTCCATTTTGAGTTCACACACCTCCTTTCTATGACTTCACACACTTCCATTCTATGACTTCACACACCTCCATTCTGTGGCTTCACACACCTACATTCTGAGTTCACACACCTCCATTCTGTGACTTCACACACCTCCATTCTGTGACTTCACACACCTCCATTCTGTGACTTCACACACCTCGATCCTATGACTTCACACACCTCCATTCTATGAATTAACACACCTTCATTCTGTGAGTTCACAAACCTCCATTCTATGACTTCACACACCTCCATTCTGTGACTTCACACACCTCCATTCTGAGTTCACACACCACCATTCTATGACTTCACAAACCTCCATTCTGAGTTCACAGACCTCCATTCTATGACTTCACACACCTCCATTCTATGACTTCACTCACCTCCATTCTGACTTCACACACCTCCATTCTGACTTCACACACCTCCATTCTATGAGTTCACACACCTCCATTTTATGACTTCACACACCTCCATTCCGTGACTTCACACACCTCCATTCTGTGATTTCACACACCTTCATTCTATGATTTCTCACACCTCCATTCTATGACTTCACAAACCTCCAATCTGACTTCACAAACCTCCATTCTGTGACTTCACACACCTCCATTCTGAGTTCACACACCTCCATTCTATGACTTCACAAACCTCCAATCTGACTTCACACACCTCCATTCTGTGACTTCACACACCTCCACTCTATGACTTCAATCACCTTCATTCTTACTTCACAAACATCCATTCTGTGACTTCACACACCTCCATTTTGTGACTTCACACACCGTCATTCTGACTTCACACACCTCCATTCTGTGACTTCACACACCTCCATTCTGTGACTTCACACACCTTCATTCTGACTTCACACACCTCCATTCTCTGACTTCACACACCTCAATTCTGTGACTTCACACACCTCCATTCTGACTTCACACACCTCCATTCTATGATTTCACACACCTCCATTCTGTGACTTCACACACCTACATTCTGTGACTTCACACACCCCCGTTTTGACTGCACACACTTCCATTCTGTGACTTCACACACCTCCATTCTGTGACTTCACACACCTCTATTGTTTCACTTCACACACCTCCATTCTTTGACTTCACACACCTCCATTCCATCACTTCACACACCTCCATTCTATGAGTTCACACACCTCCATTCTATGGCTTCACACAACTCCATTGTGACTTCACACACATCCATTCTATGAATTCACACACCTCCATTTTATGACTTCACACACCTCCATTCTATGACTTCACACACCTCCATTCTTTGACTTCACACACCTCCATTGTATGACTTCACAAATCTCCATTCTGAGTTCACAGACCTCCATTCTATGACTTCACACACCTCCATTCTGTGACTTCACTCACCTCCATTCTGACTTCACACACCTCCATTCTGACTTCACACACCTCAATTCTGTGACTTCACACACCTCCATTCAATGATTTCACACACTTCCATTCTATGACTTCACACACCTCCATTCTGTGGTTTCACACACCTACATTCTGAGTTCAGACACCTCCATTCTGTGACTTCACACACCTCCATTCTGTGATTTCACACACCTCCAATCTGACTTCACACACCTCTATACTATAACTTCACACACCTCCATTCGTTGACATCAAAAAACACCATTCTATGACTTCACACAACTCCATTTAGACTTCACACACCTCCGTTCTATGAGTTCACACACCTCCATTTTATGACTTCACACACCTCCATTATATGACTTCACAAACCTCCATTCTGTGACTTCACACACCTCCATTCTGAGTTCACACACCTCCATTCTGTGACTTCACATACCTCCATTCTTCCTTCACACACCTCCATTCTATGACTTCACACACTTCCATTCTATGACTTCACACACCTCCACTCTATGACTTCAAACACCTTCATTCTTACTTCACAAACATCCATTCTGTGACTTCACACACCTCCATTCTGTGATTTCACACATCTTCATTCTGACTTCACACACCTACATTCTGTGGCTTCACACACCTCCATTCTGTGACTTCACACACCTCCATTCTGAGTTCACACACCTCCATTCTATGACTTCACAAACCTCCATTCTGAGTTCACAGACCTCCATTCTATGACTTCACATACCTCCATTCTATGACTTCACTCACCTCCATTCTGACTTCACACACCTCCATTCTGACTTCACACACCTCAATTCTGTGACTTCATACACCTCCATTCTATGATTTCACACACTTCCATTCTATGACTTCACAAACCTCCATTCTGTGGCTTCACACACCTACACTCTGAGTTTACACACCTCCATTCTGTGACTTCACACACCTCCATTCTGAGTTCACAGACCTCCATTGTATGACTTCACACACCTCCATACTATGACTTCACTCACCTCCATTCTGACTTCACACACCTCCATTCTGACTTCACACACCTCAATTCTGTGACTTCACACACCTCCATTCTGTGATTTCACACACTTCCATTCTATGACTTCACACACCTCCATTCTGTGGCTTCACACACCTACATTCTGAGTTTACACACCTCCATTCTGTGACTTCACACACCTCCATTCTGTGATTTCACACACCTCCAATCTGACTTCACACACCTCCATTCTATGACTTCACACACCTCCATTCTGTGACTTCACACACCTCCATTCTGAGTTCACACACCTCCATTCTGTGACTTCACACACCTCCATTCTTTGACATCAAAAACCACCATTCTAAGACTTCACACAACTCCATTTTAACTTCACGCACCTCCATTCTATGAGTTTACACACCTCCATTTTATGACTTCACACACCTCCATTCTATGACTTTACACACCTCAATTCTATGACTTCACACATCTCCATTCTCTGGCTTCACAAACCTCCACTCTATGACTTCAAACACCTTCATTCTTACTTCACAAACATCCATTCTGTGACTTCACACACCTCCATTCTGTGATTTCACAGACCTTCATTCTGACTTCACACACCTACATTCTGTGACTTCACACACATCAATTCTGTGACTTCACACAACTCCATTCTGACTTCACACACCTCCATTCTAGGACTTCACCCACCTCCATTCTATGACTTCACACACCTCCCTTTTTTGACTTCACACACGTAAATTCTATGACTTTACACACCTCCATTGTGACTTCACACACCTCCATTCTATGAGTTCACACACCTCCATTCTGACTTCAAACACCTCCATTCTATGACTTCACACACCTCTGTTGTGACTTCATACACCTCCATTCTGTGACTTCACAAAATTCCATTCTGTGATTTCACACACCTCCATACTAGGACTTCACACACCTCCATTCAATGACTTCACACACCTCCATTCTGAGTTCACACACCTCCATTCTGTGACTTCACACCCCTCCATTCTGACATCACACACGTCCATTCTGTGACTTCTCACACCTCCATTCTATGACTTCACAGTCTTCCATTGTGACATCACACAACTCCATTGTATGAGTTCACACATCTCCATTCTATGATTTCACACACCTCCATTCTGACTTCACACACCTCCATTCTATGACATCACAGCCCTCGCATCTGTGACTTCACTCACCTCCACTCTATGACTTCACACTCCTCCATTCTATGACTTCCCACACCTCCTTTCTATGACTTCACCCACCTCAGTCTATGACTTCACACACCTCCATTCTGACTTCACACACCTCCATTCTGTGACTTCACACACCTCCATTCTATGACTTCACACACCTCAATTCTATGACTTCACACACCTCCATTCTATGACTTCACACACCTCCATTCTGTGACTTCACACACCTCCATTCTATGACTTCAAACACCTTCATTCTTACTTCACAAACATCCATTCTGTGACTTCACACACCTCCTTTCTGTGACTTCACACACCTTCATTCTGACTTCACACACCTCCATTCTCTGACTTCACACACCTCAATTCTGTGACTTGACACACCTCCATTCTGACTTCACACACCTCCATTCTATGATTTCACACACCTCCATTCTGTGACTTCACACACCTCCATTCTGACTTCACACCCCTCCATTGTGACTTCACACACCTCCATTCTGACTTCACACAGCTCCATTCTATGAATTCACACACCTCCATTCTGTGACTTCACACACCTCCGTTTTGCCTTCACACACTTCCAATCTGTGACTTCACACACCTCCATTCTGTGACTTCACACATCTCTATTGTTTCACTTCACACACCTCCATTCTTTGACTTCACACACCGCCATTCCATGACTTCAAAACCTCCATTCTATGAGTTCACACACCTCCATTCTATGAGTTCACACACCTCCAATTTGACTTCACACATCTCCATTCTATGACTTCACACACCTTCATTCTTACCTCAAAAACATCCATTCTCTGACTTCACACACCTCCATTCTATGACTTCACAAACCTCCATTCTGTGACTTCACACACCTCCATTTTGAGTTCACACACCTCCTTTCTATGACTTCACACACTTCCATTCTATGACTTCACACACCTCCATTCTGTGGCTTCACACACCTACATTCTGAGTTCACACACCTCCATTCTGTGACTTCACACACCTCCATTCTGTGACTTCACACACCTCCATTCTGTGACTTCACACACCTCGATCCTATGACTTCACACACCTCCATTCTATGAATTAACACACCTTCATTCTGTGAGTTCACAAACCTCCATTCTATGACTTCACACACCTCCATTCTGTGACTTCACACACCTCCATTCTGAGTTCACACACCACCATTCTATGACTTCACAAACCTCCATTCTGAGTTCACAGACCTCCATTCTATGACTTCACACACCTCCATTCTATGACTTCACTCACCTCCATTCTGACTTCACACACCTCCATTCTGACTTCACACACCTCCATTCTATGAGTTCACACACCTCCATTTTATGACTTCACAAACCTCCATTCCGTGACTTCACACACCTCCATTCTGTGATTTCACACACCTTCATTCTATGATTTCTCACACCTCCATTCTATGACTTCACAAACCTCCAATCTGACTTCACAAACCTCCATTCTGTGACTTCACACACCTCCATTCTGAGTTCACACACCTCCATTCTATGACTTCACAAACCTCCAATCTGACTTCACACACCTCCATTCTGTGACTTCACACACCTCCACTCTATGACTTCAATCACCTTCATTCTTACTTCACAAACATCCATTCTGTGACTTCACACACCTCCATTTTGTGACTTCACACACCGTCATTCTGACTTCACACACCTCCATTCTGTGACTTCACACACCTCCATTCTGTGACTTCACACACCTTCATTCTGACTTCACACACCTCCATTCTCTGACTTCACACACCTCAATTCTGTGACTTCACACACCTCCATTCTGACTTCACACACCTCCATTCTATGATTTCACACACCTCCATTCTGTGACTTCACACACCTACATTCTGTGACTTCACACACCCCCGTTTTGACTGCACACACTTCCATTCTGTGACTTCACACACCTCCATTCTGTGACTTCACACACCTCTATTGTTTCACTTCACACACCTCCATTCTTTGACTTCACACACCTCCATTCCATCACTTCACACACCTCCATTCTATGAGTTCACACACCTCCATTCTATGGCTTCACACAACTCCATTGTGACTTCACACACATCCATTCTATGAATTCACACACCTCCATTTTATGACTTCACACACCTCCATTCTATGACTTCACACACCTCCATTCTTTGACTTCACACACCTCCATTGTATGACTTCACAAATCTCCATTCTGAGTTCACAGACCTCCATTCTATGACTTCACACACCTCCATTCTGTGACTTCACTCACCTCCATTCTGACTTCACACACCTCCATTCTGACTTCACACACCTCAATTCTGTGACTTCACACACCTCCATTCAATGATTTCACACACTTCCATTCTATGACTTCACACACCTCCATTCTGTGGTTTCACACACCTACATTCTGAGTTCAGACACCTCCATTCTGTGACTTCACACACCTCCATTCTGTGATTTCACACACCTCCAATCTGACTTCACACACCTCTATACTATAACTTCACACACCTCCATTCGTTGACATCAAAAAACACCATTCTATGACTTCACACAACTCCATTTAGACTTCACACACCTCCGTTCTATGAGTTCACACACCTCCATTTTATGACTTCACACACCTCCATTATATGACTTCACAAACCTCCATTCTGTGACTTCACACACCTCCATTCTGAGTTCACACACCTCCATTCTGTGACTTCACATACCTCCATTCTTCCTTCACACACCTCCATTCTATGACTTCACACACTTCCATTCTATGACTTCACACACCTCCATTCTGTGGCTTCACACATCTCCATTCTGAGTTCACACACCTCCATTCTGTGACTTCACACACCTCCATTCTGTGACTTCACACACCTCCATTCTGTGACTTCACACACCTCGATCCTATGACTTCACACACCTCCATTCTCTGAATTCACACACCTCCATTCTGTGATTTCACACACCTCCATTCTATGACTTCACACACCTCCATTCTGTGACTTCACACACCACTCTTCTGAGTTCACACACCTCCATTCTATGACTTCACAAACCCCCATTCTGAGTTCACAGACCTCCATTCTATGACTTCACACACTTCCATTCTATGACTTCACACACCTCCATTCTGACTTCACACACCTCAGTTCTTTGACTTCACACACCTCCATTCTATGATTACACAAACTTCCATTCTATGACTTCACAAACCTCCATTCTATGACTTCACACACCTCATTTCTGAGTTGACACACCCCATTCTGTGATTTCACACACCTCCAATCTGACTTCACACACCTCCATTCTATGACTTCACACACCTCCATTCGTTGACATCAAAAACAACCATTCTATGACTTCACACAACTCCATTGTGACTTCACACACCTCCATTCTGTGACTTCACACACCTCCACTCTATGACTTCAAACACCTTCATTCTTACTTCACAAACATCCATTCTGTGACTTCACACACCTCCATTCTGTGACTTCACACACCTTCATTCTGACTTCACACACCTCCATTCTGTGACTTCACACACCTCCATTCTGACTTCACATACCTCCATTCTATGATTTCACACACCTCCATTCTATGAGTTCACACACCTCCATTCTGTGACTTCACACACCTCCATTCTGTGACTTCACACAGCTCAATTCTGTGACTTCACACACCTCCATTCTGTGACTTCACACACCTCCATTCTATGACTTCACAAACCTCCATTCTGAGTTCACAGACCTCCATTCTATGACTTCACACACCTCCATTCTATTACTTCACTCACCTCCATTCTGACTTCACACACCTCCATTCTGACTTCACACACCTCAATTCTGTGACTTCACACACCTCCATTCAATGATTTCACACACTTCCATTCTATGACTTCACACACCTCCATTCTGTGACTTCACACACCTCCATTCTGTGATTTCACACACCTCCAATCTGACTTCACACACCTCCATTCTATGACCTCACACACCTCCATTCGTTGACATCAAAAAACACCATTCTATGACTTCACACAGCTCCATTTTGACTTCACACACCTCCATTCTATGAGTTCACACACCTCCATTTTATGACTTCACACACCTCCTTTCTATGACTTCACACACCTCAATTCTATGACTTCCCACACCTCCATTCTATGACTTCACACACCTCAATTCTGTGACTTCACACACCTCCACTCTATGACTTCAAACACCTTCATTCTTACTTCACAAACATCCATTCTGTGACTTCACACTCCTCCATTCTGTGACTTCACACACCTTCATTCTGACTTCACACACCTCCATTCTTTGACTTCACACACCTCCATTCTGACTTCACATACCTCCATTCTATGATTTCACACACCTCCATTCTATGAGATCACACACCTCCATTCTGTGACTTCACACACCTCCATTCTGTGACTTCACACACCTCCATTCTGTGACTTCACACACCTCCATTCTGTGACTTCACACACCTCCATTTTGACTTCACACACTTTCATTCTGTGACTTCACAAACCTCCATTCTGTGACTTCACACACCTCTATTGTTTCACTTCTCACACCTCCATTCTTTGACTTCACACACCTCCATTCCATGACTTCACACACCTCCATTCTATGAGTTCACACACCTCCCTTCTATGAGTTCACACACCTCCAATTTGACTTCATTCACCTCCATTCTATGACTTCACACACATTCATTCTTACTTCAGAAACATCCATTCTCTGACTTCACACACCTCCATTCTATGACTTCACAAACCTCCATTCTGTGACTTCACACACCTCCATTCTGAGTTCACACACCTCCATTCTGTGACTTCACACACCTCCATTCGTTGACATCAAAAACCACCATTCTAAGACTTCACACAACTCCATTTTAACTTCACACACCTCCATTCTGTGAGTTCACACACCTCCATTTTATGACTTCATACACCTCCACTCTATGACTTCAAACACCTTCATTCTTACTTCACAAACATCCATTCTGTGACTTCACACACCTCCATTCTGTGATTTCACACCCCTTCATTCTGACTTCACACACCTACATTCTGTGGCTTCACACACCTCAATTCTGTGACTTCACACACCTCCATTCTATGACTTCACACACCTCCCTTTTGTGACTTCGAACACCTAAATTCTATGACATCACACACCTCCATTGTGACTTCACACACCGCCATTCTATGAGTTCACACACCTCCATTCTGACTTCATACACCTCCATTCTATGACTTCACACACCTCCGTTCTGAGTTCACACACCTCCATTCTGTGACTTCACAAAACTCCATTCTGTGATTTCACACACCTCCATACTATGACTTCACACACCTCCATTCCATGACTTCACACACCTCCATTCTGAGTTCACACACCTCCATTCTGTGACTTCACACACCTCCATTCTGACTTCACACACCTTCATTTTATGACTTCACACACGTCCATTCTGTGACTTCTCACACCTCCATTCTATGACTTCACAGTCTTCCATTGTGACGTCACACAACTCCATTGTATGAGTTCACACATCTCCATTCTATGATTTCACACACCTCCATTCTGACTTCAAACACCTCCATTCTATGACATCACAGCCCTCGAAACTGTGACTTCACTCACCTCCACTCTATGACTTCACACTCCTCCATTCTATGACTTCCCACACCTCCTTTCTATGACTTCACCCACCTCAGTCTATGACTTCACACACCTCCATTCTGACTTCACACACCTCCATTCTGTGACTTCCCACACCTCCATTCTGAGTTCACACACCTCCATTCTGTGACTTCACACACCTCCATTCGTTGACATCAAAAACCACCATTCTAAGACTTCACACAACTCCATTTTAACTTCACACACCTCCATTCTATGAGTTCACACACCTCCATTTTATGACTTCACACACCTCCATTCTATGACTTCACACACCTCCATTCTATGACTTCACACACCTCCATTCTATGACTTCACACACCTCCACTCTATGACTTCAAACACCTTCATTCTTACTTCAGAAACATCCATTCTGTGACTCCACACACCTCCATTCTGTGATTTCACACACCTTCATTCTGACTTCACACACCTCCATTCTGTGACTTCACACACCTCACTTCTGTGACTTCACACACCTCCATTCTGACTTCACACACCTCCATTCTATGACTTCACACACCTCCATTCTATGACTTCACACACCTCCCTTTTGTGACTTCACACACCTAAATTCTATGACTTCACACACCTCCATTGTGACTTCACACACCTCCATTCTATGAGTTCACACACCTCCATTCTGATTTCACACACCTCCATTCTATGACTTCACACACCTCCGTTCTGACTTCACACACCTCCATTCTGTGACTTCACAAAATTCCATTCTGTGATTTCACACAACTCCATACTAGGACTTCACACACCTCCATTCAATGACTTCACACACCTCCATCCTGAGTTCACACACCTCCATTCTGTGACTTCACACACCTCCATTCTGACTTCACACACCTTCATTTTATGACTTCACACACGTCCATTCTGTGACTTCTCACACCTCCATTCTATGACTTCACAGTCTTCCATTGTGACGTCACACAACTCCATTGTGTGAGTTCACACATCTCCATTCTATGATTTCACACACCTCCAATCTGACTTCACACACCTCCATTCTATGACATCACAGCCCTCGCATCTGTGACTTCACTCACCTCCACTCTATGACTTCACACTCCTCCATTCTATGACTTCCCACACCTCATTTCTATGACTTCACCCACCTCAGTCTATGACTTCACACACCTCCATTCTGACTTCACACACCTCCATTCTGTGACTTCACACACCTCCATTCTATGACTTCACACACCTCAATTCTATGACTTCACACACCTCCTTTCTATGACTTCACACACCTCCATTCTGTGACTTCACACACCTCCATTCTATGACTTCAAACACCCTCATTCTTACTTCACAAACATCCATTCTGTGACTTCACACACCTCCTTTCTGTGACTTCACACACCTTCATTCTGACTTCACACACCTCCATTCTCTGACTGCACACACCTCAATTCTGTGACTTGACACACCTCCATTCTGACTTCACACACCTCCATTCTATGATTTCACACACCTCCATTCTATGACTTCACACACCTCCATTCTGTGACTTCACATACCTCCATTCTGACTTCACACCCCTCCTTTCTGACTTCACACACCTCGATTCTGACTTCACACAGCTCCATTCTATGAATTCACACACCTCCATTCTGTGACTTCACACACCTCCGTTTTGCCTTCACACACTTCCAATCTGTGACTTCACACACCTCCATTCTGTGACTTCACACATCTCTATTGTTTCACTTCACACACCTCCATTCTTTGACTTCACACACCGCCATTCCATGACTTCAAAAACCTCCATTCTGTGACTTCACACACCTCCATTCTGAGTTCACACACCTCCTTTCTATGACTTCACACACTTCCATTCAATGACTTCACACACCTCCATTCTGGGGCTTCACACACCTACATTCTGAGTTCACACACCTCCATTGTGTGACTTCACACACCTCCATTCTGTGACTTCACACACCTCCATTCTGTGACTTCACACACCTCGATCCTATGACTTCACACACTCCATTCTATCAATTAACACACCTCCATTCTGTGAGTTCACAAACCTCCATTCTATGACTTCACACACCACCGTTCTGTGACTTCACACACCTCCATTCTGAGTTCACACACCACCATTCTATGACTTCACAAACCTCCATTCTGAGTTCACAGACCTCCATTCTATGACTTCACACACCTACATTCTATGACTTCACTCACCTCCATTCTGACTTCACACACCTCCATTCTGACTTCACACACCTCAATTCCGTGTCTTCATACACCTCCATTCTATGATTTCACACACTTCCATTCTATGACTTCACAAACCTCCATTCTGTGGCTTCACACACCTACACTCTGAGTTTACACACCTCCATTCTGTGACTTCACACACCTCCATTCTGTGATTTCACACACCTCCAATCTGACTTCACACACCTCCATTCTATGACTTCACACACCTCCATTCGTTGATATCAAAAAACACCATTCTATGACTTCACACAACTCCATTTTGACTTCACACACCTCCATTCTATGAGTTCGCACACCTCCATTTTATGACTTCACACACCTCCATTCTGTGACTTCACACACCTCCATTCTGTGATTTCACACACCTTCATTCTATGATTTCACACACCTCCATTCTATGACTTCACAAACCTCCAATCTGACTTCACAAACCTCCATTCTGTGACTTCACACACCTCCATTCTGAGTTCACACACCTGCATTCTATGATTTCACAAACCTCCAATCTGACTTCACACACCTCCATTCTGTGACTTCACACACCTCCATTCTGTGACTTCACACACCTTCATTCTGACTTCACACACCTCCATTCTCTGACTTCACACACCTCAATTCTGTGACTTCACACACCTCCATTCTGACTTCACACATCTCCATTCTATGATTTCACACACCTCCATTCTGTGACTTCACACACCTACATTCTGTGATTTCACACACTTCCTTTCTATGACTTCACACACCTCCATTCTGTGACTTCACACACCTCCATTCTGTGACTTCACACACCTCTATTGTTTCACTTCACACACCTCCACTCCTTGACTTCACACACCTCCATTCCATCACTTCACACACCTCCATTCTATGAGTTCACACACCTGCATTCTATGAGTTCACACACCTCCAATTTGACTTCACACACCTCCATTCTATGACTTCACACACCTTCATTCTTACTTCAGAAACATCCATTCTCTGAGTTCACACACCTCCATTCTATGACTTCACAAACCTCCATTCTGTGACTTCACACACCTCCATTCTGTGACTTCACACACCTCGATCCTATGACTTCACACACCTCCATTCTATGAATTCACACACCTCTATTCTGTGATTTCACACACCTCCATTCTATGACTTCACACAGGTCCATTCTGTGACTTCACACAGCTCCATTCTGAGTTCATGCACCTCCATTCTATGACTTCACAAACCCCCATTCTGAGTTCACAGAACTCCATTCTATGACTTCACACACCTCCATACGTTGACATCAAAAACAACCATTCTATGGCTTCACACAACTCCATTGTGACTTCACACACATCCATTCTATGAATTCACACACCTCCATTTTATGACTTCACACACCTCCACTCTATGACTTCACACACCTCCATTCTTTGACTTCACACACCTCCATTGTATGACTTCACAAATCTCCATTCTGAGTTCACAGACCTCCATTCTATGACTTCACACACCTCCATTCTATGACTTCACTCACCTCCATTCTGACTTCACACACCTCCATTCTGACTTCACACACCTCAATTCTGTGACTTCACACACCTCCATTCAATGATTTCACACACTTCCATTCTATGACTTCACACACGTCCATTCTGTGGTTTCACACACCTATATTCTGAGTTCACACACCTCCATTCTGTGACTTCACACACCTCCATTCTGTGATTTTACACACCTCCAATCTGACTTCACACACCTCTATACTATAACTTCACACACCTCCATTCGTTGACATCAAAAAACACCATTCTATGACTTCACACAACTCCATTTAGACTTCACACACCTGCGTTCTATGAGTTCCACACCTCCATTTTATGACTTCACACACCTCCATTATATGACTTCACAAACCTCCATTCTGTGACTTCACACACCTCCATTCTGAGTTCACCCACCTCCATTCTGTGACTTCACATACCTCTATTCTTCATTCACACACCTCCATTTTATGACTTCACACCCTTCCATTCTATGATTTCACACACCTCCATTCTGTGGCTTCACACACCTCCATTCTGAGTTCACACACCTCCATTCTGTGACTTCACACACCTCCATTCTGTGACTTCACACACCTCCATTCTGTGACTTCACACACCTCGATCCTATGACTTCACACACCTCCATTCTATGAATTCACACACCTACATTCTGTGATTTCACACACCTCCATTCTATGACTTCACACACCTCCATTCTGTGACTTCACACACCTCCCTTCTGAGTTCACACACCTCCATTCTATGACTTCACAAACCCCCATTCTGAGTTCACAGACCTCCATTCTATGACTTCACACACCTCATTTCTGAGTTGATACACCCCATTCTGTGATTTCACACACCTCCAATCTGACTTCACACACCTCCATTCTATGACTTCACACACCTCCATTCGTTGACATCAAAAACAACCATTCTATGACTTCACACAACTCCATTGTGACTTCACACACCTCCATTCTGTGACTTCACACACCTCCACTCTATGATTTCAAACACCTTCATTCTTACTTCACAAACATCCATTCTGTGACTTCACACACCTCCATTCTGTGACTTCACACACCTTCATTCTGACTTCACACACCTCCATTCTGTGACTTCACACACCTCCATTCTGACTTCACATACCTCCATTCTATGATTTCACACACCTCCATTCTATGAGTTCACACACCTCCATTCTGTGACTTCACACACCTCCATTCTGTGACTTCACACAGCTCAATTCTGTGACTTCACACACCTCCATTCTGTGACTTCACACACCTCCATTCTATGACTTCACAAACCACCATTCTGAGTTCACAGACCTCCATTCTATGACTTCACACACCTCCATTCTATGACTTCACTCACCTCCATTCTGACTTCACACACCTCCATTCTGACTTCACACACCTCAATTCTATGACTTCACACACCTCCATTCTATGACTTCACACACCTCCATTCTGTGACTTCACACACCTCCATTCTGTGATTTCACACACCTCCAATCTGACTTCACACACCTCCATTCTATGACCTCACACACCTACATTCGTTGACATCAAAAAACACCATTCTATGACTTCACACAGCTCCATTTTGACTTCACACACCTCCATTCTATGAGTTCACACACCTCCATTTTACGACTTCACACACCTCCATTCTATGACTTCACACACCTCAATTCTATGACTTCACACACCTCCATTCTATGACTTCACTCACCTCCATTCTGACTTCACACACCTCCATTCTGACTTCACACACCTCTATTCTGTGACTTCACACACCTCCATTCAATGATTTCACACACTTCCATTCTATGACTTCACACACGTCCATTCTGTGGTTTCACACACCTACATTCTGAGTTCACACACCTCCATTCTGTGACTTCACACACCTCCATTCTGTGATTTCACACACCTCCAATCTGACTTCACACACCTCTATACTATAACTTCACACACCTCCATTCGTTGACATCAAAAAACACCATTCTATGACTTCACACAACTCCATTTAGACTTCACACACTTCCGTTCTATGAGTTCACACACATCCATTTTATGACTTCACACACCTCCATTATATGACTTCACAAACCTCCATTCTGTGACTTCACACACCTCCATTCTGAGTTACACACCTCCATTCTGTGACTTCACATACCTCCATTCTTCCTTCACACACCTCCATTCTATGACTTCACACCCTTCCATTCTATGACTTCACACACCTCCATTCTGTGGCTTCACACACCTCCATTCTGAGTTCACACACCTCCATTCTGTGACTTCACACACCTCCATTCTGTGACTTCACACACCTCCATTCTGTGACTTCACACACCTCGATCCTATGACTTCACACACCTCCATTCTATGAATTCACACACCTCCATTCTGTGATTTCACACACCTCCATTATATGACTTCACACACCTCCATTCTGTGACTTCACACACCTCCCTTCTGAGTTCACACACCTCCATTCTATGGCTTCACAAACCCCCATTCTGAGTTCACAGACCTCCATTCTATGACTTCACACACTTCCATTCTATGACTTCACACACCTCCATTCTGACTTCACACACCTCAGTTCTTTGACTTCACACACCTCCATTCTATGATTTCACAAACTTCCATTCTATGACTTCACACACCTCCATTCTCTGACTTCACACACCTCCATTCTATGACTTAACGAACCTCCATTCTGTGACTTCACACACCTCCATTCTGAGTTCACACACCTCCATTCTGTGACTTCACACACCTCCATTCGTTGACATCAAAAACCACCATTCTAAGACTTCACACAACTCCATTTTAACTTCACACACCTCCATTCTGTGAGTTCACACACCTCCATTTTATGACTTCATACACCTCCATTCTATGACTTCACACACCTCAATTCTATGACTTCACACACCTCCACTCTATGACTTCAAACACCTTCATTCTTACTTCACAAACATCCATTCTGTGACTTCACACACCTCCATTCTGTGATTTCACACACCTTCATTCTGACTTCACACACCTACATTCTGTGGCTTCACACACCTCCATTCTGTGACTTCACACACCTCCATTCTGAGTTCACACACGTCCATTCTATGACTTCACAAACCTCCATTCTGAGTTCACAGACCTCCACTCTATAACTTCACACACCTCAGTTCTTTGACTTCACACATCTCCATTCTATGATTTCACAAACTTCCATTCTATGACTTCACAAACCTCCATTCTATGACTTCACACACCCCATTTCTGAGTTGACACACACCATTCTGTGATTTCACACACCTCCAATCTGACTTCACACACCTCCATTCTATGACTTCACACACCTCCATTCGTTGACATCAAAAACAACCATTCTATGACTTCACACAACTAAATTGTGACTTCACACACCTCCATTCTGTGACTTCACACACCTCCACTCTATGACTTCAAACACCTTCATTCTTACTTCACAAACATCCATTCTGTGACTTCACACACCTCCATTCTGTGACTTCACACACCTTCATTCTGACTTCACACACCTCCATTCTGTGACTTCACACACCTCCATTCTGACTTCACATACCTCCATTCTATGATTTCACACACCTCCATTCTATGAGTTCACACACCTCCATTCTGTGACTTCACACACCTCCATTCTGTGACTTCACACAGCTCAATTCTGTGACTTCACACACCTCCATTCTGTGACTTCACCCACCTCCATTCTATGACTTCACAAACCACCATTCTGAGTTCACAGACCTCCATTCTATGACTTCAGACACCTCCATTCTATGACTTCACTCACCTCCATTCTGACTTCACACACCTCCATTCTGACTTCACACACCTCAATTCTGTGACTTCACACACCTCCATTCAATGATTTCACACACTTCCTTTCTATGACTTCACACACCTCCATTCTGTGACTTCACACACCTCCATTCTGTGATTTCACACACCTCCAATCTGACTTCACACACCTCCATTCTATGACCTCACACACCTCCATTCGTTGACATCAAAAAACACCATTCTATGACTTCACACAGCTCCATTTTGACTTCACACACCTCCATTCTATGAGTTCACACACCTCCATTATATGACTTCACACACCTCCATTCTATGACTTCACACATCTCAATTCTATGACTTCACACACCTCCATTCTATGACTTCACACACCTCAATTCTGTGACTTCACACACCTCCACTCTATGACTTCAATCACCTTCATTCTTACTTCACAAACATCCATTCTGTGACTTCACACACCTCCATTCTGTGACTTCACACACCTTCATTCTGACTTCACACACCTCCATTCTTTGACTTCACACACCTCCATTCTGACTTCACATACCTCCATTCTATGATTTCACACACCTCCATTCTATGAGTTCACACACCTCCATTCTGTGACTTCACACACCTAAATTCTGTGACTTCACACACCTCCATTCTGTGACTTCACACACCTCCATTCTGTGACTTCACACACCTCCGTTTTGACTTCACACACTTCCATTCTGTGACTTCACACACCTCTATTCTGTGACTTCACACACCTCTATTGTTTCACTTCTCACACCTCCATTCTTTGACTTCACACACCTCCATTCCATGACTTCACACACCTCCATTCTATGAGTTCACACACCTCCATTCTATGAGTTCACACACCTCCAATTTGACTTCATACACCTCCATTCTATGACTTCACACACATTCATTCTTACTTCAGAAACATCCATTCTCTGACTTCACACACCTCCATTCTATGACTTAACAAACCTCCATTCTGTGACTTCACACACCTCCATTCTGAGTTCACACACCTCCATTCTGTGACTTCACACACCTCCATTCGTTGACATCAAAAACCACCATTCTAAGACTTCACACAACTCCATTTTAACTTCACACACCTCCATTCTGAGTTCACACACCTCAATTCTATGACTTCACACACCTCCATTCTATGACTTCACACACCTCAATTCTGTGACTTCACACACCTTCACTCTATGACTTCAAACACCTTCATTCTTACTTCACAAACATCCATTCTGTGACTTCACACACCTCCATTCTGTGACTTCACACACCTCCATTCTGTGACTTCATACACCTCCATTCTGTGACTTCACACACCTCCGTTTTGACTTCACACACTTCCATTCTGTGACTTCACACACCTCCATTCTGTGACTTCACACACCTCTATTGTTTCACTTCTCACACCTCCATTCTTTGACTTCACACACCTCCATTCCATCACTTCACACACCTCCATTCTATGAGTTCACACACCTCCATTCTATGAGTTCACACACCTCCAATTTGACTTCATACACCTCCATTCTATGACTTCACACACATTCATTCTTACTTCAGAAACATCCATTCTCTGACTTCACACACCTCCATTCTATGACTTAACAAACCTCCATTCTGTGACTTCACACACCTCCATTCTGAGTTCACACACCTCCATTCTGTGACTTCACACACCTCCATTCGTTGACATCAAAAACCACCATTCTAAGACTTCACACAACTCCATTTTAACTTCACACACCTCCATTCTGTGAGTTCACACACCTCCATTTTATGACTTCATACACCTCCATTCTATGATTCACACACCTCAATTCTATGACTTCACACACCTCCATTCTATGACTTCACACACCTCCACTCTATGACTTCAAACACCTTCATTCTTACTTCACAAACATCCATTCTGTGACTTCACACACCTCCATTCTGTGATTTCACACACCTTCATTCTGACTTCACACACCTACATTCTGTGGCTTCACACACCTCCATTCTGTGACTTCACACACCTCCATTCTGAGTTCACACACCTCCATTCTATGACTTCACAAACCTCCATTCTGAGTTCACAGACCTCCATTCTATGACTTCACACACCTCCATTCTATGACTTCACTCACCTCCATTCTGACTTCACACACCTCCATTCTGACTTCACACACCTCAATTCTGTGACTTCATACACCTCCATTTTATGATTTCACACACTTCCATTGTATGACTTCACAAACCTCCATTCTGTGGCTTCAGACACCTACACTCTGAGTTTACACACCTCCATTCTGTGACTTCACACACCTCCATTCTGTGATTTCACACACCTCCAATCTGACTTCACACACCTCCATTCTATGACTTCACACACCTCCATTCGTTGATATCAAAAAACACCATTCTATGACTTCACACAACTCCATTTTGACTTCACACACCTCCATTCTATGAGTTCACACACCTCCATTTTATGACTTCACACACCTCCATTCTGTGACTTCACACACCTCCATTCTGTGATTTCACACACCTTCATTCTATGATTTCACCCACCTCCATTCTATGACTTCACAAACCTCCAATCTGACTTCACAAACCTCCATTCTGTGACTTCACACACCTCCATTCTGAGTTCACACACCTCCATTCTATGACTTCACAAACCTCCAATCTGACTTCACACACCTCCATTCTGTGACTTCACACACCTCCACTCTATGACTTCAAACACCTTCATTCTAAATTCACAAACATCCATTCTGTGACTTCACACACCTCCATTTTGTGACTTCACACACCGTCATTCTGACTTCACACACCTCCATTCTGTGACTTCACACACCTCCATTCTGTGACTTCACACACCTACATTCTGTGACTTCACACACCCCCGTTTTGACTGCACACACTTCCATTCTGTGACTTCACACACTTCCATTCTGTGACTTCACACACCTCTATTGTTTCACTTCACACACCTCCATTCTTTGACTTCACACACCTCCATTCCATCACTTCACACACCTCCATTCTATGAGTTCACACACCTCCATTCTATGAGTTCACACACCTCCAATTTGACTTCACACACCTCCATTCTATATCTTCACACACCTCCATTCTGTGACTTCACACACCTCCCTTCTGAATTCACAAACCTCCATTCTATGACTTCACAAACCCCCATTCTGAGTTCACAGACCTCCATTCTATGACTTCACACACTTCCATTCTATGACTTCACACACCTCCATTCTGACTTCACACACCTCAGTTCTTTGACTTCACACACCTCCATTCTATGATTTCACAAACTTCCATTCTATGACTTCACACACCTCCATTCTATGACTTCACACACCTCATTTCTGAGTTGACACACCCGATTCTGTGATTTCACACACCTCCAATCTGACTTCACACACCTCCATTTTATGACTTCACACACCTCCATTCGTTGACATCAAAAACAACCATTCTATGACTTCACACAACTCCATTGTGACTTCACACACCTCCATTCTGTGACTTCACACACCTGCACTCTATGATTTCAAACACCTTCATTCTTACTTCACAAACATCCATTCTGTGACTTCACACACCTCCATTCTGTGACTTCACACACGTTCATTCTGACTTCACACACCTCCATTCTGTGACTTCACACACCTCCATTCTGACTTCACATACCTCCATTCTATGATTTCACACACCTCCATTCTATGAGTTCACACACCTCCATTCTGTGACTTCACACACCTCCATTCTGTGACTTCACACAGCTCAATTCTGTGACTTCACACACCTCCATTCTGTGACTTCACACACCTCCATTCTATGACTTCACAAACCACCATTCTGACTTCACAGACCTCCATTCTATGACTTCACACACCTCCATTCTATTACTTCACTCACCTCCATTCTGACTTCACACACCTCCATTCTGACTTCACACACCTCAATTCTGTGACTTCACACACCTCCATTCAATGATTTCACACACTTCCATTCTATGACTTCACACACCTCCATTCTGTGACTTCACACACTTCCATTCTGTGATTTCACACACCTCCAATCTGACTTCACACACCTCCATTCTATGACCTCACACACCTCCATTCGTTGACATCAAAAAACACCATTCTATGACTTCACACAGCTCCATTTTGACTTCACACACCTCCATTCTATGAGTTCACACACCTCCATTTTATGACTTCAGACACCTCCATTCTATGACTTCACACACCTCAATTCTATGACTTCACACACCTCCATTCTATGACTTCAAACACCTTCATTCTTACTTCACACACCTCCATTCTGACTTCACACACCTCAATTCTGTGACTTCACACACCTCCACTCTATGACTTCAAACACCTTCATTCTTACTTCACAAACATCCATTCTGTGACTTCACACACCTCCATTCTGTGACTTCACACACCTTCATTCTGACTTCACACACCTCCATTCTGACTTCACACACCTCAATTCTGTGACTTCACACACCTCCACTCTATGACTTCAAACACCTTCATTCTTACTTCACAAACATCCATTCTGTGACTTCACACACCTCCATTCTGTGACTTCACACACCTTCATTCTGACTTCACACACCTCCATTCTTTGACTTCACACACCTCCATTCTGACTTCACATACCTCCATTCTATGATTTCACACACCTCCAATCTATGAGTTCACACACCTCCATTCTGTGACTTCACACACCTCCATTCTGTGACTTCACACATCTCCATTCTGTGACTTCACACACCTCTATTCTGTGACTTCACACACCTCCGTTTTGACTTCACACACTTCCATTCTGTGACTTCACACACCTCCATTCTGTGACTTCACACACCTCTATTGTTTCACTTCTGACACCTCCATTCTTTGACTTCACACACCTCCATTCCATGACTTCACAAACCTCCATTCTATGAGTTCACACACCTCCATTCTATGAGTTCACACACCTCCAATTTGACTTCATACACCTCCATTCTATGACTTCACACACATTCATTCTTACTTCAGAAACATCCATTCTCTGACTTCACACACCTCCATTCTATGACTTAACAAACCTCCATTCTGTGACTTCACACACCTCCATTCTGAGTTCACACACCTCCATTCTTTGACTTCACACACCTCCATTCGTTGACATCAAAAACCACCATTCTAAGACTTCACACAACTCCATTTTAACTTCACACACCTCCATTCTGTGAGTTCACACACCTCCATTTTATGACTTCATACACCTCCATTCTATGACTTCACACACCTCAATTCTATGACTTCACACACCTCCATTCTATGACTTCACACACCTCCACTCTATGACTTCAAACACCTTCATTCTTACTTCACAAACATCCATTCTGTGACTTCACACACCTCCATTCTGTGAATTCACACACCTTCATTCTGACTTCACACACCTACATTCTGTGGCTTCACACACCTCCATTCTGTGACTTCACACACCTCCATTCTGACTTCACACACCTCCATTCTGACTTCACACACCTCAATTCTGTGACTTCATACACCTCCATTCTATGATTTCACACACTTCCATTGTATGACTTCACAAACCTCCATTCTGTGGCTTCACACACCTACACTCTGAGTTTACACACCTCCATTCTGTGACTTCACACACCTCCATTCTGTGATTTCACACAACTCAAATCTGACTTCACACACCTCCATTCTATGACGTCACACACCTCCATTCGTTGATATCAAAAAACACCATTCTATGACTTCACACAACTCCATTTTGACTTCACACACCTCCATTCTATGAGTTCACACACCTCCATTTTATGACTTCACACACCTCCATTCTGTGACTTCACAAACCTCCATTCTGTGATTTCACACACCTTCATTCTATGATTTCACACACCTCCATTCTATGACTTCACAAACCTCCAATCTGACTTCACAAACCTCCATTCTGTGATTTCACACACCTCCATTCTGAGTTCACACACCTCCATTCTATGACTTCACAAACTTCCAATCTGACTTCACACACCTCCATTCTGTGACTTCACACACCTCCACTCTATGACTTCAAACACCTTCATTCTTACTTCACAAACATCCATTCTGTGACTTCACACACCTCCATTTTGTGACTTCACACACCGTCATTCTGACTTCACACACCTCCATTCTGTGACTTCACACACCTCCATTCTGTGACTTCACACACCTTCATTCTGACTTCACACACCTCCATTCTCTGACTTCACACACCTCCATTCTGTGACTTCACACACCTACATTCTGTGACTTCACACACCTCCGTTTTGACTGCACACACTTCCATTCTGTGACTTCACACACCTCCATTCTGTGACTTCACACACCTCTGTTGTTTCACTTCACACACCTCCATTCTTTGACTTCACACACCTCCATTCCATCACTTCACACACCTCCATTCTATGAGTTCACACACCTCCATTCTATGAGTTCACACACCTCCAATTTGACTTCACACACCTCCATTCTATGACTTCACACACCTTCATTCTTACTTCAGAAACATCCATTCTCTGACTTCACACACCTCCATTCTATGACTTCACAAACCTCCATTTTGTGATTTCACACACCTCCATTCTGAATTCACACACCTCCATTCTGTGACTTGACACACCTCCATTCTTCCTTCACACACCTCCATTCTGTGACTTCACACACCTCCATTCTGTGACTTCCCACACCTCCATTCTATGACCTCACCCAGGTCCATTCTGTGACTTCACACAGCTCCATTCTGAGTTCATGCACCTGCATTCTATGACTTCACAAACCCCCATTGTGAGTTCACAGACCTCCATTCTATGACTTCACACACCTCCATACGTTGACATCAAAAACAACCATTCTATGGCTTCACACAACTCCATTGTGACTTCACACATGTCCATTCTATGAATTCACACACCTCCATTTTATGACTTCACACACCTCCATTCTATGACTTCACACACCTCCATTCTTTGACTTCACACACCTCCATTGTATGACTTCACAAATCTCCATTCTGAGTTCACAGACCTCCATTCTATGACTTCACACACCTCCATTCTATGACTTCACTCACCTCCATTCTGACTTCACACACCTCCATTCTGACTTCACACACCTCAATTCTGTGACTTCACACACCTCCATTTTATGACTTCACACACCTCCATTCTATGACTTCAAACACCTTCATTCTTACTTCACAAACATCCATTCTGTGACTTCACCCACCTCCATTCTGTGACTTCACACACCTTCATTCTGACTTCACACACCTCCATTCTTTGACTTCACACACCTCCATTCTGACTTCACATACCTCCATTCTATGATTTCACACACCTCCAATCTATGAGTTCACACACCTCCATTCTGTGACTTCACACACCTCCATTCTGTGACTTCACACATCTCCATTCTGTGACTTCACACACCTCTATTCTGTGACTTCACACACCTCCGTTTTGACTTCACACACTTCCATTCTGTGACTTCACACACCTCCATTCTGTGACTTCACACACCTCTATTGTTTCACTTCTGACACCTCCATTCTTTGACTTCACACACCTCCATTCCATGACTTCACAAACCTCCATTCTATGAGTTCACACACCTCCATTCTATGAGTTCACACACCTCCAATTTGACTTCATACACCTCCATTCTATGACTTCACACACATTCATTCTTACTTCAGAAACATCCATTCTCTGACTTCACACACCTCCATTCTATGACTTAACAAACCTCCATTCTGTGACTTCACACACCTCCATTCTGAGTTCACACACCTCCATTCTTTGACTTCACACACCTCCATTCGTTGACATCAAAAACCACCATTCTAAGACTTCACACAACTCCATTTTAACTTCACACACCTCCATTCTGTGAGTTCACACACCTCCATTTTATGACTTCATACACCTCCATTCTATGACTTCACACACCTCAATTCTATGACTTCACACACCTCCATTCTATGACTTCACACACCTCCACTCTATGACTTCAAACACCTTCATTCTTACTTCACAAACATCCATTCTGTGACTTCACACACCTCCATTCTGTGAATTCACACACCTTCATTCTGACTTCACACACCTACATTCTGTGGCTTCACACACCTCCATTCTGTGACTTCACACACCTCCATTCTGACTTCACACACCTCAATTCTGTGACTTCATACACCTCCATTCTATGATTTCACACACTTCCATTGTATGACTTCACAAACCTCCATTCTGTGGCTTCACACACCTACACTCTGAGTTTACACACCTCCATTCTGTGACTTCACACACCTCCATTCTGTGATTTCACACAACTCAAATCTGACTTCACACACCTCCATTCTATGACGTCACACACCTCCATTCGTTGATATCAAAAAACACCATTCTATGACTTCACACAACTCCATTTTGACTTCACACACCTCCATTCTATGAGTTCACACACCTCCATTTTATGACTTCACACACCTCCATTCTGTGACTTCACAAACCTCCATTCTGTGATTTCACACACCTTCATTCTATGATTTCACACACCTCCATTCTATGACTTCACAAACCTCCAATCTGACTTCACAAACCTCCATTCTGTGATTTCACACACCTCCATTCTGAGTTCACACACCTCCATTCTATGACTTCACAAACCTCCAATCTGACTTCACACACCTCCATTCTGTGACTTCACACACCTCCACTCTATGACTTCAAACACCTTCATTCTTACTTCACAAACATCCATTCTGTGACTTCACACACCTCCATTTTGTGACTTCACACACCGTCATTCTGACTTCACACACCTCCATTCTGTGACTTCACACACCTCCATTCTGTGACTTCACACACCTTCATTCTGACTTCACACACCTCCATTCTCTGACTTCACACACCTCCATTCTGTGACTTCACACACCTACATTCTGTGACTTCACACACCTCCGTTTTGACTGCACACACTTCCATTCTGTGACTTCACACACCTCCATTCTGTGACTTCACACACCTCTGTTGTTTCACTTCACACACCTCCATTCTTTGACTTCACACACCTCCATTCCATCACTTCACACACCTCCATTCTATGAGTTCACACACCTCCATTCTATGAGTTCACACACCTCCAATTTGACTTCACACACCTCCATTCTATGACTTCACACACCTTCATTCTTACTTCAGAAACATCCATTCTCTGACTTCACACACCTCCATTCTATGACTTCACAAACCTCCATTTTGTGACTTCACACACCTCCATTCTGAATTCACACACCTCCATTCTGTGACTTGACACACCTCCATTCTTCCTTCACACACCTCCATTCTATGACTTCACACACTTCCATTCTATGACTTCACACACCTCCATTCTGTGGCTTCACACACCTCCATTCTGAGTTCACACACCTCCATTCTGTGACTTCACACACCTCCATTCTGTGACTTCCCACACCTCCATTCTATGACTTCACCCAGGTCCATTCTGTGACTTCACACAGCTCCATTCTGAGTTCATGCACCTGCATTCTATGACTTCACAAACCCCCATTCTGAGTACACAGACCTCCATTCTATGACTTCACACACCTCCATACGTTGACATCAAAAACAACCATTCTATGGCTTCACACAACTCCATTGTGACTTCACACACATCCATTCTATGAATTCACACACCTCCATTTTATGACTTCACACACCTCCATTCTATGACTTCACACACCGCCATTCTTTGACTTCACACACCTCCATTGTATGACTTCACAAATCTCCATTCTGAGTTCACAGACCTCCATTCTATGACTTCACACACCTCCATTCTATGACTTCACTCACCTCCATTCTGACTTCACACACCTCCATTCTGACTTCACACACCTCAATTCTGTGACTTCACACACCTCCATTTTATGACTTCACACACCTCCATTCTATGACTTCAAACACCTTCATTCTTACTTCACAAACATCCATTCTGTGACTTCACCCACCTCCATTCTGTGACTTCACACACCTCCATTCTGTGACTTCACACACCTCCATTCTGTGACTTCACACACCTCCATTCTGTGACTTCACACACCTCCATTTTGACTTCACACACTTCCATTCTGTGACTTCACACACCTCCATTCTGTCACATCACACACCTCTATTGTTTCACTTCTCACACCTCCATTCTTTGACTTCACACACCTCCATTCCATGACTTCACACACCTCCATTCTATGAGTTCACACACCTCCATTCTATGAGTTCACACACCTCCAATTTGACTTCATACACCTCCATTCTATGACTTCACACACATTCATTCTTACTTCAGAAACATCCATTCTCTGACTTCACACACCTCCATTCTATGACTTCACAAACCTCCATTCTGTGACTTCACACACCTCCATTCTGAGTTCACACACCTCCATTCTGTGACTTCACACACCTCTATTCGTTGACATCAAAAACCACCATTCTAAGACTTCACACAACTCCATTTTAACTTCACACACCTCCATTCTGTGAGTTCACACACCTCCATTTTATGACTTCATACACCTCCATTCTATGACTTCACACACCTCAATTCTATGACTTCACACACCTCCATTCTATGACTTCACACACCTCCACTCTATGACTTCAAACACCTTCATTCTTACTTCACAAACATCCATTCTGTGACTTCACACACCTCCATTCTGTGATTTCACACCCCTTCATTCTGACTTCACACACCTACATTCTGTGGCTTCACACACCTCAATTCTGTGACTTCACACACCTCCATTCTATGACTTCACACACCTCCTTTTGTGACTTCACACACCTAAATTCTATGAGTTCACACACCTCCATTCTGACTTCACACACCTCCATTCTATGACTTCACACACCTCCGTTCTGACTTCACACACCTCCATTCTGTGACTTCACAAAACTCCATTCTGTGATTTCACACACCTCCATACTATGACTTCACACACCTCCATTCCATGACTTCACACACCTCCATTCTGAGTTCACACACCTCCATTCTGTGACTTCACACACCTCCATTCTGACTTCACACTCCTTCATTTTATGACTTCACACACGTCCATTCTGTGACTTCTCACAACTCCATTCTATGACTTCACAGTCTTCCATTGTGACGTCACACAACTCCATTGTATGAGTTCACACATCTCCATTCTATGATTTCACACACCTCCATTCTGACTTCACACACCTCCATTCTATGACATCACAGCCCTCGAATCTCTGACTTCACTCACCTCCACTCTATGACTTCACACTCCTCCATTCTATGACTTCCCACACCTCCTTTCTATGACTTCACCCACCTCAGTCTATGACTTCACACACCTCCATTCTGACTTCATACACATCCATTCTGTGACTTCACACACCTCCATTCTGAGTTCACACACCTCCATTCTGTGACTTCACACACCTCCATTCGTTGACATCAAAAACCACCATTCTAAGACTTCACACAACTCCATTTTAACTTCACACACCTCCATTCTATGAGTTCACACACCTCCTTTTTATGACTTCACACACCTCCATTCTATGGCTTCACACACCTCCATTCTATGACTTCACACACCTCCATTCTATGACTTCACACACCTCCACTCTATGACTTAAAACACCTTCATTCTTACTTCACAAACATCCATTCTGTGCCTCCACACACCTCCATTCTGTGATTTCACACACCTTCATTCTGACTTCACACACCTCCATTCTGTGACTTCAAACACCTCACTTCTGTGACTTCACACACCTCCATTCTGACTTCACACACCTCCATTCTATGACTTCACACAGCTCCCTTTTGTGACTTTACACACCTAAATTCTATGACTTCACACACCTCCATTGTGACTTCACACACCTCCATTCTATGAGTTCACACACCTCCATTCTGACTTCACACACCTCCATTCTATGACTTCAGACACCTCGTTCTGACTTCACAAACCTCCATTCTGTGACTTCACAAAATTCCATTCTGTGATTTCACACACCTCCATACTAGGACTTCACACACCTCCATTCAATGACTTCACACACCTCCATTCTGAGTTCACACACCTCCATTGTGTGACTTCACACACCTCCATTCTGACTTCACACACCTTCATTTTATGACTTCACACACGTCCATTCTGTGACTTCTCACACCTCCATTCTATGACTTCACAGTCTTCCATTGTGACGTCACACAACTCCATTGTATGAGTTCACACATCTCCATTCTATGATTTCACACACCTCCATTCTGACTTCACACGCCTCCATTCTATGACATCACAGCCCTCGAATCTGTGACTTCACTCACCTCCACTCTATGACTTCACACTCCTCCATTCTATGACTTCCCACACCTCCTTTCTATGACTCCACCCACCTCAGTCTATGACTTCACACACCTCCATTCTGACTTCACACACCTACATTCTGTGACTTCACACACCTCCATTCTATGACTTCACACACCTCAATTCTATGACTTCACACACCTCCATTCTATGACTTCACACACCTCCATTCTGTGACTTCACACACCTCCATTCTATGACTTCAAACACCTTCATTCTTACTTCACAAACATCCATTCTGTGACTTCACACACCTCCTTTCTGTGACTTCACACACCTTCATTCTGACTTCACACACCTCCATTCTCTGACTTCACACACCTCAATTCTGTGACTTGACACACCTCCATTCTGACTTCACACACCTCCATTCTATGATTTCACACACCTCCATTCTGTGACTTCACACACCTCAATTCTGACTTCACACCCCTCCATTCTGAATTCACACACCTCCATTCTGACTTCACACAGCTCCATTCTATGAATTCACACACCTCCATTCTGTGACTTCACACACCTCCGTTTTGCCTTCACACACTTCCAATCTGTGACTTCACACACCTCCATTCTGTGACTTCACACACCTCTATTGTTTCACTTCACACACCTCCATTTTTTGACTTCACACACCGCCATTCCATGACTTCACAAACCTCCATCCTATGAGTTCACACACCCCCATTCTATGAGTTCACACACCTCCAATTTTACTTCACACATCTCCATTCTATGACTTCACACACCTTCATTCTTACTTCAAAAACATCCATTCTCTGACTTCACACACCTCCATTCTATGAATTCACACACCTCCATTCTATGACTTCACTCACCTCCATTCTGACTTCACACACCTCCATTCTGACTTCACACACCTCAATTCTGTGACTTCATACACCTCCATTCTATGATTTCACACACTTCCATTCTATGACTTCACAAACCTCCATTCTGTGGCTTCACACACATACATTCTGAGTTTACACACCTCCATTCTGTGACTTCACACACCTCCATTCTGTGATTTCACACACCTCCAATCTGACTTCACACACCTCCATTCTATGACTTCACACACCTCCATTCGTTGATATCAAAAAACACCATTCTATGACTTCACACAACTCCATTTTGACTACACACACCTCCATTGTATGAGTTCACACACCTCCATTTTATGACTTCACACACCTCCATTCTATGACTTCACACACCTCCATTCTGTGATTTCACACATCTCCAATCAGACTTCGCACACCTCCATACTGTGACTTCACACACCTCCCCTCTATGACTTCAAACACCTTCATTCTTACTTCACAAACATCCATTCTGTGACTTCACACACCTCCATTCTGTGACTTCACACACCTCCGTTCTGACTTCACACACTTCCATTCTGTGACTTCACACACCTCCATTCTGGACTTCACACACCTCTTTTGTTACATTTCACACACCTCCATTCTTTGACTTCACACACCTCCATTCCATCACTTCACTCACCTCCATTCTATGAGTTCACACACCTCCATTCTATGAGTTCACACACCTCCAATTTGACTTCACACACCTACATTCTATGACATCACACACCTTCATTCTTACTTCAGAAACATCCATTCTCTGACTTCACACACCTCCATTCTATGACTTCACAAACCTCCATTCTGTGACTTCACACACCTCCATTCTGAATTCACACACCTCCATTCTGTGACTTCACACACCTCCATCCTTCCTTCACACACCTCCATTCTATGACTTCACATACTTCCATTCTATGACTTCACACACCTCCATTCTGTGGCTTCACACACCTCCATTCTGAGTTCACACACCTCCATTCTGTGACTTCACACACCTCCATTCTATGACTTCACACACCTCCATTCTGTGGCTTCAAACACCTCCATTCTGAGTTCACACACGTCCATTCTGTGACTTCTCACACCTCCATTCTATGACTTCACAGTCTTCCATTGTGACGTCACACAACTCCATTGTATGAGTTCACACATCTCCATTCTATGATTTCTCACACCTCCATTCTGACTTCACACACCTCCATTCTATGACATCACAGCCCTCGAATCTGTGACTTCACTCCCCTCCACTCTATGACTTCACACTCCTCCATTCTATGACTTCCCACACCTCCTTTCTATGACTTCACCCACCTCAGTCTATGACTTCACACACCTCCATTCTGACTTCACACACCTCCATTCTGTGATTTCACACACCTCCATTCTGAGTTCACACACCTCCATTCTGTGGCTTCACACACCTCCATTCGTTGACATCAAAAACCACCATTCTAAGATTTCACACAACTGCATTTTAACTTCACACACCTCCATTCTATGAGTTCACACACCTCCATTTTATGACTTCACACACCTCCATTCTATGACTTCACACACCTCCATTCTATGACTTCACACACCTCCATTCTATGACTTCACACACCTGCACTCTATGACTTCAAACACCTTCATTCTTACTTCAGAAACATCCATTCTGTGACTCCACACACCTCCATTCTGTGATTTCACACATCTTCATTCTGACTTCACACACCTCCATTCTGTGACTTCACACACCTCCATTCTGTGACTTCACACACCTCCATTTTGACTTCACACACTTCCATTCTGTGACTTCACACACCTCCATTCTGTCACTTCACACACCTCTATTGTTTCACTTCTCACACCTCCATTCTTTGACTTCACACACCTCCATTCCATGACTTCACACACCTCCATTCTATGAGTTCACACACCTCCATTCTATGAGTTCACACACCTCCAATTTGACTTCATACACCTCCATTCTATGACTTCACACACATTCATTCTTACTTCAGATACATCCATTCTCTGACTTCACACACCTCCATTCTTTGACTTCACAAACCTCCATTCTGTGACTTCACACACCTCCATTCTGAGTTCACACACCTCCATTCTGTGACTTCACACACCTCCATTCGTTGACATCAAAATCCACCATTCTAAGACTTCACACAACTCCATTTTAACTTCACACACCTCCATTCTGTGAGTTCACACACCTCCATTTTATGACTTCATACACCTCCATTCTATGACTTCACACACCTAAATTCTAGGACTTCACACACCTCCATTCTATGACTTCACACACCTCCACTCTATGACTTCAAACACCTTCATTCTTACTTCACAAACATCCATTCTGTGACTTCACACACCTCCATTCTGTGATTTCACACCCCTTCATTCTGACTTCACACACCTACATTCTGTGGCTTCACACACCTCAATTCTGTGACTTCACACACCTCCATTCTATGACTTCACACACCTCCCTTTTGTGACTTCACACACCTAAATTCTATGACTTCACACACCTCCATTGTGACTTCACACACCGCCATTCTATGAGTTCACACACCTCCATTCTGTGACTTCACACACCTCCATTCTGTGACTTCACACACCTCCATTTTGACTTCACACACTTCCATTCTGTGACTTCACACACCTCCATTCTGTCACTTCACACACCTCTATTGTTTCACTTCTCACACCTCCATTCTTTGACTTCACACACCTCCATTCCATGACTTCACACACCTCCATTCTATGAGTTCACACACCTCCATTCTATGAGTTCACACACCTCCAATTTGACTTCATACACCTCCATTCTATGACTTCACACACATTCATTCTTACTTCAGAAACATCCATTCTCTGACTTCACACACCTCCATTCTTTGACTTCACAAACCTCCATTCTGTGACTTCACACAACTCCATTCTGAGTTCACACACCTCCATTCTGTGACTTCACACACCTCCATTCGTTGACATCAAAATCCACCATTCTAAGACTTCACACAACTCCATTTTAACTTCACACACCTCCATTCTGTGAGTTCACACACCTCCATTTTATGACTTCATACACCTCCATTCTATGACTTCACACACCTAAATTCTAGGACTTCACACACCTCCATTCTATGACTTCACACACCTCCACTCTATGACTTCAAACACCTTCATTCTTACTTCACAAACATCCATTCTGTGACTTCACACACCTCCATTCTGTGATTTCACACCCCTTCATTCTGACTTCACACACCTACATTCTGTGGCTTCACACACCTCAATTCTGTGACTTCACACACCTCCATTCTATGACTTCACACACCTCCCTTTTGTGACTTCA
Source organism: Megascapheus bottae (assembly GCA_024803745.1). NCBI lineage: Eukaryota > Metazoa > Chordata > Mammalia > Rodentia > Geomyidae > Megascapheus > Megascapheus bottae. The sequence continues at coordinate 643,325 of JANJXV010000465.1, forward strand.
CACACCTAAATTCTATGACTTCACACACCTCCATTGTGACTTCACACACCGCCATTCTATGAGTTCACACACCTCCATTCTGACTTCACACACCTCCATTCTATGACTTCACACACCTCCGTTCTGACTTCACACACCTCCATTCTGTGACTTCACAAAACTCCATTCTGTGATTTCACACACCTCCACACTATGACTTCACACACCTCCATTCAATGACTTCACACACCTCCATTCTGAGTTCACACACCTCCATTCTATGACTTCACACACCTCCATTCTGACTTCACACACCTTCATTTTATGACTTCACACACGTCCATTCTGTGACTTCTCACAACTCCATTCTATGACTTCACAGTCTTCCATTGTGACGTCACAAAACTCCATTGTATGAGTTCACACATCTCCATTCTATGATTTCACACACCTCCATTCTGACTTCACACACCTCCATTCTATGACATCACAGCCCTCGAATCTGTGACTTCACTCACCTCCACTCTATGACTTCACACTCCTCCATTCTATGACTTCCCACACCTCCTTTCTATGACTTCACCCACCTCAATCTATGACTTCACACACCTCCATTCTGACTTCATACACCTCCATTCTGTGACTTCATACACCTCCATTCTGAGTTCACACAACTCCATTCTGTGACTTCACACACCTCCATTCGTTGACATCAAAAACCACCATTCTAAGACTTCACACAACTCCATTTTAACTTCACACACCTCCATTCTATGAGTTCACACACCTCCTTTTTATGACTTCACACACCTCCATTCTATGGCTTCACACACCTCCATTCTATGACTTCACACACCTCCATTCTATGACTTCACACACCTCCACTCTATGACTTCAAACACCTTCATTCTTACTTCACAAACATCCATTCTGTGACTCCACACACCTCCATTCTGTGATTTCACACACCTTCATTCTGACTTCACACACCTCCATTCTGTGACTTCACACACCTCACTTCTGTGACTTCACACACCTCCATTCTGACTTCACACACCTCCATTCTATGACTTCACACACCTCCATTCTATGACTTCACACACCTCCCTTTTGTGACTTTACACACCTAAATTCTATGACTTCACACACCTCCATTGTGACTTCACACACCTCCATTCTATGAGTTCACACACCTCCATTCTGACTTCACACACCTCCATTCTATGACTTCAGACACCTCGTTCTGACTTCACACACCTCCATTCTGTGACTTCACAAAATTCCATTCTGTGATTTCACACACCTCCATACTAGGACTTCACACACCTCCATTCAATGACTTCACACACCTCCATTCTGAGTTCACACACCTCCATTGTGTGACTTCACACACCTCCATTCTGACTTCACACACCTTCATTTTATGACTTCACACACGTCCATTCTGTGACTTCTCACACCTCCATTCTATGACTTCACAGTCTTCCATTGTGACGTCACACAACTCCATTGTATGAGTTCACACATCTCCATTCTATGATTTCACACACCTCCATTCTGACTTCACACACCTCCATTCTATGACATCACAGCCCTCGAATCTGTGACTTCACTCACCTCCACTCTATGACTTCACACTCCTCCATTCTATGACTTCCCACACCTCCTTTCTATGACTTCACCCATCTCAGTCTATGACTTCACACACATCCATTCTGACTTCACACACCTACATTCTGTGACTTCACACACCTCCATTCTGTGACTTCACACACCTCAATTCTATGACTTCACACACCTCCATTCTATGACTTCACACACCTCCATTCTGTGACTTCACACACCTCCATTCTATGACTTGAAACACCTTCATTCTTACTTCACAAACATCCATTCTGTGACTTCACACACCTCCTTTCTGTGACTTCACACACCTTCATTCTGACTTCACACACCTCCATTCTCTGACTTCACACACCTCAATTCTGTGACTTGACACACCTCCATTCTGACTTCACACACCTCCATTCTATGATTTCACACACCTCCATTCTGTGACTTCACACACCTCAATTCTGACTTCACACCCCTCCATTCTGAATTCACACACCTCCATTCTGACTTCACACACCGCCATTCTATGAGTTCACACACCTCCATTCTGACTTCACACACCTCCATTCTATGACTTCACACACCTCCGTTCTGACTTCACACACCTCCATTCTGTGACTTCACAAAACTCCATTCTGTGATTTCACACACCTCCATACTATGACTTCACACACCTCCATTCCATGACTTCACACACCTCCATTCTGAGTTCACACACCTCCATTCTATGACTTCACACACCTCCATTCTGACTTCACACACCTTCATTTTATGACTTCACACACGTCCATTCTGTGACTTCTCACAACTCCATTCTATGACTTCACAGTCTTCCATTGTGACGTCACACAACTCCATTGTATGAGTTCACACATCTCCATTCTATGATTTCACACACCTCCATTCTGACTTCACACACCTCCATTCTATGACATCACAGCCCTCGAATCTGTGACTTCACTCACCTCCACTCTATGACTTCACACTCCTCCATTCTATGACTTCCCACACCTCCTTTCTATGACTTCACCCACCTCAATCTATGACTTCACACACCTCCATTCTGACTTCATACACCTCCATTCTGTGACTTCATACACCTCCATTCTGAGTTCACACAACTCCATTCTGTGACTTCACACACCTCCATTCGTTGACATCAAAAACCACCATTCTAAGACTTCACACAACTCCATTTTAACTTCACACACCTCCATTCTATGAGTTCACACACCTCCTTTTTATGACTTCACACACCTCCATTCTATGGCTTCACACACCTCCATTCTATGACTTCACACACCTCCATTCTATGACTTCACACACCTCCACTCTATGACTTCAAACACCTTCATTCTTACTTCACAAACATCCATTCTGTGACTCCACACACCTCCATTCTGTGATTTCACACACCTTCATTCTGACTTCACACACCTCCATTCTGTGACTTCACACACCTCACTTCTGTGACTTCACACACCTCCATTCTGACTTCACACACCTCCATTCTATGACTTCACACACCTCCATTCTATGACTTCACACACCTCCCTTTTGTGACTTTACACACCTAAATTCTATGACTTCACACACCTCCATTGTGACTTCACACACCTCCATTCTATGAGTTCACACACCTCCATTCTGACTTCACACACCTCCATTCTATGACTTCAGACACCTCGTTCTGACTTCACACACCTCCATTCTGTGACTTCACAAAATTCCATTCTGTGATTTCACACACCTCCATACTAGGACTTCACACACCTCCATTCAATGACTTCACACACCTCCATTCTGAGTTCACACACCTCCATTGTGTGACTTCACACACCTCCATTCTGACTTCACACACCTTCATTTTATGACTTCACACACGTCCATTCTGTGACTTCTCACACCTCCATTCTATGACTTCACAGTCTTCCATTGTGACGTCACACAACTCCATTGTATGAGTTCACACATCTCCATTCTATGATTTCACACACCTCCATTCTGACTTCACACACCTCCATTCTATGACATCACAGCCCTCGAATCTGTGACTTCACTCACCTCCACTCTATGACTTCACACTCCTCCATTCTATGACTTCCCACACCTCCTTTCTATGACTTCACCCACCTCAGTCTATGACTTCACACACATCCATTCTGACTTCACACACCTACATTCTGTGACTTCACACACCTCCATTCTGTGACTTCACACACCTCAATTCTATGACTTCACACACCTCCATTCTATGACTTCACACACCTCCATTCTGTGACTTCACACACCTCCATTCTATGACTTGAAACACCTTCATTCTTACTTCACAAACATCCATTCTGTGACTTCACACACCTCCTTTCTGTGACTTCACACACCTTCATTCTGACTTCACACACCTCCATTCTCTGACTTCACACACCTCAATTCTGTGACTTGACACACCTCCATTCTGACTTCACACACCTCCATTCTATGATTTCACACACCTCCATTCTGTGACTTCACACACCTCAATTCTGACTTCACACCCCTCCATTCTGAATTCACACACCTCCATTCTGACTTCACACAGCTCCATTCTATGAATTCACACACCTCCATTCTGTGACTTCACACACCTCCGTTTTGCCTTCACACACTTCCAATCTGTGACTTCACACACCTCCATTCTGTGACTTCACACACCTCTATTGTTTCACTTCACACACCTCCATTCTTTGACTTCACACACCGCCATTCCATGACTTCACAAACCTCCATCCTATGAGTTCACACACCCCCATTCTATGAGTTCACACACCTCCAATTTTACTTCACACATCTCCATTCTATGAGTTCACACACCTCCATTCTATGAGTTCACACACCTCCAATTTGACTTCACACACCTACATTCTATGACATCACACACCTTCATTCTTACTTCAAAAACATCCATTCTCTGACTTCACACACCTCAATTCTATGACTTCACACACCTCCATTCTATGACTTCACTCACCTCCATTCTGACTTCACACACCTCCATTCTGACTTCACACACCTCAATTCTGTGACTTCATACACCTCCATTCTATGATTTCACACACTTCCATTCTATGACTTCACAAACCTCCATTCTTTGGCTTCACACACATACATTCTGAGTTTACACACCTCCATTCTGTGACTTCACACACCTCCATTCTGTGATTTCACACACCTCCAATCTGACTTCACACACCTCCATTCTATGACTTCACACACCTCCATTCGTTGATATCAAAAAACACCATTCTATGACTTCACACAACTCCATTTTGACTTCACACACCTCCATTCTATGAGTTCACACACCTCCATTTTATGACTTCACACACCTCCATTCTATGACTTCACACACCTCCATTCTGTGATTTCACACACCTCCAATCTGACTTCGCACACCTCCATACTGTGACTTTACACACCTCCCCTCTATGACTTCAAACACCTTCATTCTTACTTCACAAACATCCATTCTGTGACTTCACACACCTCCATTCTGTGACTTCACACACCTCCGTTCTGACTTCACACACTTCCATTCTGTGACTTCACACACCTCCATTCTGTGACTTCACACACCTCTATTGTTACATTTCACACACCTCCATTCTTTGACTTCACACACCTCCATTCCATCACTTCACACACCTCCATTCTATGAGTTCACACACCTCCATTCTATGAGTTCACACACCTCCAATTTGACTTCACACACCTACATTCTATGACATCACACACCTTCATTCTTACTTCAGAAACATCCATTCTCTGACTTCACACACCTCCATTCTATGACTTCACAAACCTCCATTCTGTGACTTCACACACCTCCATTCTGAATTCACACACCTCCATTCTGTGACTTCACACACCTCCATCCTTCCTTCACACACCTCCATTCTATGACTTCACATACTTCCATTCTATGACTTCACACACCTCCATTCTGTGGCTTCACACACCTCCATTCTGAGTTCACACACCTCCATTCTGTGACTTCACACACCTCCATTCTATGACTTCACACACCTCCATTCTGTGGCTTCACACACCTCCATTCTGAGTTCACACACGTCCATTCTGTGACTTCTCACACCTCCATTCTATGACTTCACAGTCTTCCATTGTGACGTCACACAACTCCATTGTATGAGTTCACACATCTCCATTCTATGATTTCTCACACCTCCATTCTGACTTCACACACCTCCATTCTATGACATCACAGCCCTCGAATCTGTGACTTCACTCCCCTCCACTCTATGACTTCACACTCCTCCATTCTATGACTTCCCACACCTCCTTTCTATGACTTCACCCACCTCAGTCTATGACTTCACACACCTCCACTCTGACTTCACACACCTCCATTCTGTGATTTCACACACCTCCATTCTGAGTTCACACACCTCCATTCTGTGGCTTCACACACCTCCATTCGTTGACATCAAAAACCACCATTCTAAGATTTCACACAACTGCATTTTAACTTCACACACCTCCATTCTATGAGTTCACACACCTCCATTTTATGACTTCACACACCTCCATTCTATGACTTCACACACCTCCATTGTATGACTTCACACACCTCCATTCTATGACTTCACACACCTGAACTCTATGACTTCAAACACCTTCATTCTTACTTCAGAAACATCCATTCTGTGACTCCACACACCTCCATTCTGTGATTTCACACATCTTCATTCTGACTTCACACACCTCCATTCTGTGACTTCACACACCTCCATACTGTGACTTCACACACCTCCATTTTGACTTCACACACTTCCATTCTGTGACTTCACACACCTCCATTCTGTCACTTCACACACCTCTATTGTTTCACTTCTCACACCTCCATTCTTTGACTTCACACACCTCCATTCCATGACTTCACACACCTCCATTCTATGAGTTCACACACCTCCATTCTATGAGTTCACACACCTCCAATTTGACTTCATACACCTCCATTCTATGACTTCACACACATTCATTCTTACTTCAGAAACATCCATTCTCTGACTTCACACACCTCCATTCTATGACTTCACAAACCTCCATTCTGTGACTTCACACACCTCCATTCTGAGTTCACACACCTCCATTCTGTGACTTCACACACCTCCATTCGTTGACATCAAAATCCACCATTCTAAGACTTCACACAACTCCATTTTAACTTCACACACCTCCATTCTGTGAGTTCACACACCTCCATTTTATGACTTCATACACCTCCATTCTATGACTTCACACACCTAAATTCTAGGACTTCACACACCTCCATTCTATGACTTCACACACCTCCACTCTATGACTTCAAACACTTTCATTCTTACTTCACAAACATCCATTCTGTGACTTCACACACCTCCATTCTGTGATTTCACACCCCTTCATTCTGACTTCACACACCTACATTCTGTGGCTTCACACACCTCAATTCTGTGACTTCACACACCTCCATTCTATGACTTCACACACCTCCCTTTTGTGACTTCACACACCTAAATTCTATGACTTCACACACCTCCATTGTGACTTCACACACCGCCATTCTATGAGTTCACACACCTCCATTCTGACTTCACACACCTCCATTCTATGACTTCACACACCTCCGTTCTGACTTCACACACCTCCATTCTGTGACTTAACAAAACTCCATTCTGTGATTTCACACACCTCCATACTATGACTTCACACACCTCCATTCCATGACTTCACACACCTCCATTCTGAGTTCACACACCTCCATTCTATGACTTCACACACCTCCATTCTGACTTCACACACCTTCATTTTATGACTTCACACACGTCCATTCTGTGACTTCTCACAACTCCATTCTATGACTTCACAGTCTTCAATTGTGACGTCACACAACTCCATTGTATGAGTTCACACATCTCCATTCTATGATTTCACACACCTCCATTCTGACTTCACACACCTCCATTCTATGACATCACAGCCCTCGAATCTGTGACTTCACTCACCTCCACTCTATGACTTCACACTCCTCCATTCTATGACTTCCCACACCTCCTTTCTATGACTTCACCCACCTCAGTCTATGACTTCACACATCTCCATTCTGACTTCATACACCTCCATTCTGTGACTTCACACACCTCCATTATGAGTTCACACACCTCCATTCTGTGACTTCACACACCTCCATTCGTTGACATCAAAAACCACCATTCTAAGACTTCACACAACTCCATTTTAACTTCACACACCTCCATTCTATGAGTTCACAACCTCCTTTTTATGACTTCACACACCTCCATTCTATGGCTTCACACACCTCCATTCTGTGACTTCACACACCTCCATTCGTTGACATCAAAAACCACCATTCTAAGACTTCACACAACTCCATTTTAACTTCACACACCTCCATCCTATGAGTTCACACACCCCCATTCTATGAGTTCACACACCTCCAATTTTACTTCACACATCTCCATTCTATGAGTTCACACACCTCCATTCTATGAGTTCACACACCTCCAATTTGACTTCACACACCTACATTCTATGACATCACACACCTTCATTCTTACTTCAAAAACATCCATTCTCTGACTTCACACACCTCAATTCTATGACTTCACACACCTCCATTCTATGACTTCACTCACCTCCATTCTGACTTCACACACCTCCATTCTGACTTCACACACCTCAATTCTGTGACTTCATACACCTCCATTCTATGATTTCACACACTTCCATTCTATGACTTCACAAACCTCCATTCTTTGGCTTCACACACATACATTCTGAGTTTACACACCTCCATTCTGTGACTTCACACACCTCCATTCTGTGATTTCACACACCTCCAATCTGACTTCACACACCTCCATTCTATGACTTCACACACCTCCATTCGTTGATATCAAAAAACACCATTCTATGACTTCACACAACTCCATTTTGACTTCACACACCTCCATTCTATGAGTTCACACACCTCCATTTTATGACTTCACACACCTCCATTCTATGACTTCACACACCTCCATTCTGTGATTTCACACACCTCCAATCTGACTTCGCACACCTCCATACTGTGACTTCACACACCTCCCCTCTATGACTTCAAACACCTTCATTCTTACTTCACAAACATCCATTCTGTGACTTCACACACCTCCATTCTGTGACTTCACACACCTCCGTTCTGACTTCACACACTTCCATTCTGTGACTTCACACACCTCCATTCTGTGACTTCACACACCTCTATTGTTACATTTCACACACCTCCATTCTTTGACTTCACACACCTCCATTCCATCACTTCACACACCTCCATTCTATGAGTTCACACACCTCCATTCTATGAGTTCACACACCTCCAATTTGACTTCACACACCTACATTCTATGACATCACACACCTTCATTCTTACTTCAGAAACATCCATTCTCTGACTTCACACACATCCATTCTATGACTTCACAAACCTCCATTCTGTGACTTCACACACCTCCATTCTGAATTCACACACCTCCATTCTGTGACTTCACACACCTCCATCCTTCCTTCACACACCTCCATTCTATGACTTCACATACTTCCATTCTATGACTTTACACACCTCCATTCTGTGGCTTCACACACCTCCATTCTGAGTTCACACACCTCCATTCTGTGACTTCACACACCTCCATTCTATGACTTCACACACCTCCATTCTGTGGCTTCACACACCTCCATTCTGAGTTCACACACGTCCATTCTGTGACTTCTCACACCTCCAATCTATGACTTCACAGTCTTCCATTGTGACGTCACACAACTCCATTGTATGAGTTCACACATCTCCATTCTATGATTTCTCACACCTCCATTCTGACTTCACACACCTCCATTCTATGACATCACAGCCCTCGAATCTGTGACTTCACTCCCATCCACTCTATGACTTCACACTCCTCCATTCTATGACTTCCCACACCTCCTTTCTATGACTTCACCCACCTCAGTCTATGACTTCACACACCTCCATTCTGACTTCACACACCTCCATTCTGTGATTTCACACACCTCCATTCTGAGTTCACACACCTCCATTCTGTGGCTTCACACACCTCCATTCGTTGACATCAAAAACCACCATTCTAAGATTTCACACAACTGCATTTTAACTTCACACACCTCCATTCTATGAGTTCACACACCTCCATTTTATGACTTCACACAAGTCCATTCTATGACTTCACACACCTCCATTCTATGACTTCACACACCTCCATTCTATGACTTCACACACCTGAACTCTATGACTTCAAACACCTTCATTCTTACTTCAGAAACATCCATTCTGTGACTCCACACACCTCCATTCTGTGATTTCACACATCTTCATTCTGACTTCACACACCTCCATTCTGTGACTTCACACACCTCCATTCTGTGACTTCACACACCTCCATTTTGACTTCACACACTTCCATTCTGTGACTTCACACACCTCCATTCTGTCACTTCACACACCTCTATTGTTTCACTTCTCACACCTCCATTCTTTGACTTCACACACCTCCATTCCATGACTTCACACACCTCCATTCTATGAGTTCACACACCTCCATTCTATGAGTTCACACACCTCCAATTTGACTTCATACACCTCCATTCTATGACTTCACACACATTCATTCTTACTTCAGAAACATCCATTCTCTGACTTCACACACCTCCATTCTATGACTTCACAAACCTCCATTCTGTGACTTCACACACCTCCATTCTGAGTTCACACACCTCCATTCTGTGACTTCACACACCTCCATTCGTTGACATCAAAATCCACCATTCTAAGACTTCACACAACTCCATTTTAACTTCACACACCTCCATTCTGTGAGTTCACACACCTCCATTTTATGACTTCATACACCTCCATTCTATGACTTCACACACCTAAATTCTAGGACTTCACACACCTCCATTCTATGACTTCACACACCTCCACTCTATGACTTCAAACACCTTCATTCTTACTTCACAAACATCCATTCTGTGACTTCACACACCTCCATTCTGTGATTTCACACCCCTTCATTCTGACTTCACACACCTACATTCTGTGGCTTCACACACCTCAATTCTGTGACTTCACACACCTCCATTCTATGACTTCACACACCTCCCTTTTGTGACTTCACACACCTAAATTCTATGACTTCACACACCTCCATTGTGACTTCACACACCGCCATTCTATGAGTTCACACACCTCCATTCTGACTTCACACACCTCCATTCTATGACTTCACACACCTCCGTTCTGACTTCACACACCTCCATTCTGTGACTTCACAAAACTCCATTCTGTGATTTCACACACCTCCATACTATGACTTCACACACCTCCATTCCATGACTTCACACACCTCCATTCTGAGTTCACACACCTCCATTCTATGACTTCACACACCTCCATTCTGACTTCACACACCTTCATTTTATGACTTCACACACGTCCATTCTGTGACTTCTCACAACTCCATTCTATGACTTCACAGTCTTCCATTGTGACGTCACACAACTCCATTGTATGAGTTCACACATCTCCATTCTATGATTTCACACACCTCCATTCTGACTTCACACACCTCCATTCTATGACATCACAGCCCTCGAATCTGTGACTTCACTCACCTCCACTCTATGACTTCACACTCCTCCATTCTATGACTTCCCACACCTCCTTTCTATGACTTCACCCACCTCAGTCTATGACTTCACACATCTCCATTCTGACTTCATACACCTCCATTCTGTGACTTCACACACCTCCATTATGAGTTCACACACCTCCATTCTGTGACTTCACACACCTCCATTCGTTGACATCAAAAACCACCATTCTAAGACTTCACACAACTCCATTTTAACTTCACACACCTCCATTCTATGAGTTCACACACCTCCTTTTTATGACTTCACACACCTCCATTCTATGGCTTCACACACCTCCATTCTATGACTTCACACACCTCCATTCTATGACTTCACACACCTCCACTCTATGACTTCAAACACCTTCATTCTTACTTCACAAACATCCATTCTGTGACTCCACACACCTCCATTCTGTGATTTCACACACCTTCATTCTGACTTCACACACCTCCATTCTGTGACTTCACACACCTCACTTCTGTGACTTCACACACCTCCATTCTGACTTCACACACCTCCATTCTATGACTTCACACACCTCCATTCTATGACTTCACACACCTCCCTTTTGTGACTTTACACACCTAAATTCTATGACTTCACACACCTCCATTGTGACTTCACACACCTCCATTCTATGAGTTCACACACCTCCATTCTGACTTCACACACCTCCATTCTATGACTTCAGACACCTCGTTCTGACTTCACACACCTCCATTCTGTGACTTCACAAAATTCCATTCTGTGATTTCACACACCTCCATACTAGGACTTCACACACCTCCATTCAATGACTTCACACACCTCCATTCTGAGTTCACACACCTCCATTGTGTGACTTCACACACCTCCATTCTGACTTCACACACCTTCATTTTATGACTTCACACACGTCCATTCTGTGACTTCTCACACCTCCATTCTATGACTTCACAGTCTTCCATTGTGACGTCACACAACTCCATTGTATGAGTTCACACATTTCCATTCTATGATTTCACACACCTCCATTCTGACTTCACACACCTCCATTCTATGACATCACAGCCCTCGAATCTGTGACTTCACTCACCTCCACTCTATGACTTCACACTCCTCCATTCTATGACTTCCCACACCTCCTTTCTTTGACTTCACCCACCTCAGTCTATGACTTCACACACATCCATTCTGACTTCACACACCTACATTCTGTGACTTCACACACCTCCATTCTGTGACTTCACACACCTCCATTCTATGACTTGAAACACCTTCATTCTTACTTCACAAACATCCTTTCTGTGACTTCACACACCTCCTTTCTGTGACTTCACACACCTTCATTCTGACTTCACACACCTCCATTCTCTGACTTCACACACCTCAATTCTGTGACTTGACACACCTCCATTCTGACTTCACACACCTCCATTCTATGATTTCACACACCTCCATTCTGTGACTTCACACACCTCAATTCTGACTTCACACCCCTCCATTCTGAATTCACACACCTCCATTCTGACTTCACACAGCTCCATTCTATGAATTCACACACCTCCATTCTGTGACTTCACACACCTCCGTTTTGCCTTCACACACTTCCAATCTGTGACTTCACACACCTCCATTCTGTGACTTCACACACCTCTATTGTTTCACTTCACACACCTCCATTCTTTGACTTCACACACCGCCATTCCATGACTTCACAAACCTCCATCCTATGAGTTCACACACCCCCATTCTATGAGTTCACACAAATCCAATTTTACTTCACACATCTCCATTCTATGACTTCACACACATTCATTCTTACTTCAAAAACATCCATTCTCTGACTTCACACACCTCAATTCTATGACTTCACACACCTCCATTCTATGACTTCACTCACCTCCATTCTGACTTCACACACCTCCATTCTGACTTCACACACCTCAATTCTGTGACTTCATACACCTCCATTCTATGATTTCACACACTTCCATTCTATGACTTCAGAAACCTCCATTCTGTGGCTTCACACACATACATTCTGAGTTTACACACCTCCATTCTGTGACTTCACACACCTCCATTCTGTGATTTCACACACCTCCAATCTGACTTCACACACCTCCATTCTATGACTTCACACACCTCCAATCTGACTTCGCACACCTCCATACTGTGACTTCACACACCTCCCCTCTATGACTTCAAACACCTTCATTCTTACTTCACAAACATCCATTCTGTGACTTCACACACCTCCATTCTGTGACTTCACACACCTCCGTTCTGACTTCACACACTTCCATTCTGTGACTTCACACACCTCCATTCTGTGACTTCACACACCTCTATTGTTACATTTCACACACCTCCATTCTTTGACTTCACACACCTCCATTCCATCACTTCACACACCTCCATTCTATGAGTTCACACACCTCCATTCTATGAGTTCACACACCTCCAATTTGACTTCACACACCTACATTCTATGACATCACACACCTTCATTCTTACTTCAGAAACATCCATTCTCTGACTTCACACACCTCCATTCTATGACTTCACAAACCTCCATTCTGTGACTTCACACACCTCCATTCTGAATTCACACACCTCCATTCTGTGACTTCACACACCTCCATCCTTCCTTCACACACCTCCATTCTATGACTTCACATACTTCCATTCTATGACTTCACACACCTCCATTCTGTGGCTTCACACACCTCCATTCTGAGTTCACACACCTCCATTCTGTGACTTCACACACCTCCATTCTATGACTTCACACACCTCCATTCTGTGGCTTCACACACCTCCATTCTGAGTTCACACACGTCCATTCTGTGACTTCTCACACCTCCATTCTATGACTTCACAGTATTCCATTGTGACGTCACACAACTCCATTGTATGAGTTCACACATCTCCATTCTATGATTTCTCACACCTCCATTCTGACTTCACACACCTCCATTCTATGACATCACAGCCCTAGAATCTGTGACTTCACTCACCTCCACTCTATGACTTCACACTCCTCCATTCTATGACTTCCCACACCTCCTTTCTATGACTTCACCCACCTCAGTCTATGACTTCACACACCTCCATTCTGACTTCACACACCTCCATTCTGTGATTTCACACACCTCCATTCTGAGTTCACACACCTCCATTCTGTGGCTTCACACACCTCCATTCGTTGACATCAAAAACCACCATTCTAAGACTTCACACAACTGCATTTTAACTTCACACACCTCCATTCTATGAGTTCACACACCTCCATTTTATGACTTCACACACCTCCATTCTATGACTTCACACACCTCCATTATATGACTTCACACACCTCCATTCTATGACTTCACACACCTGCACTCTATGACTTCAAACACCTTCATTCTTACTTCAGAAACATCCATTGTGTGACTCCACACACCTCCATTCTGTGATTTCACACACCTTCATTCTGACTTCACACACCTCCATTCTGTGACTTCACACACCTCCATTCTGTGACTTCACACACCTCCATTTTGACTTCACACACTTCCATTCTGTGACTTCACACACCTCCATTCTGTCACTTCACACACCTCTATTGTTTCACTTCTCACACCTCCATTCTTTGACTTCACACACCTCCATTCCATGACTTCACACACCTCCATTCTATGAGTTCACACACCTCCATTCTATGAGTTCACACACCTCCAATTTGACTTCATACACCTCCATTCTATGACTTCACACACATTCATTCTTACTTCAGAAACATCCATTCTCTGACTTCACACACCTCCATTCTATGACTTCACAAACCTCCATTCTGTGACTTCACACACCTCCATTCTGAGTTCACACACCTCCATTCTGTGACTTCACACACCTCCATTCGTTGACATCAAAAACCACCATTCTAAGACTTCACACAACTCCATTTTAACTTCACACACCTCCATTCTGTGAGTTCACACACCTCCATTTTATGACTTCATACACCTCCATTCTATGACTTCACACACCTCAATTCTATGACTTCACACACCTCCATTCTATGACTTCACACACCTCCACTCTATGACTTCAAACACCTTCATTCTTACTTCACAAACATCCATTCTGTGACTTCACACACCTCCATTCTGTGATTTCACACCCCTTCATTCTGACTTCACACACCTACATTCTGTGGCTTCACACACCTCAATTCTGTGACTTCACACACCTCCATTGTATGACTTCACACACCTCCCTTTTGTGACTTCACACACCTAAATTCTATGACTTCACACACCTCCATTGTGACTTCACACACCGCCATTCTATGAGTTCACACACCTCCATTCTGACTTCACACACCTCCATTCTATGACTTCACACACCTCCGTTCTGACTTCACACACCTCCATTCTGTGATTTCACAAAACTCCATTCTGTGATTTCACACACCTCCATACTATGACTTCACATACCTCCATTCCATGACTTCACACACCTCCATTCTGAGTTCACACACCTCCATTCTGTGACTTCACACACCTCCATTCTGACTTCACACACCTTCATTTTATGACTTCACACACGTCCATTCTGTGACTTCTCACACCTCCATTCTATGACTTCACAGTCTTCCATTGTGACGTCACACAACTCCATTGTATGAGTTCACACATCTCCATTCTATGATTTCACACACCTCAATTCTGACTTCACACACCTCCATTCTATGACATCACAGCCCTCGAATCTGTGACTTCACTCACCTCCACTCTATGACTTCACACTCCTCCATTCTATGACTTCCCACACCTCCTTTCTATGACTTCACCCACCTCAGTCTATGACTTCACACACCTCCATTCTGACTTCATACACCTCCATTCTGTGACTTCACACACCTCCATTCTGAGTTCACACACCTCCATTCTGTGACTTCACACACCTCCATTCGTTGACATCAAAAAACACCATTCTAAGACTTCACACAACTCCATTTTAACTTCACACACCTCCATTCTATGAGTTCACACACCTCCTTTTTATGACTTCACACACCTCCATTCTATGGCTTCACACACCTCCATTCTATGACTTCACACACCTCCATTCTATGACTTCACACACCTCCACTCTATGACTTCAAACACCTTCATTCTTACTTCACAAACATCCATTCTGTGACTCCACACACCTCCATTCTGTGATTTCACACACCTTCATTCAGACTTCACACACCTCCATTCTGTTACTTCACACACCTCACTTCTGTGACTTCACACACCTCCATTCTGACTTCACACACCTCCATTCCATGACTTCACACACCTCCATTCTGAGTTCACACACCTCCATTGTGTGACTTCACACACCTCCATTCTGACTTCACACACCTTCATTTTATGACTTCACACACGTCCATTCTGTGACTTCTCACACCTCCATTCTATGACTTCACAGTCTTCCATTGTGACGTCACACAACTCCATTGTATGAGTTCACACATCTCCATTCTATGATTTCACACACCTCCATTCTGACTTCACACACCTCCATTCTATGACATCACAGCCCTCGAATCTGTGACTTCACTCACCTCCACTCTATGACTTCACACTCCTCCATTCTACGACTTCCCACACCTCCTTTCTATGACTTCACCCACCTCAGTCTATGACTTCACACACCTCCATTCTGACTTCACACACCTACATTCTGTGACTTCATACACCTCCATTCTATGACTTCACACACCTCAATTCTATGACTTCACACACCTCCATTCTATGACTTCACACACCTCAATTCTGTGACTTCACACACCTCCATTCTATGACTTCAAACACCTTCATTCCTACTTCACATACATCCATTCTGTGACTTCACACACCTCCTTTCTGTGACTTCACACACCTTCATTCTGACTTCACACACCTACATTCTCTGACTTCACACACCTCAATTCTGTGACTTGACACACCTCCATTCTGACTTCACACACCTCCATTCTATGATTTCACACACCTCCATTCTGTGACTTCCCACACCTCAATTCTGACTTCACACCCCTCCATTCTGAATTCACACACCTCCATTCTGACTTCACACAGCTCCATTCTATGAATTCACACACCTCCATTCTGTGACTTCACACACCTCCGTTTTGCCTTCACACACTTCCAATCTGTGACTTCACACACCTCCATTCTGTGACTTCACACACCTCTATTGTTTCACTTCACACACCTCCATTCTTTGACTTCACACACCGCCATTCCATAACTTCACAAACCTCCATCCTATGAGTTCACACACCCCCATTTATGAGTTCACACACCTCCAATTTTACTTCACACATCTCCATTCTATGACTTCACACACCTTCATTCTTACTTCAAAAACATCCATTCTCTGACTTCACACACCTCCATTCTATGACTTCACACACCTCCATTCTATGACTTCACTCACCTCCATTCTGACTTCACACACCTCCATTCTGACTTCACACACCTCAATTCTGTGACTTCATACACCTCCATTCTATGATTTCACACACTTCCATTCTATGACTTCAGAAACCTCCATTCTGTGGCTTCACACACCTACATTCTGAGTTTACACACCTCCATTCTGTGACTTCACACACCTCCATTCTGTGACTTCACACACCTCACTTCTGTGACTTCACACACCTCCATTCTGACTTCACACACCTCCATTCTACGACTTCACACACCTCCATTCTATGACTTCACACACCTCCCTTTTGTGACTTCACAAACCTAAATTCTATGACTTCACACACCTCCATTGTGACTTCACACACCTCCATTCTATGAGTTCACACACCTCCATTCTGACTTCACACACCTCCATTCTATGACTTCACACACCTCCGTTCTGACTTCACACACCTCCATTCTGTGACTTCACAAAATTCCATTGTGTGATTTCACACACCTCCATACTAGGACTTCACAACCTCCATTCAATGACTTCACACACCTCCATTCTGAGTTCACACACCTCCATTCTGTGACTTCACACACCTCCATTCTGACTTCACACACCTTCATTTTATGACTTCACACACGTCCATTCTGTGACTTCTCACACCTCCATTCTATGACTTCACAGTCTTCCATGTGACGTCACACAACTCCATTGTATGAGTTCACACATCTCCATTCTATGATTTCTCACACCTCCATTCTGACTTCACACACCTCCATTCTATGACATCACAGCCCTCGAATCTGTGACTTCACTCACCTCCACTCTATGACTTCACACTCCTCCATTCTATGACTTCCCACACCTCCTTTCTATGACTTCACCCACCTCAGTCTATGACTTCACACACCTCCATTCTGACTTCACACACCTCCATTCTGTGATTTCACACACCTCCATTCTGAGTTCACACACCTCCATTCTGTAACTTCACACACCTCCATTCGTTGACATCAAAAACCACCATTCTAAGACTTCACACAACTGCATTTTAACTTCACACACCTCCATTCTATGAGTTCACACACCTCCAATTTATGACTTCACACACCTCCATTCTATGACTTCACACACCTCCATTCTATGACTTCACACACCTCCATTCTATGACTTCACACACCTGCACTCTATGACTTCAAACACCTTCATTCTTACTTCAGAAACATCCATTCTGTGACTCCACACACCTCCATTCTGTGATTTCACACACCTTCATTCTGACTTCACACACCTCCATTCTGTGACTTCACACACCTCACTTCTGTGACTTCACACACCTCCATTCTGACTTCACACACCTCCATTCTATGACTTCACACACCTCCATTCTATGACTTCACACACCTCCCTTTTGTGACTTCACACACCTAAATTCTATGACTTCACACACCTCCATTGTCACTTCACACACCTCCATTCTATGAGTTCACACACCTCCATTCTGACTTCACACACCTCCATTCTATGACTTCACACACCTCCGTTCTGACTTCACACACCTCCATTCTGTGACTTCACAAAATTCCATTCTGTGATTTCACACACCTCCATACTAGGACTTCACACACCTCCATTCAATGACTTCACACACCTCCATTCTGAGTTCACACACCTCCATTCTGTGACTTCACACACCTCCATTCTGACTTCACACACCTTCATTTTATGACTTCACACACGTCCATTCTGTGACTTCTCACACCTCCATTCTATGACTTCACAGTCTTCCATTGTGACGTCACACACCTCCATTCTGACGTCACACACCTCCATTCTGTGACTTCACACACCTCCATTCTGAGTTCACACACCTCCATTCTGTGACTTCACACACCTCCATTCGTTGACATCAAAAACCACCATTCTAAGACTTCACACAACTCCATTTTAACTTCACACACCTCCATTCTATGAGTTCACACACCTCCATTTTATGACTTCACACACCTCCATTCTATGACTTCACACACCTCCATTCTATGACTTCACACACCTCCATTCTATGACTTCACACACCTGCACTCTATGACTTCAAACACCTTCAGTCTTACTTCAGAAACATCCATTATCTGACTCCACACACCTCCATTCTGTGATTTCACACACCTTCATTCTGACTTCACACACCTCCATTCTGTGACTTCACACACCTCTGTTGTTTCACTTCACACACCTCCATTCTTTGACTTCAAACACCGCCATTCCATGACTTCACAAACCTCCATCCTATGAGTTCACAAACCCCAATTCTATGAGTTCACACACCTCCAATTTGACTTCACACATCTCCATTCTATGACTTCACACACCTTCATTCTTACTTCAAAAACCTCCATTCTCTGACTTCACACACCTCCATTCTATGACTTCACAAACCTACATTCTGTGACTTCACACACCTCCATTCTGAGTTCACACACCTCCTTTCTATGACTTCACACACTTCCATTCTTTGACTTCACACACCTCCATTCTGTGGCTTCACACACCTACATTCTGAGTTCACACACCTTCATTCTGAGACTTCACACACCTCCATTCTATGACTTCACACACCTCCATTTTGTGACTTCACACACCTCGATCCTATGACTTCACACAACTCCATTCTATGAATTAACACACCTCCATTCTGTGAGTTCACAAACCTCCATTCTATGACTTCACACACCTCCATTCTGTGACTTCACAGACCTCCATTCTGAGTTCACACACCTCCATTCTATGACTTCACAAACCTCCATTCTGACTTCACACACCTCCATTCTATGACGTCACAGCCCTCGAATCTGTGACTTCACTCACCTCCACTCTATGACTTCACACACCTCCATTCCATGACTTCACACACCTCCATTCTGAGTTCACACACCTCCATTCTGTGACTTCACACACCTCCATTCTGACTTCACACACCTTCATTATATGACTTCACACACCTCCATTCTATGACTTCACACACCTGCACTCTATGACTTCAAACACCTTCATTCTTACTTCAGAAACATCCATTCTGTGACTCCACACACCTCCATTCTGTGATTTCACACACCTTCATTCTGACTTCACACACCTCCATTCTGTGACTTCACACACCTCCATTCTGTGACTTCACACACCTCCATTTTGACTTCACACACTTCCATTCTGTGACTTCACACACCTCCATTCTGTCACTTCACACACCTCTATTGTTTCACTTCTCACACCTCCATTCTTTGACTTCACACACCTCCATTCCATGACTTCACACACCTCCATTCTATGAGTTCACACACCTCCATTCTGTGAGTTCACACACCTCCAATTTGACTTCATACACCTCCATTCTATGACTTCACACACATTCATTCTTACTTCAGAAACATCCATTCTCTGACTTCACACACCTCCATTCTATGACTTCACAAACCTCCATTCTGTGACTTCACACACCTCCATTCTGAGTTCACACACCTCCATTCTGTGACTTCACACACCTCCATTCGTTGACATCAAAAACCACCATTCTAAGACTTCACACAACTCCATTTTAACTTCACACACCTCCATTCTGTGAGTTCACACACCTCCATTTTATGACTTCATACACCTCCATTCTATGACTTCACACACCTCAATTCTATGACTTCACACACCTCCATTCTATGACTTCACACACCTCCACTCTATGACTTCAAACACCTTCATTCTTACTTCACAAACATCCATTCTGTGACTTCACACACCTCCATTCTGTGATTTCACACCCCTTCATTCTGACTTCACACACCTACATTCTGTGGCTTCACACACCTCAATTCTGTGACTTCACACACCTCCATTGTATGACTTCACACACCTCCCTTTTGTGACTTCACACACCTAAATTCTATGACTTCACACACCTCCATTGTGACTTCACACACCGCCATTCTATGAGTTCACACACCTCCATTCTGACTTCACACACCTCCATTCTATGACTTCACACACCTCCGTTCTGACTTCACACACCTCCATTCTGTGATTTCACAAAACTCCATTCTGTGATTTCACACACCTCCATACTATGACTTCACACACCTCCATTCCATGACTTCACACACCTCCATTCTGAGTTCACACACCTCCATTCTGTGACTTCACACACCTCCATTCTGACTTCACACACCTTCATTTTATGACTTCACACACGTCCATTCTGTGACTTCTCACACCTCCATTCTATGACTTCACAGTCTTCCATTGTGACGTCACACAACTCCATTGTATGAGTTCACACATCTCCATTCTATGATTTCACACACCTCCATTCTGACTTCACACACCTCCATTCTATGACATCACAGCCCTCGAATCTGTGACTTCACTCACCTCCACTCTATGACTTCACACTCCTCCATTCTATGACTTCCCACACCTCCTTTCTATGACTTCACCCACCTCAGTCTATGACTTCACACACCTCCATTCTGACTTCATACACCTCCATTCTGTGACTTCACACACCTCCATTCTGAGTTCACACACCTCCATTCTGTGACTTCACACACCTCCATTCGTTGACATCAAAAAACACCATTCTAAGACTTCACACAACTCCATTTTAACTTCACACACCTCCATTCTATGAGTTCACACACCTCCTTTTTATGACTTCACACACCTCCATTCTATGGCTTCACACACCTCCATTCTATGACTTCACACACCTCCATTCTATGACTTCACACACCTCCACTCTATGACTTCAAACACCTTCATTCTTACTTCACAAACATCCATTCTGTGACTCCACACACCTCCATTCTGTGATTTCACACACCTTCATTCTGACTTCACACACCTCCATTCTGTTACTTCACACACCTCACTTCTGTGACTTCACACACCTCCATTCTGACTTCACACACCTCCATTCCATGACTTCACACACCTCCATTCTGAGTTCACACACCTCCATTGTGTGACTTCACACACCTCCATTCTGACTTCACACACCTTCATTTTATGACTTCACACACGTCCATTCTGTGACTTCTCACACCTCCATTCTATGACTTCACAGTCTTCCATTGTGACGTCACACAACTCCATTGTATGAGTTCACACATCTCCATTCTATGATTTCACACACCTCCATTCTGACTTCACACACCTCCATTCTATGACATCACAGCCCTCGAATCTGTGACTTCACTCACCTCCACTCTATGACTTCACACTCCTCCATTCTATGACTTCCCACACCTCCTTTCTATGACTTCACCCACCTCAGTCTATGACTTCACACACCTCCATTCTGACTTCACACACCTACATTCTGTGACTTCATACACCTCCATTCTATGACTTCACACACCTCAATTCTATGACTTCACACACCTCCATTCTATGACTTCACACACCTCAATTCTGTGACTTCACACACCTCCATTCTATGACTTCAAACACCTTCATTCCTACTTCACAAACATCCATTCTGTGACTTCACACACCTCCTTTCTGTGACTTCACACACCTTCATTCTGACTTCACACACCTCCATTCTCTGACTTCACACACCTCAATTCTGTGACTTGACACACCTCCATTCTGACTTCACACACCTCCATTCTATGATTTCACACACCTCCATTCTGTGACTTCCCACACCTCAATTCTGACTTCACACCCCTCCATTCTGAATTCACACACCTCCATTCTGACTTCACACAGCTCCATTCTATGAATTCACACACCTCCATTCTGTGACTTCACACACCTCCGTTTTGCCTTCACACACTTCCAATCTGTGACTTCACACACCTCCATTCTGTGACTTCACACACCTCTATTGTTTCACTTCACACACCTCCATTCTTTGACTTCACACACCGCCATTCCATAACTTCACAAACCTCCATCCTATGAGTTCACACACCCCCATTTATGAGTTCACACACCTCCAATTTTACTTCACACATCTCCATTCTATGACTTCACACACCTTCATTCTTACTTCAAAAACATCCATTCTCTGACTTCACACACCTCCATTCTATGACTTCACACACCTCCATTCTATGACTTCACTCACCTCCATTCTGACTTCACACACCTCCATTCTGACTTCACACACCTCAATTCTGTGACTTCATACACCTCCATTCTATGATTTCACACACTTCCATTCTATGACTTCAGAAACCTCCATTCTGTGGCTTCACACACCTACATTCTGAGTTTACACACCTCCATTCTGTGACTTCACACACCTCCATTCTGTGATTTCACACACCTCCAATCTGACTTCACACACCTCCATTCTATGACTTCACACACCTCCATTCGTTGCTATCAAAAAACACCATTCTATGACTTCACACAACTCCATTTTGACTTCACACACCTCCATTCTATGAGTTCACACACCTCCATTTTATGACTTCACACACCTCCATTCTATGACTTCACACACCTCCATTCTGTGATTTCACACACCTGCAATCTGACTTCGCACACCTCCATACTGTGACTTCACACACCTCCCCTCTATGACTTCAAACACCTTCATTCTTACTTCACAAACATCCATTCTGTGACTTCACACACCTCCATTCTGTGACTTCACACACCTCCGTTTTGACTTCACACACTTCCATTCTGTGACTTCACACACCTCCATTCTGTGACTTCACACACCTCTATTGTTACATTTCACACACCTCCATTCTTTGACTTCACACACCTCCATTCCATCACTTCACACACCTCCATTCTATGAGTTCACACACCTCCATTCTATGAGTTCACACACCTCCAATTTGACTTCACACACCTACATTCTATGACATCACACACCTTCATTCTTACTTCAGAAACATCCATTCTCTGACTTCACACACCTCCATTCTATGACTTCACAAACCTCCATTCTGTGACTTCACACACCTCCATTCTGAATTCACACACCTCCATTCTGTGACTTCACACACCTCCATCCTTCCTTCACACACCTCCATTCTATGACTTCACATACTTCCATTCTATGACTTCACACACCTCCATTCTGTGGCTTCACACACCTCCATTCTGAGTTCACACACCTCCATTCTGTGACTTCACACACCTCCATTCTATGACTTCGCACACCTCCATTCTGTGGCTTCACACACCTCCATTCTGAGTTCACACACGTCCATTCTGTGACTTCTCACACCTCCATTCTATGACTTCACAGTCTTCCATTGTGACGTCACACAACTCCATTGTATGAGTTCACACATCTCCATTCTATGATTTCTCACACCTCCATTCTGACTTCACACACCTCCATTCTATGACATCACAGCCCTCGAATCTGTGACTTCACTCACCTCCACTCTATGACTTCACACTCCTTCATTCTATGACTTCCCACACCTCCTTTCTATGACTTCACCCACCTCAGTCTATGACTTCACACACCTCCATTCTGACTTCACACACCTCCATTCTGTGATTTCACACAGCTCCATTCTGAGTTCACACACCTCCATTCTGTGGCTTCACACACCTCCATTCGTTGACATCAAAAACAACCATTCTAAGACTTCACACAACTGCATTTTAACTTCACACACCTCCATTCTATGAGTTCACACACCTCCATTTTATGACTTCACACACCTCCATTCTATGACTTCACACACCTCCATTCTATGACTTCACACACCTCCATTCTATGACTTCACACACCTGCACTCTATGACTTCAAACACCTTCATTCTTACTTCAGAAACATCCATTCTGTGACTCCACACACCTCCATTCTGTGATTTCACACACCTTCATTCTGACTTCACACACCTCCATTCTGTGACTTCACACACCTCACTTCTGTGACTTCACACACCTCCATTCTGACTTCACACACCTCCATTCTACGACTTCACACACCTCCATTCTATGACTTCACACACCTCCCTTTTGTGACTTCACAAACCTAAATTCTATGACTTCACACACCTCCATTGTGACTTCACACACCTCCATTCTATGAGTTCACACACCTCCATTCTGACTTCACACACCTCCATTCTATGACTTCACACACCTCCGTTCTGACTTCACACACCTCCATTCTGTGACTTCACAAAATTCCATTGTGTGATTTCACACACCTCCATACTAGGACTTCACACACCTCCATTCTATGACATCACAGCCCTCGAATCTGTGACTTCACTCACCTCCACTCTATGACTTCACACTCCTCCATTCTATGACTTCCCACACCTCCTTTCTATGACTTCACCCCACCTCAGTCTATGACTTCACACACCTCCATTCTGACTTCACACACCTCCATTCTGTGATTTCACACACCTCCATTCTGAGTTCACACACCTCCATTCTGTAACTTCACACACCTCCATTCGTTGACATCAAAAACCACCATTCTAAGACTTCACACAACTGCATTTTAACTTCACACACCTCCATTCTATGAGTTCACACACCTCCAATTTATGACTTCACACACCTCCATTCTATGACTTCACACACCTCCATTCTATGACTTCACACACCTCCATTCTATGACTTCACACACCTGCACTCTATGACTTCAAACACCTTCATTCTTACTTCAGAAACATCCATTCTGTGACTCCACACACCTCCATTCTGTGATTTCACACACCTTCATTCTGACTTCACACACCTCCATTCTGTGACTTCACACACCTCACTTCTGTGACTTCACACACCTCCATTCTGACTTCACACACCTCCATTCTATGACTTCACACACCTCCATTCTATGACTTCACACACCTCCCTTTTGTGACTTCACACACCTAAATTCTATGACTTCACACACCTCCATTGTCACTTCACACACCTCCATTCTATGAGTTCACACACCTCCATTCTGACTTCACACACCTCCATTCTATGACTTCACACACCTCCGTTCTGACTTCACACACCTCCATTCTGTGACTTCACAAAATTCCATTCTGTGATTTCACACACCTCCATACTAGGACTTCACACACCTCCATTCAATGACTTCACACACCTCCATTCTGAGTTCACACACCTCCATTCTGTGACTTCACACACCTCCATTCTGACTTCACACACCTTCATTTTATGACTTCACATACGTCCATTCTGTGACTTCTCACACCTCCATTCTATGACTTCACAGTCTTCCATTGTGACGTCACACACCTCCATTCTGACGTCACACACCTCCATTCTGTGACTTCACACACCTCCATTCTGAGTTCACACACCTCCATTCTGTGACTTCACACACCTCCATTCGTTGACATCAAAAACCACCATTCTAAGACTTCACACAACTCCATTTTAACTTCACACACCTCCATTCTATGAGTTCACACACCTCCATTTTATGACTTCACACACCTCCATTCTATGACTTCACACACCTCCATTCTATGACTTCACACACCTCCATTCTATGACTTCACACACCTGCACTCTATGACTTCAAACACATTCAATCTTACTTCAGAAACATCCATTCTCTGACTCCACACACCTCCATTCTGTGATTTCACACACCTTCATTCTGACTTCACACACCTCCATTCTGTGACTTCACACACCTCTGTTGTTTCACTTCACACACCTCCATTCTTTGACTTCAAACACCGCCATTCCATGACTTCACAAACCTCCATCCTATGAGTTCACAAACCCCAATTCTATGAGTTCACACACCTCCAATTTAACTTCACACATCCATTCTATGACTTCACACACCTTCATTCTTACTTCAAAAACCTCCATTCTCTGACTTCACACACCTCCATTCTATGACTTCACAAACCAACATTCTGTGACTTCACACACCTCCATTCTGAGTTCACACACCTCCTTTCTATGACTTCACACACTTCCATTCTTTGACTTCACACACCTCCATTCTGTGGCTTCACACACCTACATTCTGAGTTCACACACCTTCATTCTGAGACTTCACACACCTCCATTCTATGACTTCACACACCTCCATTCTGTGACTTCACACACCTCGATCCTATGACTTCACACAACTCCATTCTATGAATTAACACACCTCCATTCTGTGAGTTCACAAACCTCCATTCTATGACTTCACACACCTCCATTCTGTGACTTCACAGACCTCCATTCTGAGTTCACACACCTCCATTCTATGATTTCACAAACCTCCATTCTGACTTCACACACCTCCATTCTATGACATCACAGCCCTCGAATCTGTGACTTCACTCACCTCCACTCTATGACTTCACACACCTCCATTCCATGACTTCACACACCTCCATTCTGAGTTCACACACCTCCATTCTGTGACTTCACACACCTCCATTCTGACTTCACACACCTTCATTTTATGACTTCACACACGTCCATTCTGTGACTTCTCACACCTCCATTCTATGACTTCACAGTCTTCCATTGTGACGTCACACAACTCCATTGTATGAGTTCACACATCTCCATTCTATGATTTCACACACCTCCATTCTGACTTCACACACCTCCATTCTATGACATCACAGCCCTCGAATCTCTGACTTCACTCACCTCCACTCTATGACTTCACACTCCTCCATTCTATGACTTCCCACACCTCCTTTCTATGACTTCACACACCTCAGTCTATGACTTCACACACCTCCATTCTGACGTCACACACCTCCATTCTGTGACTTCACACACCTCCATTCTGAGTTCACACACCTCCATTCTGTGACTTCACACACCTCCATTCGTTGACATCAAAAACCACCATTCTAATACTTCACACAACTCCATTTTAACTTCACACACCTCCATTCTATGAGTTCACACACCTCCATTTTATGACTTCACACACCTCCATTCTATCACTTCACACACCTCCATTCTATGACTTCACACACCGCCATTCTATGACTTCACACACCTGCACTCTATGACTTCAAACACCTTCATTCTTACTTCAGAAACATCCATTCTCTGACTCCACACACCTCCATTCTGTGATTTCACACACCTTCATTCTGACTTCACACACCTCCATTCTGTGACTTCACACACCTCCTTCTGTGACTTCACACACCTCCATTCTGACTTCACACACCTCCATTCTATGACTTCACACACCTCCATTCTATGACTTCACACACCTCCCATTTGTGACTTTACACACCTAAATTCTATGACTTCACACACCTCCATTGTGACTTCACACACCTCCATTCTATGAGTTCACACACCTCCATTCTGACTTCACACACCTCCATTCTATGACTTCACACACCTCCTTCTGACTTCACACACCTCCATTCTGTGACTTCACAAAATTCCATTCTGTGATTTCACACACCTCCATACTAGGACTTCACACACCTCCATTCAATGATTTCACACACCTCCATTCTGTGACTTCACACACCTCCATTCTGACTTCACACACCTTCATTTTATGACTTCACAAACGTCCATTCTGTGACTTCTCACACCTCCACTCTATGACTTCACAGTCTTCCATTGTGACGTCACACAACTCCATTGTATGAGTTCACACATCTCCATTCTATGATTTCACACACCTCCATTCTGACTTCACACACCTCCATTCTATGACATCACAGCCCTCGAATCTGTGACTTCACTCACCTCCATTCTATGACTTCACACACCTCCATTCTATGACTTCACACACCTCCCATTTGTGACTTTACACACCTAAATTCTATGAATTCACACACCTCCATTGTGACTTCACACACCTCCATTCTATGAGTTCACACACCTCCATTCTGACTTCACACACCTCCATTCTATGACTTCACACACCTCGTTCTGACTTCACACACCTCCATTCTGTGACTTCACAAAATTCCATTCTGTGATTTCACACACCTCCATACTAGGACTTCACACACCTCCATTCAATGATTTCACACACCTCCATTCTGTGACTTCACACACCTCCATTCTGACTTCACACACCTTCATTTTATGACTTCACACACGTCCATTCTGTGACTTCTCACACCTCCACTCTATGACTTCACAGTCTTCCATTGTGACATCACACAACTCCATTGTATGAGTTCACACATCTCCATTCTATGATTTCACACACCTCCATTCTGACTTCACACACCTCCATTCTATGACATCACAGCCCTCGAATCTGTG
Source organism: Megascapheus bottae (assembly GCA_024803745.1). Taxonomy (NCBI): domain Eukaryota; kingdom Metazoa; phylum Chordata; class Mammalia; order Rodentia; family Geomyidae; genus Megascapheus; species Megascapheus bottae. Next base: position 673,334 of record JANJXV010000465.1, read on the forward strand.
ACTTCACTCACCTCCACTCTATGACTTCACTCACCTCCATTCTATGACTTCACACTCCACCATTCTATGACTTCACCCACCTCAGTCTATGACTTCACCCACCTCCATTCTGACTTCACACACCTCCATTCTATGACTTCACACACCTCAATTCTATGACTTCACACACCTCAATTCTATGACTTCACACACCTCCATTCTGTGACTCACACACCTCCATTCTATGACTTCAAACACCTTCATTCTTACTTCACAAACATCCATTCTGTGACTTCACACACCTCCTTTCTGTGACTTCACACACCTTCATTCTGACTTCACACACCTCCATTCTCTGACTTCACACACCTCAATTCTGTGACTTGACACACCTCCATTCTGACTTCAAATACCTCCATTCTATGATTTCACACACCTCCATTCTATGACTTCACACACCTCCATTCTGTGACTTCACACACCTCCATTCTGACTTCACACCCCTCCATTCTGAATTCACACACCTCCATTCTGACTTCACACAGCTCCATTCTATGAATTCACACACCTCCATTCTGTGACTTCACACACCTCCGTTTTGCCTTCACACACTTCCAATCTGTGACTTCACACACCTCCATTCTGTGACTTCACACACCTCTATTGTTTCACTTCACACACCTCCATTCTTTGACTTCACACACCGCCATTCCATGACTTCACAAACCTCCATCCTATGAGTTCACACACCCCCATTCTATGAGTTCACACACCTCCAATTTGACTTCACACATCTCCATTCTATGACTTCACACACCTTCATTCTTACTTCAAAAACATCCATTCTCTGACTTCACACACCTCCATTCTATGACTTCACAAACCTACATTCTGTGACTTCACACACCTCCATTCTGAGTTCACACACCTCCTTTCTATGACTTCACACACTTCCATTCTTTGACTTCACACACCTCCATTCTGTGGCTTCACACACCTACATTCTGAGTTCATACACCTTCATTCTGAGACTTCACACACCTCCATTCTATGACTTCACACACCTCCATTCTGTGACTTCACACACCTCGATCCTATGACTTCACACAACTCCATTCTATGAATTAACACACCTCCATTCTGTGAGTTCACAAACCTCCATTCTATGACTTCACACACCTCCATTCTGTGACTTCACACACCTCCATTCTGAGTTCACACACCTCCATTCTATGACATCACAAACCTCCATTCTGAGTTCACAGACCTCCATTCTATGACTTCACACACCTCCATTCTATGACTTCACTCACCTCCATTCTGACTTCCCACACCTCCATTCTGACTTCACACACCTCAATTCTGTGACTTCATACACCTCCATTCTATGATTTCACACACTTCCATTCTATGACTTCACAAACCTCCATTCTGTGGCTTCACACACATACATTTGAGTTTACACACCTCCATTCTGTGACTTCACACACCTCCATTCTGTGATTTCACACACCTCCAATCTGACTTCACACTCCTCCATTCTATGACTTCACACACCTCCATTCGTTGATATCAAAAAACACCATTCTATGACTTCACACAACTCCATTTTGACTTCACACACCTCCATTCTATGAGTTCACACACCTCCATTTTATGACTTCACACACCTCCATTCTATGACTTCACACACCTCCATTCTGTGATTTCACACACCTCCAATCTGACTTCACACACCTCCATACTGTGACTTCACACACCTCCCCTCTATGACTTCAAACACCTTCATTCTTACTTCACAAACATCCATTCTGTGACTTCACACACCTCCATTCTGTGACTTCACACACCTACGTTTTGACTTCACACACTTCCATTCTGTGACTTCACACACCTCAATTCTGTGACTTCACACACCTCTATTGTTACATTTCACACACCTCAATTCTTTGACTTCACACACCTCCATTCCATCACTTCACACACCTCCATTCTATGAGTTCACACACCTCCATTCTATGAGTTCACACACCTCCAATTTGACTTCACACACCTCCATTCTATGGCATCACACACCTTCATTCTTACTTCAGAAACATCCATTCTCTGACTTCACACACCTCCATTCTATGACTTCACAAACCTCCATTCTGTGACTTCACACACCTCCATTCTGAATTCACACACCTCCATTCTGTGACTTCACACACCTCCATCCTTCCTTCACACACCTCCATTCTATGACTTCACATACTTCCATTCTATGACTTCACACACCTCCATTCTGTGGCTTCACACACCTCCATTCTGAGTTCATACACCTCCATTCTGTGACTTCACACACCTCCATTCTGTGACTTCACACACCTCCATTCTGTGACTTCACACAGCTCCATTATGTGATTTCACACACCTCCATTCTATGACTTCACACAGCTCCATGCTGTGACTTCACACACCTCCATTCTGAGTTCACAAACCTCCATTCTCTGACTTCACAAACCCCATTCTGAGTTCACAGACCTCCATTCTATGACTTCACACACCGCCATTCGCTGACATCAAAAACAACCATTCTATGGCTTCACACAACTCCATTGTGACTTCACACACCTCCATTCGATGAATTCACACACCTCCATTTTATGACTTCACAACCTCCATTCTATGACTTCACACACCTCCATTCTTTGACTTCACACACCTCCATTCTATGACTTCACAAACCTCCATTCTGAGTTCACAGACCTCCATTCTATGACTTCACACACCTCCATTCTATGACTTCACTCACCTCCATTCTGACTTCACACACCTCCATTCTGACTTCACACACCTCAATTCTGTGACTTCACACACCTCCATTTAATGATTTCACACACTTCCATTCTATGACTTCACACACCTCCATTCTGTGGCTTCACACACCTACATTCTGAGTTCACACACCTCCATTCTGTGACTTCACACACCTCCATTCTGTGATTTCACACACCTCCAATCTGACTTCACACACCTCCATTCTATGAGTTCACATACCTCCATTCGTTGACATCAAAATCACCATTCTATGACTTCACACAACTCCATTTAGACTTCACACACCTCCATTCTTTGACTTCACACACCTCCATTCTATGACTTCACAAACCTCCATTCTGAGTTGACAGACCTCCATTCTATGACTTCACACACCTCCATTCTATTACTTCACACACCTCAATTCTATGACTTCACACACCTCCATTCTATGACTTTACACACCTCCACTCTATGACTTCAAACACCTTCATTCTTACTTCACAAACATCCATTCTGTGACTTGTCACACCTCCATTCTGTGACTTCACACACCTTCATTCTGACTTCACACACCTCCATTCTGTGACTTCACACACCTCAATTCTGTGACTTCACACACCTCCATTCTGACTTCACATACCTGCATTCTATGATTTCACACACCTCCATTCTATGACTTCACACACCTCCTTTCTGTGACTTCACACACAACCTTTTTGACTTCACACACCTCCATTCTGTGACTTCACACACCTCCATTCTGTGACTTTACACACCTCCGTTTTGACTTCACACACTTCCATACTGTGACTTCACACACCTCCATTCTGTGACTTCACACACCTCTATTCTTTCACTTCACACACCTCCATTCTTTGACTTCACACACCTCCATTCCATGACTTCACACACCTCCATTCTATGAGTTCACACACCTCCATTCTATGAGTTCACACACCTCCAATTTAACTTCACACACCTCCATTCTATGACTTCACACACCTTCATTCTTACTTGAGAAACATCCATTCTGTGACTTCACACACCTCCATTCTATGACTTCACAAACCTCCATTCTGTGACTTCACACACCTCCATTCTGAGTTCACACACCTCCATTCTGTGACTTCACACACCTCCATTCGTTGACATCAAAAACCACCATTCTATGACTTCACACAACTCCATTTTAACTTCACACACCTCCATTCTTTGAGTTCACACACCTCCATTTTATGACTTCACACACCTCCATTCTATGACTTCACACACCAAAATTCTATGACTTCACACACCTCCATTCTATGACTTCACACACCTCCATTCTGTGACTTCACACACCTCCACTCTATGACTTCAAACACCTTCATTCTTACTTCACAAACATCCATTCTGTGACTTCACACACCTCCATTCTGTGATTTCACACACCTTCATTCTGACTTCACACACCTCCATTCTGTGACTTCACACACCACAATTCTGTGACTTCACACACCTCCATTCTGACTTCACACACCTCCATTCTATGACTTCACACACCTCCATTCTATGACTTCACACACCTCTATTTTGTGACTTCACACACCTAAATTCTATGACTTCACACACCACCATTGTGACTTCACACACCTCCATTCTATGACTTCACACACTTCCATTCTATGACTTCACACACCTCCATTCTTTGACTTCAAACACCTCCATTTTGAGTACACAAACCTCCATTCTGTGACTTCACCCACCTCCATTCTATGAATTCACACACCTCCATTCTATGACTTCACACACCTACATTCTATGACTTCACACACCTCCATTCTATGAATTCACACACTTCCATTCTGTGACTTCACACACCTCCATTCTGTGACTTCTCACACCTCCATTCTATGACTTCACACTCTTCCATTGTGACGTCACACAACTCCATTCCATGGGTTCACACATCTCCATTCTATGATTTCACACACCTCCATTCTGACTTCACACACCTCCATTCTATGACATCACATACCTCGAACCTGTGACTTCACTCACCTCCACTCTATGACTTCACACTCCTCCATTCTATGACTTCCCACACCTCCTTTCTATGACTTCACCCACCTCAGTCTATGACTTCACACACCTCCATTCTATGACTTCACACACCTCCATTCTGTGACTTCACACACCTCCAATCTATGACTTCAAACACCTTCATTCTTACTTCACAAACATCCATTCTGTGACTTCACACACCTCTATTGTTTCACTTCACACACCTCCATTCTTTGACTTCACACACCTCCATTCCAAGACTTCACACACCTCCATTCTACGAGTTCACACACCTCCAATTTTACTTCACACACCTCCATTCTATGACTTCACCCACCTTCATTCTTACATTAGAAACATCCATTCTATGACTTCACACACCTCCATCGTATGACTTCACAAACCTCCATTCTGTGACTTCACAAACCTGCATTCTAGTTTCACACACCTCCATTCTATGACTTCACACACTTCCATTCTATGACTTCACACACCTCCATTCTTTGACTTCAAACACCTCCATTTTGAGTACACAAACCTCCATTCTGTGACTTCACACACCTCCATTCTATGAATTCACACACCTCCATTCTATGACTTCACACACCTCCATTCTATGACTTCACACACCTCCATTCTATGAATTCACACACATCCATTCTGTGACTTCACACACCTCCATTCTATGACTTCACACACCTCCATTCTATGACTTCACACACCTCCATTCTGTGACTTCACGCACCTCCATTCTATGACTTCACACACCTCCATTCTGTGACTTCACGCACCTCCATTCTATGACTTCACACACCTCCATTCTGTGACTTCACCCACTTCCATTGTGAGTTCACATACCTCCATTCTGTGATTCACACACCTTCATTCTGTGACTTCACACACCTCCATTCTATGACTTCATACACCTCCACTCTATGAGTTCACACACCTCCATTCTGTGACTTCACGCACCTCCATTCTATGACTTCACACTCCACCATTCTGTGACTACACACACCTTGATTCTATGATTTCACATACCTCCATTCTGACTTCACACACCTCCATTCTATGACTTCACACACCTCCATTGTGACTTCACACAGTTGCATTGTGTGACTTCAAAAAACTCCATTCGATGATTTCACACACCTCCATACTATGACTTCACACACATCCAACTATGACTTCACACACATGCATTCTGAGTACACACCTCCTTTCTGTGACTTCACACACCTCCATTCTGACTTCACTCACCTCCATTATATGACTTCACACACCTCCATTCTGTGACTTCACACACCTCCATTCTATGACTTCACACACTTCAATTTGACGTCACACACCTCCATTCTATGAATTCACAAATCTCCATTCTATGACTTCACACACCTTCATTCTGACTTTACACACCTCCATTCTCACTTCACAAACCTCGAATGTGTCTTTAGTCACCTCCACTGTATTACTTCACACTCCTCCATTCTATGAATTCTCACACCTCTTTCTATGACTTCACCCACCTCCGTTCTATGACCGCACACCTCCATTCGAGACTTCACACACCTCCATTGTGTGACTTCACACACCTCCATTCTGTGACTTCACAAACCTCCATTCTTTGACTTCACAAACCTCTATTTTATGACTTCAAACACCTTCATTCTTACTTCACAAACATCCATTCTATGACTTCACACACCTCCATTCTATGATTTCACACACCTCCATTCTGTGATTCTCACACCTGCATTCTGTGTTCACACAACTCAATTCTGTGAATTCACACACCACCATTCTGACTTCACACACCTCCATTCTATGACTTCACACACCTCCATTCTATGACTTCACACACCTCCATTCTGTGACTTCACACACCTGCATTCTGAGTTGACACACCTCCATTCTGTGACTTCACACACCTCCATTCTGACTTCACACAGCTCCATTCTATGACTTCACACAACTCCATTCTGTGACGTCACACACCTACATTCTATGACTTCACACACCTCCATTCTATGACTTCACACACCTCCATTTTTTGACTTCACACACCTCCATTCTAAGATTTCACACACCTCCATTGTGACTTCACACACCTCCATTCTATGAGTTCACACACCTCCATTCTGACTTCACACAGCTCCATTCTGTGACTTCACAAAACTCCATTCTATGATTCCACACACCTCCATACTATGTCTTCACACACCTCCATCTATGACTTCACACACCTCCATTCTGAGTTAACACACCTCCATTCTGTGACTTCACACACCTCCATTCTGACTTCACACACCTTCATTGTATGACTTCACACACCTCAATTCTATGACTTCACACACCTCCATTCTATGACTTCACACACCTCCATTCTGTGACGTCACACACCTCCATTCTATGACTTCAAACACCTTCATTCCTTCTTCACAAACATCCATTCTGTGACTTCACACACCTCCCTTCTGTGACTTCACACCTGCATTCTGACTTCACACACCTCTATTCTGTGAATTCACACACCTCAATTCTGTGACTTCACACACCTCCATTCTGACTTCACACACTTCCATTCTATGTTTTCACACACCTCCATTCTATGACTTCACACACCTCCATTCTATGAAATCACATACCTCCATTCTGTGACTTCACACACCTCCATTCTATGACTTCACACACCTCCATTCTGTGACTTCACCCACCTCCATTGTGAGTTCACATACCTCCATTCTGTGATTCACACACCTTCATTCTGTGACTTCACACAACTCCATTCTATGACTTCACACACCTCCATTCTGACTTCACACAACTCCATTGTGTGACTTCACAAAACTCCATTCTATGATTTCACACACCTCCATACTATGACTTCACACACCTCCATCTATGACTTCACACACCTCCATTCTGAGTTCACACACCTCCATTCTGTGACTTCACACACCTCCCTTCTGATTTCACACACCTCCATTGTATGACTTCACACACCTCCATTCTGTGACTTCACACACCTCCATTCTGATTTCACTCACCTCCATTGTGTGACTTCACACACCTCAATTCTGTGACTTCACACACCTCTATTCTATGACTTCACACACCTTCATTCTTATTTCACAAACATCCATTCTATGACTTCACAGACCTCCATTCTATGATTTCACACACCTCGATTCTTTGATTCACACACCTGCATTCTGTGTTCACACACCTCAATTCTGTGACTGCACACACCTCCATTCTGACTTCACACACCCCATTCTATAACTTCACACACCTCCATTCTATGACTTCACACACCTCCATTCTGTGACTTCACACACATCCATTCTGAGTTGACACACCTCCATTCTGTGACTTCACACACCTCCATTCTGACTTCACACAGCTCCATTCTATGACTTCACACAACTCCATTCTATGACTTCACACACCTCCATTTTTTGACTTCACACACCTCCATTCTAAGATTTCACACACCTCCATTGTGACTTCACACACCTCCATTCTATGAGTTCACACACCTCCATTCTGACTTCACACAGCTCCATTCTGTGACTTCACAAAACTCCATTCTATGATTCCACACACCTCTATACTATGTCTTCACACACCTCCATCTATGACTTCACACACCTCTATTCTGAGTTCACACTCCTCCACTCTGTGACTTCACACACCTCCATGCTGACATCACACACCTTCATTGTATGACTTCACACACCTCAATTCTATGATTTCCCACACCTCCATTCTATAACTTCACACACCTCCATTCTGTGACGTCACACACCTCCATTCTATGACTTCAAACAGCTTCATTCTTACTTCACAAACATCCATTCGGTGACTTCACACACCTCCCTTCTCTGACGTCACACCTGCATTCTCACTTCACACACCTCTATTCGGTGAATTCACACACCTCAATTCTGTGACTTCACACACCTCCATTCTGACTTCACACACCTCCATTCTATGACTTCACACACCTCCATTCTGAGACTTCACCCACCTCCATTCTGAGTTCATACACCTCCATTCTGTGACTTCACACACCTTCATTCTGTGACTTCACACACCTCCATTCTATGACTTCACACACTTCCATTCTGTGACTTCATACACCTCCATTCTGTGACTTCACACACCTCCATTCTATGACTTCACACACTCCATTGTGACTTCACACACCTCAATTCTCTGATTTCACACACCTGCATTCTGACTTCACACTCCTCCATTCTATGACTTCACACACCTCCATTCTGACTTCACACAGCTCCATTCTGTGACTTCACAATACTCCATTCTATGATTTGACACACCTCCATACTATGACTTCACACACCTCCATCTATGACTTCACACACCTCCATTCTGAGTTCACACACTTCCATTCTGTGACTTCACACACATCCATTCTGACTTCACACACCTCCGTTGTATGACTTCACACACCTCCATTCTGTGACTTCACACACTTCCATTATGACGTCACACACCTCCATTCTATGAGTTCACATATCTCCATTCTATGACTTCACACACCTGCATTCTAACTTCACACACCTCCATTCTATGACTTCACAGACCTCGAATCTGTGACTTCACTCACCTCCACTCTATGACTTCACACTCCTCGATTCTATGACTTCGCACCCCTCCTTTCTATGACTTCACCCAACCCCACTCTATGACTTCACACCTCCATTCTGACTTCACACACCTCCATTCTGTGACTTCACACACATCCATTTTATGACTTCACACACCTCCATTCTATGACTTCACACACCTCAATTCTATGACTTCACACACCTCCATTCTATGACTTCACACACCTCCATTCTGTGACTTCACACACCTCCACTCTATGACTTCAAACACCTTCATTCTTACTTCACAAACATCCATTCTGTGACTTCTCACACCTCCATTCTGTGACTTCACACACCTTCATTCTGACTTCACACACCTCCATTCTGTGACTTCACACACCTGAATTCTGTGACTTCACACACCTCCATTCTGACTTCACATACATCCATTCTATGATTTCACACACCTCCATTCTATGACTTCACACACCTCCTTTCTGTGACTTCACACACCACCTTTTTGACTTCACACACCTCCATTCTGTGAATTCACACACCTCCATTCTGTGACTTCACACACCTCCATTTTGACTTCACACACTTCCATACTGTGACTTCACACACCTCCATTCTGTGACTTCACACACCTCTATTGTTTCACTTCACGCACCTCCATTCTTTGACTTCACACAACTCCATTCCATGACTTCACACACCTCCATTCTATGAGTTCACACACCTCCATTCTATGAGTTCACACACCTCCAATTTGACTTCACAAACCTCCATTCTATGACTTCACACACCTTCATTCTTACTTCAGAAACATCCATTCTCTGACTTCACACACCTGCATTCTATGACTTCACAAAACTCCATTCTGTGATTTCACACACCTCCATTCTGAGTTCACACACCTCCATTCTGTGACTTCACACACTTCCATTCGTTGACATCAAAAACCACCATTCTATGACTTCACACAACTCCATTTTAACTTCACACACCTCCATTCTATTAGTTCACACACCTCCATTTTATGACTTCACACACCTCCGTTCTGACTTCACACACCTCCATTCTGTGACTTCACAAAATTCCATTCTGTGATTTCACACACCTCCATACTAGGACTTCACACACCTCCATTCAATGACTTCACACACCTCCATTCTGAGTTCACACACCTCCATTCTGTGACTACACACCTCCATTCTGACTTCACACACGTCCATTCTGTGACTTCTCACACCTCCATTCTATGACTTCACAGTCTTCCATTGTGACGTCACACAACTCCATTGTATGAGTTCACACATCTCCATTCTATGATTTCACACAACTCCATTCTGACTTCACACACCTCCATTCTATGACATCACAGCCCTCGAAGCTGTGACTTCACTCACCTCCACTCTATGACTTCACACTCCTCCATTCTATGACTTCCCACACCTCCTTTCTATGACTTCACCCACCTCAGTCTATGACTTCACACACCTCCATTCTGACTTCACACACCTCCATTCTGTGACTTCACACACCTCCATTCTGAGTTCACACACCTCCATTCTGTGACTTCACACACCTCCATTCGTTGACATCAAAAACCACCATTCTAAGTCTTCAAACAAGTCCATTTTAACTTCACACACCTCCATTCTATGAGTTCACACACCTCCATTTTATGACTTCACACACCTCCATTCTATGACTTCACACACCTCCATTCTATGACTTCACACACCTCCATTCTATGACTTCCCACACCTCCTTTCTATGACTTCACCCACCTCAGTCTATGACTTCACACACCTCCATCCTTCCTTCACACACCTCCATTCTACGATTTCACATACTTCCATTCTATGACTTCACACACCTCCATTCTGTGGCTTCACACACCTCCATTCTGAGTTCACACACCTCCATTCTGTGACTTCACACACCTCCATTCTGTGACTTCACACACCTCCATTCTGTGACTTCACAAACCTCGATCCTATGACTTCACACACCTCCATTCTATGAATTCACACAGCTCCATTATGTGATTTCACACACCTCCATTCTATGACTTCACACAGCTCCATTCTGTGACTTCACACACCTCCATTCTGAGTTCACACACCTCCATTCTCTGACTTCACAAACCCCCATTCTGAGTTCACAGACCTCCATTCTATGACTTCACACACCGCCATTCGCTGACATCAAAAACAACCATTCTATGGCTTCACACAACTCCATTGTGACTTCACACACCTCCATTCTATGACTTCACACACCTCCATTCTTTGACTTCACACACCTCCATTCTATGACTTCACAAACCTCCATTCTGAGTTCACAGACCTCCATTCTATGACTTCACACACCTCCATTCTATGACTTCACACACCTCCATTCTTTGACTTCACACACCTCCATTCTATGACTTCACAAACCTCCATTCTGACTTCACACACCTCAATTCTGTGACTTCACACACCTCCATTCAATGATTTCACACACTTCCATTCTATGACTTCACACACCTCCATTCTGTGGCTTCACACACCTACATTCTGAGTTCACACACCTCCATTCTGTGACTTCACACACCTCCATTCTGTGATTTCACACACCTCCAATCTGACTTCACACACCTCCATTCTATGAGTTCACACACCTCCATTCGTTGACATCAAAATCACCATTCTATGACTTCACACAACTCCATTTAGATTTCACACACCTCCATTCTTTGACTTCACACACCTCCATTCTATGACTTCACAAACCTCCATTCTGAGTTCACAGACCTCCATTCTATGACTTCACACACCTCCATTCTATTACTTCACACACCTCAATTCTATGACTTCACACACCTCCATTCTATGACTTTACACACCTCCACTCTATGACTTCAAACACCTTCATTCTTACTTCACAAACATCCATTCTGTGACTTGTCACACCTCCATTCTGTGACTTCACACACCTTCATTCTGACGTCACACACCTCCATTCTGTGACTTCACACACCTCAATTCTGTGACTTCACACACCTCCATTCTGACTTCACATACCTGCATTCTATGATTTCACACACCTCCATTCTATGACTTCACACACCTCCTTTCTGTGACTTCACACACAACCTTTTTGACTTCACACACCTCCATTCTGTGACTTCACACACCTCCATTCTGTGACTTCACACACCTCCGTTTTGACTTCACACACTTCCATACTGTGACTTCACAAACATCCATTCTGTGACTTCTCACACCTCCATTCTGTGACTTCACACACCTTCATTCTGACTTCACACACCTCCATTCTGTGACTTCACACACCTGAATTCTGTGACTTCACACACCTCCATTCTGACTTCACATACCTCCATTCTATGATTTCACACACCTCCATTCTATGACTTCACACACCTCCTTTCTGTGACTTCACACACCACCTTTTTGACTTCACACACCTCCATTCTGTGAATTCACACACCTCCATTCTGTGACTTCACACACCTCCATTTTGACTTCACACACTTCCATACTGTGACTTCACACACCTCCATTCTTTGACTTCACACACCTCTATTGTTTCACTTCACGCACCTCCATTCTTTGACTTCACACAACTCCATTCCATGACTTCACACACCTCCATTCTATGAGTTCACACACCTCCATTCTATGAGTTCACACACCTCCAATTTGACTTCACAAACCTCCATTCTATGACTTCACACACCTTCATTCTTACTTCAGAAACATCCATTCTCTGACTTCACACACCTGCATTCTATGACTTCACAAAACTCCATTCTGTGATTTCACACACCTCCATTCTGAGTTCACACACCTCCATTCTGTGACTTCACACACTTCCATTCGTTGACATCAAAAACCACCATTCTATGACTTCACACAACTCCATTTTAACTTCACACACCTCCATTCTATTAGTTCACACACCTCCATTTTATGACTTCACACACCTCCGTTCTGACTTCACACACCTCCATTCTGTGACTTCACAAAATTCCATTCTGTGATTTCACACACCTCCATACTAGGACTTCACACACCTCCATTCAATGACTTCACACACCTCCATTCTGAGTTCACACACCTCCATTCTGTGACTACACACCTCCATTCTGACTTCACACACGTCCATTCTGTGACTTCTCACACCTCCATTCTGTGACTTCTCACACCTCCATTCTATGACTTCACAGTCTTCCATTGTGACGTCACACAACTCCATTGTATGAGTTCACAAATCTCCATTCTATGATTTCACACACCTCCATTCTGACTTCACACACCTCCATTCTATGACATCACAGCCCTCGAAGCTGTGACTTCACTCACCTCCACTCTATGACTTCACACTCCTCCATTCTATGACTTCCCACACCTCCTTTCTATGACTTCACCCACCTCAGTCTATGACTTCACACACCTCCATTCTGACTTCACACACCTCCATTCTGTGACTTCACACACCTCCATTCTGAGTTCACACACCTCCATTCTGTGACTTCACACACCTCCATTCGTTGACATCAAAAACCACCATTCTAAGACTTCAAACAAGTCCATTTTAACTTCACACACCTACATTCTATGAGTTCACACACCTCCATTTTATGACTTCACACACCTCCATTCTATGACTTCACACACCTCCATTCTATGACTTCACACACCTCCATTCTATGACTTCCCACACCTCCTTTCTATGACTTCACCCACCTCAGTCTATGACTTCACACACCTCCATCCTTCCTTCACACACCTCCATTCTACGATTTCACATACTTCCATTCTATGACTTCACACACCTCCATGCTGTGGCTTCACACACCTCCATTCTGAGTTCACACACCTCCATTCTGTGACTTCACACACCTCCATTCTGTGACTTCACACACCTCCATTCTGTGACTTCACAAACCTCGATCCTATGACTTCACACACCTCCATTCTATGCATTCACACAGCTCCATTATGTGATTTCACACACCTCCATTCTATGACTTCACACAGCTCCATTCTGTGACTTCACACACCTCCATTCTGAGTTCACACACCTCCATTCTCTGACTTCACAAACCCCCATTCTGAGTTCACAGACCTCCATTCTATGACTTCACACACCGCCATTCGCTGACATCAAAAACAACCATTCTATGGCTTCACACAACTCCATTGTGACTTCACACACCTCCATTCTATGACTTCACACACCTCCATTCTTTGACTTCACACACCTCCATTCTATGACTTCACAAACCTCCATTCTGAGTTCACAGACCTCCATTCTATGACTTCACACACCTCCATTCTATGACTTCACACACCTCCATTCTTTGACTTCACACACCTCCATTCTATGACTTCACAAACCTCCATTCTGACTTCACACACCTCAATTCTGTGACTTCACACACCTCCATTCAATGATTTCACACACTTCCATTCTATGACTTCACACACCTCCATTCTGTGGCTTCACACACCTACATTCTGAGTTCACACACCTCCATTCTGTGACTTCACACACCTCCATTCTGTGATTTCACACACCTCCAATTTGACTTCACACACCTCCATTCTATGAGTTCACACACCTCCATTCGTTGACATCAAAATCACCATTCTATGACTTCACACAACTCCATTTAGACTTCACACACCTCCATTCTTTGACTTCACACACCTCCATTCTATGACTTCACAAACCTCCATTCTGAGTTCACAGACCTCCATTCTATGACTTCACACACCTCCATTCTATTACTTCACACACCTCAATTCTATGACTTCACACACCTCCATTCTATGACTTTACACACCTCCACTCTATGACTTCAAACACCTTCATTCTTACTTCACAAACATCCATTCTGTGACTTGTCACACCTCCATTCTGTGACTTCACACACCTTCATTCTGACGTCACACACCTCCATTCTGTGACTTCACACACCTCAATTCTGTGACTTCACACACCTCCATTCTGACTTCACATACCTGCATTCTATGATTTCACACACCTCCATTCTACGACTTCACACACCTCCTTTCTGTGACTTCACACACAACCTTTTTGACTTCACACACCTCCATTCTGTGACTTCACACACCTCCATTCTGTGACTTCACACACCTCCGTTTTGACTTCACACACTTCCATACTGTGACTTCACAAACCTCCAATCTGTGACTTCACACACCTCTATTGTTTCACTTCACACACCTCTATTCTTTGACTTCACACACCTCCCTTCCATGACTTCACACACCTCCATTCTATGAGTTCACACACCTCCATTCTATGAGTTCACACACCTCCATTTTGACTTCACACACCTCCATTCTATGACTTCACACACCTTCATTCTTACTTCAGAAACATCCATTCTGTGACTTCACACACCTCCATTCTATGACTTCACAAACCTCCATTCTGTGACTTCACACACCTCCATTCTGAGTTCACACACCTCCATTCTGTGACTTCACACACCTCCATTCGTTGACATCAAAAACCACCATTCTATGACTTCACACAACTCCATTTTAACTTCACACACGTCCATTCTTTGAGTTCACACACCTCCATTTTATGACTTCACACACCTCCATTCTATGACTTCACACACCTCAATTCTATGACTTCACACACCTCCATTCTATGACTTCACACACCTCCATTCTGTGACTTCACACACCTACACTCTATGACTTCAAACACCTTCATTCTTACTTCACAAACATCCATTCTGTGACTTCACACACCTCCATTCTGTGACTTCACACACCTTCATTCTGACTTCACACACCTCCATTCTGTGACTTCGCACACCTCAATTCTGTGACTTCACACACCTCCATTCTGACTTCACACACCTCCATTCTATGACTTCACACACCTGCATTCTATGACTTCACACACCTCCATTTTGTGAATTCACACACCTAAATTCTATGACTTCACACACCTCAATTGTGACTTCACACACCTCCATTCTATGACTTCACACACCTCCGTTTTGAATTCACACAGCTCCATTCTGTGACTTCACAAAACTCCATTCTGTGATTTCACACACCTCCATACTATGACTTCACACACCTCCATCTATGACTTCACACACCTCCATTCTCAGTTCACACACCTCCATTCTGTGCCTTTGCACACCTCCATTCTGACTTCACACACCTTCATCTTATGACTTCACACACCTCCATTCTGTGACTTCTCACACCTCCATTCTGTGACTTCACACTCTTCCATTGTGACGTCACACAACTCCATTCTATGAGTTCACACATCTCCATTTTATGATTTCACACACCTCCATTCTGACTTCACACAACTCCATTCTATGACATCACAGACCTCGAACCTGTGACTTCACTCACCTCCACTCTATGACTTCACACTCCTCCATTCTATGACTTCCCACACCTCATTTCTATGACTTCACCCACCTCAGTCTATGACTTCACACACCTCCATTCTGACTTCACACACCAACATTCTGTGACTTCACACACCTCCATTCTATGACTTCACACACCTCAATTCTATGACTTCTCACACCTCCATTCTATGACTTCACACACCTCCATTCTGTGACTTCACACACCTCAATTCTATGACTTCAAACACCTTCATTCTTACTTCACAAACATCCATTCTGTGACTTCACACACCTCTATTGTTTCACTTCACACACCTCCATTCTTTGACTTCACACACCTCCATTCTATGACTTCACACACCTCCATTCTATGAGTTCACACACCTCCATTCTATGAGTTCACACACCTCCAATTTGACTTCACACACCTCCATTCTATGACTTCACACACCTTCATTCTTACTTTAGAAACATCCATTCTATGACTTCACACACCTCCATTGTATGACTTCAAAAACCTCCATTCTGTGACTTCACAAACCTGCATTCTGGGTTCACACACCTCCATTCTATGACTTCACACACTTCCATTCTATGACTTCACACACCTCCATTCTTTGACTTCAAACACCTCCATTTTGAGTACACAAACCTCCATTCTGTGACTTCACACACCTCCATTTTATGAATTCACACACCTCCATTCTATGACTTCACACACCTCCATTCTATGACTTCACACACCTCCATTCTATGAATTCACACAATTCCATTCTGTGACTTCACACACCTCCATTCTGTGACTTCTCACACCTCCATTCTATGACTTCACACTCTTCCATTGTGACGTCACACAACTTCATTCTATGAGTTCACACATCTCCATTCTATGATTTCACACACCTCCATTCTGACTTCACACACCTCCATTCTATGACATCACATACCTCGAACCTGTGACTTCACTCACCTCCACTCTATGACTTCACACTCCTCCATTCTATGACTTCCCACACCTCCTTTCTATGACTTCACCCACCTCAGTCTATGACTTCACACACTTCCATTCTGACTTCACACACCTCCATTCTGTGACTTCACACACCTCCATTCTATGACTTCACACACCTCAATTCTATGACTTCTCACACCTCCATTCTATGACTTCACACACCTCCATTCTGCGACTTCACACACCTCCATTCTATGACTTCAAACACCTTCATTCTTACTTCACAAACATCCATTCTGTGACTTCACACACCTCTATTGTTTCACTTCACACACATCCATTCTTTGACTTCACACACCTCCATTCCATGACTTCACACACCTCCATTCTACGAGTTCACACACCTCCATTCTATGAGTTCACACACCTCCAATTTTACTTCACACACCTACATTCTATGACTTCACACACCTTCATTCTTACATTAGAAACATCCATTCTATGACTTCACACACCTCCATCGTATGACTTCACAAATCTCCATTCTGTGACTTCACAAACCTGCATTCTGGGTTCACACACCTCCATTCTATGACTTCACACACTTCCATTCTATGACTTCACACACCTCCATTCTTTGACTTCAAACACCTCCATTTTGAGTACACAAACCTCCATTCTGTGACTTCACACACCTCCATTCTGAGTTCACACACCTCCTTTCTGTGACTTCACACACCTCCATTCTGACTTCACTCACCTCCATTATATGACTTCACACACCTCCATTCTGTGACTTCACACACCTCCATTCTATGACTTCACATACTTCAATTTGACGTCACACACCTCCATTCTATGAATTCACAAATCTCCATTCTATGACTTCACACACCTCCATTCTGACTTTACACACCTCCATTCTATGACTTCACAAACCTCGAATCTGTGTCTTCAGTCACCTCCACTCTGTGACTTCACACTCCTCCATTCTATGACTTCTCACACCTCTTTCTATGACTTCACCCACCTCCCTTCTATGACCGCACACCTCCATTCGAGACTTCACACACCTCCATTGTGTGACTTCACACACCTCCATTCTGTGACTTCACACACCTCCATTCTTTGACTTCACAAACCTCTACTTTATGACTTCACACACCTTCATTCTTACTTCACAAACATCCATTCTATGACTTCACACACCTCCATTCTATGATTTCACACACCTCCATTCTGTGATTCTCACACCTGCATTCTGTGTTCACACAACTCAATTCTGTGAATTCACACACCACCATTCTGACTTCACACACCTCCATTCTATGACTTCACACACCTCCATTCTATGACTTCACACACCTCCATTCTGTGACTTCACACACCTGCATTCTGAGTTGACACACCTCCATTCTGTGACTTCACACACCTCCATTCTGACTTCACACAGCTCCATTCTATGACTTCACACAACTCCATTCTGTGACGTCACACACCTACATTCTATGACTTCACAAACCTCCATTTTATGACTTCACACACCTCCATTTTTTGACTTCACACACCTCCATTCTAAGATTTCACACACCTCCATTGTGACTTCACACACCTCCATTCTATGAGTTCACACACCTCCATTCTGACTTCACACAGCTCCATTCTGTGACTTCATGAAACTCCATTCTATGATTCCACACACCTCCATACTATGTCTTCACACACCTCCATCTATGACTTCACACACCTCCATTCTGAGTTCACACACCTCCATTCTGTGACTTCACACACCTCCATTCTGACTTCACACACCTTCATTGTATGACTTCACACACCTCAATTCTATGACTTCACACACCTCCATTCAATAACTTCACACACCTCCATTCTGTGACGTCACAAACCTCCATTCTATGACTTCAAACACGTTCATTCCTTCTTCACAAACATCCATTCTGTGACTTCACACACCTCCCTTCTGTGACTTCACACCTGCATTCTGACTTCACGCACCTCTACTCTGTGAATTCACACACCTCAATTCTGTGACTTCACACACCTCCATTCTGACTTCACACACTTCCATTCTATGTTTTCACACACCTCCATTCTATGACTTCACACACCTCCATTCTATGAAATCACACACCTCCATTCTGTGACTTCACACACCTCCATTCTATGACTTCACACACCTCAATTCTGTGACTTCACCCACCTCCATTGTGAGTTCACATACCTCCATTCTGTGATTCACACACCTTCATTCTGTGACTTCACACAACTCCATTCTATGACTTCACACACCTCCATACTATGACTTCACACACCTCCATTCTGTGACTTCACGCACCTCCATTCTATGACTTCACAAACCTCCATTCTGTGACTTCACACACCTTGATTCTATGATTTCACATACCTCCATTCTGACTTCACACACCTCCATTCTATGTCTTCACACACCTCCATTCTGACTTCACACAACTCCATTGTGTGACTTCACAAAACTCCATTCTATGATTTCACACACCTCCATACTATGACTTCACACACCTCCATCTATGACTTCACAAACCTCCTTTCTGAGTTCACACACCTCCATTCTGTGACTTCACACACTTCCCTTCTGATTTCACTCACCTCCATTGTATGACTTCACACACCTCCATTCTGTGACTTCACACACCTCCATTCTGATTTCACTCACCTCCATTGTATGACTTCACACACCTCCATTCTGTGACTTCACACACCTCTATTCTATGACTTCACACACCTTCATTCTTATTTCACAAACATCCATTCTATGACTTCACACACCTCCATTCTATGATTTCACACCCCTCCATTCTTTGATTCACACACCTGCATTCTGTGTTCACACACCTCCATTCTATGACTTCACACACCTCCATTCTGTGACTTCACACACGTCCATTCTGAGTTGACACACCTCCATTCTGTGACTTCACACACCTCCATTCTGACTTCACACAGCTCCATTCTATGACTTCACACAACTCCATTCTATGACTTCACACACCTCCTTTTTTTGACTTCACACACCTCCATTCTAAGATTTCACACACCTCCATTTTGACTTCACACACCTCCATTCTATGAGTTCACACACCTCCATTCTGACTTCACACAGCTCCATTCTGTGACTTCACAAAACTCCATTCTATGATTCCACACACCTCTATACTATGTCTTCACACACCTCCATCTATGACTTCACACACCTCCATTCTGAGTTCACACACCTCCACTCTGTGACTTCACACACCTCCATTCTGACATCACACACCTTCATTGTATGACTTCACACACCTCAATTCTATGATTTCACACACCTCCATTCTATAACTTCACACACCTCCATTCTGTGACGTCACACACCTCCATTCTATGACTTCAAACAGCTTCATTCTTAGTTCACAAACATCCATTCTGTGACTTCACACACCTCCCTTCTGTGACGTCACACCTGCATTCTCACTTCACACACCTCTATTCGGTGAATTCACACACCTCAATTCTGTGACTTCACACACCTCCATTCTGACTTCACACACCTCCATTCCATGACTTCACACACCTCCATTTTTTGACTTCACCCACCTCCATTCTGAGTTCACACACCTCCATTCTGTGACTTCACACACCTTCATTCTGTGACTTCACACACCTCCATTCTATGACTTCACACACTTCCATTCTGTGACTTCATGCACCTCCATTCTGTGACTTCACACACCTCCATTCTATGACTTCACACACTCCATTGTGACTTCACACACCTCAATTCTCTGATTTCACACACCTCCATTCTGACTTCACACTCCTCCATTCTATGACTTCACACACCTCCATCTATGACTTCACACACCTCCATTCTGAGTTCACACACTTCCATTCTGTGACTTCACACACATCCATTCTGACTTCACACACCTCCGTTGTATGACTTCACACACCTCCATTCTGTGACTTCACACACTTCCATTATGACGTCACACACCTCCATTCTATGAGTTCACATATCTCCATTCTATGACTTCACACACCTGCATTCTTACTTCACACACCTCCATTCTATGACTTCACAGACCTCGAATCTGTGACTTCACTCACCTCCACTCTATGACTTCACACTCCTCGATTCTATGACTTCCCACACCTCCTTTCTATGACTTCATCCAACCCCACTCTATGACTTCACACCTCCATTCTGACTTCACACACCTCCATTCTGTGACTTCACACACATCCATTTTATGACTTCACACACCTCCATTCTATGACTTCACACACCTCAATTCTATGACTTCACACACCTCCATTCTATGACTTCACACACCTCCATTCTGTGACTTCACACACCTCCACTCTATGACTTCAAACACCTTCATTCTTACTTCACAAACATCCATTCTGTGACTTCTCACACCTCCATTCTGTGACTTCACACACCTTCATTCTGACTTCACACACCTCCATTCTGTGACTTCACACACCTGAATTCTGTGACTTCACACACCTCCATTCTGATTTCACATACCTCCATTCTATGATTTCACACACCTCCATTCTATGACTTCACACACCTCCTTTCTGTGACTTCACACACTACCTTTTTGACTTCACACACCTCCATTCTGTGACTTCACACACCTCCATTCTGTGACTTCACACACCTCCGTTTTGACTTCACACACTTCCATACTGTGACTTCACACACCTCCATTCTGTGACTTCACACGCCTCTATTGTTTCACTTCACGCACCTCCATTCTTTGACTTCACACAACTCCATTCCATGACTTCACACACCTCCATTCTATGAGTTCACACACCTCCATTCTATGAGTTCACACACCTCCAATTTGACTTCACAAACCTCCATTCTATGACTTCACACACCTTCATTCTTACTTCAGAAACATCCATTCTCTGACTTCACACACCTGCATTCTATGACTTCACAAACCTCCATTATGTGATTTCACACACCTCCATTCTGAGTTCACACACCTCCATTCTGTGACTTCACACACTTCCATTCGTTGACATCAAAAACCACCATTCTATGACTTCACGCAACTCCATTTTAACTTCACACACCTCCAATCTATGAGTTCACACACCTCCATTTTATGACTTTACACACCTCCATTCTATGACTTCACACACCTCAATTTTATGACTTCACACACCTCCATTCTATGACTTCACACACCTCCATTCTGTGACTTCACACACCTCCACTCTATGACTTCAAACACCTTCATTCTTACTTCACAAACATCCATTCTGTGACTTCACACACCTCCATTCTGTGATTTCAGACACCTCCATTCTGACTTCACACACCTCCATTCTGTGACTTCACACACCTCAATTCTGTGACTTCACACACCTCCATTCTGACTTCACACACCTCCATTCTATGACTTCACACACCTCCATTCTATGACTTCACACACGTCCATTTTGTGACTTCACACACCTAAATTCTATGACTTCACACACCTTCATTGTGACTCCACACACCTCCATTCTATGACTTCACACACCTCCGTTTTGACTTCACACAGCTCCATTCTGTGACTTCACAAACTCCATTCTGTGATTTCACACACCTCCATACTATGACTTCACACACCTCCATCTATGACTTCACACACCTCCATTCTGAGTTCACACACCTCCATTCTGTGACTTCACACACCTCCATTCTGACTTCACACACCTTCATTTTATGACTTCACACACCTCCATTCTGTGACTTCTCACACCTCCATTCTATCACACTCTTCCATTGTGACGTCACACAACACCATTCTATGAGTTCACACATCTGCATTCTATGATTTCACACACCTCCATTCTGACTTCACACACCTCCATTCTATGACATCACAGACCTCGAACCTGTGACTTCACTCACCGCCACTCTATGACTTCACACTCCTCCATTCTATGACTTCCCACACCTCCTTTCTATGACTTCACCCACCTCAGTCTATGACTTCACACACCTCCATTCTGACTTCACACACCTCCATTCTGTGACTTTACACACCTCCATTCTATGACTTCACACACCTCAGTTCTATGACTACTCACACCTCCATTCTATGCCTTCACACACCTCCATTCTGTGACTTCACACACCTCCATTTTATGACTTCAAACACCTTCATTCTTACTTCACAATCATCCATTCTGTGACTTCACACACCTCTATTCTTTCACTTCACACACCTCCATTCTTTGACTTCACACACCTCCATTCCATGACTTCACACACCTCCATTCTATGAGTTCACACACCTCCATTCTATGAGTTCACACACCTCCAATTTGACTTCGCACACCTCCATTCTATGACTTCACACACCTTCATTCTTACTTTAGAAACATCCATTCTATGACTTCACACACCTCCATTGTATGACTTCAAAAACCTCCATTCTGTGACTTCACAAACCTGCATTCTTTGTTCACACACCTCCATTCTATGACTTCACACACTTCCATTATATGACTTCACACACCTCCATTCTTTGACTTCAAACACCCCCATTTTGAGTACACAAACCTACATTCTGTGACTTCACACACCTCCATTCTATGAATTCACACACCTCCATTCTATGACTTCACACACCTCCATTCTATGACTTCACACACCTCCATTCTATGAATTCACACACGTCCATTCTGTGACTTCACACACCTCCATTCTATGACTTCACACACCTCCATTCTGTGACTTCACCCACCTCCATTGTGAGCTCACATACCTCCATTCTGTGATTCACACACCTTCATCTGTGACTTCACACACCTCCATTCTATGACTTCACACACCTCCATTCTATAACTTCACACACCTCCATTCTGTGACTTCACGCACCTCCATTCTATGACTTCACACACCTCCATTCTGTGACTACACACACCTTGATTCTATGATTTCACATACCTCCATTCTGACTTCACACACCTCCATTCTATGACTTCACACACCTCCATTCTGACTTCACACAGTTCCATTGTGTGACTTTACAAAACTCCATTCTATGATTTCACACACCTCCATACTATGACTTCACACACCTCCATCTATGACTTCACACACCTCCATTCTGAGTTCACACACCTCCATTCTGTGACTTCACACACCTCCATTCTGACTTCACTCACCTCCATTATATGACTTCACACACCTCCATTCTGTGACTTTACACACCTCCATTCTATGTCTTCACACACTTCAATTTGACGTCACACACCTCCATTCTATGAATTCGCAAATCTCCATTGTATGACTTCACATACCTCCATTCTG
Source organism: Megascapheus bottae (assembly GCA_024803745.1). Taxonomy (NCBI): domain Eukaryota; kingdom Metazoa; phylum Chordata; class Mammalia; order Rodentia; family Geomyidae; genus Megascapheus; species Megascapheus bottae. The sequence goes on from JANJXV010000465.1 coordinate 698,527, forward strand.
ACTTTACACACCTCCATTCTATGACTTCACAAACCTCGAATCTGTGTCTTCAGTCACCTCCACTCTATGACTTCACACTCCTCCATTCTATGACTTCTCACACCTCTTTCTATGACTTCACCCACCTCCCTTCTATGACCGCACACCTCCATTCGAGACTTCACACACCTCCATTGTGTGACTTCACACACCTCCATTCTGTGACTTCACACACCTCCATTCTTTGACTTCACAAACCTCTATTCTATGACTTCACACACCTTCATTCTTACTTCACAAACATCCATTCTATGACTTCACACACCTCCATTCTATGATTTCACACACCTCCATTCTGTGATTCTCACACCTGCATTCTGTGTTCACACAACTCAATTCTGTGAATTCACACACCACCATTCTGACTTCACACACCTCCATTCTATGACTTCACACACCGCCACTCTATGACTTCACAAACCTCCATTCTGTGACTTCACACACCTGCATTCTACTTTGACACACCTCCATTCTGTGACTTCACACACCTCCATTCTGACTTCACGCAGCTCCATTCTATGACTTCACACAACTCCATTCTGTGACCTCACACACCTCCATTCTATGACTTCACAAACCTCCATTGTATGACTTCACACACCTCCATTTTTTGACTTCACACACCTCCATTCTAAGATTTCACACACCTCCATTGTGACTTCACACACCTCCATTCTATGAGTTCACACACCTCCATTCTGACGTCACACAGCTCCATTCTGTGACTTCCCATAACTCCATTCTATGATTCCACACACCTCCATACTATGTCTTCACACACCTCCATCTATGACTTCACACACCTCCATTCTGAGTTCACACACCTCCATTCTGTGACTTCACACACCTCCATTCTGACTTCACACACCTTCATTGTATGACTTCACACACCTCAATTCTATGACTTCACACACCTCCATTCTATAACTTCACACACCTCCATTCTGTGACGTCACACACCTCAATTCTATGACTTCACACACCTCCATTCTATAACTTCACACACCTCCATTCTCTGACTTCACACACCTCCCTTCTGTGAGTTCACACCTGCATACTGACTTCACACACCTCTATTCTGTGAATTCACACACCTCAATACTGTGACTTCACACACCTCCATTCTGACTTCACACACTTCCATTCTATGTTTTCACACACCTCCATTCTATGACTTCACACACCTCCATTCTATGAATTCACACACCTCCATTCTGTGACTTCACACACCTCCATTCTATGACTTCACTCACCTCCATTCTGTGACTTCACCCACCTCCATTGTGAGTTCACATACCTCCATTCTGTGATTCACACACCTTCATTCTGTGACTTCACACAACTCAATTCTATGACTTCACACACCTCCATTCTATGACTTCACACACCTCCATTCTGTGACTTCACGCACCTCCATTCTATGACTTCACACACCTCCATTCTGTGACTTCACACACCTCCATTCTATGAATTCACACACCTCCATTCTGTGACTTCACACACCTCCATTCTATGACTTCACTCACCTCCATTCTGTGACTTCACCCACCTCCATTGTGAGTTCACATACCTCCATTCTGTGATTCACACACCTTCATTCTGTGACTTCACACAACTCAATTCTATGATTCCACACACCTCCATACTATGTCTTCACACACCTCCATCTATGACTTCACACACCTCCATTCTGAGTTCAAACACCTCCACTCTGTGACTTCACACACCTCCATTCTTACTTCACACACCTTCATTGTATGACTTCACACACCTCAATTCTATGGTTTCACACACCTCCATTCTATAACTTCACACACCTCCATTCTGTGACGTCACACACCTCCATTCTACGACCTCAAACACCTTCATTCTTACTTCACAAACATACATTCTGTGACTTCACAAACCTCCCTTCTGTGACTTCACACCTGCATTCTCACTTCACACACCTCTATTCTGTGAATTCACACACCTCAATTCTGTGACTTCACACACCTCCATTCTGACTTCACACACCTCCATTCTACGAATTCACACACCTCCATTCTGTGACTTCAGACACCTCCATTCTATGAGTTCACACACCTCCATTCTGTGACTTCACCCACCTCCATTCTGAGTTCACACACCTCCATTCTGTGACTTCACACACCTTCATTCTGTGACTTCACACACCTCCATTCTATGACTTCACACACTTCCATTCTGTGACTTCATACACCTCCATTCTGTGACTTCACACACCTCAATTCTATGACTTCACACACCTCCATTCTGACTTCACACTCCTCCATTCTGTGACTTCACACACATCCATTCTGACTTCACACACCTCCGTTGTATGACTTCACACACCTCCATTCTGTGACTTCTCAGACCTCGAATCTGTGACTTCACTCACCTCCACTCTATGACTTCACACTCCTCGATTCTATGACTTCCCACACCTCCTTTCTATGACTTCACCCAACCCCACTCTATGACTTCACACCTCCATTCTGACTTCACACACCTCCATTCTGTGACTTCACACACCTCCCTTCTATGACTTCACACACCTCCATTGTTTGATTTCACACACCTTCATTCTTACTTCAGAAACATCCATTCTCTGACTTCACACACCTCCATTCTATGACTTCACAAACCTCCATTCTGTGACTTCACACTCCTCCATTCTGAGTTCACACACCTCCTTTCTATGACTTCACACACTTCCATTCTATGACTTCACACACCTCCATTCTGTGGCTTCACACACCTCCATTCTGAGTTCACACACCTCCATTCTGTGACTTCACACACCTCCATTCTGTGACTTCACAAACCTCCATTCTGTGACTTCACACACCTCGATCCTATGACTTCACACACCTACATTCTATGAATTCACACACCTCCATTCTGTGATTTCACAAACCTCCATTCTATGACTTCACACACCTCCATTCTGTGACTTCACACACCTCCATTCTATGACTTCACACACCTCCATTCTATGACTTCACAAACCTCCATTCTGAGTTCACAGACCTCCATTCTATGACTTCACACACCTCCATTCTATGACTTCTCTGACCTCCATTCTGACTTCACACACCTCCATTCTGACTTCACACACCTCAATTCTGTGACTTCTCACACCTCCATTCTATGATTTCACACACTTCCATTCTATGACTTCACACACCTCCATTCTATGACTTTACACACCTCATTTCTGAGTTGACACACCTCCATTCTTTGATTTCACACACCTCCAATCTGACTTCACACACCTACATTCTATGACTTCACACACCTCCATTCGTTGACATCAAAAACCACCATTCTATGACTTCACACAACTCCATTTTGACTTCACACACCTCCATTCTATGAGTTCACACACCTCCATTTTATGACTTCACACACCTCCTTTCTATGACTTCACACACCTCAGTTCTATGACTTCACACACCTCCATTCTATGACTTCACACACCTCCATTCTGTGACGTCACACACCTCCACTGTATGACTTCAAACACCTTCATTCTTACTTCACAAACATCCATTCTGTGACTTCACACACCTCCATTCTGTGACTTCACACAACTTCATTTTGACTTCACACACCTCCATTCTGTGACTTCACACACCTCAATTCTGTGACTTCACACACCTCCACTCTGACTTCACACACCTCCATTCTATGACTTCACACACCTCCATTCGATGCCTTCACACAACTCCATTTTGTGACTTCACACACCTAAATTCTATGACTTCACACACCTCCATTGTGGCTTCCCACACCTCCATTCTATGACTTCACACACCTCCATTTTGACTTCACATACCTCCATTCTATGACTTCACACAGCTCCATTCTGATTTCACACAGCTCCATTCTGTGACTCCAAAAAACTCCATTCTATGATTTCACACACCTCCATCCTATGACTTCACACACCTCCATCTATGAATTCACACACCTCCATTTTCAGTTCTCACACCTCCATTCTGTGACTTTACACACCTCCATTCTGACTTAACACACCTCCATTGTATGACTTCACACACCTCCATTATGTGACTTCACACACCTCCATTCTATGACTTCACACACTTCCATTGTGACATCACACACCTGCATTCTATGAGTTCACACATCTCCATTCTATGACTTCACACACCTCCATTCTGACTTCACACACCACCATTCTATGACTTCACAGACCTCCATTCTATGACTTCCCACACCTTCTTTCTATGACTTCACCCACCTACATTCTGCGACTTCACACCTCCATTATGACTTCACACACCTCCATTCTCTGAATTCAATCACCTCCATTCCATGACTTCACACACTTCCATTCTATGACTTCACACACCTCCATTCTATAACTACACACCTCCATTCTTTGACTTCACACACCTCCATTCTATGACTTCACACACCTTCATTCTTCACAAACATCCATTCTATGACTTCATACACCTCCATTCTATGACTTCACACACCTCCATTCTGTGACTGCACAAACCTCCATTCTGTGTCCACACACCTCAATTCTGTGACTTCACACACCTCCATTCTGACTTCACACATCTACATTCTATGACTTCACACACCTGCATTCTATAACTACACAAACCTCCATTCTGTGACTTCACACACCGCCATTCTGAGTTGACACACCGACATTCTGTGACTTCACACACGTCCATTCTGACTTCACACAGCTCAATTCTATGACTTCACACAACTCCATTCTCTGACGTCACACATAAATTCTATGACTTCACACACCTTCATTCTTACTTCAAAAACATCAATTCTATGACTTCACACACCTCCATTCTATGACTTCACACACCTCCATTTTGTGACTTCACACACCTCCATTCTATGACTTCACACACCTCCATTCTGACTTCACACAGCTCCATTCTGTGACTTCACAAAACTCCATTCTATGATTTCACAAACGTCCATACTATGACTTCACACACCTCCATCTATGACTTCACACACCTCCATTTTGAGTTCACACACCTCCATTCTGTGACTTCACACACCTCCATTCTGACTTCACACACCTTCATTGCATGACTTCACACACCTCCATTCTGTGACTTAACACACCCCCCTCTATGACTTCACACACTTCCATTGTGATGCACACACCTCCATTTTATGAGTTCACACATCTCCATTCTATGATTTCACACACCTCCATTCTGACTTCACACACCTCCATTCTATGACTTCACACACCTCCATTCTATGACTTCACACACCTCCATTCTGACGTCACAAACCTCCATTCTGTGACTTCACACACCTCCATTCTATGAGTTCACACACCTAAATTCTATGACTTCAAAAAACTCCATTCTATGACTTCACACACCTCCATTCTGTGACTTCACACACCTCCATTCTATGACTTCAAACACCTAAATTCTATAACTTCACACAACTCCATTCTATGACTTCACACACCTCCATTCTGTGACTTCACACACCTCCATTCTGTCTTCACACACCTCTATTCTGTGTCTTCACATACCTCAATTCTGTGACTTCACACACTTCCATTCTGACTTCACACACCTCCATTCTATGATTTCACACACCTCCATTCTATGACTTCACCCAGCTCCATTCTATGACTTCACACACCTGCATTCTGTGACTTCACACACCTCCATTCTATGACTTCAAACACCTAAATTCTATGACTTCACACACCTCCATTCTGTGACTTCACACACCTCCATTCTGTGATTTCACACACCTCCATTTTATGAATTCACACACCTCCATTCTATGAATTCACACACCTCAATTCTGTGAGTTCACACACATCCATTCTGTGACTTCACACACCTCCATTTTGACTTCACACACCTCTATTCTATGACTTCACACACCTCCATTCTGACTTCACACAGCTCCATTCTGTGACTTCACAAAACTCCATTCTATGATTTCATACACCTCCATAGTATGACTTCACACAGATACATCTATGACTTCACACACCTCCTTCTATGACTTCACACACCTCCATTCTGAGTTCACACACCTCCATTCTGTGACTTCACAGAACTCCATTCGGACCTCACTCACCGCCATTGTATGACTTCACACACCTCCATTCTGAGTTCACACACCTCCATTCTATGACTTCACACACTTCCATTGTGACGTCACACACCTCCATTCTATGAGTTCACATATCTCCATTCTATGACTTCACACACCTCCATTCTTAATTCACACACCTCCATTCTATGACTTCACAGACCTCGTATCTTTGACTTCACTCACCTCCACTCTACGACTTCACACTCCTGCATTCTATAACTTCCCACACCTCCTTTCTATGACTTCACCCACCTCCATTCTGCGATTTCACACCTCCATTCTGACTTCACACACCTCCATTCTGTGACTTCACACACCTCCATTCTGAATTGACACACCTCCATCCTGTGACTTTACACACCTCCATTCTGACTACACAACGCTCCATTCTATGACTTCACACAACTCCATTCTGTGACGTCACACACCTCCTTTCTTTGACTTCACACACCTTCATTCTTACTTCAAAAACATCCATTCTATGACATCACACACCTCCATTCTATGACTTCAAACACCTCCATTTTGTGACTTCACACACCTCCATTCTATGATTTCACACACCACCATTGTGACTTCAAACACCTCCATTCTATGAGTTCACACACCTCCATTCTGACTTCACACACCTCCATTCTATGACTTCACACTCCTCCATTCTGGCTTCACACAGCTCCATTCTGTGACTCAAAAAAAATCCATTCTATGATTTCACACACCTCCATACTATGACTTCACACACCTCCATCTATGACTTCACACACCTCCATTCTGAGTTCACACACCTCCATTCTGTGACTTCACACACCTCCATTCTGACTTCACACACATTCATTGTATAACTTCACCCACCTCCATTCTATGACTTCACACACTTCCATTGTGACGTCACTCACCTCCATTCTATGAGTTAACACATCTCCATTCTAACTTCACACTACTCCATTCTAAGATTTCACACACCTCCGTTCTATGACTTCACCCAGCTCCATTCTATGACTTCACACACCTCCATTCTGTGACTTCACACACCTGCATTCTATGACTTCACACACCTCCATTCTATGAGTTCACACACGTCCATTGTATGAGTTCACACACCTTCATTTTGACTTCACACACCTCCATTCTATGACTTCATTCACCTTCATTCTTACCTCAGAAACATCCGTTCTATGACTTTAAACACCTCCATTATATGACTTCAAAAACCTCCATTCTGTGACTTCACACACCTCCATTCTGAGTTCACACACCTCCATTCTGTGACTTCACACACCTCCATTCTGACTTCACACACCTCCATTCTATTACTTCACACACTTCAATTCTATGACTTCACACACCTCTATTCTGTGACTTCACACACCTCCATTCTGAGTTCACACACCTCCATTCTGTGATTTCACACACCTTCATTGTGTGACTTCACATATCTCCATTCTATGACATCACACTCCTCCATTCTATGACTTCACACACCTCAATTCTGTGACTTCACACACCTCCATTCTATGACTTCACACACCACCATTGTGACTTCACACACCTCGATTCTATTACTTCACACACCTCCATTGTGACTTCACACACCTCAATTCTATGATTTAACACACCTCCATTCTGACTTTACGCACCTCCATTCTATGACTTCACACACCTCCATTCTGACTGCACACAGCTCCATTCTGTGACTTCACAAAACTCCATTCTAAGATTTCACACACCTCCATACTATGACTTCACACACCTCCATCTATGACTTCACACACCTCCATTCTGAGTTCACACACCTCCATTCTATGACTTCACACAGCTCCATTCTGTGACTTCACACACTTCCATTCTGTGACTTGAAACACCTCCATTCTATGTTTTCACACTCCTCCATTCTATGACTTCACTCACCTCCATTGTGAATTCACACACCTCCATTCTGTGACTTCTCACACCTCCATTCTGACTTCACACAGCTCCATTCTATGACTTCCACACCTCCATTCTGTGACTTCACACACCACCATTCTATGACTTCACACACCTCCATTGTGAATCCACACACCTCCATTCTATGAGTTCACTCGCCTCTATTCTGACTCCACACACCTCCATTCTATGGCTTCACACACCTCCACTTTGACTTCACACACCTCCATTCTATGACTTCGCACACCTCTATTCTGACTTCACACACATCCATTCGAAGACTTCACACACCTCCATTCTGTGACTTCAAACACCTCCATTCTGTGACTTCACACACCTTGATTCTGTGATTTCACATACCTCCATTCTGACTTCACACACCTCCATTCTATGACTTCACACACCTCCATTCTGACTTCACACAGCTCCATTGTGTGACTTCACAAAACGCCATTCTATGATTTCCACACCTCCATACTATAACTTCACACACCTCCATCTATGACTTCACACACCTCCATTCTGAGTTCACACACCTCCATTCTATGACTTCACACACCTCCATTCTGATTTCACTCACCTCCATTGTATGACTTCACACACCTCCATTCTGTGACTTCACACACCTCCATTCTATGACTTCACACACTTCAATTTGACGTCACACACCTCCATTCTATGAATTCACAAATCTCCATTCTATGACTTCACACACCTCCATTATGACTTTACACACCTCCATTATATGACTTCACAAACCTCGAATCTGTGTCTTCAGTCACCTCCACTGTATGACTTCACACTCCTCCATTCTATGACTTTTCACACCTCTTAATATGACTTCACCCACGTCCCTTCTATGACCGCACACCTCCATTCGAGACTTCACACACCTCCATTGTGTGACTTCACACACCTCCATTCTGTGACTTCACACACCTCCATTCATTGACTTCACACACCTCTATTCTATGACTTCACAAACCTTCATTCTTACTTCACAAACATCCATTGTATGACTTCACACACCTCCATTCTATGATTTCACACACCTCCATTCTGTGATTCACACACCTGCATTCTGTGTTCACACACCTCAATTCTGTGAATTCACACACCTCCATTCTGACTTCACACACCTCCATTCTATGACTTCACACACCTCCATTCTATGACTTCACACTCCTCCATTCTGTGACTTCACACACCTCCATTCTGAGTTGACACACCTCCAATCTGTAACTTCACACACCTCCATTCTGACTTCACACAGCTCCATTCTATGACTTCACACAACTCCATTCTGTGACGTCACACACCTCCATTCTATGACTTCACACACCTTCAGTCTTATTTCACAAAAATCCATTCTATGACTTCACACACCTCCATTCTATGACTTCACACACGTCCATTTTTTGACTTCACACACCTCCATTCTAAGATTTCACACATCTCCATTGTGACTTCACACACCTCCATTCTATGAGTTCACACACCTCCATTCTGACTTCACACAGCTCCATTCTGTGACTTCACAAAACTCCATTCTATGATTCCACACACCGCCATACTATGTCTTCACACAACTCCATCTTTGAGTTCACACACCTCCATTCTGAGTTCACACACCTCCATTCTGTGACTTCACACACCTCAATCCTGACTTCACACACCTACATTTTATGACTTCACACACCTCAATTCTATGACTTCACAAACCTCCATTCTATAACTTCACACACCTCCATTCTGTGACGTCACACACCTCCATTCTATGACTTCAAACACCTTCATTCTTTCTTCACAAACATCCATTCTGTGACTTCACACACCTCCCTTCTGTGACTTCACACCTGCATTTTGACTTCACACACCTCTATTCTGTGAATTCACACACCGCAATTCTGTGACTTCACACACCTCCATTCTGACTTCACACACCTCCATTCTATGTTTTCACACACCTCCATTCAATGACTTCACACACCTCCATTCTATGACTTCACACACCTTCATTCTGTGACTTCACCCACCTCCATTGTGAGTTCACATACCTCCATTCTGTGATTCACACACCTTCATTCTGTGACTTCACACAACTCCATTCTATGACTTCACACACCTCCATTCTATGACTTCACACACCTCCATTCTGTGACTTCACACACCTCCATCATATGACTTCACACACCTCCATTATATGACTTTACACACCTCCATTCTGACTTCACACAACTCCATTGTGTGACTTCACAAAATTCCATTCTATTATTTCACACACCTCCATACTATGACTTCACACACCTCCATCTATGACTTCACACACCTCCATTCTGTGACTTCACACACCTCCATTCTATGACTTCACACACTTCAATTGTGACGTCACACACCTCCATTCTATGAATTCACAAATCTCCATTCTATGACTTCACACACCTCCATTGTGGCTTTACACACCTCCATTCTATGACTTCACAGACCTCGAATCTGTGTCTTCAGTCACCTCCACTGTATGACATCACACTCCTCCATTCTATGACTTTCCACACCTCTTTCTATGACTTCACCCACCTCCCTTCTATGACCGCACACCTCCATTTTAGACTTCACACACCTCCATTGTGTGACTTCACACACCTCCATTCTGTGACTTCACACACCTCCAATCTTTGACTTCACACACCTCTATTCTATGACTTCACACACCTTCATTCTTACTTCATAAACATCCATTCTATGACTTCACACAGCTCCATTCTATGACTTCACACAACTCCATTCTGTGACGTCACACACCTCCATTCTATGACTTCACACACCTCCATTCTATGATTTCACACACTTCCATCTATGACTTCACACACCTCCATTGTATGACTTCACACACCTCATTTATGAGTTGACACACCTCCATTATGTGATTTCACACACCTCCAATCTGACTTCACACATGTCCATTCTATGACTTCACACACCTCCATTCGTTCACATCAAAAACCACCATTCTATGACTTCACACAACTCCATTTTGACTTCACACAGCTCCATTCTGTGACTCCACAAAACTCCATTCTGTGATTTCACACACCTCCATACTATGACTTCACACACCTCAATCTATGACTTCACACACCTCCATTTTGAGTTCTCACACCTCCATTCTGTGACTTTAGACACCTCCATTCTGCCTTAACACACCTCCATTTTATGACTTCACACACCTCCATTCTGTGACTTCACTCACCTCCATTCTGAATTCACACACCTCCATACTATGACTTCACACACCTCAATCTATGACTTCACACACCTCCATTTTGAGTTCTCACACCTCCATTCTGTGACTTTAGACACCTCCATTCTGACTTAACACACCTCCATTTTATGACTTCACACACCTCCATTCTGTGACTTCACTCACCTCCATTCTGAATTCACACACCTCTATTCTGTGACTTCTCACACCTCCATTCTGACTTCACACAGCTCCATTCTATGACTTCCACACCTCCATTCTGTGACTTCACACACCACCATTCTATGACTTCACACACCTCCATTGTGAATCCACACACCTCCATTCTATGAGTTCACTCGCCTCTATTCTGACTCCACACATCTCCATTCTATGGCTTCACACACCTCCGCTCTGACTTCACACACCTCCATTCTATGACTTCACACACCTCCATTCTGTGACTTCACACACCTCCATTCTGAGTTGACACACCTCCATTCTGTGACTTCACACACCTCCATTCTGACTTCACACACCTCCATTCTATAACTTCCCACACCTCCATTCTATAACTTCCCACACCTCCATTCTATGACTTCACACACCTCCATTCTTTGTCTTCACACACCTCTATTCTATGACTTCACACACCTTCATTCTTACTTCACAAACATCCATTCTATGACTTCACACACCTCCATTCTATGATTTCACACACCTCCATTCTGTGATTCACACACCTGCATTCTGTGTTCACACACCTCAATTCTGTGACTTCACACACCTCCATTCTGACTTCACACAGCTCCATTCTATGACTTCACACAACTCCATTCTGTGACGTCACACACCTCCATTCTATGACTTCACACACCTCCATTCTATGATTTCACACACTTCCATCTATGACTTCACATACCTCCATTGTATGACTTCACACACCTCATTTCTGAGTTGACACACCTCCATTATGTGATTTCACACATCTCCAATCTGACTTCACACACCTCCATCTATGACTTCACACACCTCCAGTCGTTGACATCAAAAACCACCATTCTATGACTTCACACAACTCCATTTTGACTTCACACACCTCCATTCTATGAGTTCACACACCTCCATTTTATGACGTCACACACCTCCATTCTATGACTTCACACACCTCAGTTCTATGACTTCACACACCTCCATTCTATGACTTCACACACCTCCATTCTGTGACTTCACACACCTCCACTCTATGACTCTAAACACCTTCATTCTTACTTCACAAACATCCATTCTGTGACTTCACACACCTCCATTCTGTGACTTCACACACCTTAATTCTGACTTCACACACCTCCATTCTGTGACTTCACACACCTCAATTCTGTGACTTCACACACCTCCATTCTGACTTCCCACACCTCCATTCTATGACTTCACACACCTCCATTCGATGCCTTCACACACGTCAATTTTGTGACTTCACACACTTAATTCTATGACTTCACACACCTCCATTGTGATTTAACACACCTCCATTCTATGACTTCACACACCTCCATTCTATGACTTCACACACCTCCATTTTGTGACTTCACACACTTCCATTCTATGACTTCACACTCCTCCATTCTATGACTTCACACACCTCCATTGTGACTTCACATACCTCCATTCTATGACTTCACACAGCTCCATTCTGACTTCACACAGCTCCATTCTTTGACTCCACAAAACTCCATTCTATGATTTCACACACCTCCATACTATGACTTCACACACCTCAATCTATGACTTCACACACCTCCATTTTGAGTTCTCACACCTCCATTCTGTGACTTTAGACACCTCCATTCTGCCTTAACACACCTCCATTTTATGACTTCACACACCTCCATTCTGTGAGTTCACTCACCTCCATTCTGAATTCACACACCTCCATTCTGTGACTTCTCACACCTCCATTCTGACTTCACACAGCTCCATTCTATGACTTCCACACCTCCATTCTGTGACTTCACACACCACCATTCTATGACTTCACACACCTCCATTGTGAATCCACACACCTCCATTCTATGAGTTCACTCGCCTCTATTCTGACTCCACACACCTCCATTCTATGGCTTCACACACCTCCGCTCTGACTTCACACACCTCCATTCTATGACTTCGCACACCTCTATTCTGGCTTCACACACATCCATTCGATGACTTCACACACCTCCATTCTGTGACTTCACACACCTCCATTCTGTGACTTCACACACTTTGATTCTATGATTTCACATACCTCCATTCTGACTTCACACACCTCCATTCTATGACTTCACACACCTCCATTCTGACTTCACACAGCTCCATTGTGTGACTTCACAAAACGCCATTCTAAGATTTCACACACCTCCATACTATAACTTCACACACCTCCATCTATGACTTCACACACCTCCATTCTGAGTTCACACACCTCCATTCTGTGACTTCACACACCTCCATTCTGACTTCACTCACCTCCATTGTATGACTTCACACACCTCCATTCTGTGACTTCACACACCTCCATTCTATGACTTCACACACTTCAATTTGACGTCACACACCTCCATTCTATGAATTCACAAATCTCCATTCTATGACTTCACACACCTCCATTATGACTTTCCACACCTCCATTCTATGACTTCACAAACCTCGAATCTGTGTCTTCAGTCACCTCCACTGTGTGACTTCACACTCCTCCATTCTATAACTTCTCACAGCTCTTTCTATGACTTCACCCACCTCCCTTCTATGACCGCACACCTCCATTTGAGACTTCACACACCTCCATTGTGTGACTTCACACATCTCCATTCTGTGACTTCACACACCTCCATTCTTTGACTTCACACACCTCTATTCTATGACTTCACAAACCTTCATTCTTACTTCACAAACATCCATTCTGTGACTTCACACACCTCCATTCTATGATTTCACACACCTCCATTCTGTGATTCACACACCTGCATTCTGTGTTCACACACCTTAATTCTGTGAATTCACACACCTCCATTCTGACTTCACACACCTCCATTCTATGACTTCACACACCTCCATTCTATGACTTCACACTCCTCCATTCTGTGACTTCACACACCTCCATTCTCAGTTGACACACCTCCATTCTGTGACTTCACACACCTCCATTCTGACTTCACACAGCTCCATTCTATGACTTCACACAACTCCATTCTGTGACTTCACACACCTCCATTCTATGACTTCACACACCTTCAGTCTTATTTCACAAAAATCCATTCTATGACTTCACACACCTCCATTCTATGACTTCACACACCTCCATTTTTTGACTTCACACACCTCCATTCTAAGATTTCACACACCTCCATTGTGACTTCACACACCTCCATTCTATGAGTTCACACACCTCCATTCTGACTTCACACAGCTCCATTCTGTGACTTCACAAAACTCCATTCTATGATTCCACCCACCTCCAAACTATGTCTTCACACAACTCCATCTATGACTTCACACACCTCCATTCTCAGTTCACACACCTCCATTCTGTGACTTCACACACCTCAATTCTGACTTCACACACCTTCATTTTATGACTTCACACACCTCAATTCTATTACTTCACACACCTCCTTTCTATAACTTCACACACCTCCATTCTGTGACGTCACACACCTCCATTTTGATTTAACAACCTCCATTCTATGACTTCACACACCTCCATTCTATGACTTCACACACCTCCATTTTGTGACTTCACACACTTCCATTCTATGACTTCACACTCCTCCATTCTATGACTTCACACACCTCCATTGTGACTTCACATACCTCCATTCTATGACTTCACACAGCTCCATTCTGACTTCACACAGCTCCATTCTTTGACTCCACAAAACTCCATTCTATGATTTCACACACCTCCATACTATGACTTCACACACCTCAATCTATGACTTCACACACCTCCATTTTGAGTTCTCACACCTCCATTCTGTGACTTTAGACACCTCCATTCTGCCTTAACACACCTCCATTTTATGACTTCACACACCTCCATTCTGTGAGTTCACTCACCTCCATTCTGAATTCACACACCTCCATTCTGTGACTTCTCACACCTCCATTCTGACTTCACACAGCTCCATTCTATGACTTCCACACCTCCATTCTGTGACTTCACACACCACCATTCTATGACTTCACACACCTCCATTGTGAATCCACACACCTCCATTCTATGAGTTCACTCGCCTCTATTCTGACTCCACACACCTCCATTCTATGGCTTCACACACCTCCGCTCTGACTTCACACACCTCCATTCTATGACTTCGCACACCTCTATTCTGGCTTCACACACATCCATTCGATGACTTCACACACCTCCATTCTGTGACTTCACACACCTCCATTCTGTGACTTCACACACTTTGATTCTATGATTTCACATACCTCCATTCTGACTTCACACACCTCCATTCTATGACTTCACACACCTCCATTCTGACTTCACACAGCTCCATTGTGTGACTTCACAAAACGCCATTCTAAGATTTCACACACCTCCATACTATAACTTCACACACCTCCATCTATGACTTCACACACCTCCATTCTGAGTTCACACACCTCCATTCTGTGACTTCACACACCTCCATTCTGACTTCACTCACCTCCATTGTATGACTTCACACACCTCCATTCTGTGACTTCACACACCTCCATTCTATGACTTCACACACTTCAATTTGACGTCACACACCTCCATTCTATGAATTCACAAATCTCCATTCTATGACTTCACACACCTCCATTATGACTTTCCACACCTCCATTCTATGACTTCACAAACCTCGAATCTGTGTCTTCAGTCACCTCCACTGTGTGACTTCACACTCCTCCATTCTATAACTTCTCACAGCTCTTTCTATGACTTCACCCACCTCCCTTCTATGACCGCACACCTCCATTTGAGACTTCACACACCTCCATTGTGTGACTTCACACATCTCCATTCTGTGACTTCACACACCTCCATTCTTTGACTTCACACACCTCTATTCTATGACTTCACAAACCTTCATTCTTACTTCACAAACATCCATTCTGTGACTTCACACACCTCCATTCTATGATTTCACACACCTCCATTCTGTGATTCACACACCTGCATTCTGTGTTCACACACCTTAATTCTGTGAATTCACACACCTCCATTCTGACTTCACACACCTCCATTCTATGACTTCACACACCTCCATTCTATGACTTCACACTCCTCCATTCTGTGACTTCACACACCTCCATTCTCAGTTGACACACCTCCATTCTGTGACTTCACACACCTCCATTCTGACTTCACACAGCTCCATTCTATGACTTCACACAACTCCATTCTGTGACTTCACACACCTCCATTCTATGACTTCACACACCTTCAGTCTTATTTCACAAAAATCCATTCTATGACTTCACACACCTCCATTCTATGACTTCACACACCTCCATTTTTTGACTTCACACACCTCCATTCTAAGATTTCACACACCTCCATTGTGACTTCACACACCTCCATTCTATGAGTTCACACACCTCCATTCTGACTTCACACAGCTCCATTCTGTGACTTCACAAAACTCCATTCTATGATTCCACCCACCTCCAAACTATGTCTTCACACAACTCCATCTATGACTTCACACACCTCCATTCTCAGTTCACACACCTCCATTCTGTGACTTCACACACCTCAATTCTGACTTCACACACCTTCATTTTATGACTTCACACACCTCAATTCTATTACTTCACACACCTCCTTTCTATAACTTCACACACCTCCATTCTGTGACGTCACACACCTCCATTTTGATTTAACAACCTCCATTCTATGACTTCACACACCTCCATTCTATGACTTCACACACCTCCATTTTGTGACTTCACACACTTCCATTCTATGACTTCACACTCCTCCATTCTATGACTTCACACACCTCCATTGTGACTTCACATACCTCCATTCTATGACTTCACACAGCTCCATTCTGACTTCACACAGCTCCATTCTTTGACTCCACAAAACTCCATTCTATGATTTCACACACCTCCATACTATGACTTCACACACCTCAATCTATGACTTCACACACCTCCATTTTGAGTTCTCACACCTCCATTCTGTGACTTTCGACACCTCCATTCTGCCTTAACACACCTCCATTTTATGACTTCACACACCTCCATTCTGTGAGTTCACTCACCTCCATTCTGAATTCACACACCTCCATTCTGTGACTTCTCACACCTCCATTCTGACTTCACACAGCTCCATTCTATGACTTCCACACCTCCATTCTGTGACTTCACACACCACCATTCTATGACTTCACACACCTCCATTGTGAATCCACACACCTCCATTCTATGAGTTCACTCGCCTCTATTCTGACTCCACACACCTCCATTCTATGGCTTCACACACCTCCGCTCTGACTTCACACACCTCCATTCTATGACTTCGCACACCTCTATTCTGGCTTCACACACATCCATTCGATGACTTCACACACCTCCATTCTGTGACTTCACACACCTCCATTCTGTGACTTCACACACTTTGATTCTATGATTTCACATACCTCCATTCTGACTTCACACACCTCCATTCTATGACTTCACACACCTCCATTCTGACTTCACACAGCTCCATTGTGTGACTTCACAAAACGCCATTCTAAGATTTCACACACCTCCATACTATAACTTCACACACCTCCATCTATGACTTCACACACCTCCATTCTGAGTTCACACACCTCCATTCTGTGACTTCACACACCTCCATTCTGACTTCACACACCTCCATTCTGACTTCACACAGCTCCATTCTGTGACGTCACACACCTCCATTCTATGACTTCACACACCTTCAGTCTTATTTCACAAAAATCCATTCTATGACTTCACACACCTCCATTCTATGACTTCACACACCTCCATTTTTTGACTTCACACACCTCCATTCTAAGATTTCACACACCTCCATTGTGACTTCACACACCTCCATTCTATGAGTTTACACACCTCCATTCTGACTTCACACAGCTCCATTCTGTGACTTCACAAAACTCCATTCTATGATTCCACCCACCTCCATACTATGTCTTCACACAACTCCATCTATGACTTCACACACCTCCATTCTGAGTTCACACACCTCCATTCTGTGACTTCACACACCTCAATTCTGACTTCACACACCTTCATTTTATGACTTCACACACCTCAATTCTATTACTTCACACACCTCCATTCTATAACTTCACACACCTCCATTCTGTGACGTCACACACCTCCATTCTATGACTTCAAACACCTTCATTCTTTCTTCACAAACATCCATTCTGTGACTTCACACACCTCCCTTCTGTGACTTCACACCTGCATTCTGACTTCACACACCTCTATTCTGTGAATTCACACACCTCAATTCTGTGACTTCACACAACTCCATTCTGACTTCACACACCTCCATTCTATGTTTTCACACACCTCCATTCAATGACTTCACACACCTCCATTCTATGACTTCACACACCTCCATTCTGTGACTTCACCCACCTCCATTGTGAGTTCACATACCTCCATTCTGTGATTCACACACCTTCATTCTGTGACTTCACACAACTCCATTCTATGACTTCACACACCTCCATTCTATGACTTCACACACCTCCATTCTGTGACTTCACGCACCTCCATTCTATGACTTCACACACCTCCATTCTGTGACTTCACACACCTTGATTCTATGATTTCACATACCTCCATTCTGACTTCACACACCTCCATTATATGACTTTACACACCTCCATTCTGACTTCACACAACTCTATTGTGTGACTTCACAAAATTCCATTCTATGATTTCACACACCTCCATACTATGACTTCACACACCTCCATCTATGACTTCACACACCTCCATTCTGAGGTAACACACCTCCATTCTGTGACTTCACACACCTCCATTCTGACTTCACTCACCTCCATTGTATGACTTCACACACCTCCATTCTATGATTTCACACACCTCAATTCTGTGACTTCACCCACCTCCATTCTGACTTCACACAGCTCCATTCTATGACTTCAGACAACTCCATTCTGTGACGTCACACACCTCCATTCTATGACTTCACACACCTCCATTCTATGATTTCACACACTTCCATCTATGACTTCACACACCTCCATTGTGTGACTTCACACACCTCATTTCTGAGTTGACACACCTCCATTATGTGATTTCACACACCTCCAATCTGACTTCACACACCTCCATTCTATGACTTCAAACACCTCCATTCGTTGACATCAAAAACCACCATTCTATGACTTCACACAACACCATTTTGACTTCAAACAACTCCATTCTATGAGTTCACACACCTCCATTTTATGACTTCACATACCTCCATTCTATGACTTCACACACCTCAGTTCTATGACTTCACACCCCTCCATTCTATGACTTCACACACCTCCATTCTGTGACTTCACACACCTCCACTCTATGACTTCAAACACCTTCATTCTTACTTCACAAACATCCATTCTGTGACTTCACACACCTCCATTCTGTGTCTTCACACACCTTCATTCTGACTTCACACACCTCCATTCTGTGACTTCACACACCTCAATTCTGTGACTTCACACACCTCCATTCTGACTTCACACACCTCCATTCTATGACTTCACACACCTCCATTCGATGCCTTCACACACCTCCATTTTGTGACTTCACACACCTAAATCCTATGACTTCACACACCTCCATTGTGACTTCACACACCTCCATTCTATGACTTCACACACCTCCATTCTATGACTTCACACACCTCCATTTTGTGACTTCACACACTTCCATTCTATGACTTCACACTCCTCCATTCTATGACTTCACACACCTCCATTGTGACTTCACATACCTCCATTCTATGACTTCACACAGCTCCATTCTGACTTCACACAGCTCTATTCTGTGACTCCACAAAACTCCATTCTATGATTTCACACACCTCCATACTATGACTTCACACACCTCAATCTATGACTTCACACACCTCCATTTTGAGTTCTCACATCTCCATTCTGTGACTTTAGACACCTCCATTCTGACTTAACACACCTCCATTTTATGACTTCACACACCTCCATTCTGTGACTTCACTCACCTCCATTCTGAATTCACACACCTCCATTCTGTGACTTCACACACCTCCATTCTGACTTCACACACCTCCATTCTATAACTTCCCACACTTCCATTCTATAACTTCCCACACCACCATTCTATGACTTCACACACCTCCATTGTGAATCCACACACCTCCATTCTATGAGTTCACTCGCCTCTATTCTGACTCCACACATCTCCATTCTATGGCTTCACACACCTCCGCTCTGACTTCACACACCTCCATTCTATGACTTCACACACCTCCATTCTGTGACTTCACACACCTCCATTCTGAGTTGACACACCTCCATTCTGTGACTTCACACACCTCCATTCTGACTTCACACACCTCCATTCTATAACTTCCCACACCTCCATTCTATAACTTCCCACACCTCCATTCTATGACTTCACACACCTCCATTCTTTGTCTTCACACACCTCTATTCTATGACTTCACACACCTTCATTCTTACTTCACAAACATCCATTCTATGACTTCACACACCTCCATTCTATGATTTCACACACCTCCATTCTGTGATTCACACACCTGCATTCTGTGTTCACACACCTCAATTCTGTGACTTCACACACCTCCATTCTGACTTCACACAGCTCCATTCTATGACTTCACACAACTCCATTCTGTGACGTCACACACCTCCATTCTATGACTTCACACACCTCCATTCTATGATTTCACACACTTCCATCTATGACTTCACATACCTCCATTGTATGACTTCACACACCTCATTTCTGAGTTGACACACCTCCATTATGTGATTTCACACATCTCCAATCTGACTTCACACACCTCCATCTATGACTTCACACACCTCCATTCGTTGACATCAAAAACCACCATTCTATGACTTCACACAACTCCATTTTGACTTCACACACCTCCATTCTATGAGTTCACACACCTCCATTTTATGACGTCACACACCTCCATTCTATGACTTCACACACCTCAGTTCTATGACTTCACACACCTCCATTCTATGACTTCACACACCTCCATTCTGTGACTTCACACACCTCCACTCTATGACTCTAAACACCTTCATTCTTACTTCACAAACATCCATTCTGTGACTTCACACACCTCCATTCTGTGACTTCACACACCTTAATTCTGACTTCACACACCTCCATTCTGTGACTTCACACACCTCAATTCTGTGACTTCACACACCTCCATTCTGACTTCCCACACCTCCATTCTATGACTTCACACACCTCCATTCGATGCCTTCACACACGTCAATTTTGTGACTTCACACACCTAAATTCTATGACTTCACACACCTCCATTGTGATTTAACACACCTCCATTCTATGACTTCACACACCTCCATTCTATGACTTCACACACCTCCATTTTGTGACTTCACACACTTCCATTCTATGACTTCACACTCCTCCATTCTATGACTTCACACACCTCCATTGTGACTTCACATACCTCCATTCTATGACTTCACACAGCTCCATTCTGACTTCACACAGCTCCATTCTTTGACTCCACAAAACTCCATTCTATGATTTCACACACCTCCATACTATGACTTCACACACCTCAATCTATGACTTCACACACCTCCATTTTGAGTTCTCACACCTCCATTCTGTGACTTTAGACACCTCCATTCTGACTTAACACACCTCCATTTTATGACTTCACACACCTCCATTCTGTGACTTCACTCACCTCCATTCTGAATTCACACACCTCTATTCTGTGACTTCTCACACCTCCATTCTGACTTCACACAGCTCCATTCTATGACTTCCACACCTCCATTCTGTGACTTCACACACCACCATTCTATGACTTCACACACCTCCATTGTGAATCCACACACCTCCATTCTATGAGTTCACTCGCCTCTATTCTGACTCCACACATCTCCATTCTATGGCTTCACACACCTCCGCTCTGACTTCACACACCTCCATTCTATGACTTCACACACCTCCATTCTGTGACTTCACACACCTCCATTCTGAGTTGACACACCTCCATTCTGTGACTTCACACACCTCCATTCTGACTTCACACACCTCCATTCTATAACTTCCCACACCTCCATTCTATAACTTCCCACACCTCCATTCTATGACTTCACACACCTCCATTCTTTGTCTTCACACACCTCTATTCTATGACTTCACACACCTTCATTCTTACTTCACAAACATCCATTCTATGACTTCACACACCTCCATTCTATGATTTCACACACCTCCATTCTGTGATTCACACACCTGCATTCTGTGTTCACACACCTCAATTCTGTGACTTCACACACCTCCATTCTGACTTCACACAGCTCCATTCTATGACTTCACACAACTCCATTCTGTGACGTCACACACCTCCATTCTATGACTTCACACACCTCCATTCTATGATTTCACACACTTCCATCTATGACTTTACATACCTCCATTGTATGACTTCACACACCTCATTTCTGAGTTGACACACCTCCATTATGTGATTTCACACATCTCCAATCTGACTTCACACACCTCCATCTATGACTTCACACACCTCCATTCGTTGACATCAAAAACCACCATTCTATGACTTCACACAACTCCATTTTGACTTCACACACCTCCATTCTATGAGTTCACACACCTCCATTTTATGACGTCACACACCTCCATTCTATGACTTCACACACCTCAGTTCTATGACTTCACACACCTCCATTCTATGACTTCACACACCTCCATTCTGTGACTTCACACACCTCCACTCTATGACTCTAAACACCTTCATTCTTACTTCACAAACATCCATTCTGTGACTTCACACACCTCCATTCTGTGACTTCACACACCTTAATTCTGACTTCACACACCTCCATTCTGTGACTTCACACACCTCAATTCTGTGACTTCACACACCTCCATTCTGACTTCCCACACCTCCATTCTATGACTTCACACACCTCCATTCGATGCCTTCACACACGTCAATTTTGTGACTTCACACACCTAAATTCTATGACTTCACACACCTCCATTGTGATTTAACACACCTCCATTCTATGACTTCACACACCTCCATTCTATGACTTCACACACCTCCATTTTGTGACTTCACACACTTCCATTCTATGACTTCACACTCCTCCATTCTATGACTTCACACACCTCCATTGTGACTTCACATACCTCCATTCTATGACTTCACACAGCTCCATTCTGACTTCACACAGCTCCATTCTTTGACTCCACAAAACTCCATTCTATGATTTCACACACCTCCATACTATGACTTCACACACCTCAATCTATGACTTCACACACCTCCATTTTGAGTTCTCACACCTCCATTCTGTGACTTTAGACACCTCCATTCTGCCTTAACACACCTCCATTTTATGACTTCACACAGCTCCATTCTGTGAGTTCACTCACCTCCATTCTGAATTCACACACCTCCATTCTGTGACTTCTCACACCTCCATTCTGACTTCACACAGCTCCATTCTATGACTTCCACACCTCCATTCTGTGACTTCACACACCACCATTCTATGACTTCACACACCTCCATTGTGAATCCACACACCTCCATTCTATGAGTTCACTCGCCTCTATTCTGACTCCACACACCTCCATTCTATGGCTTCACACACCTCCGCTCTGACTTCACACACCTCCATTCTATGACTTCGCACACCTCTATTCTGGCTTCACACACATCCATTCGATGACTTCACACACCTCCATTCTGTGACTTCACACACCTCCATTCTGTGACTTCACACACTTTGATTCTATGATTTCACATACCTCCATTCTGACTTCACACACCTCCATTCTATGACTTCACACACCTCCATTCTGACTTCACACAGCTCCATTGTGTGACTTCACAAAACGCCATTCTAAGATTTCACACACCTCCATACTATAACTTCACACACCTCCATCTATGACTTCACACACCTCCATTCTGAGTTCACACACCTCCATTCTGTGACTTCACACACCTCCATTCTGACTTCACTCACCTCTATTGTATGACTTCACACACCTCCATTCTGTGACTTCACACACCTCCATTCTATGACTTCACACACTTCAATTTGACGTCACACACCTCCATTCTATGAATTCACAAATCTCCATTCTATGACTTCACACACCTCCATTATGACTTTCCACACCTCCATTCTATGACTTCACAAACCTCGAATCTGTGTCTTCAGTCACCTCCACTGTGTGACTTCACACTCCTCCATTCTATAACTTCTCACAGCTCTTTCTATGACTTCACCCACCTCCCTTCTATGACCGCACACCTCCATTTGAGACTTCACACACCTCCATTGTGTGACTTCACACATCTCCATTCTGTGACTTCACACACCTCCATTCTTTGACTTCACACACCTCTATTCTATGACTTCACAAACCTTCATTCTTACTTCACAAACATCCATTCTGTGACTTCACACACCTCCATTCTATGATTTCACACACCTCCATTCTGTGATTCACACACCTGCATTCTGTGTTCACACACCTTAATTCTGTGAATTCACACACCTCCATTCTGACTTCACACACCTCCATTCTATGACTTCACACACCTCCATTCTATGACTTCACACTCCTCCATTCTGTGACTTCACACACCTCCATTCTCAGTTGACACACCTCCATTCTGTGACTTCACACACCTCCATTCTGACTTCACACAGCTCCATTCTATGACTTCACACAACTCCATTCTGTGACTTCACACACCTCCATTCTATGACTTCACACACCTTCAGTCTTATTTCACAAAAATCCATTCTATGACTTCACACACCTCCATTCTATGACTTCACACACCTCCATTTTTTGACTTCACACACCTCCATTCTAAGATTTCACACACCTCCATTGTGACTTCACACACCTCCATTCTATGAGTTCACACACCTCCATTCTGACTTCACACAGCTCCATTCTGTGACTTCACAAAACTCCATTCTATGATTCCACCCACCTCCAAACTATGTCTTCACACAACTCCATCTATGACTTCACACACCTCCATTCTCAGTTCACACACCTCCATTCTGTGACTTCACACACCTCAATTCTGACTTCACACACCTTCATTTTATGACTTCACACACCTCAATTCTATTACTTCACACACCTCCTTTCTATAACTTCACACACCTCCATTCTGTGACGTCACACACCTCCATTTTGATTTAACAACCTCCATTCTATGACTTCACACACCTCCATTCTATGACTTCACACACCTATATTTTGTGACTTCACACACTTCCATTCTATGACTTCACACTCCTCCATTCTATGACTTCACACACCTCCATTGTGACTTCACATACCTCCATTCTATGACTTCACACAGCTCCATTCTGACTTCACACAGCTCCATTCTTTGACTCCACAAAACTCCATTCTATGATTTCACACACCTCCATACTATGACTTCACACACCTCAATCTATGACTTCACACACCTCCATTTTGAGTTCTCACACCTCCATTCTGTGACTTTAGACACCTCCATTCTGCCTTAACACACCTCCATTTTATGACTTCACACACCTCCATTCTGTGAGTTCACTCACCTCCATTCTGAATTCACACACCTCCATTCTGTGACTTCTCACACCTCCATTCTGACTTCACACAGCTCCATTCTATGACTTCCACACCTCCATTCTGTGACTTCACACACCACCATTCTATGACTTCACACACCTCCATTGTGAATCCACACACCTCCATTCTATGAGTTCACTCGCCTCTATTCTGACTCCACACACCTCCATTCTATGGCTTCACACACCTCCGCTCTGACTTCACACACCTCCATTCTATGACTTCGCACACCTCTATTCTGGCTTCACACACATCCATTCGATGACTTCACACACCTCCATTCTGTGACTTCACACACCTCCATTCTGTGACTTCACACACTTTGATTCTATGATTTCACATACCTCCATTCTGACTTCACACACCTCCATTCTATGACTTCACACACCTCCATTCTGACTTCACACAGCTCCATTGTGTGACTTCACAAAACGCCATTCTAAGATTTCACACACCTCCATACTATAACTTCACACACCTTCATCTATGACTTCACACACCTCCATTCTGAGTTCACACACCTCCATTCTGTGACTTCACACACCTCCATTCTGACTTCACACACCTCCATTCTGACTTCACACAGCTCCATTCTGTGACGTCACACACCTCCATTCTATGACTTCACACACCTTCAGTCTTATTTCACAAAAATCCATTCTATGACTTCACACACCTCCATTCTATGACTTCACACACCTCCATTTTTTGACTTCACACACCTCCATTCTAAGATTTCACACACCTCCATTGTGACTTCACACACCTCCATTCTATGAGTTTACACACCTCCATTCTGACTTCACACAGCTCCATTCTGTGACTTCACAAAACTCCATTCTATGATTCCACCCACCTCCATACTATGTCTTCACACAACTCCATCTATGACTTCACACACCTCCATTCTGAGTTCACACACCTCCATTCTGTGACTTCACACACCTCAATTCTGACTTCACACACCTTCATTTTATGACTTCACACACCTCAATTCTATTACTTCACACACCTCCATTCTATAACTTCACACACCTCCATTCTGTGACGTCACACACCTCCATTCTATGACTTCAAACACCTTCATTCTTTCTTCACAAACATCCATTCTGTGACTTCACACACCTCCCTTCTGTGACTTCACACCTGCATTCTGACTTCACACACCTCTATTCTGTGAATTCACACACCTCAATTCTGTGACTTCACACAACTCCATTCTGACTTCACACACCTCCATTCTATGTTTTCACACACCTCCATTCAATGACTTCACACACCTCCATTCTATGACTTCACACACCTCCATTCTGTGACTTCACCCACCTCCATTGTGAGTTCACATACCTCCATTCTGTGATTCACACACCTTCATTCTGTGACTTCACACAACTCCATTCTATGACTTCACACACCTCCATTCTATGACTTCACACAGCTCCATTCTGTGACTTCACGCACCTCCATTCTATGACTTCACACACCTCCATTCTGTGACTTCACACACCTTGATTCTATGATTTCACATACCTCCATTCTGACTTCACACACCTCCATTATATGACTTTACACACCTCCATTCTGACTTCACACAACTCTATTGTGTGACTTCACAAAATTCCATTCTATGATTTCACACACCTCCATACTATGACTTCACACACCTCCATCTATGACTTCACACACCTCCATTCTGAGGTCACACACCTCCATTCTGTGACTTCACACACCTCCATTCTGACTTCACTCACCTCCATTGTATGACTTCACACACCTCCATTCTATGATTTCACACACCTCAATTCTGTGACTTCACCCACCTCCATTCTGACTTCACACAGCTCCATTCTATGACTTCACACAACTCCATTGTGTGACGTCACACACCTCCATTCTATGACTTCACACACCTCCATTCTATGATTTCACACACTTCCATCTATGACTTCACACACCTCCATTGTGTGACTTCACACACCTCATTTCTGAGTTGACACACCTCCATTATGTGATTTCACACACCTCCAATCTGACTTCACACACCTCCATTCTATGACTTCAAACATCTCCATTCGTTGACATCAAAAACCACCATTCTATGACTTCACACAACACCATTTTGACTTCAAACAACTCCATTCTATGAGTTCACACACCTCCATTTTATGACTTCACATACCTCCATTCTATGACTTCACACACCTCAGTTCTATGACTTCACACCCCTCCATTCTATGACTTCACACACCTCCATTCTGTGACTTCACACACCTCCACTCTATGACTTCAAACACCTTCATTCTTACTTCACAAACATCCATTCTGTGACTTCACACACCTCCATTCTGTGTCTTCACACACCTTCATTCTGACTTCACACACCTCCATTCTGTGACTTCACACACCTCAATTCTGTGACTTCACACACCTCCATTCTGACTTCACACACCTCCATTCTATGACTTCACACACCTCCATTCGATGCCTTCACACACCTCCATTTTGTGACTTCACACACCTAAATCCTATGACTTCACACACCTCCATTGTGACTTCACACACCTCCATTCTATGACTTCACACACCTCCATTCTATGACTTCACACACCTCCATTTTGTGACTTCACACACTTCCATTCTATGACTTCACACTCCTCCATTCTATGACTTCACACACCTCCATTGTGACTTCACATACCTCCATTCTATGACTTCACACAGCTCCATTCTGACTTCACACAGCTCTATTCTGTGACTCCACAAAACTCCATTCTATGATTTCACACACCTCCATACTATGACTTCACACACCTCAATCTATGACTTCACACACCTCCATTTTGAGTTCTCACATCTCCATTCTGTGACTTTAGACACCTCCATTCTGACTTAACACACCTCCATTTTATGACTTCACACACCTCCATTCTGTGACTTCACTCACCTCCATTCTGAATTCACACACCTCCATTCTGTGACTTCTCACACCTCCATTCTGACTTCACACAGCTCCATTCTATGAGTTCCACACCTCCATTCTGTGACTTCACACACCACCATTCTATGACTTCACACACCTCCAATGTGAATCCACACACCTCCATTCTATGAGTTCACTCGCCTCTATTTTGACTCCACACATCTCCATTCTATGGCTTCACACAGCTCCACTCTGACTTCACACACCTCCATTCTATGACTTCGCACACCTCTATTCTGACTTCCCACACCTCCATTCTATGACTTCACACACCTCCATTCTGTGACTTCACACACCTCCATTTTCAGTTGACACACCTCCATTCTGTGACTTCACACACCTCCATTCTGACTTCACACACCTCCATTCTATAACTTCCCACACTTCCATTCTATAACTTCCCACACCTCCATTCTATGACTTCACACACCTCCATTCTTTGACTTCACACACCTCTATTCAATGACTTCACACACCTTCATTCTTACTTCTCAAACATCCATTCTATGACTTCACACACGTCCATTCTATGATTTCACACACCTCCATTCTGTGATTCACACACCTGCATTCTGTTTTCACACACCTCAATTCTGTGACTTCACACACCTCGATTCTGACTTCACACAGCTCCATTCTTTGACTCCACAAAACTCCATTCTATGATTTCACACACCTCCATACTATGACTTCACACACCTCAATCTATGACTTCACACACCTCCATTTTGAGTTCTCACACCTCCATTCTGTGACTTTAGACACCTCCATTCTGCCTTAACACACCTCCATTTTATGACTTCACACACCTCCATTCTGTGAGTTCACTCACCTCCATTCTGAATTCACACACCTCCATTCTGTGACTTCTCACACCTCCATTCTGACTTCACACAGCTCCATTCTATGACTTCCACACCTCCATTCTGTGACTTCACACACCACCATTCTATGACTTCACACACCTCCATTGTGAATCCACACACCTCCATTCTATGAGTTCACTCGCCTCTATTCTGACTCCACACACCTCCATTCTATGGCTTCACACACCTCCGCTCTGACTTCACACACCTCCATTCTATGACTTCGCACACCTCTATTCTGGCTTCACACACATCCATTCGATGACTTCACACACCTCCATTCTGTGACTTCACACACCTCCATTCTGTGACTTCACACACTTTGATTCTATGATTTCACATACCTCCATTCTGACTTCACACACCTCCATTCTATGACTTCACACACCTCCATTCTGACTTCACACAGCTCCATTGTGTGACTTCACAAAACGCCATTCTAAGATTTCACACACCTCCATACTATAACTTCACACACCTTCATCTATGACTTCACACACCTCCATTCTGAGTTCACACACCTCCATTCTGTGACTTCACACACCTCCATTCTGACTTCACACACCTCCATTCTGACTTCACACAGCTCCATTCTGTGACGTCACACACCTCCATTCTATGACTTCACACACCTTCAGTCTTATTTCACAAAAATCCATTCTATGACTTCACACACCTCCATTCTATGACTTCACACACCTCCATTTTTTGACTTCACACACCTCCATTCTAAGATTTCACACACCTCCATTGTGACTTCACACACCTCCATTCTATGAGTTTACACACCTCCATTCTGACTTCACACAGCTCCATTCTGTGACTTCACAAAACTCCATTCTATGATTCCACCCACCTCCATACTATGTCTTCACACAACTCCATCTATGACTTCACACACCTCCATTCTGAGTTCACACACCTCCATTCTGTGACTTCACACACCTCAATTCTGACTTCACACACCTTCATTTTATGACTTCACACACCTCAATTCTATTACTTCACACACCTCCATTCTATAACTTCACACACCTCCATTCTGTGACGTCACACACCTCCATTCTATGACTTCAAACACCTTCATTCTTTCTTCACAAACATCCATTCTGTGACTTCACACACCTCCCTTCTGTGACTTCACACCTGCATTCTGACTTCACACACCTCTATTCTGTGAATTCACACACCTCAATTCTGTGACTTCACACAACTCCATTCTGACTTCACACACCTCCATTCTATGTTTTCACACACCTCCATTCAATGACTTCACACACCTCCATTCTATGACTTCACACACCTCCATTCTGTGACTTCACCCACCTCCATTGTGAGTTCACATACCTCCATTCTGTGATTCACACACCTTCATTCTGTGACTTCACACAACTCCATTCTATGACTTCACACACCTCCATTCTATGACTTCACACAGCTCCATTCTGTGACTTCACGCACCTCCATTCTATGACTTCACACACCTCCATTCTGTGACTTCACACACCTTGATTCTATGATTTCACATACCTCCATTCTGACTTCACACACCTCCATTATATGACTTTACACACCTCCATTCTGACTTCACACAACTCTATTGTGTGACTTCACAAAATTCCATTCTATGATTTCACACACCTCCATACTATGACTTCACACACCTCCATCTATGACTTCACACACCTCCATTCTGAGGTCACACACCTCCATTCTGTGACTTCACACACCTCCATTCTGACTTCACTCACCTCCATTGTATGACTTCACACACCTCCATTCTATGATTTCACACACCTCAATTCTGTGACTTCACCCACCTCCATTCTGACTTCACACAGCTCCATTCTATGACTTCACACAACTCCATTGTGTGACGTCACACACCTCCATTCTATGACTTCACACACCTCCATTCTATGATTTCACACACTTCCATCTATGACTTCACACACCTCCATTGTGTGACTTCACACACCTCATTTCTGAGTTGACACACCTCCATTATGTGATTTCACACACCTCCAATCTGACTTCACACACCTCCATTCTATGACTTCAAACATCTCCATTCGTTGACATCAAAAACCACCATTCTATGACTTCACACAACACCATTTTGACTTCAAACAACTCCATTCTATGAGTTCACACACCTCCATTTTATGACTTCACATACCTCCATTCTATGACTTCACACACCTCAGTTCTATGACTTCACACCCCTCCATTCTATGACTTCACACACCTCCATTCTGTGACTTCACACACCTCCACTCTATGACTTCAAACACCTTCATTCTTACTTCACAAACATCCATTCTGTGACTTCACACACCTCCATTCTGTGTCTTCACACACCTTCATTCTGACTTCACACACCTCCATTCTGTGACTTCACACACCTCAATTCTGTGACTTCACACACCTCCATTCTGACTTCACACACCTCCATTCTATGACTTCACACACCTCCATTCGATGCCTTCACACACCTCCATTTTGTGACTTCACACACCTAAATCCTATGACTTCACACACCTCCATTGTGACTTCACACACCTCCATTCTATGACTTCACACACCTCCATTCTATGACTTCACACACCTCCATTTTGTGACTTCACACACTTCCATTCTATGACTTCACACTCCTCCATTCTATGACTTCACACACCTCCATTGTGACTTCACATACCTCCATTCTATGACTTCACACAGCTCCATTCTGACTTCACACAGCTCTATTCTGTGACTCCACAAAACTCCATTCTATGATTTCACACACCTCCATACTATGACTTCACACACCTCAATCTATGACTTCACACACCTCCATTTTGAGTTCTCACATCTCCATTCTGTGACTTTAGACACCTCCATTCTGACTTAACACACCTCCATTTTATGACTTCACACACCTCCATTCTTTGACTTCACTCACCTCCATTCTGAATTCACACACCTCCATTCTGTGACTTCTCACACCTCCATTCTGACTTCACACAGCTCCATTCTATGAGTTCCACACCTCCATTCTGTGACTTCACACACCACCATTCTATGACTTCACACACCTCCAATGTGAATCCACACACCTCCATTCTATGAGTTCACTCGCCTCTATTTTGACTCCACACATCTCCATTCTATGGCTTCACACAGCTCCACTCTGACTTCACACACCTCCATTCTATGACTTCGCACACCTCTATTCTGACTTCCCACACCTCCATTCTATGACTTCACACACCTCCATTCTTTGACTTCACACACCTCTATTCAATGACTTCACACACCTTCATTCTTACTTCTCAAACATCCATTCTATGACTTCACACACGTCCATTCTATGATTTCACACACCTCCATTCTGTGATTCACACACCTGCATTCTGTTTTCACACACCTCAATTCTGTGACTTCACACACCTCGATTCTGACTTCACACAGCTCCATTCTTTGACTCCACAAAACTCCATTCTATGATTTCACACACCTCCATACTATGACTTCACACACCTCAATCTATGACTTCACACACCTCCATTTTGAGTTCTCACACCTCCATTCTGTGACTTTAGACACCTCCATTCTGCCTTAACACACCTCCATTTTATGACTTCACACACCTCCATTCTGTGAGTTCACTCACCTCCATTCTGAATTCACACACCTCTATTCTGTGACTTCTCACACCTCCATTCTGACTTCACACAGCTCCATTCTATGACTTCCACACCTCCATTCTGTGACTTCACACACCACCATTCTATGACTTCACACACCTCCATTGTGAATCCACACACCTCCATTCTATGAGTTCACTCGCCTCTATTCTGACTCCACACACCTCCATTCTATGGCTTCACACACCTCCGCTCTGACTTCACACACCTCCATTCTATGACTTCGCACACCTCTATTCTGGCTTCACACACATCCATTCGATGACTTCACACACCTCCATTCTGTGACTTCACACACCTCCATTCTGTGACTTCACACACTTTGATTCTATGATTTCACATACCTCCATTCTGACTTCACACACCTCCATTCTATGACTTCACACACCTCCATTCTGACTTCACACAGCTCCATTGTGTGACTTCACAAAACGCCATTCTAAGATTTCACACACCTCCATACTATAACTTCACACACCTTCATCTATGACTTCACACACCTCCATTCTGAGTTCACACACCTCCATTCTGTGACTTCACACACCTCCATTCTGACTTCACACACCTCCATTCTGACTTCACACAGCTCCATTCTGTGACGTCACACACCTCCATTCTATGACTTCACACACCTTCAGTCTTATTTCACAAAAATCCATTCTATGACTTCACACACCTCCATTCTATGACTTCACACACCTCCATTTTTTGACTTCACACACCTCCATTCTAAGATTTCACACACCTCCATTGTGACTTCACACACCTCCATTCTATGAGTTTACACACCTCCATTCTGACTTCACACAGCTCCATTCTGTGACTTCACAAAACTCCATTCTATGATTCCACCCACCTCCATACTATGTCTTCACACAACTCCATCTATGACTTCACACACCTCCATTCTGAGTTCACACACCTCCATTCTGTGACTTCACACACCTCAATTCTGACTTCACACACCTTCATTTTATGACTTCACACACCTCAATTCTATTACTTCACACACCTCCATTCTATAACTTCACACACCTCCATTCTGTGACGTCACACACCTCCATTCTATGACTTCAAACACCTTCATTCTTTCTTCACAAACATCCATTCTGTGACTTCACACACCTCCCTTCTGTGACTTCACACCTGCATTCTGACTTCACACACCTCTATTCTGTGAATTCACACACCTCAATTCTGTGACTTCACACAACTCCATTCTGACTTCACACACCTCCATTCTATGTTTTCACACACCTCCATTCAATGACTTCACACACCTCCATTCTATGACTTCACACACCTCCATTCTGTGACTTCACCCACCTCCATTGTGAGTTCACATACCTCCATTCTGTGATTCACACACCTTCATTCTGTGACTTCACACAACTCCATTCTATGACTTCACACACCTCCATTCTATGACTTCACACAGCTCCATTCTGTGACTTCACGCACCTCCATTCTATGACTTCACACACCTCCATTCTGTGACTTCACACACCTTGATTCTATGATTTCACATACCTCCATTCTGACTTCACACACCTCCATTATATGACTTTACACACCTCCATTCTGACTTCACACAACTCTATTGTGTGACTTCACAAAATTCCATTCTATGATTTCACACACCTCCATACTATGACTTCACACACCTCCATCTATGACTTCACACACCTCCATTCTGAGGTCACACACCTCCATTCTGTGACTTCACACACCTCCATTCTGACTTCACTCACCTCCATTGTATGACTTCACACACCTCCATTCTATGATTTCACACACCTCAATTCTGTGACTTCACCCACCTCCATTCTGACTTCACACAGCTCCATTCTATGACTTCACACAACTCCATTGTGTGACGTCACACACCTCCATTCTATGACTTCACACACCTCCATTCTATGATTTCACACACTTCCATCTATGACTTCACACACCTCCATTGTGTGACTTCACACACCTCATTTCTGAGTTGACACACCTCCATTATGTGATTTCACACACCTCCAATCTGACTTCACACACCTCCATTCTATGACTTCAAACATCTCCATTCGTTGACATCAAAAACCACCATTCTATGACTTCACACAACACCATTTTGACTTCAAACAACTCCATTCTATGAGTTCACACACCTCCATTTTATGACTTCACATACCTCCATTCTATGACTTCACACACCTCAGTTCTATGACTTCACACCCCTCCATTCTATGACTTCACACACCTCCATTCTGTGACTTCACACACCTCCACTCTATGACTTCAAACACCTTCATTCTTACTTCACAAACATCCATTCTGTGACTTCACACACCTCCATTCTGTGTCTTCACACACCTTCATTCTGACTTCACACACCTCCATTCTGTGACTTCACACACCTCAATTCTGTGACTTCACACACCTCCATTCTGACTTCACACACCTCCATTCTATGACTTCACACACCTCCATTCGATGCCTTCACACACCTCCATTTTGTGACTTCACACACCTAAATCCTATGACTTCACACACCTCCATTGTGACTTCACACACCTCCATTCTATGACTTCACACACCTCCATTCTATGACTTCACACACCTCCATTTTGTGACTTCACACACTTCCATTCTATGACTTCACACTCCTCCATTCTATGACTTCACACACCTCCATTGTGACTTCACATACCTCCATTCTATGACTTCACACAGCTCCATTCTGACTTCACACAGCTCTATTCTGTGACTCCACAAAACTCCATTCTATGATTTCACACACCTCCATACTATGACTTCACACACCTCAATCTATGACTTCACACACCTCCATTTTGAGTTCTCACATCTCCATTCTGTGACTTTAGACACCTCCATTCTGACTTAACACACCTCCATTTTATGACTTCACACACCTCCATTCTGTGACTTCACTCACCTCCATTCTGAATTCACACACCTCCATTCTGTGACTTCTCACACCTCCATTCTGACTTCACACAGCTCCATTCTATGAGTTCCACACCTCCATTCTGTGACTTCACACACCACCATTCTATGACTTCACACACCTCCAATGTGAATCCACACACCTCCATTCTATGAGTTCACTCGCCTCTATTTTGACTCCACACATCTCCATTCTATGGCTTCACACAGCTCCACTCTGACTTCACACACCTCCATTCTATGACTTCGCACACCTCTATTCTGACTTCCCACACCTCCATTCTATGACTTCACACACCTCCATTCTGTGACTTCACACACCTCCATTTTCAGTTGACACACCTCCATTCTGTGACTTCACACACCTCCATTCTGACTTCACACACCTCCATTCTATAACTTCCCACACTTCCATTCTATAACTTCCCACACCTCCATTCTATGACTTCACACACCTCCATTCTTTGACTTCACACACCTCTATTCAATGACTTCACACACCTTCATTCTTACTTCTCAAACATCCATTCTATGACTTCACACACGTCCATTCTATGATTTCACACACCTCCATTCTGTGATTCACACACCTGCATTCTGTTTTCACACACCTCAATTCTGTGACTTCACACACCTCGATTCTGACTTCACACAGCTCCATTCTTTGACCTCACACAACTCCATTCTGTGACGTCACACACCTCCATTCTATGACTTCACACACCTCCATTCTATGATTTCACACACTTCCATCTATGACTTCACTCACCTCCATTGTATGACTTCACACACCTCATTTCTGAGTTGACACCCCTCCATTCTGTAATTTCACACATCTCCAATCTGACTTCACACACCTCCATTCTATGACTTCACACACCTCCATTCGTTGACATCAAAAACCACCATTCTATGACTTCACACAACTCCATTTTGACTTCACACACCTCCATTCTATGACTTCACACACCTCAGTTCTATGACTTCACACACCTCCATTCTATGACTTCACACACCTCCATTCTGTGACTTCACACACCTCCACTCTATGACTTCAAACACCTTCATTCTTACTTCACAAACATCCATTCTGTGACTTCACACACCTCCATTCTGTGACTTCACACACCTTCATTCTGACTTCACACACCTCCATTCTGTGACTTCACACACCTCCATTCTGTGACTTCACACACCTCCATTCTGACTTCACACACCTCCATTCTATGACTTCACACACCTCCATTCGATGCCTTCACACACCTCCATTTTGTGACTTCACACACCTAAATTCTATGACTTCACACACCTCCATTTTGACTTCACACACCTCCATTGTGACTTCACATACCTCCATTCTATGACTTCACACAGCTCCATTCTGAATTCACACAGCTCCATTCTGTGACTCCACAAAACTCCATTCTATGATTTCACACACCTCCATACTATGACTTCACACACCTCAATCTATGACTTCACACACCTCCATTTTGAGTTCTCACACCTCCATTCTGTGACTTTAGACACCTCCATTCTGCCTTAACACACCTCCATTTTATGACTTCACACACCTCCATTCTGTGACTTCACTCACCTCCATTCTGAATTCACACACCTCCATTCTGTGACTTCTCACACCTCCATTCTGACTTCACACAGCTCCATTCTATGACTTCCACACCTCCATTCTGTGACTTCACACACCTCCATTCTATGACTTCACACACCTCCACTGTGAATCCACACACCTCCATTCTATGAGTTCACTCGCCTCTATTCTGACTCCACACACCTCCATTCTATGGCTTCACACACCTCCGCTCTGACTTCACACACCTCCATTCTATGACTTCGCACACCTCTATTCTGACTTCACACACATACATTCGATGACTTCACACACCTCCATTCTGTGACTTCACACACCTCCATTCTGTGACTTCACACACCTTGATTCTATGATTTCACATACCTCCATTCTGACTTCACACACCTCCATTCTATGACTTCACACACCTCCATTCTGACTTCACACAGCTCCATTGTGTGACTTCACAAAACGCCATTCTAAGATTTCACACACCTCCATACTATAACTTCACACACCTCCATCTATGACTTCACACACCTCCATTCTGAGTTCACACACCTCCATTCTGTGACTTCACACACCTCCATTCTGACTTCACTCACCTCCATTGTATGACTTCACACACCTCCATTCTGTGACTTCACACACCTCCATTCTATGACTTCACACACTTCAATTTGACGTCACACACCTCCATTCCATGAATTCACGAATCTCCATGCTATGACTTCACACACCTCCATTATGACTTTACACACCTCCATTCTATGACTTCACAAACCTCGAATCTGTGTCTTCAGTCACCTCCACTGTATGACTTCACACTCCTCCATTCTATGACTTCTCACACCTCTTTCTATGACTTCACCCACATCCCTTCTATGACCGCACACCTCCATTTGAGACTTCACACACCTCCATTGTGTGACTTCACACACCTCCATTCTGTGAATTCACACACCTCCATTCTTTGACTTCACACACCTCTATTCTATGACTTCACAAACCTTCATTCTTACTTCACAAACATCCATTCTATGACTTCACACACATCCATTCTATGATTTCACACACCTCCATTCTGTGATTCACACACCTGCATTCTGTGTTCACACACCTCAATTCTGTGAATTCACACACCTCCATTCTGACTTCACACACCTCCATTCTATGACTTCACACACCTCCATTCTATGACTTCACACTCCTCCATTCTGTGACTTCACACACCTCCATTCTGAGTTGACACACCTCCATTCTGTGACTTCATACTCCTCCATTCTGACTTCACACAGCTACATTCTATGACTTCACACAACTCCATTCTGTGACGCCACACACCTCCATTCTATGACTTCACACACCTTCAGTCTTTTTTCACAAAAATCCATTCTATGACTTCACACACCTCCATTCTATGACTTCACACACCTCCATTTTTTGACTTCACACACCTCCATTCTAAGATTTCACACACCTCCATTGTGACTTCACACACCTCCATTCTATGAGTTCACACACCTCCATTCTGACTTCACACAGCTCGATTCTGTGACTTCACAAAACTCCATTCTATGATTCCACACACCGCCATACTATGTCTTCACACAACTCCATCTATGACTTCACACACCTCCATTCTGAATTCACACACCTCCATTCTGTGACTTCACACACCTCAATTCTGACTTCACACACCTTCATTTTATGACTTCACACACCTCAATTCTATTACTTCACACACCTCCATTCTATAACTTCACACACCTCCATTCTGTGACGTCACACACCTCCATTCTATGACTTCAAACACCTTCATTCTTTCTTCACAAACATCCATTCTGTGACTTCACACACCTCCCTTCTGTGACTTCACACCTGCATTCTGACTTCACACACCTCTATTCTGTGAATTCACACACCTCAATTCTGTGACTTCACACACTTCCATTCTGACTTCACACACCTCCATTCTATGTTTTCACACACCTCCATTCAATGACTTCACACACCTCCATTCTATGACTTCACACACCTCCATTCTGTGACTTCACCCACCTCCATTGTGAGTTCACATACCTCCATTCTGTGATTCACACACCTTCATTCTGTGACTTCACACAACTCCATTGTATGACTTCACACACCTCCATTCTATGACTTCACACACCTCCATTCTGTGACTTCACGCACCTCCATTCTATGACTTCACACACCTCCATTCTGTGACTTCACACACCTTGATTCTATGATTTCACATACCTCCATTCTGACTTCACACACCTCCATTATATGACTTTACACACCTCCATTCTGACTTCACACAACTCCATTGTGTGACTTCACAAAATTCCATTCTATGATTTCACACACCTCCTTACTTTGACTTCACACACCTCCATCTATGACTTCACACACCTCGATTCTGAGTTCACACACCTCCATTCTGTGACTTCACACACCTCCATTCTGACTTCACTCACCTCCATTGTATGACTTCACACACCTCCATTCTGTGACTTCACACACCTCCATTCTATGACTTCACACACTTCAATTGTGACGTCACACACCTCCATTCTATGAATTCACAAATCTCCATTCTATGACTTCACACACCTCCATTGTGACTTTACACACCTCCATTCTCTGACTTCACAGACCTCGAATCTGTGTCTTCAGTCACCTCCACTGTATGACTTCACTCTCATCCATTCTATGACTTTCCACACCTCTTTCTATGACTTCACCCACCTCCCTTCTATGACCGCACACCTCCATTTGAGACTTCACACACCTCCACTGTGTGACTTCACACACCTCCATTCTGTGACTTCACACACCTCCATTCTTTGACTTCACACACCTCTATTCTATGACTTCACACACCTTCATTCTATAATTTCACACACCTCCATTCTGTCATTCACACATCTGCATTCTGTGTTCACACACCTCAGTTCTGTGACTTCACACACCTCCATTCTGACTTCACACACCTCCATTCTATAACTTCCCACTCCTCCATTCTATGACTTCACACACCTCCATTCTGTGACTTCACACACCTCCATTCTGACTTCACAAACCTCCATTCTATAACTTCCCACACCTCCATTCTATAACTTCCCACACCTCCATTCTATGACTTCACACACCTCCATTCTTTGACTTCACACACCTCTATTCTATGACTTCACACACCTTCATTCTTACTTCACAAACATCCATTCTATGACTTCACACACCTCCATTCTATGATTTCACACACCTCCATTCTGTGATTCACACACCTGCATTCTGTGTTCACACACCTCAATTCTGTGACTTCACCCACCTCCATTCTGACTTCACACAGCTCCATTCTATGACTTCACACAACTCCATTCTGTGACGTCACACACCTCCATTCTATGACTTCACACACCTCCATTCTATGATTTCACACACTTCCATCTATGACTTCACACACCTCCATTGTATGACTTCACACACCTCATTTCTGAGTTGACACCCCTCCATTCTCTGATTTCACACAACTCCAATCTGACTTCACACACCTCCATTCTATGACTTCACACACCTCCATTCGTTGACATCAAAAACTACCATTCTATGACTTCACACAACTCCATTTTGACTTCACACACCTCCATTCTATGAGTTCACACACCTCCATTTTATGACTTCACACACCTCCATTCTATGACTTCACACACCTCAGTTCTATGACTTCACACACCTCCATTCTATGACTTCACACACCTCCATTCGGTGACTTCACACACCTCCACTCTATGACTTCAAACACCTTCATTCTTACTTTACAAACATCCATTCTGTGACTTCACACACCTCCATTCTGTGACTTCACACACCTTCATTCTGATTTCACACACCTCCATTTGTGACTTCACACACCTCAATTCTGTGACTTCACACACCTCCATTCTGACTTCACACACCTCCATTCTATGACTTCACACACCTCCATTTTGTGACTTCACACACCTCCATTCTATGACTTCACACAGCTCCATTTTGTGACTTCACACACTTCCATTCTATGACTTCACACCCCTCCATTCTACGACTTGACACACCTCCATTGTGACTTCACATACCTCCATTCTATGACTTCACACAGCTCCATTCTGACTTCACACAGCTCCATTCTGTGACTTCACAAAACTCCATTCTATGATTTCACACACCTCCATACTATGACTTCACACACCTCAATCTGTGACTTCACACACCTCCATTTTGAGTTCTCACACCTCCATTCTGTGACTTTAGACACCTCCATTCTGACTTAACACACCTCCATTTTATGACTTCACACACCTCCATTCTGTGACTTCACACACCTCCATTCTATGACTTCACACACTTCCATTGTGACATCACACACCTGCATTCTATGAGTTCACACACCTCCATTCTATGACTTCACACACCTCCATTCTGACTTCACACACCTCCATTCTATGACCTCACAGACCTCCATTCTATGACTTCGCACAGCTTCTTTCTATGACTTCACCCACCTACATTCTGCGACTTCACACCTCCATTATGACTTCACACACCTCCATTCTCTGACTTCAATCACCTCCATTCTATGACTTCCCACACCTCCATTCTATGACTTCACACACCTCCATTCTGTGACTTCACACACCTCCGTTCTGAGTTGACACACCTCCATTCTGTGACTTCACACACCTCCATTCTGACTTCACACACCTCCATTCTATAACTTCCCACACCTCCATTCTATAACTCCCCACACCTCCATTCTATGACTTCACACACCTCCATTCTTTGACTTCACACACCTCTATTCTATGACTTCACACACCTTCATTCTTACTTCACAAACATCCATTCTATGACTTCACACACCTCCATTCTATGATTTCACACACCTCCATTCTGTGATTCACACACCTGCATTCTGTGTTCACACACCTCAATTCGGTGACTTCACACACCTCCATTCTATGACTTCACACATCTCCATTCTATGATTTCACACACTTCCATCTATGACTTCCCACACCTCCATTGTATGACTTCACACACCTCATTTCTGAGTTGACACCCCTCCATTCTGTGATTTCACACACCTCCAATCTGACTTCACACACCTCCATTCTATGACTTCACACAGCTCCATTTTGTGACTTCACACACTTCCATTCTATGACTTCACACCCCTCCATTCTACGACTTCACACACCTCCATTGTGACTTCACATACCTCCATTCTATGACTTCACACAGCTCCCTTCTGACTTCACACAGCTCCATTCTGTGACTCCACAGAACTCCATTCTATGATTTCACACACCTCCATACTATGACTTCACACACCTCAATCTATGACTTCACACACCTCCATTTTGAGTTCTCACACCTCCATTCTGTGACTTTAGACACCTCCATTCTGACTTAACACACCTCCATTTTATGACTTCACACACCTCCATTCTGTGACTTCACACACCTCCATTCTATGACTTCACACACTTCCATTGTGACATCACACACCTGCATTCTATGAGTTCACACATCTCCATTCTATGACTTCACACACCTCCATTCTGACTTCAAACACCTCCATTCTATGACCTCACAGACCTCCATTCTATGACTTCGCACAGCTTCTTTCTATGATTTCACCCACCTACATTCTGCGACTTCACACCTCCATTATGACTTCACACACCTCCATTCTCTGACTTCAATCACCTCCATTCTATGACTTCCCACACCTCCATTCTATGACTTC
Organism: Megascapheus bottae; assembly: GCA_024803745.1. Taxonomy (NCBI): domain Eukaryota; kingdom Metazoa; phylum Chordata; class Mammalia; order Rodentia; family Geomyidae; genus Megascapheus; species Megascapheus bottae. The sequence goes on from JANJXV010000465.1 coordinate 742,692, forward strand.
ACACACCTCCATTCTGTGACTTCACACACCTCCGTTCTGAGTTGACACACCTCCATTCTGTGACTTCACACACCTCCATTCTGACTTCACACACCTCCATTCTATAACTTCCCACACCTCCATTCTATAACTCCCCACACCTCCGTTCTATGACTTCACACACCTCCATTCTTTGACTTCACACACCTCTATTCTATGACTTCACACACCTTCATTCTTACTTCGCAAACATCCATTCTATGACTTCACACACCTCCATTCTATGATTTCACACACCTCCATTCTGTGATTCACACACCTGCATTCTGTGTTCACACACCTCAATTCGGTGACTTCACACACCTCCATTCTATGACTTCACACATCTCCATTCTATGATTTCACACACTTCCATCTATGACTTCACACACCTCCATTGTATGACTTCACACACCTCATTTCTGAGTTGACACCCCTCCATTCTGTGATTTCACACACCTCCAATCTGACTTCACACACCTCCATTCTATGACTTCACACACCTCCATTCGTTGACATCAAAAACCATCATTCTATGACTTCACACAACTCCATTTTGACTACACACACCTCCATTCTATGAGTTCACACACCTCCATTTTATGACTTCACACACCTCCATTCTATGACTTCACACACCTCAGTTCTATGACTTCACACACCTCCATATTATGACTTCACACACCTCCATTCTGTGACTTCACACACCTCCACTCTATGACTTCAAACACCTTCAATCTTACTTCACAAACATCCATTCTGTGACTTCACACACCTCCATTCTGTGACTTCACACACTTCCATTGTGACTTCACACACCTCCATTGTGACTTCACACACCTCCATTCTATGACTTCACACATCTCCATTCTATGATTTCACACACTTCCATCTATGACTTCACACACCTCCATTGTATGACTTCACACACCTCATTTCTGAGTTGACACCCCTCCATTCTGTGATTTCACACACCTCCAATCTGACTTCACACACCTCCATTCTATGACTTCACACACCTCCATTCTTTGACATCAAAAACTGCCATTCTATGACTTCACACAACTCCATTTTGACTTCACACACCTCCATTCTATGAGTTCACACACCTCCATTTTATGACTTCACACACCTCCATTCTATGACTTCACACACCTCAGTTCTATGACTTCACACACCTCCATTCTGTGACTTCACACACCTCCATTCTGTGACTTCACACACTTCCATTCTGACTTCACACACCTCCATTCTATGACTTCACACACCTCCATTCGATGCCTTCACACACCTCCATTTTGTGACTTCACACACTTAAATTCTATGACTTCACACACCTCCATTGTGACTTCACACACCTCCATTCTATGACTTCACACACCTCCATTCTATGACTTCACACACCTCCATTTTGTGACTTCACACACTTCCATTGTGACTTCACACACCTCCATTGTGACTTCACATACCTCCATTCTATGACTTCACACAGCTCCATTGTGACTTCACACAGCTCCATTCTGTGACTCCACATAACTCCATTCTATGATTTCACACACCTCCATACTATGACTTCACACACCTCAATCTATGACTTCACACACCTCCATTTTGAATTCTCACACCTCCATTCTGTGACTTTAGACACCTCCATTCTGACTTAACACACCTCCATTTTATGACTTCACACACATCCATTCTGTGACTTCACACACCTCCATTCTATGACTTCACACACTTCCATTGTGACATCACACACCTGCATTCTATGAGTTCACACATCTCCATTCTATGACTTCACACAGCTCCATTCTGACTTCACACACCTCCATTCTATGACTTCACAGACCTCCATTCTATGACTTCCCACACCTTCTTTCTATGAATTCACCCACCTACATTCTGCGACTTCACACCTCCATTATGACTTCACACACCTCCATTCTCTGACTTCAATCACCTCCATTCTATGACTTCACACACCTCCATTCTATGACTTCACACACCTTCATTCTTCACAAACATCCATTCTATGACTTCACACACCTCCATTCTATGACTTCACACACCTCCATTCGGTGACTTCACAAACCTCCATTCTGTGTTCACGCACCTCAATTCTGTGACTTCACACACCTCCATTCTGATTTCACACATCTCCATTCTATGACTTCACACACCCGCAGTCTATAACTACACACACCTCCATTCTGTGACTTCACACACCTCCATTCTGAGTTGAGACACCTCCATTCTGGGACTTCACACACGTCCATTCTGACTTCACACAGCTCCATTCTATGACTTCACACAACTCCATTCTCTGACGTCACACACCTCCATTCTATGACTTCACACACCTTCATTCTTACTTCAAAAACATCAATTCTATGACTTCACACACCTCCATTCTATGACTTCACACACCTCCATTTTGTGACTTCACACACCTCCATTATATGATTTCACACACCTCCATTGTGACTTCACACACCTCCATTCTATGAGTTCACACACCTCCATTCTGACTTCACACACCTCATTCTATGACTTCACACACCTCCATTCTGACTTCACACAGCTCCATTCTGTGACTTCACAAAACTCCATTCTATGATTTCACACACGTCCATACTATGACTTCACAGACCTCCATCTTTGACTTCACACACCTCTATTCTATGACTTCACACACCTTCATTCTTACTTCACAAACATCCATTCTATGACTTCACACACCTCCATTCTATGATTTCACACACCTCCATTCTGTGATTCACACACCTGCATTCTGTGTTCACACACCTCAATTCTGTGACTTCACACACCTCCATTCTGACTTCACACAGCTCCATTCTATGACTTCACACAACTCCATTCTGTGACGTCACACACCTCCATTCTATGACTTCACACACCTCCATTCTATGATTTCACACACTTCCATCTATGACTTCACACACCTCCATTCTATGACTTCACACACCTCATTTCTGAGTTGACACCCCTCCATTCTGTGATTTCACACACCTCCAATCTGACTTCACTCACCTCCATTCTATGACTTCACACACCTCCATTCGTTGACATCAAAAACCATCATTCTATGACTTCACACAACTCCATTTTGACTTCACACACCTCCGTTCTGTGACTTAACACACCTCCATTCTGTGACTTCACACACCTCCATTTTATGACTTCACACACCTCCATTCTATGACTTCACACACCTCAGTTCTATGACTTCACACACCTCCATTCTATGACTTCACACACCTCCGTTCTGTGACTTCACACACCTCCACTCTATGACTTCAAACACCTTCATTCTTACTTCACAAACATCCATTCTGTGACTTCACACACCTCCATTCTGTGACTTCACACACCTTCATTCTGACTTCACACACCTCCATTCTGTGACTTCACACACCTCCATTCTGTGACTTCACACACTTCCATTCTGACTTCACACACCTCCATTCTATGACTTCACACACCTCCATTCGATGCCTTCACACACCTCCATTTTGTGACTTCACACACCTAAATTCTATGACTTCACACACCTCCATTGTGACTTCACACACCTCTATTCTATGACTTCACACACCTCCATTCTATGACTTCACACACCTCCATTTTGTGACTTCACACACTTCCATTGTGACTTCACACACCTCCATTGTGACTTCACATACCTCCATTCTATGACTTCACACAGCTCCATTCTGACTTCACACAGCTCCATTCTGTGACTCCACAAAACTCCAATCTATGATTTCACACACCTCCATACTATGACTTCACACACCTCAATCTATGACTTCACACACCTCCATTTTTAGTTCTCACACCTCCATTCTGTGACTTTAGACACCTCCATTCTGACTTAACACACCTCCATTTTATGACTTCACACACCTCCATTCTGTGACTTCACACACCTCCATTCTATGACTTCACACACTTCCATTGTGACATCACACACCTGCATTCTATGAGTTCACACATCTCCATTCTATGACTTCACACAGCTCCATTCTGACTTCACACACCTCCATTCTATGACTTCACATACCTCCATTCTATGACTTCCCACACCTTCTTTCTATGACTTCACCCACCTACATTCTGCGACTTCACACCTCCATTATGATTTCACACACCTCCATTCTCTGACTTCAATCACCTCCATTCTATGACTTCACACACTTCCATTCTATTACTTCACACACCTCCATTCTATAACTACACACACCTCCATTCTTTGACTTCACACACCTCCATTCTATGACTTCACACACCTTCATTCTTCACAAACATCCATTCTATGACTTCACACACCTCCATTCTATGACTTCATACACCTCCATTCGGTGACTTCACAAACCTCCATTCTGTGTTCACGCACCTCAATTCTGTGACTTCACACACCTCCATTCTGATTTCACACATCTGCATTCTATGACTTCACACACCTGCAGTCTATAACTACACACACCTCCATTCTGTGACTTCACACACCTCCATTCTGAGTTGAGACACCTCCATTCTGGGACTTCACACACGTCCATTCTGACTTCACACAGCTCCATTCTATGACTTCACACAACTCCATTCTCTTACGTCACACACCTCCATTCTATGACTTCACACACCTTCATTCTTACTTCAAAAACATCAATTCTATGACTTCACACACCTCCATTCTATGACTTCACACATCTCCATTTTGTGACTTCACACACCTCCATTATATGATTTCACACACCTCCATTGTGACTTCACACACCTCCATTCTATGAGTTCACACACCTCCATTCTGACTTCACACACCTCATTCTATGACTTCACACACCTCCATTCTGACTTCACACAGCTCCATTCTGTGACTTCACAAAACTCCATTCTATGATTTCAAACACGTCCATACTATGACTTCACACACCTCCATCTATGACTTCACACACCTCCATCCTGAGTTCACACACCTCCATTCTGTGACTTCACACACCTCCCTTCTATGACTTCACACACTTCCATTGTGATGCACACACCTCCATTTTATGAGTTCACACTTCTCCATTCTATGATTTCACACACCTTCATTCTGAGTTCACACACCTCCATTCTATGACTTCACACACCGCCATTCTATGACTTCACACACCTCCATTCTGACGTCACAATCCTCCATTCTGTGACTTCGCACACACCTATTCTGTGACTTCACACACCTCCATTCTGACTTCACACACCTCTATTCTGTGTCTTCACATACCTCAATTCTGTGACTTCACACACTTCCATTCTGACTTCACACATCTCCATTCTATGATTTCACACACCTCCATTCTATGACTTCACCCAGCTCCATTCTATGACTTCACACACCTGCATTCTGAGACTTCACACACCTCAATTCTATGACTTCACACACCTCAATTCTGACTTCACACACCTCTATTCTGTGACTTCAAACACCTCCATTCTATGATTTCACACACGTCCATACTATGACTTCACAGACCTCCATCTTTGACTTCACACACCTCTATTCTATGACTTCACACACCTTCATTCTTACTTCACAAACATCCATTCTATGACTTCACACACCTCCATTCTATGATTTCACACACCTCCATTCTGTGATTCACACACCTGCATTCTTTGTTCACACACCTCAATTCTGTGACTTCACACACCTCCATTCTGACTTCACACAGCTCCATTCTATGACTTCACACAACTCCATTCTGTGACGTCACACACCTCCATTCTATGACTTCACACACCTCCATTCTATGATTTCACACACTTCCATCTATGACTTCACACACCTCCATTCTATGACTTCACACACCTCATTTCTGAGTTGACACCCCTCCATTCTGTGATTTCACACACCTCCAATCTGACTTCACTCACCTCCATTCTATGACTTCACACACCTCCATTCGTTGACATCAAAAACCATCATTCTATGACTTCACACAACTCCATTTTGACTTCACACACCTCCGTTCTGTGACTTAACACACCTCCATTCTGTGACTTCACACACCTCCATTTTATGACTTCACACACCTCCATTCTATGACTTCACACACCTCAGTTCTATGACTTCACACACCTCCATTCTATGACTTCACACACCTCCGTTCTGTGACTTCACACACCTCCACTCTATGACTTCAAACACCTTCATTCTTACTTCACAAACATCCATTCTGTGACTTCACACACCTCCATTCTGTGACTTCACACACCTTCATTCTGACTTCACACACCTCCATTCTGTGACTTCACACACCTCCATTCTGTGACTTCACACACTTCCATTCTGACTTCACACACCTCCATTCTATGACTTCACACACCTCCATTCGATGCCTTCACACACCTCCATTTTGTGACTTCACACACCTAAATTCTATGACTTCACACACCTCCATTGTGACTTCACACACCTCCATTCTATGACTTCACACACCTCCATTCTATGACTTCACACACCTCCATTTTGTGACTTCACACACTTCCATTGTGACTTCACACACCTCCATTGTGACTTCACATACCTCCATTCTATGACTTCACACAGCTCCATTCTGACTTCACACAGCTCCATTCTGTGACTCCAGAAAACTCCAATCTATGATTTCACACACCTCCATACTATGACTTCACACACCTCAATCTATGACTTCACACACCTCCATTTTTAGTTCTCACACCTCCATTCTGTGACTTTAGACACCTCCATTCTGACTTAACACACCTCAATTTTATGACTTCCCACACCTCCATTCTGTGACTTCACACACCTCCATTCTATGACTTCACACACTTCCATTGTGACATCACACACCTGCATTCTATGAGTTCACACATCTCCATTCTATGACTTCACCCAGCTCCATTCTATGACTTCACACACCTGCATTCTGAGACTTCACACACCTCAATTCTATGACTTCACACACCTCAATTCTGACTTCACACACCTCTATTCTGTGACTTCAAACACCTCCATTCTATGATTTCACACACGTCCATACTATGACTTCACAGACCTCCATCTTTGACTTCACACACCTCTATTCTATGACTTCACACACCTTCATTCTTACTTCACAAACATCCATTCTATGACTTCACACACCTCCATTCTATGATTTCACACACCTCCATTCTGTGATTCACACACCTGCATTCTTTGTTCACACACCTCAATTCTGTGACTTCACACACCTCCATTCTGACTTCACACAGCTCCATTCTATGACTTCACACAACTCCATTCTGTGACGTCACACACCTCCATTCTATGACTTCACACACCTCCATTCTATGATTTCACACACTTCCATCTATGACTTCACACACCTCCATTCTATGACTTCACACACCTCATTTCTGAGTTGACACCCCTCCATTCTGTGATTTCACACACCTCCAATCTGACTTCACTCACCTCCATTCTATGACTTCACACACCTCCATTCGTTGACATCAAAAACCATCATTCTATGACTTCACACAACTCCATTTTGACTTCACACACCTCCGTTCTGTGACTTAACACACCTCCATTCTGTGACTTCACACACCTCCATTTTATGACTTCACACACCTCCATTCTATGACTTCACACACCTCAGTTCTATGACTTCACACACCTCCATTCTATGACTTCACACACCTCCGTTCTGTGACTTCACACACCTCCACTCTATGACTTCAAACACCTTCATTCTTACTTCACAAACATCCATTCTGTGACTTCACACACCTCCATTCTGTGACTTCACACACCTTCATTCTGACTTCACACACCTCCATTCTGTGACTTCACACACCTCCATTCTGTGACTTCACACACTTCCATTCTGACTTCACACACCTCCATTCTATGACTTCACACACCTCCATTCGATGCCTTCACACACCTCCATTTTGTGACTTCACACACCTAAATTCTATGACTTCACACACCTCCATTGTGACTTCACACACCTCCATTCTATGACTTCACACACCTCCATTCTATGACTTCACACACCTCCATTTTGTGACTTCACACACTTCCATTGTGACTTCACACACCTCCATTGTGACTTCACATACCTCCATTCTATGACTTCACACAGCTCCATTCTGACTTCACACAGCTCCATTCTGTGACTCCAGAAAACTCCAATCTATGATTTCACACACCTCCATACTATGACTTCACACACCTCAATCTATGACTTCACACACCTCCATTTTTAGTTCTCACACCTCCATTCTGTGACTTTAGACACCTCCATTCTGACTTAACACACCTCAATTTTATGACTTCACACACCTCCATTCTGTGACTTCACACACCTCCATTCTATGACTTCACACACTTCCATTGTGACATCACACACCTGCATTCTATGAGTTCACACATCTCCATTCTATGACTTCACACAGCTCCATTCTGACTTCACACACCTCCATTCTATGACTTCACAGACCTCCATTCTATGACTTCCCACACCTTCTTTCTATGACTTCACCCACCTACATTCTGCGACTTCACACCTCCATTATGATTTCACACACCTCCATTCTCTGACTTCAATCACCTCCATTCTATGACTTCACACACTTCCATTCTATTACTTCACACACCTCCTTTCTATAACTACACACACCTCCATTCTTTGACTTCACACACCTCCATTCTATGACTTCACACACCTTCATTCTTCACAAACATCCATTCTATGACTTCACACACCTCCATTCTATGACTTCATACACCTCCATTCGGTGACTTCACAAACCTCCATTCTGTGTTCACGCACCTCAATTCTGTGACTTCACACACCTCCATTCTGATTTCACACATCTCCATTCTATGACTTCACACACCTGCAGTCTATAACTACACACACCTCCATTCTGTGACTTCACACACCTCCATTCTGAGTTGAGACACCTCCATTCTGGGACTTCACACACGTCCATTCTGACTTCACACAGCTCCATTCTATGACTTCACACAACTCCATTCTCTGACGTCACACACCTCCATTCTATGACTTCACACACCTTCATTCTTACTTCAAAAACATCAATTCTATGACTTCACACACCTCCATTCTATGACTTCACACACCTCCATTTTGTGACTTCACACACCTCCATTATATGATTTCACACACCTCCATTGTGACTTCACACACCTCCATTCTATGAGTTCACACACCTCCATTCTGACTTCACACACCTCATTCTATGACTTCACACACCTCCATTCTGACTTCACACAGCTCCATTCTGTGACTTCACAAAACTCCATTCTATGATTTCAAACACGTCCATACTATGACTTCACACACCTCCATCTATGACTTCACACACCTCCATTCTGAGTTCACACACCTCCATTCTGTGACTTCACACACCTCCCTTCTATGACTTCACACACTTCCATTGTGATGCACACACCTCCATTTTATGAGTTCACACTTCTCCATTCTATGATTTCACACACCTCCATTCTGAGTTCACACACCTCCATTCTATGACTTCACACACCGCCATTCTATGAGTTCACACATCTAAATTCTATGACTTCACATAACTCCATTCTGACTTCACACACCTCCATTCTGTGACTTCACACACCTCCATTCTATGACTTCACACACCTCCATTCTGACTTCACACACCTCCATTCTGTGACTTCAAACACCTCCATTCTATGATTTCAGACACCTCCATTGTATGACTTCACACACCTCCATTCTATGACTTCACACACCTCCATTCTATGACTTCACTCACCTCCATTCTAAATTCACACACCTCCATTCTGTGACCTCTCACACCTCCATTCTGACTTCACACACATCCATTCCATGACTTCACACACCTCCATTCTATGAGTTCACGCACCTCCATTCTATGAGATCACACACCTTCATTTTGACTTCACACACCTCCATTCTATGATTTCACACACCTTCATTCTTACTTCACAAACATCCATTCTATGACTTCACACACCTCCATTATATGACTTCATAAACCTCCCTTCTGTGACTTCACACAACTCCATTCTGAATTCACACACCTCCATTCTGTGACTTCACACACCTCCATTTTGACTTCACACACCTCCATTCTATGACTTCACACACTTCAATTCTATGACTTCAAACACCTCCATTCTGTGACTTCACACACCTCCATTGTGAGTTCACACACCTCCATTCTGTGACTTCACACACCTCCATTCTGTGACTTCACACACCTCCATTCTATGACTTCACACACCTCCATTCTATGACTTCACACACCTTCATTCTTACTTCAAAAACATCAATTCTATGACTTCACAAACCTTCATTCTATGACTTCACACACCTCCATTTTGTGACTTCACACACCTCCATTATATGATGTCACACACCTCCATTGTGACTTCACACACCTACATTCTATGAGTTCACACACCTCCATTCTGACTTCACACACCTCCATTCTATGACTTCACACACCTCCATTCTGACTTCACACAGCTCCATTCTGTGACTTCACAAAACTCCATTCTATGATTTCACACACGTCCATACTATGACTTCACACACCTCCATTCTATTTCTTCACACACTTCCATTGTGACATCACACACCTCGATTTTATGAGTTCACACATCTCCATTCTATGATTTCCCACTCCTCCATTCTGACTTCACACACCTCCATTCTATGACTTCACAGACCTCGAATCTGTGACTTCACTCATCTCAACCCTATGACTTCACAGCTTCTCCATTCTATAACTTCCCACACCTCCTTTCTATGACTTCACCCACCTCCATTCAGCGACTTCACACCTCCATTCTGACTTCACACACCTCCATTCTGTGACTTCACAAACCTCCATTCTATGACTTCACACACCTCCATTCTATGACTTCACACACATCCATTCTATGACTTCACACACCTCCATTCTTTGCCTTCACACACCTCTATTCTATGACTTCACACACCTTCATTCTTTCTTCACAAACATCCATTCTATGACTTCACACACATCCATTCTATGACTTCACACACATTCATTATGTGACTTCACAAACCTCCATTCTGTGTTCACACACCTCAATTCTGTGACTTCACACACCTCCATTCTGACTTCACACACCTCCATTCTATGACTTCACACACCTCCATTCTATGACTTCACACACCTGCATTCTGTGACTTCACACACATCCATTCTATGACTTCACACACCTCCATTGTGATTTCCCACACCTCCGTTCTATGAGTTCACACACCTCCATTCTGATTTCAAACACCTCAATTCTATGACTTCACACACCTCCATTCTGACTTCACACACCTCCATTCTGTGACTTCAACCACCTCCATTCTATGATTTCAGACACCTCCATTGTATGACTTCACACACCTCCATTCTATGACTTCACACACCTCCATTCTATGACTTCACTCACTTCCATTCTAAATTCACACACCTCCATTCTGTGACCTCTCACACCTCCTTTCTGACTTCACACACATCCATTCCATGACTTCACACACCTCCATTCTATGAGTTCACGCACCTCCATTCTATGAGTTCACACACCTTCATTTTGACTTCACACACCTCCATTCTATGACTTCACACACCTTCATTCTTACTTCACAAACATCCATTCTATGACTTCACACACCGCCATTATATGACTTCATAAACCTCCCTTCTGTGACTTCACACACCTCCATTCTGAGTTCACACACCTCCATTATGTGACTTCACACACCTCCATTTTGACTTCACACACCTCCATTCTATGACTTCACACACTTCAATTCTATGACTTCACACACCTCCTTTCTGTGACTTCACACACCTCCATTGTGAGTTCACACACCTCCATTCTGTGACTTCACACACCTCCATTCTGTGACTTCACACACCTCCATTCTATGATTTCACACACCTCCATTCTGTGACTTCACACACCTTCATTCTTACTTCAAAAACATCAATTCTATGGCTTCACACACCTTCATTCTTTGACTTCACACACCTCCATTTTGTGACTTCACACACCTCCATTATATGATTTCACACACCTCCATTGTGACTTCACACACCTCCATTCTATGAGTTCACACACCTCCATTCTGACTTCACACACCTCCATTCTATGACTTCACACACCTCCATTCTGACTTCACACAGCTCCATTCTGTGACTTCACAAAACTCCATTCTATGATTTCACACACGTCCGTAATATGACTTCACACACCTCCATTCTATTTCTTCACACACTTCCATTGTGACGTCACACACCTCCATTTTATGAGTTCACACATCTCCATTCTATGACTTCACAGACCTCGAATCTGTGACTTCACTCATCTCATCCCTATGACTTCACACTTCTCCATTGTATAACTTCCCACACCTCCTTTCTATGACTTCACCCACCTCCATTCAGCGACTTTACACCTCCATTCTTACTTCACACACCTCCATTCTGTGACTTCACACACCTCCATTCTATGACTTCACACACCTCCATTCTATGACTTCACACACATCCATTCTATGACTTCACACACCTCCATTCTTTGCCTTCACACACCTCTATTCTATGACTTCACACACCTTCATTCTTTCTTCACAAACATCCATTCTATGATTTCACACACATCCATTCTATGAATTCACACACATTCATTATGTGACTTCACAAACCTCCATTCTGTGTTCACACACCTCCATTCTGTGACTTCACACACCTCCATTTTGACTTCACACACCACCATTCTATGACTTCACACACTTCAATTCTATGACTTCACACACCTCCATTCTATGACTTCACACACCTCCATTGTGAGTTCACACACCTCCATTCTGTGACTTCACACACCTCCCTTCTGTGACTTCACACACCTCCATTCTGAGTTCACACACCTCCATTCTGTGACTTCACACACCTCCATTTTGACTTCACACACCACCATTCTATGACTTCACACACCTCCATTCTATGACTTCACACACCTTCATTCTTACTTCAAAAACATCAATTCTATGACTTCACACACCTCCATTCTATGACTTCACACACCTCAATTTTGTGACTTTACACACCTCCATTACATGATTTCACACACCTCCATTGTGACTTCACACACCTCCATTGTATGATTTCACACACGTCCATACTATGACTTCACACACCTCCATCTATGACTTCACACACCTCAATTCTGAGTTCACACACCTCCATTCTGTGACTTCACACACCTCCACTGTATGACTTCACACACCTCCATTGTGACGCACACACCTCCATTTTATGAGTTCACACTTCTCCATTCTATGATTTCACACACCTCCCTTCTGACTTCACACACCTCCATTCTATGACTTCACACACCGCCATTCTATGACTTCACACACCTCCATTCTGACGTCACAATCCTCCATTCTGTGACTTCTCACACCTCCATTCTGACTTCACACACCTCCATTCTATGACTTCACTCACCTCCATTCTAAATTCACACACCTCCTTTCTGTGACCTCTCACACCTCCATTCTGACTTCACACACATCCATTCCATGACTTCACACACCTCCATTCTATGAGTTCACGCACCTCCAATCTATGAGTTCACACACCTTCATTTTGACTTCACACACCTCCATTCTATGACTTCACACACCTTCATTCTTACTTCACAAACATCCATTCTATGACTTCACACACCTCCATTATATGACTTCATAAAACTCCCTTCTGTGACTTCACACACCTCCATTCTGAGTTCACACACCTCCATTCTGTGACTTCACACACCCCCATTTTGACTTCACACACCTCCATTCCATGACTTCACACACCTCCATTGTGAGTTCACACACCTCCATTCTGTGACTTCACACACTTCCATTCTGTGACTTCACACACCTCCATTCTATGAGTTCACACACCTCCATTCTATGTCTTCACACACCTTCATTCTTACCTCAAAAACATCAATTCTATGACTTCACACACGTACATTCTATGACTTCACACACCTCCATTTTGTGACTTCACACACCTCCATTATATTATTTCACACACCTCCATTGTGACTTCACACACCTCCATTCTATGAGTTCACACACCTCCATTCTGACTTCACACACCTCCATTCTATGACTTCACACACCTCCATTCTGACTTCACACAGCTCCATTCTGTGACTTCACAAAACTCCATTCTATGATTTCACACACGTCCATACTATGACTTCACACACCTCCATTCTATTTCTTCACACACTTCCATTGTGACGTCACACACCTCCATTTTATGAGTTCACACATCTCCATTCTATGATTTCACACACCTCCATTCTGACTTCACACACCTCCATTCTATGATTTCACAGACCTCGAATCTGTGACTTCACTCATCTCAACCCTATGACTTCACACTTCTCCATTGTATAACTTCCCACACCTCCTTTCTATGACTTCACCCACCTCCATTCAGCGACTTTACACCTCCATTCTTATTTCACACACCTCCATTCTGTGACTTCACACACCTCCATTCTATGACTTCACACACCTCCATTCTATGACTTCACACACATCCATTCTATGACTTCACACACCTCCATTCTTTGCCTTCACACACCTCTATTCTATGACTTCACACACCTTCATTCTTTCTTCACAAACATCCATTCTCTGACTTCACACACATCCATTCTATGACTTCACACACATTCATTATGTGACTTCACAAACCTCCATTTTGTGTTCACACACCTCAATTCTGTGACTTCACACACCTCCATTCTGACTTCACACACCTCCATTCTATGACTTCACACACCTCCATTCCATGACTTCACACACCTGCATTCTGTGACTTCACACACCTCCATTCTATGACTTCACACACCTCCATTGTGATTTCACACACCTCCGTTCTATGAGTTCACACACCTCCATTCTGATTTCAAACACCTCAATTCTATGACTTCACACACCTCCATTCTGACTTCACACACCTCCATTCTATGACTTCACACACCTCCATTCTATGACTTCACTCACCTCCATTCTGAATTCACACACCTCCATTCTGTGACTTCTCACACCTCCATTCTGACTCCACACACCTCCATTCTATGACTTCACTCACCTCCATTCTAAATTCACACACCTCCATTCTGTGACCTCTCACACCTCCATTCTGACTTCACACACATCCATTCCATGACTTCACACACCTCCATTCTATGAGTTCACGCACCTCCATTCTATGAGTTCACACACCTTCATTTTGACTTCACACACCTCCATTCTATGACTTCACACATCTTCATTCTTACTTCAGAAACATCCATTCTATGACTTCACACACCTCCATTATATGACTTCATAAACCTCCCTTCTGTGACTTCACACACCTCCATTCTGAGTTCTCACACCTCCATTTTGTGACTTCACACACCTCCATTTTGACTTCACACACCACCATTCTATGACTTAACACACTTCAATTCTATGACTTCACACACCTCCATTCTATGACTTCACACAACTCCATTGTGAGTTCACACACCTCCATTCTGTGACTTCACACACCTCCATTCTGTGACTTCACACACCTCCATTCTATGACTTCACACACCTCCATTCTATGACTTCACACACCTTCATTCTTACTTCAAAAACATCAATTCTATGACTTCACACACCTCCATTCTATGACTTCACACACCTCCATTTTGTGACTTCACACACCTCCATTATATGATTTCACACACCTCCATTGTGACTTCACACACCTCCATTGTATGATTTCACACACGTGCATACTATGACTTCACACACCTCCATCTATGACTTCACACACCTCCATTCTGAGTTCACACAGCTCCATTCTGTGACTTCCCACACCTCCCTTCTATGACTTCACACACTTCCATTGTGACGCACAAACCTCCATTTTATGAGTTCACACTTCTCCATTCTATGATTTCACACACATCCATTCTGACTTCACACACCTCCATTCTATGACTTCACACACCGCCATTCTATGACTTCACACACCTCCATTCTGACGTCACAATCCTCCATTCTGTGACTTCACACACCTCCATTCTATGAGTTCACACACCTAAATTCTATGACTTCACACAACTCCATTCTATGACTTCACACACCTCCATTCTGTGACTTCACACACCTCCATTCTATGACTTCAAACACCTAAATTCTATGACTTCACACACCTCCATTCTATGACTTCACTCACCTCCATTCTGAATTCACACACCTCCATTGTGTGACTTCTCACACCTCCATTCTGACTTCACACACCTCCATTCTATGACTTCACTCACCTCCATTCTAAATTCACACACCTCCATTCTGTGACCTCTCACAACTCCATTCTGACTTCACACACATCCATTCCATGACTTCACACACCTCCATTCTATGAGTTCACGCACCTCCATTCTATGAGATCACACACCTTCATTTTGACTTCACACACCTCCATTCTATGACTTCACACACCTTCATTCTTACTTCACAAACATCCATTCTATGACTTCACACACCTCCATTATATGACTTCATAAACCTCCCTTCTCTGACTTCACACACCTCCATTCTGAATTCACACACCTCCATTCTGTGACTTCACACACCTCCATTTTGACTTCACACACCTCCATTCTATGACTTCACACACTTCAATTCTATGACTTCAAACACCTCCATTCTGTGACTTCACACACCTCCATTGTGAGTTCACACACCTCCATTCTGTGACTTCACACACCTACATTCTATGAGTTCACACACCTCCATTCTGACTTCACACACCTCCATTCTATGACTTCACACACCTCCATTCTGACTTCACACAGCTCCATTCTGTGACTTCACAAAACTCCATTCTATGATTTCACACACGTCCATACTATGACTTCACACACCTCCATTCTATTTCTTCACACACTTCCATTGTGACATCACACACCTCGATTTTATGAGTTCACACATCTCCATTCTATGATTTCCCACTCCTCCATTCTGACTTCACACACCTCCATTCTATGACTTCACAGACCTCGAATCTGTGACTTCACTCATCTCAACCCTATGACTTCACACTTCTCCATTCTATAACTTCCCACACCTCCTTTCTATGACTTCACCCACCTCCATTCAGCGACTTCACACCTCCATTCTGACTTCACACACCTACATTCTGTGACTTCACAAACCTCCATTCTATGACTTCACACACCTCCATTCTATGACTTCACACACATCCATTCTATGACTTCACACACCTCCATTCTTTGCCTTCACACACCTCTATTCTATGACTTCACACACCTTCATTCTTTCTTCACAAACATCCATTCTATGACTTCACACACATCCATTCTATGACTTCACACACATTCATTATGTGACTTCACAAACCTCCATTCTGTGTTCACACACCTCAATTCTGTGACTTCACACACCTCCATTCTGACTTCACACACCTCCATTCTATGACTTCACACACCTCCATTCTATGACTTCACACACCTGCATTCTGTGACTTCACAAACATCCATTCTATGACTTCACACACCTCCATTGTGATTTCCCACACCTCCGTTCTATGAGTTCACACACCTCCATTCTGATTTCAAACACCTCAATTCTATGACTTCACACACCTCCATTCTGACTTCACACACCTCCATTCTGTGACTTCAACCACCTCCATTCTATGATTTCAGACACCTCCATTGTATGACTTCACACACCTCCATTCTATGACTTCACACACCTCCATTCTATGACTTCACTCACTTCCATTCTAAATTCACACACCTCCATTCTGTGACCTCTCACACCTCCTTTCTGACTTCACACACATCCATTCCATGACTTCACACACCTCCATTCTATGAGTTCACGCACCTCCATTCTATGAGTTCACACACCTTCATTTTGACTTCACACACCTCCATTCTATGACTTCACACACCTTCATTCTTACTTCACAAACATCCATTCTATGACTTCACACACCGCCATTATATGACTTCATAAACCTCCCTTCTGTGACTTCACACACCTCCATTCTGAGTTCACACACCTCCATTATGTGACTTCACACATCCATTTTGACTTCACACACCTCCATTCTATGACTTCACACACTTCAATTCTATGACTTCACACACCTCCTTTCTGTGACTTCACACACCTCCATTGTGAGTTCACACACCTCCATTCTGTGACTTCACACACCTCCATTCTGTGACTTCACACACCTCCATTCTATGACTTCACACACCTCCATTCTGTGACTTCACACACCTTCATTCTTACTTCAAAAACATCAATTCTATGGCTTCACACACCTTCATTCTTTGACTTCACACACCTCCATTTTGTGACTTCACACACCTCCATTATATGATTTCACACACCTCCATTGTGACTTCACACACCTCCATTCTATGAGTTCACACACCTCCATTCTGACTTCACACACCTCCATTCTATGACTTCACACACCTCCATTCTGACTTCACACAGCTCCATTCTGTGACTTCACAAAACTCCATTCTATGATTTCACACACGTCCGTAATATGACTTCACACACCTCCATTCTATTTCTTCACACACTTCCATTGTGACGTCACACACCTCCATTTTATGAGTTCACACATCTCCATTCTATGACTTCACAGACCTCGAATCTGTGACTTCACTCATCTCATCCCTATGACTTCACACTTCTCCATTGTATAACTTCCCACACCTCCTTTCTATGACTTCACCCACCTCCATTCAGCGACTTTACACCTCCATTCTTACTTCACACACCTCCATTCTGTGACTTCACACACCTCCATTCTATGACTTCACACACCTCCATTCTATGACTTCACACACATCCATTCTATGACTTCACACACCTCCATTCTTTGCCTTCACACACCTCTATTCTATGACTTCACACACCTTCATTCTTTCTTCACAAACATCCATTCTATGACTTCACACACATCCATTCTATGAATTCACACACATTCATTATGTGACTTCACAAACCTCCATTCTGTGTTCACACACCTCCATTCTGTGACTTCACACACCTCCATTTTGACTTCACACACCACCATTCTATGACTTCACACACTTCAATTCTATGACTTCACACACCTCCATTCTATGACTTCACACACCTCCATTGTGAGTTCACACACCTCCATTCTGTGACTTCACACACCTCCCTTCTGTGACTTCACACACCTCCATTCTGAGTTCACACACCTCCATTCTGTGACTTCACACACCTCCATTTTGACTTCACACACCACCATTCTATGACTTCACACACCTCCATTCTATGACTTCACACACCTTCATTCTTACTTCAAAAACATCAATTCTATGACTTCACACACCTCCATTCTATCACTTCACACACCTCAATTTTGTGACTTTACACACCTCCATTACATGATTTCACACACCTCCATTGTGACTTCACACACCTCCATTGTATGATTTCACACACGTCCATACTATGACTTCACACACCTCCATCTATGACTTCACACACCTCAATTCTGAGTTCACACACCTCCATTCTGTGACTTCACACACCTCCACTGTATGACTTCACACACCTCCATTGTGACGCACACACCTCCATTTTATGAGTTCACACTTCTCCATTCTATGATTTCACACACCTCCCTTCTGACTTCACACACCTCCATTCTATGACTTCACACACCGCCATTCTATGACTTCACACACCTCCATTCTGACGTCACAATCCTCCATTCTGTGACTTCACACACCTCCATTCTATGAGTTCACACACCTAAATTCTATGACTTCATACAACTCCATTCTATGACTTCACACACCTCCATTCTGTGACTTCACACACCTCCATTCTATGACTTCAAACACCTAAATTCTATGACTTCACACACCTCCATTCTATGACTTCACTCACCTCCATTCTGAATTCACACACCTCCATTCTGTGACTTCTCACACCTCCATTCTGACTTCACACACCTCCATTCTATGACTTCACTCACCTCCATTCTAAATTCACACACCTCCTTTCTGTGACCTCTCACACCTCCATTCTGACTTCACACACATCCATTCCATGACTTCACACACCTCCATTCTATGAGTTCACGCACCTCCAATCTATGAGTTCACACACCTTCATTTTGACTTCACACACCTCCATTCTATGACTTCACACACCTTCATTCTTACTTCACAAACATCCATTCTATGACTTCACACACCTCCATTATATGACTTCATAAAACTCCCTTCTGTGACTTCACACACCTCCATTCTGAGTTCACACACCTCCATTCTGTGACTTCACACACCCCCATTTTGACTTCACACACCTCCATTCCATGACTTCACACACTTCAATTCTGTGACTTCACACACCTCCATTCTGTGACTTCACACACTTCCATTCTGTGACTTCACACACCTCCATTCTATGAGTTCACACACCTCCATTCTATGTCTTCACACACCTTCATTCTTACCTCAAAAACATCAATTCTATGACTTCACACACGTACATTCTATGACTTCACACACCTCCATTTTGTGACTTCACACACCTCCATTATATTATTTCACACACCTCCATTGTGACTTCACACACCTCCATTCTATGAGTTCACACACCTCCATTCTGACTTCACACACCTCCATTCTATGACTTCACACACCTCCATTCTGACTTCACACAGCTCCATTCTGTGACTTCACAAAACTCCATTCTATGATTTCACACACGTCCATACTATGACTTCACACACCTCCATTCTATTTCTTCACACACTTCCATTGTGACGTCACACACCTCCATTTTATGAGTTCACACATCTCCATTCTATGATTTCACACACCTCCATTCTGACTTCACACACCTCCATTCTATGATTTCACAGACCTCGAATCTGTGACTTCACTCATCTCAACCCTATGACTTCACACTTCTCCATTGTATAACTTCCCACACCTCCTTTCTATGACTTCACCCACCTCCATTCAGCGACTTTACACCTCCATTCTTACTTCACACACCTCCATTCTGTGACTTCACACACCTCCATTCTATGACTTCACACACCTCCATTCTATGACTTCACACACATCCATTCTATGACTTCACACACCTCCATTCTTTGCCTTCACACACCTCTATTCTATGACTTCACACACCTTCATTATTTCTTCACAAACATCCATTCTCTGACTTCACACACATCCATTCTATGACTTCACACACATTCATTATGTGACTTCACAAACCTCCATTTTGTGTTCACACACCTCAATTCTGTGACTTCACACACCTCCATTCTGACTTCACACACCTCCATTCTATGACTTCACACACCTCCATTCCATGACTTCACACACCTGCATTCTGTGACTTCACACACCTCCATTCTATGACTTCACACACCTCCATTGTGATTTCACACACCTCCGTTCTATGAGTTCACACACCTCCATTCTGATTTCAAACACCTCAATTCTATGACTTCACACACCTCCATTCTGACTTCACACACCTCCATTCTATGACTTCACACACCTCCATTCTATGACTTCACTCACCTCCATTCTGAATTCACACACCTCCATTCTGTGACTTCTCACACCTCCATTCTGACTCCACACACCTCCATTCTATGACTTCACTCACCTCCATTCTAAATTCACACACCTCCATTCTGTGACCTCTCACACCTCCATTCTGACTTCACACACATCCATTCCATGACTTCACACACCTCCATTCTATGAGTTCACGCACCTCCATTCTATGAGTTCACACACCTTCATTTTGACTTCACACACCTCCATTCTATGACTTCACACATCTTCATTCTTACTTCAGAAACATCCATTCTATGACTTCACACACCTCCATTATATGACTTCATAAACCTCCCTTCTGTGACTTCACACACCTCCATTCTGAGTTCTCACACCTCCATTTTGTGACTTCACACACCTCCATTTTGACTTCACACACCACCATTCTATGACTTAACACACTTCAATTCTATGACTTCACACACCTCCATTCTATGACTTCACACAACTCCATTGTGAGTTCACACACCTCCATTCTGTGACTTCACACACCTCCATTCTGTGACTTCACACACCTCCATTCTATGACTTCACACACCTCCATTCTGACTTCACACAGCTCCATTGTGTGACTTCACAAAACGCCATTCTAAGATTTCACACACCTCCATACTATAACTTCACACACCTCCATCTATGACTTCACACACCTCCATTCTGAGTTCACACACCTCCATTCTGTGACTTCACACACCTCCATTCTGACTTCACTCACCTCCATTGTATGACTTCACACACCTCCATTCTGTGACTTCACACACCTCCATTCTATGACTTCACACACTTCAATTTGACGTCACACACCTCCATTCCATGAATTCACGAATCTCCATGCTATGACTTCACACACCTCCATTATGACTTTACACACCTCCATTCTATGACTTCACAAACCTCGAATCTGTGTCTTCAGTCACCTCCACTGTATGACTTCACACTCCTCCATTCTATGACTTCTCACACCTCTTTCTATGACTTCACCCACATCCCTTCTATGACCGCACACCTCCATTTGAGACTTCACACACCTCCATTGTGTGACTTCACACACCTCCATTCTGTGAATTCACACACCTCCATTCTTTGACTTCACACACCTCTATTCTATGACTTCACAAACCTTCATTCTTACTTCACAAACATCCATTCTATGACTTCACACACATCCATTCTATGATTTCACACACCTCCATTCTGTGATTCACACACCTGCATTCTGTGTTCACACACCTCAATTCTGTGAATTCACACACCTCCATTCTGACTTCACACACCTCCATTCTATGACTTCACACACCTCCATTCTATGACTTCACACTCCTCCATTCTGTGACTTCACACACCTCCATTCTGAGTTGACACACCTCCATTCTGTGACTTCATACTCCTCCATTCTGACTTCACACAGCTACATTCTATGACTTCACACAACTCCATTCTGTGACGCCACACACCTCCATTCTATGACTTCACACACCTTCAGTCTTTTTTCACAAAAATCCATTCTATGACTTCACACACCTCCATTCTATGACTTCACACACCTCCATTTTTTGACTTCACACACCTCCATTCTAAGATTTCACACACCTCCATTGTGACTTCACACACCTCCATTCTATGAGTTCACACACCTCCATTCTGACTTCACACAGCTCCATTCTGTGACTTCACAAAACTCCATTCTATGATTCCACACACCGCCATACTATGTCTTCACACAACTCCATCTATGACTTCACACACCTCCATTCTGAATTCACACACCTCCATTCTGTGACTTCACACACCTCAATTCTGACTTCACACACCTTCATTTTATGACTTCACACACCTCAATTCTATTACTTCACACACCTCCATTCTATAACTTCACACACCTCCATTCTGTGACGTCACACACCTCCATTCTATGACTTCAAACACCTTCATTCTTTCTTCACAAACATCCATTCTGTGACTTCACACACCTCCCTTCTGTGACTTCACACCTGCATTCTGACTTCACACACCTCTATTCTGTGAATTCACACACCTCAATTCTGTGACTTCACACACTTCCATTCTGACTTCACACACCTCCATTCTATGTTTTCACACACCTCCATTCAATGACTTCACACACCTCCATTCTATGACTTCACACACCTCCATTCTGTGACTTCACCCACCTCCATTGTGAGTTCACATACCTCCATTCTGTGATTCACACACCTTCATTCTGTGACTTCACACAACTCCATTGTATGACTTCACACACCTCCATTCTATGACTTCACACACCTCCATTCTGTGACTTCACGCACCTCCATTCTATGACTTCACACACCTCCATTCTGTGACTTCACACACCTTGATTCTATGATTTCACATACCTCCATTCTGACTTCACACACCTCCATTATATGACTTTACAC